>JAHYIQ010000058.1:0-614022 GCA_030673865.1 Melipona bicolor | reverse complement strand
AAATCGCAGTTGCTAATTTCGCTGAACAAATTGTATTCGTGGGTCTAGTATTTAAAAGCTGATAGACTTCAGGTTCTTTATTTACTTTTAATTGATTTGATCGTAAAAAATTTACAAAAGTTCTACGATTCTACTTTCAACTCGTCGAATGTTGATTATTCATTCCTAACTAATCTGAAATGCAAAAATTTTTGAACTACACTTCTCTCGGAAAAGGAGAGCCTCGGATGAAATGACAAAAATACTTTTACCACCTCCCGAGAGAGACTTATTTTTGCATTTGCACTACTCTGTTAATGCGACAAATGGAAGAGTAGAAAATGGAAATAACACGACAAATCTGGAATAGTTATATCGATCGAAGATTAATCGAACTCGTCACTTGTTTTAAATTATTTTCTATAATTTCTAATATTTCAATTTTACTTTCTATGATTTCTAATATTCTAATTGCTTTCTATAAATAATTTCTATAAATTGTAATTTTTATTATAAATATTGTTATTTAATTACGACGCAACGCGTATATGATTTTACCTAATTTTAGATTTCAATCTTACTTTCACTTTAAATAAGACACGAATAAATTGTAATTTTACCATGAGCCAACTTACTCAAATCAGAACTTTCGATCGCGAATATTACTTTCTGCAATTTATATTAAATTTCAATTTTTATCGCGAGTACTGTTAATTGCAACGTACGACGATTAAACGTGTGATTTATCTACGCGACTACCCGCACACCTGACAAACAGAACGGAAATTAGACGACGGAACGTTGGTTCGCGTCATTTTTGCGGCTTTCGCTTCAACGCCGCGTTGTTCGATTCGTCGTTTCGACAATGGTCCTAAATGGATCTCTTCTCTGACACGATGTTTCCGTCCGGTGTCCCTTCCTGAGCGAAGATAAATCATCGTGATGCTCGCGTTGAAGCGAGTCGACCGGTAATCACGTCTCGAGAGAGAGAGAGAGAGAGAGACAGAGAGAGCACCGCCACCCTCCGATCGGTAACTGAAAAATTCAATTAAGGATCAAAGAAACGAGCACTCGACTCGAGGGGGTGCTTCGACGAGTATAATCGTCCCTCCCGACACTTAGCTGCGAAATGTCCTATGGCGAATTGTGACGAATGATGTGGAAAAGAAACGAACTCGTGGAGAAAGGCTCCGTCAAACCGTGAAAACGCCGGCGGAAAAGTGGCGGAATTATTGCCCCTGGTATGTTCCAGATACCTCCCTCCCCACCACCGATGGAATTCTTTTTCAAGCAATTATTTTATGCCTCTGTTGCTACGCTCGCTGTGAAAATCGAGGAACCAACGAAATTATACGAAATGGAATTGGTTGCGATTATTTTTTAAAAATTCTGCTTTTAATTTCAGTTTAACACGTGGATTGACAATCGCGGATTAAAACCGATCGTTTCGCGTAATTGAGGTATTCGGTAGATCACGTGGTGATTTTTTAAAAATTCACAGCCAAGGGGTGACTTTTATTCCGTTATCGAGATAAAGAGCTTCGGAAAAAAACTGCACGACTTGTACCCCAATACGATTCTCGCTGAAAGGCCCAGAAGCAACTGTTCTGACTAGAAAATGAAGACGACTTTTTTGCCGTAAAATTTTATTGATATGTAAACATTTGAATCGATACAAAATCACAGGCGCGATCGCTCAGTACCAGACAACGCCATTCCTACTCGAGGTCTAACCCACGCCCCCGAATCACCTGATTCAAATCAACCAATCACTAATTTTCGTTGCATTAGCGTTGCACTTGAAGAGGCCCGATTTTCTGGATTACCCTCGCTAAAATAAAAAATCTGTTTCGCAGATATGTAACACATCGTATATTTATTTTATAATTGTACAATTTATTTTATAATTCTCCTTCTATGGTCACTATTCATTTGAAAGTTAATTCGTAAGTGTTGAAGAACTTTTAAATAACGTTATTAAAATTTTTTAAAAAAAGAGAAAGAGAGACGTCTTGCAATACGAAGATAAAATGTGGCAGAATGTAATCTTGAGAACGTATAATACTGAAAAAATTCCGAATAAGTCAAGCGGAAGGGAAAAAAGAAAAAGAAAAGAAAGAGTGGAGTGCCAATAAAGCACTTATAACAATCAGTACGGAAGAACGAAGATGAGAAATGATAAAAGTTCTGCAAGCAGGATCGCCATTCTTGCGATATTTCTGTTATCGAACCTAGGTCGACTTTGCCTCCTTCTGTCTGGCTTAACCTAACCTCGTTATTGTTTCCTCCTCCTCCTCCTGAGGGAAAGAGAGGCAAGACAAAGAACGAATGTACAAGGCTCGAGAGAACTCGTGGGAGAATTTCCGATTGAAACGAGAAAATTGCCTGAATTGCGATCGAACTGACTGAAATTTTGTTTGCGCTTCATTTGCAAGTTTCGTGCATTTTTTTCGGCGCAATTAATCACTACGCGTTTCGTGGTAATAGATCGTTGCAACTGAAATGGTCGAATCGTTGGAAAAACTTTTAGCTTTAACTTTCGTATTATAATTTGTTCGACTCGATACATTTTGAGTATCGTGTAATATAGTTTTCGTATAATTAATTAAATAATTACATAATTACAATATTATACATCGATTATATAACGTATTGTATTAATTATTATTTATAATTATACATAGTAATTATAATATATACAAATAATAACTAATACAATATCGTTGACAAATATGATCGTCACCTGTCATCTGAGAGTTAATCAAGTATCATATACTAAGGTACGAAAATCATTTATTGCCAGCAGTTATCATAATTAAGAAAAAGAAGAAAGACAATGAATTCTCGAAATAAATGAATACTTTATTCATAACGTTACCTTTTGTACATTCTCGTTTCTCAGAACAACGTGCAAAGAAGCTTATTTTGCAAAAATAAGAAGCTCGTGCGAAAAATATAAGAGATTGCTTCGAACTCCTCAGCAACGGTATAAATAATATAAGAAGTATTTTTAGTTGGACAACGAATCAAATGAATAGAAGGATAAATTGATCACTTGACATAAAGATATAAATGGAAGACATAAAAGGAGAACGGGCGCACCAAAAATAAAATGGCCACTCGAATATGAACGAGCGCAACGTAGAAAATGTGCAGAAGTAACGGCGTGCCGATGGAGATACGGAGCTCGTGCTTCGAAGATACTCGATACCGGCGAACACGGGGCAAAACGGGGACAAAGGGAAAAGTGTCCCGGCGCGATACGAGTTAGCAGTTGCGCCGGAAACGGGGGTGCAAAGCTTTGTAGAATTGCGCTCGCACGGAGAGAAAGAGAGGGAGAGAGATTCATCTCTCTCTCTCTCTCGCGGGAACAATTCATATTATAGCTTCTTGCATCCTCCATGCTGCATTGTGTATCGCGCGATAGTTGGATCACTTAATATCCGAGAGACTCTGCCATTGGCGAAGTCGTTGCAAGACCAGCGAATCTTTCCCATTCGTCGAATTGCTAGATCACTGTTACAAGTACCTGAGTGGTCTGTAAAAATTTCTGGGTTGTCTGTAAATTGACTTCTTCTTTCCTGCCGCAAATATTTTCCGAATTATTCTACGGTGTTGAGAATTCCGATTTATTGAAGTAGAATCTTCTCAATTTTCGACATCTCGCACGCTTTCAAGAGATTGTCGTTTTGGAAGAAAGAGTAGACGTCGTTCTTGGTTAATAATAATTTCTAAAACGTAGCTATTTTTTGTTTGCATCGGTAAATATGACGAGGTTATTGTAACTCAGATCAAAAGAACGATGTGTATATTAGTTTCAATGATTTTGATTATGACACGAATAATCATTATTGGCAATGACTATCGTAATTCGACATTCTCTATATATAATATATTATATTATACAAATATACATTTGAAATAGAAAGAAAAGGTTTCTATAGATCTTGATCAATCTTGTAATTACCATAAAATTCTAAAATATGTTGAAAGAAATACTTCTAGAAATTTAATTCTTACTAAGAATTATAATTTGACATAAAATGTATTCTAACAAGAATATTATACTTTAATGTGCCCACGATACTTAAATGTACTATTTTATTTATCTCTTCTAATGAACAAACGTGAGAAACATCTGTGCAAATCCGTCCAATGAAAAGGCTAGTCTATCTCTAAAGTGTCTCGATGATCCCCGTTTCTCTTTAAACATTTACAATTCACGGAGATACGTAAGTACACTTTCGCAACCGACTGTAAAACGTTTCCAGTAAATCTTTCTGCACATCGCTTACATCTGCATTACGCGATTATACACCGTGAGACGGGAGGAACGTTGATATTAAACATTATGAATTCCAGTGGAAATAACCGATGCTCCTCCTTTTCTTTTGTACGTTCGGCGAATCGATTTCTCGCGAGAAGATACACGCCAGCGAACAATACGGATATGCGAGCAGAACGTTTCATCTCTCATTCAAAAAAACGCAGACTCGTTGCGGATATTTGTATTTTTTCACATTTTCGTCTTCCTCAATTCGCGTGAGCACGAACTTAACGGAGTATTTCTGGTTGGATAATTACACGCAATGAAAGACAAAAGTATTTGTACAATTGGAAAGTAAAAATGGAAAGAGAAATATTTTCTGCATTATTGAATATATAACTGTATAACTGTATAACTGTACATTGCACAGGCATTGAAATAAATATTAATTAAATTACTTGCCAACTCGTAATGAGATGAAGTTCATTTATTCGTCGTTGTATTGCTCGTTATTCGTATTCTGCTATTAGTTAATATCCGTGATTCTAATTAATATTTCGTGAAATTTCGATGTCAATGTAGTTTTAGCTATTGTCAATTAAAATCGATGAAATCTGGTTTTGTATCTTCGCAGTCCTTTTTAATAATATTTTCTTTTATTTGCGTCACTCTCGTGATAGTACTTCCCTCTTTTTAAGCGTTACTTTTGCTTAGAAATATTTCTCTCTTTACTCCCACGATAAATCAACTGAACTTTTTACTTTTGCAGAAATACTTTTGTTTCTCGCTGTGTATAATAGTTACGCGTATAGTTCGTGGAAAAAACCTGGCGGTTTAATGGCACAGTGAAAAACAATCAAAGAGAAAGAAATAGTAAATTCACCGACAGAGATTCATAATGAACGAACTTTCATAATTTTTCTCGCCTGATTAATTACAACTTGGAATTATTGTTCTTTAGAACTGCACGCAGAACTGCGAGATAAAAAAAAAACGATAAGTAGGATAAACTCTTGGATAATAATAGTAAAGAAACATTGCATGCAGCTTTCGACCAAGTTCGCAACTTCTTCGAATCTCGGTGAACTCGCACGCGGTTTGCGTATTGATTTCAACTCGAAGGAATACCGTGACTAAGACACACTGCAACCAACAAATATTTGCTTAGCCCGCGATTCGCTAAACACTCGGCACAGACTGTTCGCGGGTTGCACGTTTCGAATTTAAGCTACAGTGTGAATAAAAAGCTGCACGATTTGTCTCACTGAAAGGCCCAAAGCAACTGATTCTAGGAAATGACTACGACTAGGAAATGAAAACGACTTTTTTGCCATAAAATTTTATTGATATGCAAACGTTCGAATCGATAGAAAACAAATTACAGGCGCTCAGACAACGCCATTCCTACTCGAGGTCTACGCCACGCCCCCTCACGAATCACGTGACCCAAATCAACCAATCGCTAATTTTCGTTGCATTAGCGTAGCACCTTTTCTAGGTTAAAATCACTTTCAGTGATAAAATTTGGCCAACGAACCTCTCGAGTACAAACTTAATTATTAATTTCCTTTCGTCTCGTGCAACCTCAACTTCGCGAGTAGTTATATTTTTATACGCGATAGGAAAAGTTATATTGAGCAACGATCGGTATGATTAATAATGTATGAAAATACAGTAATAACAATTATACTAATTTATATGTAAATGTTTCTTCTTTAAGCCAGAGTGTGAGGAAAATGATATCCATTTTTCAATAACAAATAGAAATCTATTAGGAGATTTCTCGTTAATAGATATTTTCATTGACTCCGTTTTTTCTTCAATGTTTCAATTTTCAAATAATTATTTCGTTCTACCTACGCTGTGAAATTTTTAAACAACGTTGAACGCGGGAAAATATACTAAAAGTCGCGGTCCACTAAGAAAGTAGGAGTGAAAAATAATAGCAACAGTTAATCTCACCTGGAGACTGCGAGAAAGTGGCTCGATTACTTCAATCGGATAGCAATCATCTTGCCGTAAGCCACAAAATTGCCAAGTAAGAGGATATTGCAGCAAAGGATCGCGCGAGCCAATAAACGATAGAAAAAGAAAAAGTCGGGGGAACGACGCGGATTTATTTTTCTTTCTGCGAGTTTACCGCCCGTTGGAAATAGCAGAAGACGCGTAATAGCGTAAAACGCGTGCCGTGAATCAGGAGAGCAATAAAGACGGCGTTCGTAACAGGTATTCGTTGGATTTAAAGCGTAGAACAAGGCCAGATCGTCGGAAAATTTCAGACTGAAACATTTGTCCCTGTTGCACTAAAGTTCGCGAAGATCTCGATGTTCTTCGAATTGAACGCGACTTTCGTTATTTTCAATCGTTAAATGAAAAGTTGAAAAGAAGGAAAAATTAATAGAATTTCATTCATTTAAAATGATCAATACGCGCTTTCACGTAATTTTTGCGTAATTTCGTATTTATTTATTTATATAAATTCAGTGAATTTATAATCTTACTGTTATATATTTGATTGATAATATTTTATCAATAATATATTTATATTTATACAATATTTTATCATCGACGAAAGATAGAACAGAGAGGATTTGTCTGTGAAATGAGACCGATGAGGAAAATAATCGCTGGTTTTTTAGCACCAATCGGATTTTACTAAGTAAAACGAAATCCGTTGTGGTGTCAAACAGTATAGTGAGCAAAACCGCAGGGGAGTGACGATCCCACAAGGTTTTTGTAAAAATCTCTTGGGAAGCAAACTTGCCTGCGAAAGGTACGACCAGTACCGCCTTTATCACTGGAAGTGGATGACGCACGAAGCCCACATGCTGGACAAAAATGGCAGAAATTCAGCAGAAAAACGAAGAAAAAGAACAACGTACGTAGAGCGAGAAAAAGAAAACGAATGAAAATGAACAAAAATTATCGATACGCAGAAGCTAGGATACTCTTTTCAGTTTTTATTAAACTCAGTGAAGATAATTTTTAGAATTCCTGGAATTTGGCAGTGTTTCAATAAATATCACTTTTATTTTTCTTCCTAATAAGAAATAACTGAGTGTAGTCATTTGGTATAGAAATTTAACTTAGAATTATATAATTCTCTTTAATATAGTTTCATCTGATAAAACTACATTAAAGTAAAATGTCATTTATTTTTCTTTGTCACCGTACACAGTGCATTTTTTCAGTCACTAGAATGTAGAGACAAAATAATAAATATAGCGTGACAGTGATAAAATAATAAGGAAAATAAAGGTGTTGAAAAGAAATGGCGGGAAAAAGGGAAATAGAACGAGTGGCGCGAAGAAAAAGAAAGGGGTGGAAAATGGCAGGTAGCAGCGGAGGTAATTATGGTACCTAGCTTCGTAGTTAGTTGTCGTGCTTTGTCGACCGGTTGGTGGAAAACGACTAAAAGCTACTGGGAAAGGGATTCAAAGGTATTCTGTTGTGGTTAACGACGTACAATTTGAAATAATACGCGTTCGTCGCGAGGAAGACAACATTTCATAATTGCAAAAAGGACCGGCTAAATCTACCGAGAGCGACTAAATTTATTCTTAGCGAAATTCCTTTTCTCTCTTATTTAGAGTTATAACCAACGTCTTGCGTTTACAACGTCTGTTAACGTTTATTAATCTTGTAACTTTCAATCTTACACCTTTAATTTGACAAGCAAGATTTATGGTGTTTCCAAGGAGATGCAAAGTCATGTTAACTTTTGCCAACTATAACAGGACCAATAGAAACAGATAATAAAAACTTTTACCAACACTTCGTCGAAGCTGCAGACATATATTTAGTTTAAAAGAAACACACGCGGATCAAAAGTGACTGAAGGAACTTTTATTTTTCAAAAAGTCGTATGTGTCAGCTAGTTTCTGAATGTGAATGTGGATTAAACTTTCAAAGATAGTGAGAGAGAGAGAGAGAGAGAGAAAGCTTGTCCGAGGCAGCCACGGAATATTTATAAATTTAAATCGAAACGAACGGCCGTGCGAAAGTTTTACAAACTGCATCTGACGTTGCAAAAAGACAGGACGTTCGCCGTGCCTGTCCGTTTCTTGCCGGTGTTGTTGCATAAATAAAATTTCAACAAAAGAAGTATCTCTCGTTTAGTTTAAAAAAAGAAAGCAGAAACCGACTCAGGAGGCCGACGTTGCTTGTTGTTGGCTACACGTTAAATAAAAATTAACCGGGCAAACCAGAGTGTACGGACACGCGTGTTTCTTCGTTCATGCCTGACCACGTTAATCACGGTAGAGCAAACGGTAAACAGAACGCGATGGAAATTTCACGAACGACAAACAAAATCTTCGATTCCTCGCGGTTATCGCAAATACTCATTTGCGAGGTTTATTATTTAAACCTCGCAGATGCATAAAACAACAAACGCGGTAAATCATTAAACTCGTTCTATCATGATCCGCGGGATTGGTTTGAATAATAAATGTGATTAAATAATATATAATTGAACAATAATGCAATATTACAGCAGTGTGTTTCGTTAATAAATTTTTGGACAAAGTGCGCAAGAAGTGTGTGTGTCCTCTGAATTTTCCAAAGTTGTTTCGAGCTTTGGCAAACTGACACGGTGACGAATCGATGAGTACCGGTACAGTCGACAATGCTCGAATCATAATTTCCCCGGAGGAATCATATTTTTACACTGTGCCTCCGACGTTACAAATTTCCTTTGAACGTTGAATATTGTAAATACCAAGCGAAATGAATAAAATAATAAGTAAATGCATCGATGAATGCGGTACAAATATTCAACATTAAACAACGCGCGAATACAACGATGAATACAATAAATATAAAATGAAGACGAAATAAGGTTAAAAAGCAATACTGTTTCCCGTGAATAACTGCCTCAAGAGAATTAAAATTCATTTCGTCGATTAACATTACACATTACGTCAATACATCTCGAACTGCGTTAATAACGAAACTGTCAAATTTTTTCGAATATTAATCTCGCGAAAATTCACATTGCACACGAGAGGCTGACTCGAAACTGACTTTTATCACTGAAATTCTTCGTCCGTCCTTTTCAGCAGTACAATTGTACAATTGTAAAATAAGTGCAAACGTGTCAATAAAATATCCGTAATACATTTTCTCTCCAATTTTTATTGCTCATTAAAACTAAAAAAAAAAAAAAAAAAAAAAAAAATAAAATTGCAATAGAGAAGAAAGTGTGTTGTTGAGTGAAATCTAACTGTGGCATCGTCACGCGTACAAAGCTCGTTTCCTGTCCCGAAGGTTAATTAAAATAAAAACATATTTACCGACGTCGTGAATAAAAAAATATACGAGCGAAACGATTGCGATCGGCCGTGACTTTCCCTCCCCCGGCCGAGGACACACAATTTCGCGTGACAATCAGCGCGTTAACACGCTCACCTTGATCCCACAAATAGATCAGGAAATTGATCGTGCTTGACAGTGGAAAACCAATATCGGTTTCCTTTATTACGGTTTCAATTTGATACGGTGACACTTCATGAATATATTACCACGTCATCTCTCGCGTTCGTGGAAAACCTGATGTCGCGGCTCCTCCTTCGCTTCGACGTTTCTTTTTGTTCTTGACCGACCAACTCGTCGCTAATTTGCGACAGCGTCGTTCGTTCGTTGTTACACGCGAGTATCGATCCGTCGATCGAAAGATCCGCAGCGACTCCCATTAAGAAATTGATCGACTTTCAACTTATTTTATTTACTCTTGGTCCTAAGTAACTTGGAAATATCCTGTTTTATGCATCTAATACTTTATAAATGTGTTTACTACTCTGCTTACATTTGCACTTGAATAATCCTATTTTTCAGTTTCTACGAGTCTTATTTTCGCTTTTTTGTTTTTTTAATTTCTCAACAATAGGTCGTGTATGAGGCTTTCTAGTAGCCATTAACATTAAAGTTGTAATAATTTTGCAAAAAGGAAATTGCACGACAATAAACTTGGGCTCGTTCTTAAAGTGCATCGTTCGTTTTATTGTCCAAGATGCTTTTGCGTTAAAGTGGCAAGCGGCAGAACGAAGACACTTCTCTCCTCGATGATGCTATAAATTGTCGTCGTGCGTAAAAGCATCGAGAAATTTTTAGTCCGCGATGGATTTGAAGATCGAGCCCTCCCCTTTTTCTCGTCGACTTGTTGAACTTTGAACATTCAGCGAAAGTGTTACTTCTTGATTCTTCATCGTCTAATTGTGATATTTAAAGCTCGATGATAGAACGAAAACATCGGATATTTATCGCGCACAAAGTCTCTTTATCTCTCTCTCTCTCTCGTGATTCGGCCGTACGCACAATTTTATAGGAGATATATGGAACGAAATCCATTTGCAGGTACTGGGGGATCGTATTTACGCGTCGGTTAAAGGGCAACAATGACAGCGATAGGAGAATTGCAGCAAAAATGCGCGGTATTTCGGGGAAACAAATGTCGAAACTGTCGAGTACACGTGTACGCGTATGTGGGAATGGTTCTCGCTTAAAAATTGAAAGCACACAGACAGGACGCTTGTGCAAATAAATCAATGCTTGTTTGGTGATTACAGGCCGATGTAACCTCTGGATTACGCAAAGCTGCGAGACTGACGAAAACATCAATGTACAAACATTTGCGATTAATTACATAACCCACCGTTTTATCCTGAACGATCGCGAATTGAAATAGACGGTGTTATTGTACGGTAAAATAATAAAATTCCGACGAAACTGTTAAACGTACGTTGTCGGTGCTTGTTTTCAAAATGGAAAACTTCGATATCGATTTGTTATTATCACGGTTGTAGTTTTGTAACTTTGCCTGTAATCGTGCATTTTCAGAACAGGTGACGGCGATAATTTTAAGAATGGATGAATCAGTACTTCCCGAACAGGGCGCGATTAATTCGCGTGAAAATTCGCGTTCAAAAACATGATTTATGTGACTTAAAATCATCAATCCCTGATGTTACCTGGCTTAATCAATCTCTTGCCATCGTTCATTCCACGTCAGCATGAATAATCGATGGATGACATAAATGTTGATTGAATACGATGAATTTTCGAAAATACCCATTATTAGGTTGTTACGAAACATCGTGCTTCCAAAGTTGAAGTTGTTTAAGATATTTAAGAATTCTGATACAACGCGACAAGAAGCTGGGGAAATTCTCTGTGATTCTTTTCAATTGAGTATTAAAAAGTACTATGAGGAAACTTGGAACTTTGTTATTCGACGCAGAGTGTGTCATCGAGAGAGTCGCGAAACTTGTGCCTCGAGCTCGGGAAATACATCGTTAAAACCGCTGAGAGGAGCTAACGTGGATCTTAGAATGACGTTGCGTTGATTTATAAACTTCAGGATCGATTATTTGGCGTTGAAGAGTGGAAAGAAACCTTGGAAATAATTTGTGGCAAGGAGTCTTTTAATTCTAATATAATAGATTCGAATCACATTTATGTACGAAAGTAAAATTCAACTACTGCAAAAATAGATTCAATTACTGCGATTAAACATCTAGAACCTAACCTAAACCTAGGTGAGGAGTACCAAAGGGTCATTTCTCAATCATCCCCAGTTATCCCACTTGCGAGACTGTGCACTGGCTTCCGACAAGTTGGAAGTCCTGGAAGGTGAATTGCAGATGAATCCCTGTCAAAGTGAAAGAAATTGTCTCGCTCTCGAATTTCGAATTTCGTTCGAGAGAACGTACCGCGATATCAAATGTAAAATTAAAAGAAGATTGTGAGAGGGAAGATTCGCGAGATTCCTCGTGCGAGCTCAGCGCACCTCAAGAATTCTCCTGTCCAGCGCCTGAAAAATTCACCTAACATTTGCCTAGATAAAGAATCGATAAACTGCGCTTCTCCGCTTCTTCGAGGTGCAAGAGAAACTTGCTGCGAATGGACGACGCAGCACAACCTTCGTGTGCCATTCTACGCGTGTACGAGACATAACATCACCTGCCTATCGCGTCGAGCTGAATTTCATTTATCAAACCGCGTCTTCCTGTCGGAAGATCGATGAGGATCGCTCTTCCTCCCTCCTGCTACGGTGAATCCGTGAAAACGCAGCAGCAGCCGCGGCCCGTCGTGGATTCAGCGGCGGAAGAGGATTCTCGAGAGCCGGGCGAGGAGTCGAAAGGAGGGGGAAAAAAAAAAAAGAAAAGAAGAAGAAGAAGAAAGCTGGCGAAGAGGATCCATTAGAATGGAAATGGAGCGTGCGTTATGCGCGTTAGGAGGATTTATGAGGTGTCATAGGGTGGAACTCGTGAACCGAAGCGGAGAAAGGTGAGAGGAAGCGGATCAAAAATGGGATTCCATTGCTTCCGTGAAAACGCGCAGTTTTGCGCGTCACTTTCCGTCGCAATCCTTTGTAAAATACAGCGGAGACCACCACCGAGGAGCCTAATCTAATCTAATAATCCTAACCTTGATTTCGTGGAGAAACCTTCGACGAACTCTGGTTGGAGAGGAATTATTTGAATTAATTGAAAAATCATAAATTTGGCTTGATCTGTCGCTTGAGCGGAATGTTTCTTTCTGTCGAGTGATGCTGGATTCGTGTTAAGACAAACATAAATGTCGAAAAGTTACAAGCACGAATAGGTTAATTAAATTTGAGATTGTCGAACTTTAATTTTACAGACAATACAAATGAGAGGGAAAACGAGAAATTAAAAAGTTCAAACTTATTCGTAATGTAGGATTGTTTGCTGTTTCAAACTATAGTAATTAAATGTTGAGCGAATCGTAAAAATACCACAGAAGTATCGAGGATCCTCATGTTAAATTTAGAGTAGAATAAATCAATATAAATACCGAGAAATCGTTCAAAATCATTCTTCTTCGAACTTCAATTTTCACGGGGCGCAAATGAAAAAAGAAACGAAAAATTAAAAGTCAAATTAATTCGTACTCGATGTTATTCGCTGTTTCAAATCATAGTAATTAACGCGTAAAAATTTCTCCTAAATATTGAGCGAGTCGTAAAAATACCACGAGTTTCTTTGCATCGAGGATGCTCGTGTTAAATTTAGAGTGAAATAAATCAATACAAATATCGGGAAACTGCAAGTAAATTAATGAAATTAATTAACTGCCAAGTGAGTTAATTAAAGTCGTTCAAAGTCATTCTCGAGCTTCGACTTCCACGCAAACGAAAATGAAAAGGGAAACGAAAAATTAAAAGCCAAATTAATTTATACTCGACATCATTCGCTGTTTCAAGTCGTAGTAATTAACGCGTAAAAATTTCCCCTGAAACGTCGAGCGAGTTGTCCGGCCGATCGTAAAAATACGAAATTCCCACGAAAAGTGTTTCTTTGTATCGCGGATGCCGGGTCTCATGTTAAATTCAAAGCGGCTCGCACACTCGTCCCGAGTCGAAATCGCATATGCACGATCCGTTTGCCATTCCCACGGGAATTCTGGCTTACCACTGTTCCAAGTGGGAAGATCCTCGCGAGGCAAAGAAAAAAAAAAAAGAAAAAAGGGACAAGGAAAGAGAAAAAGGTTTCTCTAAGCGTTCCTAACTACGTGCAATAGGATTTACGATAAAATGCAAGTTCGGAGGGAAGTGCCTTCGCGCCGGAGATTTCCACGCGCGGGGATCTCTGGATGCGTCTCTCCGGCTCGCGCGGGACCGCGACGCGGACATGTCCGCGAGACGAATATAAATTCTGCGACAGTGAAACATTACCGTTTCTGATTCTCGAACAGGTCGGGGAAACTTTCTGAACTTGAGAGCCTCGTGGAACTTTTTATCTCCTTGGTCTTGAACTTCCTCGAGCCCCCTTGCCGTGGCAACTTCAAACGCAGACAAAAGCGCAAGCGTTTCCCCTTGTTGCCCTTTCCCGAATAAAATTAAAACGGAAATAACGCGAGCTACGCGTTTCACTGATTTAAACTTCCTCGTAGGAATTCTTATTCTTCCTCGAGCTCGTATCTCTCGGCTGAGGTATTTTCTAAAGTATTTTACTTTCGTGCTTTTTTCCCTGGCAATTTCGCAATTTCCGAAGTTTGGAGAACTTGAGGAAACACGGTCGAAAATTTCGAAAGGCAGAACGGAACGAGAATTTTGAAAGAAAGCTGTTTTGTTACGTGTGTAAAGACGAGCTCGCGCCATTAGGGACATTTTACATCCTGTTCAAATATGCGGCAGACCCGCAAATAGAAACGCGTCTCGTTAATTGTTAAAATCTAATTAACAAGAGTTACTTATGCAGGAGCTTTTCCACGTACCTCTGCTCTTCTTCCGTGTATTCAAAGTGGATGTAAAATATTTCTAACGATTCGAAGACAGTCGTTCCTTTCTGGCGTTGATTCGACACGATTCGATACACTGTTGCGTATTTGCTCGTAATTTTCCTAATTTCGGTATTCTGCCATTAAACCTAAACTGATGTTAAGCTGCAATATTTCTTTGACTCTCGAATTTTTATATCTGTCGTGCGATGCTCCATTGAATTTTAATACAAAACCGCGATCTTCATTGTTCGAACGCACGATCGATTCGGAATTATTTCAAACGCTATACCACGAACGTAGGCTTCGTCCTCGGTTCTTAATCGATGTTACTAACCGTGGCGAACGCAAAAAAACAGTGACGATATGAAAACGTCGTTCAGAATCCATAGATCATCCATCTCTCTCTCTTTCTCTCTTTCCGCGGCGGTGTCTGTTTTGATGGGCTCGTAGCTTTTGTTTCCTCCGAGACCGTGAATCGGTTATCGATTTTCCGTTTGTCGGCTCTCTCTCCCTTCGTATCGACGGCGCCGGATTTTCTTGCTTCATTTCGCCCAAAACACTGTAAATCTCCTCGCTGTCTTCTTCTCCCTCTCCATCTTCGAGTCAAGTCGCGAGCTTTCAGCGAGAAACGTGGCTGACGGTTGACAAAAAGGGAGGAATCGGCGAAACTCGATATCAAAGACGGAGCTCAAGAGGTTGCTGGGTTATTAGTTAGCTAGTTGGATGTCGACGCTTGCGGCGCAGCGATACTTCGATTAAAGTGTTTAATTAAATAGATTATAAGTTTATAGTTTGATTAAATAGATCATAAACCAAGGTAATTTGGAATGGATAATAATATTGCTGTTTTAGTTGAAATCGTTTTTCAATTTCATTGGACAAATATTGAAACGAATTCTTAGTAATATTGTTAACAATATTCTTCATCTATATTATAATATTAATAATGTCGATAATATTATTTACGACACGAAGAAATTTTGATGATATTAATTTATAAGTTTATAGTTTGATTAAATAGATCATAAACCAAGGTAATTTGGAATGGATAATAATATTGCTGTTTCAGTTCGAAATCGTTTTTCAATTTCATTGGACAAATATTGAAACGAATTCTTAGTAATATTGTTAACAATATTCTTCATCTATATTATAATATTAATAATGTCGATAATATTATTTACGATACGAAGAAATTTTGATAATATTAATTTATAAGTTTATAGTTTGATTAAATAGATTATAAACCAAGGTAATTTGGAATGGATAATAATATTGCTGTTTTAGTTGAAATCGTTTTTCAATTTCATTGGACAAATATTGAAACGAATTCTTAGTAATATTGTTAACAATATTCTTCATCTATATTATAATATTAATAATGTCGATAATATTATTTACGATACGAAGAAATTTTGATAATATTAATTTATAAGTTTATAGTTTGATTAAATAGATTATAAACCAAGGTAATTTGGAATGGATAATAATATTGCTGTTTTAGTTGAAATCGTTTTTCAATTTCATTGGACAAATATTGAAACGAATTCTTAGTAATATTGTTAACAATATTCTTCATCTATATTATAATATTAATAATGTCGATAATATTATTTACGACACGAAGAAATTTTGATGATATTAATTTATAAGTTTATAGTTTGATTAAATAGATCATAAACCAAGGTAATTTGGAATGGATAATAATATTGCTGTTTTAGTTGAAATCGTTTTTCAATTTCATTGGACAAATATTGAAACGATTCCTAGTAATATTGTTAACAATATTCTTCATCTATATTATAATTATAATATCAGTAATATTGTTTACGACACGAAGAAATTTTGATAATATTATTAGCATTATTGTGAAAAAAATTGATTCGAAGTGTGTCCAGTTTGCGAACATCAAAAAGGATTGAAATTCTCGAAATTTCACGGTATTATGAAACAATGGCAGACGAACGTCGAATATAATAACAATTTGCGTTTTATTCCCATTCGAAGATGCGATTGATCTGCCAATAACCGCTAATGATAAAGACTGATAATCGCGACTTTGTAACGTAATTACTCCGCGGAAACTTCTCTCGTTCCTCGCGAAGAAATGGACAAATTCCAATTCGCCACCGGTCTGAAACTCGCTGAATACGTCAACTCAACGCTGCCGTAACTTCACTTTGTTCTCGATCGCGTTAACCGACAAAACACCCCTAACTGGCGCGCCGTTGTTCGCCGTTTAACAAGCCCAGGACTCTCCCTCTCTCTCTCTCTCTCTCTCTCTCTCTTTCTCTTTCGCCGTTTCCTCGCAGTCGACACGATGCAAACGAGCGTTGTTCATTGGCGCGCAATGTCGTTAAAAAACACCGGGAGGAAACAAAACGAGACGGGAAAACGCTGTTCGAAAGTGCATTCTCGACATTTTTTATACGTATATATATATATCTATTCTCCTCGCCGATGTCTATTTTGGCACGGGTCCATTACCATTTCCGTTTCTTTTACGCGGTACCTCGGAGATCGGCGAGCTGCGCGTCTCTCTTCGGGACTTTTGAAAAACGCGTTCTCATGCTGACGCTGAGTTACGGTATAATACGTATCGCAAGGCGTTACGTGGAAAAATGAAAACTCCCCTTGGCCACGGAAGAACGCTGAACACCGAGCATCGCCGGCCTGCGGGTCATTCTCGACCTTGAAGTGTGCCCTTTATACGGTATACGTTTTAGGGGAGCGCTGTATATATAAGGAGTATAAATCAGGGCAAAGTATTTTTAATATCTGAATATTTATATCAATGTTATTTTGATGTTTGAACATCTTTCGTTGGAAAAAGGGAGGAATATCAATTTCAACAGTTTTTCGCATGCTTCTTGGTATTGTACTGACTACGTCGTGTGTATATATATATATATAAATTCAGAAAATTTTAATTCATGCACACACACATATATATATATATATTTTAATAATATGTAGAATTCATAATTAAAATTTTCCGAATTTTATTTTTATTGAGAATAGACGTTATGAGAGAACGTGTGCGAGAGAACACGATGTTGCGACGTTGTATATTGGAAATACTAAATTTTCGTTTTCCGAGAAATACTATAAAACACCCTCTTTTTCCCGTAGATTTTTCATTTGAATTCAAAGTACAGCGCAAAAATCAAGCGTTAGATTTTGGTCGGTGAAAGTTGAAACACGCGTTTTGAACGGATGTAGCACTCTACATTTTTCTTTTAATAATAAAAACTACATTTTTAATTTTCAGAAATATACATTTATTGCAATTTTGAGCGTAGAATGTTTGTTTAATACTTATTATTCTTCTTCGCCTTCAACTAACAATTAATCCAAAAGTTCTAACCGAAGATTTAACATCAAACTGCAAGAATTTTATTAAACTCTATCTCCTGGTTAATTTATTTCAGTCTACTTTCCAATTTAATTCAACTTGATTCGTCGCGGTTGTATTTTCTAATTAATTCATTGATATCTTTCAACTTTTACTTTCCGCTTAACGAAATCAACCAGGGAAATCTGTTAATAAATAATAACAGACTGATGAAAACGTCCGGTATTATGAAATTCGTCTCTCGCAATTAATCTGGGATTGAGATTGAAACAAATCGTGGGAAGCGATAAAATTGAAGAACTCTAATTTCCAGGCTCTAATTGCGTGCAAATTGATTTAAACCTAGTTGCGCCGCCAGTTGTAGCCACGCTCGCGAATATTTTCGTGCATCAGTCTCGAGATGCAATAACGATTCACGCGCGAAACGTTAATTCCAACGAAGCGATTATCGATATAATTTCCCATTATTTGGAAATTAATGACAATTGAAAGTGTATTAAGCGTGAACGTGTTAACGAAATTCCAATTTTCTCTCTCTCTCTCTTTCCTTTTCTTTCGATTTTTATATGCAGGAAAATCCGTAACCATTTCACGGGGAAAAATAAGTCGAAAAAGGAGAATAAATTTCATTTCAGAAAAAAAAACAATTTAAAATGGACAACAGTGACTAATTGATAGAAGGTTATTTCACGCGCGAGAAGTATTAAAAAAATTCAATAGATACGCCATCTTACAATTTCGTCGCCTTGGAAAATTTGTTCGCCGAGAATCAATTGAATGACAAAATCAAATCACAGCAAAAGATGCAATATTTTTTATTTTTTATTTAAAGATTAAAAGTAACTAAAAAACTACACGACTTGTACCCCAGTATATCTCCCTGAAAGCAACTGTTCCAAGAATAAAAACTAGGAAATAAAGACGACTTTTTTGCCATAAAATTTTATTGATACGCAAACATTTGAATCGATACAAAACAAATTATAGGCGCGATCGCTCAGTACCAGACAACGCCACTCCTACTCGAGGTCTACCCCACGTCCCCTCACGAATCACGTGACCCAAATTAACCAATCGCTAATTTTCGTTGCATTTGAAGAGGCCCGATTTTTTGGGTTACCCCAGCTAAAATCACTTTCAGTGATAAAAAGTGATAGCAAGTTCTCGGTCAATATTACAGATTTATAGATGTAAAATTTTTCATTTGGATAAAAGTATCTGTTTTCGAGAAAAAGACTATTATCCCATCAGTTATTTCTACGCATCATGTTTCTACGTCTTCGCCATGAAAGCGATTGGGAAGAGGTGTAAGATATACTCGAGCACTTCACATCGTTATGGAGTTTCCCTTCTCCTCCTTGTTCCTCTCTCGAGTTGATCCTCTCCGAGAGTTTTCCGTTCCCATACTAAATCACTTTCGCGCAGGGAGGAACACCGTGTGGGTTAATATTTTTCTTTAATGGTGCTGGAAACGATGGTAAACACAGACGTGCACTTTAGGTTAGGTACGGCGCGAGCGAAGTCGTAAAGCCAACAAATGTGGCGGTCCGTTTTAAAAGATTACTACTTCGCTTCTTTTCTTTTTCCTTCTTTCCTCTCGACAACGCACGGTTGTTACACCGCGCGAGTTTGCCGTTAATTTTCAGAGCTTTTGATCCCCAGAGCGATCTACGTCCCTTCGACTCGCGATATTTTCTCTGGTAAATTCTCTCGCGAGAACACGCACGCGATGCACGCTGATATTCCAAGCCGGAGCTCGAAACTTTCACCGCCCGGGATTCAATTTTCCAAGTTTAACGTTTAATTATTTTTAAAATGGTGCCGATACGTCGTGTCGTCAACTAATTACGTTGTGGTATTAAAAATGGATGAAAGATTTCTGATTCCTCGACTTTTCAAAGTTTCGCACTTTTTAACGTTGTAGTCTCGTGTAATTTATTATAATTCTTTGGTATTTTTTTATAATATTCCAGTTATCTAAAGTCACGTGTAATGTTATTTATGTAATATTAATATTTAATATAATAATATTATTTATTATTCGTTGTTACTATTATAGTTACATCTATTTAGTACGTTAGTATATTTACCTACGAGATAAGATTATGGTAGAAGAACCAAGGAAAAATAAGGCACGATTTGGTTCGAAGCTAGTGTACAGAGGACCTGGAGGTTTTTTTATCCCCCTTTCTTTTTTCAGAGTATATTGGGTATCAGGATACCCTGGAAACTATGCTCGTATTTCATCTCTAAAATTTCATGCCATTCATCCCTAAAACTCGTATTTCACCAACTGCTGTTACTCAGGAGGAGCTTCTTGCTCGAACCTGTTATTATATTAAACATCGCTGTAATCTTTTAAAGCAACTTTTAAATTTCACGAACCGTTGGAAACAGCACACGTTGATCATTATAACTAAACTACGCGATTTGTTCCAAAAGTTAATTGAAAGTTAACTTACAGTGATATAATTTTTTTTAACTAGTAATGAAAAATTAATACCAATTATGAAACAGACTTTTATTGAATTGCACGATGAATCAATTTGACGATTCATAGAATGAATCGAATTTTATGCGAGACAATAATTTCAAACGCGCTATATAAATTATTAACAGGTTCAATAGACAGGTATATTGCTGATAAGGAAATAGAAATATTTGTACATTATGTAATATAAATATTACATTTTATTTATAAATATTTATATATACATTTGTATATAAATTACTTACTTTTTCTTCTTTAATATTTTACACCTCGGTATTTTACACTTTCCAGACTATAAAAATTGAACAACTATATTATATTTAGAAATATTTATATGTACATTTGTATATAAATTACTCACTTTTTCTCCTTCAGTATCTTACACTTCGGTATTTCACACTTTTCGGACCATAAAAATTGAACAACTGTACAACTTTATTTTCTATTTTACGAATATTTACCGAGACAATAAAAATAAACTTTGAACGAGAAAATTCCCGCGCGTGAAATATCCTCGCGTCGATTATTCACACCTTATCAATTAAATTCAAATGCACTCGATCAATCTTCAAACTCGATTTTCCTGAATGTTCTATTCTTTCCTTTTTCGATTCGTTTTCTTTTTCACGTAGACATCGTTTCCCAGTCGGTTGCACCATCCTGTGTCTACCCAATCCCTTGGTTCCCCCGAAAGAATTCCAGTGTTCGGGGGAACGAGGAGGAAAAGTCGTTCCAAAAGTGTTTAAAACGAAGGATGGAACCGTGAACAAGCTCTACTCCAATCATCGCGCCGTGATACAAAGTTCCACGACTTCAATGACTCTTGGGATTTTCATTTCGCCTCGGACGTTTTGTGCGAACCCGAGGGGGAGCAAGTTCCTCGACATCGAGCATCGCAGCCGTCACAATTATTATCGTTTCGCCTCGTCTCTCCCGTCGTCCCTGCGCGCGAATCGCTTTCCTTCATCCTCCCGTCCCGGGTAAGAAGCAAGAAAAGGCCGCGCAAGGAAAGCCATCTCGCAGAGAAACGCTTCTTCGGAGCTGCTTCTCGAGCAACGAGAGTCTCCTTTGATTCCGTGGAGAGGTACTTGGCACCCGGGCGTTGCCTGATCGGTAATTACGGGAACTCGATTTCCAGCTCTTTGTCAGCTGGGCCTTGACACTAACTTTTCTTTGACACTTTTCAGCGAAATTTTGAGAAGACTCGAGCAATCCGTTGAGATTTCGTCGCGTTAGTTGGAGCCGAAAGTGATAGTTGCTTGTGATTTTTATTTTATCGTAAGCGATAATTTTCGATTATTTTTCTTTTGTAATAATTCAATTGAAATTTTATGGATTATTTTCTGATGATTATAGAATTTTGTAGACTAATTTATCATATTTCTTACGGGTTTGTATTAGTCAACCTGAATAATTTGCAACGTTTCGTACAAATTTTACAAAGCAATCAACATGAATATTTTGTAATTGTTCGTGGAAAGAAAGACATTTCGCCAAATAAATAAATTTCTGCAGCTGTACGAAATACTATCACAAGAACGTCGAGCAACGAAATTACGAGAATTTCGATTGATTTTCGCAGTGAACGAGCGATGTGTAATATTAATTATACAACGTTAATTAAACATATACGTAAATTGTGCACAATTCAAATACTTTCGATTCTTCAAACTCCAATTATAATTCCATAACTTCTCGATTTCAATTAAACTCTCGGAACTACTTACGCCCACTAAATATGTACGGCGCGACGTTCGACACAGCCGGAAATTTAAACGCTCCGTGTTGTCGCCGCCGCAATTACACGCGTCATTGCGAATCTGATTGTTTAGCCGCGCAACAGAAAGGCGAACGTCGGACTTTAAATTTAAAAATCTCTCCAAAACTTACGCGTTGCGTGTCGCATGTGTCAAAACGAGGCACGAGGTCTTCGAGATCCGAGACAGAACGAAGCTGCTTCTTTGCACGGGCGAATACTAAATTCCCCGTGGGTCGGGTCGATACTCGATTCGAAATGAAGACGAAGCTATGAAACGGAGGCAGACGGCTCCTCGTCTTCGTTCGATTCTGGCTTCCCTTCGAATCGCGCCGTGAATCTTCCGCCTTTTAACTAAAGGGGAACGCTCGACGAGCTTGCGAATTAATTTTTCGTTTTATGCAGATTTTATTCGAAATCTTGATGACCTTTGGCGTTGAAAAATTGGAGCCGCCGAACTGTGCGGGAAACTAATTTTTGCCAAGCTGAAATTCTGCGTGAAGCATTTGATCGATTGAGGTGAAAATTGAAAGGTTAATAAAGCAGAAAGAGGTTAAATTTATAGGGAGGTTTTAAAAGATTTCGTCGATCGTGCGAAAGACGCAGGAAACGGAATTTTGAAATATTTGATCGATCGAGCAAAGATCTAATTTTCAGCGAGTTTTTGATCAAACTAAATAAAGAGTACAGAGATAGCAATTTTTGTGAAACTTTTAAATCCAACTCAATCGATCGAACAGAAGCTAGTTTCAGTGAGTTGTTAAAAATTGGACGAAAAGAGCAATTTTCGTGTAAATTCTTAATGACTAATGTTAGAATAATTAAAATCGATCGCACAAAGTTTGATCAAGCAGATTTCCAAAAAATATCTATCCACATTTGTCCCGTTGAAAATAGAGATATTGAACGTACATACATCTCCAGAATAAAGTGCAACTCTGAAATTAACAACGAGACTACGAAAATAACTGCAGGGAAATAAAAATAACGTAGTATGCAAAATGTATCGAGAAGCTGGCTAAATGTATAAATAGCACGCTACTCCTGCATTTTGCATCGGGAAGATGCATAAGAATGAAATGTCGTAAGAACGAAATAAAAATACGGCGTACAACCTGACAGTAGAATTGTATCCTGCGACAGGATACCTACCTAAGATAGAAGGTCACTCTGTATGGTTAACAGTATCGATGTTTTAAAATACGGATACTAAGTGTTCAGATATAATATAAATATAAACGGTAAGAGATCGGTAAAATTGAATATACTTTCAACTATCAAACTAAAGAGAGATCGTTCCGAATCTTAATGATCAGTAATGATTGAAAAATTGAAACTTGTTAAATTGTTCTTCCAACTATTCCTCTAAGGTTTTATACACAGGGTACATACGCCTAAAAATGCGTAGCTACATATTTATTTTGTACGTACAATATTTGTTTATAAGCATGTAACAAGACAAAATTTATGTAACATTTGTTTTTTATACACTCAACACGTACATTTATAAAATATATCTCGACACAAAACGTAAAAGATAGGAAGAGGTTGATATGTAATCAATCGTGACTTCGATCTCTTGAAAACATCAATGTTGCGAATAAAACTTGAACCTGGCTCTTTGTACATTCGTCGAATTTTACAAAACGCAAAATTAAAAAATTCTTGCAATTACCGAAATCCATTAATGAAAAATTAAAAATTGAGAACCTTGAAAATTAAAGAAAAAAACTGCACGACTTGTACTCTAGTACGATTTGTCTCACTGAAAGGCCCAGAAGCAACTGTTCTGACCAGGAAATGAAGACGACTTTTTTGCCATAAAATTTTATTGATACGCAAACATTTGAATCGATACAAAACAAATTATAGGCGCGATTGCACAGTACCAGACAACGCCACTCCTACTCGAGGTCTACCCCATGCTCTCTCGCGAATCACGTGACCCAAATCAACCAATCGCTAATTTTCGTTGCATCAGCGTTGCACCTGAAGAGGCCTGATTTTCTGGGTTACCTCCGCTAAAATCACTTTCAGTGATAAAAAAGAAAAGAAAAGAACAGCTTGTTTGAAGTTCTCGCATAGAACGTAGGTAGGCTCGAGAACAAATATCCAATCCGTATAAATCGCTCGCGCGCCGGAACGTTCCGCGAAAATTTACATAGCGCCCTTCCACGCACCGGTGCCCCCGGCATGCAAAGAAACCTAATACCACCGAATATTCCCTGTAATCTTCTTTGAGTTACGATTCCACGTTCTAAACGACGTCGTTCCATAAAGTTTCAACCTCCGGTCTGCCGCAAGTACCATTAATTCTACCGGTCAACCGAGTAGCTTCGATTACTTCCACTGTGGCGATCTCTACAGATGTTGAAACCGCAGCCACGCCGATTTTGTTTATCCGTTGAAAGTTATCCGGCCCGCGGTCGCGTTCACTTATCTTTGGCCCGTTGCCAATATCCTGGCCGACGTTTCGCGCCAGTCTTCTCTACCAATCGTTTTGTGGAAATCACGATTCTGACTCTCTCGCGGTCACTGGAAGAGTCAGAGATTGATGTTTCCCCTGTGGTCTGGCTGAATGTACGTTTGATTCTTGAAAGTATCTGCGTTGAGACATATTTTGTAATTTTCTGGAATATACTGCAAAGAGGATAATTGTAATAATAATCGAAGAGAGTTGATAATTTGATCAATTGATACAACTTCGTATTATATGAAAGTTGATGTTGTAACTATTATCACTTTTAAAGTGTAAAAGCAGTCTTGAGATCATTTTTTCTTTTTTTTTTTCAAAGATGAAGTGAGGACACTTTTATTCCCAGAAAATTGCAACAATTAGTCTCAGAGAGAAGAATAGGAAATTGCGATCGAATGCATCAATAAGAAAGTGGTTTTGTGCGGTTAAAGTCCTCGACTTCGCAGAACAGATGTTGAAACAATATTAATACGTAATTACACAGAAAGTCGTAATGAGTGCTATATTTGTTTGGAAAACAAAGAATCTGCAAACTGTTTGTATATTAACAATTGTGTTATAAAATACGCTTGCAACTTTAGAATGGTACCGAATATTAAAACGAAACAACTGAAAACGAAAATTAGAAATTAAAAATAAAATCGACGTTGCAAATTAAAATAAAATTACAAAGTAAGAATATAAAAATGAAATTACGATTCTAAATGAAAGTAAAACGTGAAAAATACAAAATGCACGTACATAAAATTGTAAAAATTTCAAAATAGATGCAAACGAACGAAACGAAGGTTCTGAGGTGTGCACATTCGCAACGCGACGTACATAAAAATTCCCCTACCTCGGTGAAAATCGTTCATCCGTCTGAATCTAAATTGCAAACGTTGTTGCGAACTCTCGCGACCGATCGAAACTCCGCATAATTTCCCCGACTTGGCGACAGCTTTTCAAAGATGCGACGAGACACGCGCGTATCCAACGACTCTGATACAAAAATCGCCGCTATTAATATTCATCGCAGCAAATACGAAAGCAATTCGCACGATCGTGTCGCGGCAAATATACCGGTCACTGCTTTAAGCAGCGAGGAGCAATGAATCATTTACACGAGACGCAACTTCTTCCAGCGCCCTTTCGTTGTCCGAAACGGTTTGCGTCCCTCCTACTTCATCCGCGTCGAGGACACTGAAAATCGGAATCGATCTTTGCGCTGCGAACGATACTTTTGACATTTTTAACGATCGAAGAGCAGTACATCTCCAAAACAATCAAAAGAGTAATTTCAGCGTTGTCATTTTTACAATTTAGTTGTTGCTAAGTAGATTAAGACTTGATACATATGCTTATAATTGCACTCGTACTGTTCTCTTAGTTAGGGAATGAAACAAATAAATATAGCAATTATTTACTAACTTCGATTGTAAAAATTGTTTAACTATTTAAATTATTTGATTTTTTATTAAATGATTACATGGGTGCACTATGAAAAATCGAAGGAATTCTTGTAGTTGGAGGTGGGAAATAAATCAACGAATATTTATCTAATTAGAATACATATCAACGAATATATCCTGTATATTTTTATATTTTGTACTTCACGCTTATGTTATTTTATCACATTTTTTGTACAGAATTGAAAACTTCGTTTCAGTTTACCTTTACTGGACGTAACAATTACAATCTTTATGTATCACGTATTTCTTCATATTTTTATTTCTGCGTATTCCGCAGACTGTTAAATCCCTCATAAACGGTACGATATCAAATCCGCCAAAAATTGCATCCATCATACCGATGCTTTTCAATCAATTAAGCGCACGATAATTCAGAACGGAAGATGGATCGCGGCGCGATGAATTGTTCGCCGCCGACGCGAATGAACGAATGCAGAGATAGAGGGTGAGTCGGGAAAGCGGAACGAAAATAAAAAATAAAAAGAGAGAGGAACGTACGAGTCAGACTTGGGGAAGAAAATCATCGATTCATTAACGTAATTAAACGCTCGCGTCGATATGCCCCGAAAATAAATCCGTTTCGAATTTAGTTTTACGCTGCATCTCGCTGCTCACTTTTTGGGATGGCAGATAATACGGAATCCCCGAACATATGCCGAAACCTAATCGATTGAAAATAAATCTACCTATCCGCCGCGTGTGATTTATTTCCGCTCGCCTCCCATTGTCGTTCCGTTTCGTTAGAAACGCGCAGCAAATTCGTAAAATATTCTCGAATTATCGATCGCCCCCTTTTTCTTTTATTTAATTAACTTCCTCTTGCTCGAGGAAATACAAATTTCATCGGAGCGGATTGTTAAACGTTAGGGATCTTTGTCTTCTTTCTTTCTCATTGTAGAGATGCAATTTGCATTTCTCGTAATTTTATTGCTTTCGTTGAATGTAAATTTTATTGATGAACGTAGGTATGAGACGTAATTTGGAGGAAGTTAAATTAAACATCTAATATCAAGTGTAGAAAGTTAAAGTAAATATCAAAAAGATCTCCGCGAGCAAGCAATTATAAAAATATAAAAGTTTTGTTGCAAGCAGTTAAATATGTTGTCAAGGAAGGAGATAATATAATAATAATAATAATAATAATAATAATAATAATAACAACATTATAAAATTCAATGTAGTCTAACAACAATATTAAATATCGCACGGTGTGCTATAAAGTCTGACAATAATATTAGAAAATTATAGTAACAGATGTAATATTCAGCAACGTAAAATACATAAAATACGCATATTCCGAAAAATTTAGGTACTCGATACTCAGCAGTTTAGCATTTCCCTTTCAAACAGGAAATCAAATATTTCGTCGCGTTGACAATGAAAATTCAAAACAATTCGCGCGTACAAGAACCAACGTCTGTTGCTACGAAAATAATTCGAACTGTTATCTATTATCTTTAACAGTCCATTTCGAAATTTTTTCACACTTTTTTCTCCTCGCTCCCCATTTGCACGAGAAAGTACTCGATTGCATTTGTCACGAGTAGAGTACTTGAAACTTGATTTCTTCGAGTTAAAAATAACCCGTTTATTTTCACGTGCTGCAACCAAAAAAAAGAGGTCGCAAAACGAACGAGGAGAGACACAACGAAAAGTGAAAAAGAGAGAGAGAGGGAGAGAGGGAGTCGGAAAAATCAAGCCGGAAACATGTCAGTCGAATAAATGAATCGTGAATTACGTTGTGAAGTCACCCTTTCGGAACGTTTCGCCGCTAATTTGCATTTTCGTTCATAAATTGTCTCTCCAAACAACGAGCTTCGTTGTGTTTTATTGTTTTGTTAAAAAAAAAAAAAAAACACGTGACATCTTCTGCGAGATTTCTTCTTCGGGATGAACGTTCGAAATAATAGAAAAAAGTAAATCATCGCGACGCGGAGGAAGCGACGAGAGGCTTCGATTGATCGATGGCTGCGCGAAAGTCGAACGTGCAAATATTAGCTTAATTTTCATCGTGAAATCTGTCAAAAAAAAAAAAAAAGAAAAAAAACGCGATCAGGTAAATTTATCTGAAAAATAAAGGGAGGAAAGTTACAGAGGGATATTTAAATCAGTTGTTAGGCGTACGCTGTGTAAATACGTACCTATATTTTTCCCGTATCAAAAGAACTTGCGAATAAAAGTTGTCGAAAGAGAGATATGATTCGCCGTATGTGACACAAGGCGACTTGTTACATCAGTCAATGTTACCCTCTGTGTTTTATTTTGAAATAATTGCAACGTTAGATTTTTTGCAACACGTCTTCCGTGGACTGTTTTTATACAAACATATTTTTTTGTGTTTTATGAATTTATTAAGAGACGATGTTATTAACGCAACGTTTTCGCGATTTTCTTATTTTTATCGACGTTGCGAGAATTAATAAGCGACGTATTATTGAAATTTTTTAATGAAGTATCGAATATTTCAGAAAAATTTTCATCTCACAGAGGAAACAGTTAATGTAAAAAATTCTTTTAATTTTTAATTATAAAAATTCTCGATAATTTAATAACCTTCTACGAGATTCTTACAATTTACCGCCAATTTTGTAGAACTTCAATATTTTGCTTACCACTGTTTCATAAAATCTCACAGTACGAAATTCTAAATAATTAACCGCATAAAATTATTGTTATTATTTTCGATGTCGTCAATACGTTTCGAAAAAAAAAAGAAAAATTCGATTACAAAGGACCTACGTCTTGTAGACTGAATTTGCTTTTTGTTTTCTTTTTGTCTGAAACTTCAATTCGTCGGTGAGGTACGATTAAAAAAAAAAATCGGAATTCGATGGAAAATCAATGGATAATCGTTTCCAACGAGAGATTTCTGTAGTGTTGCCAGCGTGTCAGAAAAGGGTGCAATAACGCACAGTATTCGTGGGCTCGTGGGTGGGAACGTTTTCGATTTTAACTGAAACAGTCTCGGTCATCGGATGGGAAAAGGAACCACCACGGAGAAAATCTATCGTTGACCCTTTTTTTCTTGAAACTCTGACGCGACTGCTTCGATAGATTTCAAGGATAATGGCAAAGCGTAGAAATTCAATTGCGCTCGCGATTTTGTCGAATCACCGAGATAGTTGGTTATACGTTCCAAGTTCAGTATGTCTTTCTAATTATCCATTGGCTTGATGGAGAATTTCACAGCTCCTTAAGGAAGGAACGTGCCTCTAACTTAAAATGACTTAATTTTCTTAATTTTTTTAATTTATTTAATTCAGTTTTATTTGTACAGTTCCAGAAATTAGGACCATTTGCAGTCTTCAGTATCGCATGTATTTGTAGTAAAATTTAAAAATCTCAATACAATTTGATAATAATTTTTATTGCCTGTTAAAGTACACGACATACGTATTACATTCAAGTATAATTTTTCAATGATTAATCATTTGTGCTTCCACTCTTTGGTTTGAAACAACTCTGTTTTATTGTCTCTTTTATTTCTGAATGATTTAAATCTATTGTAAATGGCGTTTATTTATTTATTACTTGTAACTGATATTCTAACATACGTATTCAGCAATGTAGTAAAATGAATGTATAATAATACATAAATTACTAATATGTAAAATTATTAATTATTAATGTATTCGGTATAAATTATAGTTATATTCGGTATAATATATTCGGTATAAGTTGTAATTGCGAGTGGTTCTAATCTTTTGGCCAAAAATTATACTTCCTAAAATTTTTAATAAGTTCTTGGCTAAACGTTTCAGAAATAATGAAATATAAATTCAAACAAATAATAATAATAAATTTAATACAAAGTTATATAATATGAAACGTGAAACTAGTATTTCAGTAATTTAAATGGTTGCCGACAATGTTTAAAAGAGAGATAATTTAAATACTCGTAGATAATGTTTAAGAGAGAGGTTCATCAACGTTTTTAATTATAATAATTAACGACTTTAAATGAAAAATTGCTTCTTTTAATTATATAACTCGTCGTTGGTTAAAATTCTCTGATTAAACGAAATCGATAAAAATTTACTCGAAGCTGTAAAACTAGTTGCGAGCAATTAAAATTCTTTGTTTCTTATTATTATTTTTTTTTTTATTGGCGTTCGCTTCGCAGAATATTATTCCTTTAGTGTAGAATAAAAAAGAGGGAAAGATTTCGGTTTGCAAATTCTTTTGAATTTAAAAAACGAGAAACGTGCTTTGACGTTGTAAACGCTCAGAACGGAAAGATAATTATCCCCTCCCCCTGAGTTAAATTTAATTTTTAAAAATTGTTACGTTACGATAAAAATTTTCTTATTATTTTAATTATCTTCTTTCAAGACTACGCTTTTTCAAATTCAAGCAACAAAAATGATAAATTCCGAATGACAAAGTTCAATTCTTGACACGTTGACGACAAATTTATAAGTTCGTCCAATTTCTACAGAACGTTCAGATAAATTTTTATACATTTTTCACTCCGCAGCGTTACTTATGTCGTTTAAGAATTTTCTTAGATTACGATATTTATTTTATTTCAATCCAAAATATTTATAAAAGCCACCAAGTGGCAGTCGACAGAGTGTTGAATGATACACGTCCATCGTTCTGAATCGGGGGCGAGTTATGACAAAAGTCGCGCGTTTCAAGGGTTAAAAATATTTCATCGTTCCCCGAACGCGCGGGAAATCGATACGGATTTAAAACGCGTGGTAGTTTCTCCTTTCGCCGCGTCGATGTAAACCGAACCTAAACAACCGTTCGTTGATTAAACTTTAACAAAATACGATACGCTTTGGGAACGAGCCGGCGCCGGTGCAACGAGATTTATTTCGAAACGTGAAACACGATTTGAAACGCTGCCTTTTTAATGTTCATCGACAGCGTTGTGCAAGCAACGACGTGAATAAATATGGCCGCCATATTGAATGAAATCGCCGGTCAGTCGCTGCATCTCTTGCCAGAAAACTGTTCGACGGTGAAAATCGATCGAATCCCATCAGCGCGATACTTCGTCATTGTCGGCGGTCTTAATTAATCGAAAAATAATTAATGACGCGCGAGGAGAGGGGAGATGTTGGACGAGTTATTTTTAGTTTAGCGAAAAAAGGGGGTGAAAAAATTATCGGCGATGGAACTGCGCGGCATTATCGAACACTTGGGAGATACACGATCATTAATCTCGTTCTTTTGTCATTTTTATTGTGCCCCCGAGCGTCATTAACGCCCGCAATTTCGATTAATTTACCCCGGCACGCGCGCGAAATAAATCGAGCTTCCGTCTCGGAGTTGGCGCAAGTCCATTTCTCCGATTAATCGACATGCGCTGCGGGCGCTAAAAGTAAAATCATTGAAAAGAATTTATGCTCCCACGGGGAGAAGATATTCGACGTCATGATTCGTCATTTTGTACAATTTAAAAATCGTCTCAATTACCGTTACAATCGCCTCTTTATACTGGTTCAGAATTATTACATTTTTCATAGTAGAGTAGATAGAATATCGTATCGAAAATACTAAAGATCATATTACCGATTCATTCAGTTTTGCAGCGCGGTGAATAACAATATTTACACGATGAAAAACAACAGATTTAATTCATCAAATGAGATAATATCGCAAGAAAATGGCAAACACAGCTAAAATTTATATTCATGTCAAATATAATTAATTAAATTCCGATTCCCCGCGATGAAACCGCGGAAAAATTGCAAATCGTCGTCGTATCATTACCGGCCCTTTGTTTTCGCAACAAAAAGAAACACCAGCAGTAAATATACATATATATTCGTACTGGCAATTCTCGTTTCACCTTTCGTTCTCCGCGCGATTTACCGCGAGAAATTATATTTCACGGTTCCAACACACAAATCGCGAGGCCATTAAAGAGATTACGGGTCGCGCGACGATTTCACCCCGTTCTTTCTTCTTTCTTTTCTTCTTCTTCTTCTTCTTCTTCTTCTTCTCTTACTTTTATATTTCGCCGTTCTCCCCCCTGCTTTCCCCTCCCCCCCTTCCTGGCTTACTTTCACCCTCACGTCACGCGAGTTTTCACCCGGTCTTTATCGCGCCGCGCGATGCTTGTCGCGATTTCAACGCGATCGTAATTAATTTGTTGCCACCTCCGGCAACAACGCTCAGCCAATGGAATTAGACTGCTGGAATGTAATTTCGTTGATCGGGCATCTAAGAGCAAACAAAATTAATCAGCCTGAAACAACGAAAGCTCGGAGAGATACGAGCATTCTAACGGATGCCTCGGATTGTTTCGCTTACTTTTAGGCGAGCGCAGCGACCACGATGTCGTAATTACGCTCGCGTTTCGTCGCGGTTTATTGAATCGTTTTTGGATGAAGTGGACGAGTTCTTAGTGAAACTTCTATTGTTATTATTATTATTTATTTAAGGTGGTTACATTTATTTATTACCATTTATTTAAGGTAGTTACAGTAGCAAGAAAGTGACCACACGATCGCAAGAATATTTATAAACAATCGTGTAAATTTGTATCTGTTTAAAGAGAACGATCGATTGTAATTGCAACGATCGTTTGTTGAAACGACTCCAAGTTGAAAGCCACGTGGAAGAGTTTCGCGCGACTAGCAGAATTAACAGGAAGTTTCCACCGTGTTTAGCTGGTATTATTAAATAAACAGCTACGACGTGGAAACGCAACGGTTTAATCTCCACCGCGTGGAAATGCTCGCGTGCCGCGCTTGAAAAAGGAAAAACCGACCGGTTGGTTACGCCGCTGTGTGTGTACGTGCGTTCAGTTGCTACTGTCCGGAAAATGGGGTACGGTATGATAGGGAACATTTGCTTCCTAGTAGCCATTGTATCAGCAATTGAGTAGCTCGCTGTGATTTTGCCGTCTGCGCGATTCACAGATTTTCAAGCAAACCGAAAGAGCGCAAGCTTTGGACCAGAGGATGAAAATAAATGGAGAATGTTTACGGCTCGTCGAGTTTGTTAGAGACTTCGCCACTTCGAATGCAAACGTGCGCTGATGCCGAACACAGAGGGAGAGAAGCTTCGACACGAAAGTTACAATTGACTCGATTTTATTAATCTGTTGTTCTAAAAATTTCTGTAATCCAAATAGTGACAAATCTCTGTAATAAAGTACATGGTAACATAATAACGTATGCAAGCACGTGATGTAAAATATAAAGATAAATGAAGTGAACGACGACAATAATTAATTTCTATAATCTTGAATGTGATGGATAAGTGATATATGTACTTTTATATTACTATTGTCCGCGTATTTACTATTTATGAAAAATTATAATTTTAATATAAATTTTAATTGTAAATAATATAAAATATAATAAAATATAATTAATAAAATAATATAATCTTAATTATAAATTTACTATTTATGAAAAAAAAATGACTTCTGCTCTGTTTCTTCATTCTTTGATTCAATCTTTATATTCGTATCTCAAATAGAAATACTTGTATGCCTCGTGTCCTCTTCCATTCGCATCCCAAATATAATAGAAATTCTACAGCTCCATCTCGTAATAAAATATCTCATCTTCTAAACTAAATAGAATGATCAATCGACGGTAAGTATAATACACTAGCAATCTCCTAGCTTCTTCTCCAGGGCCAAATCGAAAATCTAACAAAATAGAATCAAACGATCGCGATAAAAAATTTCTACTTTTATAACCGCTATAATTATAATTTCTTGATAAAATTTTCAGTCAACAGGATTGTACAATTATTACGTCGTTGTTGTAATGACTAAAGTATCTAATGAAACTGGTGATATTTGACGAAGACTTTTAAATCCTCTGTACATTCTGTTCATTCTGGTTCGTGTTCTTCTTCGTTCTTTCGTTTGACTTCTACTAAGCGCTTTTTAGATAGAAGCGCCTCGCTTCTCTTTATCTCTTTCCGGTTCCTTAACCTCCTCTTATAATAAATCTTCTTACATAAGATAAAACAGCTTGCAATACTCTCGCCTTGTAACAAAACTTCCACAGTAAAATACCTTGTAATAAAAAACTTTAACGTCATCTTCCAACTCAAAAAAAAAGAAAAAAAAATTATCAAATTCCATGATCCAACAAGCAAATGTCTCCCACGATCGAGCAAAGATTTATCAAAATAGAAACAAGTAGCCTCCGTTGTTCTTGGTTCATCCTTGATCTTAATTCAAGAATTAATTCAAGATGCATGCACGATCGCAGTTCGCGCGCGATTTTTCACAGCATGTGAAAGGCGATATCGGCTCTCGAAATGACGCGAGTAATTAAGCGACCGGATCGATTTGTCGCGACACTCGCGGCGAAGTATCGCGCGCGATATCGAAAAATTGATTACCGCTATCGGGAAAGAGCTGGTGGGGGGGGGGGGGGGGGGGGGGAGAGGCGACGCGTATATACACGGACGGTCGAGAAACGCGGAACGATTTTAATTACGTTGGAAGCGCGTTCCAGGCCGCTGACGAACGTTGAACTAGCCGCTTCCGGATAACGGGCCGACGATCAAATGAAATTCCTCGAGCCGCACAAAGGAATCAACCAGAGTATCCGGGCGCGAGATAACGAGGTTGCAAATCGCCGCGGAGAATCGCCGCGAGAAGAAGATTCGCGGTGTTTGTAATTCCGATTACGCATCGCGAAACGCCGAGAGTCGCGTAGATCGTTGGTCTTAAAAATGAGAGAGGAGAAACAGGATTCGATATGAAATTTCCTACGTAAGATTCGCACCGCCGCTCAGACGTACGTAAATATCGATCACTTCTGTAGAATGTAATGAATTTATTCATGAAAATATGAACTGCTCAGAATGTGACATTTGAACATCTCAGATGTGACATTTTATTGTTTGAGTCATGTATCAGAAAAATTCCTAGAATTATTACGACCAATAAAAAATGCACGACTTGTACCCCAATGCAATTCGTCTCACTGAAAGGCTCAGAAGCAACTGTTCTGACTAGGAAATGAAGACGCGATCGCTCAGTACCAGACAACGCCACTCCTACTCGAGGTCTACCCCACACCTCCTCACGAATCACGTGACCCAAATCAACCAATCGCTAATTTTCGTTGCATCAGCGTTTACCCCCGCTAAAATCACTTTCGGTGATAAAATAACAAATAAATAACAAATTCACGAGATTGCAACTGATTTAGTCCACTGTCTTACATCAGATTATTTTATTTCCACAGCATATGACGCGAAATAACCGATAAACTCTTTTCTTTTTTTAATTCTTGGCTTGGACCACTTTCATAATTACCAGCACGTATGCAAAAATTGCCGATAATTTAAACCAAAGACCTCGAGGCTTGTTCTCGTTTGGAAGCGCGAGACAGTTGCGTGAGTTTGTTTCTATCGGAGCGGAAAGTCAGGATACTTTTTTCCCCAAAAGTGGATTTTTAACGATAAATAAAAATACACTTGAAAAGTGTATTTCCAGACTGAATTTTCTCCAAAAAGGGAGCCTTGAATGAAAAAATTCCGTTTTATTTTCATTTTTTCACCCTTGCTCCACTTTCCACATGATATAGAACACTTCACGTTTATCTTCGTACAGACGACAGTTCGATATTTAACGATTTTAAAAACGTTGACACACATCGCCACCAACTTAGGTTCAAGGGGAAACGACCTCTGTTCCAGCCTGGTACTTTTCAGCGTGCGGAAGCTCGCGTAACGAAGTCGGGTGGCGCGCGACGCGACGAAAAATTATGCGAACGTGAGCCGAAACTGGAATCATTGCCTTTAGATTTATGTGGTCGAAGGGAAGATATATATTCGCCGAGCGAACTTCTTTTCCGTGGCTTGGACCAGCCGACGATAAAATTGACGCGGCTGATCGAAGACAGACAAAAGTAGAACCTATACTCAACCCGAGTCTCTGTTCCGAGTCATGCCAGCCAGGGTCTGGAGAGATTCGCGCGTGAATCGAGTGAAAAAGAAAAAGATGGAAAAATAACCGCGGGAAATGGAGGTGAATTTGGATTTATTCCACTACGGTGAAGAAAGATTCTTCAAATTGTAGCGCGTTCGAGTGTGTCGTAGAAAAATTTTATGTACGTAAGCGTCATATGCGTTATATAAAATTCTCGACGTTCCAACGAGTTTATATTTATTTATATATTTATTAAACCGAATGTACATGATCTGTGTTAGTGAAGCTAAATATCTCTGATTTGTACATTTTTAGATTTGTTTTAAATTTATACCAATATGATCACGATATTTGAGAGAGTCACACTGCAGTGTCAATGAAATTTTAAAATGTTTCACTGTAACATCAATTTCAAACAATTATCACAATTTTATTACATGCAAAGTTGAAAGAATCTTCAGCTGTACTACAGGATATCAGAGAATATCTGCAGGAATGACACAAAGAACTTTAGAAACTCGTTAGAAACTAAAATTACGTTATTTAAAATATTTAAAATTATATATATACATTTTTATATTAATTCCAGGATTTATTCAATATATTTTTTTAATTTTCTTAATTTGTATACATTTCTCACGTTTCTTGAAATTTGGCAAAACTATTTCAACAATACACAATCATTTGCATAAACGGAAATTTTCAGATCTACGATGCAAAGGTTATACCTTTGTTCTCACATTTTGTTTCTTTTCTGTTCGCGATGATTCGGATGTTATTAAAAAGTCGCGCATTTCCAGAAGATAAATGGTTTCGAACGTTAACTAACCAGCTTTCGGGGCCAAATGCTCCATTTTCAGCTGCATTTATCGCGACACGGTTTAAATCTTCGGTTTAATGCAAACGATAAATCGAGCAGGTCGCTCGTCTATCAAATTTCATACTCTCCAACACTCGTTTCACCAACCTAACTGCTGTTCGATTTCACGATTAACTTAACATCTGCGATCGTCGCCAACAGCAACGATACCATTAACGCCAACATAAAATTCAATCATTGCTGAAACATCAAAATTCTCTCCTTCTCTTTTTCTCTTCGAAAATACTGACAATTATTCGATTTATTACTTCATCAATGACGTAAAAACTTAAACAGTTTACGCATAAACATTGAATTTATTACTTTATGTTGTAATTTACAATATTACGAACAGCTTAAGATTTATAATATGTAATTAATGAAAGAATCGATCGCGAGCGAACAAATGGATCATCAGATTTATTGTCATCTTTATTGGATTTATCGATAAATTTATACGTAGTAACAACTGTCTGTCTGTAATAACTCTTGGAACGTTTTAAAACAACGAGTTCCTCGAAATAAAAATCTGTTTTGTCGAACACAATTACCAGAAATATTTCGTTAACATGTAACTCGGATTGAAATTTAAATAGAATTTTCACTCTGTCTATTATATATATATTATATATTATATAATATATATATAAAAATATATACACACACACTCTGTATAATAATATCTAATGATGGTAATATAAATTTTCAAGCCACTTGAAACTATAATTTCTGTATTCTAAACTATCTGAGTTTTACATTTTGCAATTCGTATTTGCACATCTCTTACCTCGTTCTCCGTTACATGTTACGTATGTATACTCTTCTCTTGACTTCCTCTTCATGATTACAACAGAAAATTCCGCAAAATTTCATGGTATACCGATACGAATGACGACGAATTGTCACGTTTATACAGATCTCGACAATGTTAAAATTTCCATTGAGCAGACGATGCAAATTTAAAACAATTGGTCATTGATCACTGCAGTACAAAAACTCGCGCAAAGTCATGTTTTATTGAAAAAAACTTGAAAATTTATATCGTCGAAACGTAAACAGGGATTTATTTATTTTCGCTTGATGTTATAACCAGTGTTGTATCGTTGTATTTCGCCTACTTTCGTATTTTCAAATTTTCCATAAATGCATGAACATTCGCAATCAATTAATTATCAACAAGGGAGTATGCAGTAAAGTATTTCTCGCAAAAACACAAACACGCTGATTATAGATTTTTGTACATAAATGAAATAATATGTTTCATTTCAACCTAAATTCCCGCGATATATTTCTCATCGATCTATCAATTATCAATAAAAATACGTAACGAAGAGTAAACGTATATGTGTGAATTTTTGAAAACATAGAAATTCCTATTTATTAACTAAATATTATTGTAATTTCTTTTATATACACGATAAATAATAATTAACTAGACTACCATAATTACAGTTTCATAAATTTTGTTCGTTTCGCTTAGCTTCTGCTCCATTTTTCCAAAGAAAATTGGAACGCACGATCTGATTGCGAAGCTCGTAATCAAAATTATGTTTCACTGATAATTATCGAGTCGATAAAAACATGTATTTCTTACATTAAACGGTTGCAGCGCTTACATCGGTGGATATTAATTTCGAATTTGCCGACCGTATGAGTAATATACGGCATACACGCGGCTAAACAAACATGATGAAACTCATAGCTCGAAGTCGTTCGTATTTCGTAGCAGTGAAATATATGAAGGCTGCGCGCTTGTAACAAACTTTCAACTAAATTTATGAATTCCCGTTTCTCATCTGAATGCTAATTGTGTTATTTCGCAAACACTTTCTGTAATTATTTTCGAACTGTTTCGTTAATTTCGATTAATTGTAGAACACCTGTATTCCGTGAAAACGATTGAAAAAGAAACAATGAAATAAAAACGGGTATAATGTAATAAAATATAATATAAAGGTGTGATAAATTATAAAATAAAAGCCTAAAGCGACAGCCAAATGTAACTACAAATTAGAGATCTAACTGTAATTCTTATTCAACTATAATTTTTTTTTTTTTTATATTTAAATAACCCTGTCGGCTCTATCTATATAAGGATTAATTAACCACGAAGTGAAATAAAATGAATGTTATTTTATTGTTCAAACAAAACTATGATAAATTAAATAAATACAATGGTTCCTTATATAGTGGCACATTATATTTATTATCAGCATTTCGTTCTTATTTGTCACATTTCCTACAATTCGTTCGTATAAACACCGACGTATATTTGTAACAATAACTACGAAGAATCAAAGATTACTCGTTACACGACCAAACTACACGTTATAACCTGAAGATCGTCAAATAACTGGCAAAGAGGAAACGAGAAATTCCCTTTTACAGTTACTCGCGTTCGAGCAGTCGTAAGGAAAACCACGTAAACTTTATTGCGAAGCTTCAAAGTTTATGTGAACGCAGAAGAAACCTCTGCTTGGACGAACAGAACAGAGTCTGATAAACAGCGATTGAGGAGGACATTTTCCAAGAAAATCGTCTGTTTCGAAAAGAAAAACGCGAGATAAAATTCGTAAATTTTACGTAAAACCAGTTGTCTGTAAAACAAATTGCATAAAACACTCGTTCAACACCTCGCCTTCGATTCACGCTAGTGGCACGAGTCATGGCCTCAGTTTGAAAGAAAAAATTAACGCAATTGAAATTAGAATTAGAACAAGATTAAATTATATTCTCTAATTTAACAATTAGAAGACACAAATCATATACATACGTCTAATATGACGTTGCAATTGCAATGATTAATTAACTAAATTATAGTAATAATAGTGTTACAATTAAAGTATAACAATTAATTCGACCTAATTCCTAAGAAGTTTGGAAAGAAAATCCAAGTTTGGGAGAGGGGCAGACGAACTCCATTTCCGAGGGAAGCCAATGGATTTTAATTGCACCTTGTGCGCGTAAATGATCCTTACAACTGGAGTAGAACCAGGTACGAGGGTTAAATGGCAGTAAATCGGTGAAAGTTTCATTAGGTGCACGCACGATGCGAGGGCAGCCGGGCTATTGTAGTGGAAATTACAGTGCATAATTGAACGATCTATCGCACGCGATTAAGCTAATAAAATATTTAGCGCGCGAACAAACGTAGATCGGTCCCCTGAAGTAATTACAGCGTGATTATTGGCGAGAGCCCCGGTGTCAATTTGATTACATTTGCGGTCCTGGGTAATTCGATGATTTCGCGCCGGGGTAAACGAAGTCGTTCGCTTAACGCGATCATCGCTGCCGCCTCGAAATTCATTAAACCTTCGAACAATATTCAATATCCGAGTCTTTATTCGTGATATTGAATAATTAGAGGAATTGGAAGATCTTCTATTTTTTTTTCTTAAATTATTCGCAATTTACAATGATAATTGTTCTTAATTTAATATATTTATATATCGTTGCACGAGGTTTATTGGTTTGTTTATTCTGTACGATGAATTCTTATACTGGGTCGTCTCAGAGGTTTAATGAGAATGAGCTCTTTGTTTCTTGAGAGATTAGAATGGTTACAGTATTTGTGAACAATGAAACTGAGTACCTTCGTGAAGAATGAAGTTGATCAGTTTGGCCTCTGAGGACTTCATTCTAAAAAACTTCGTTGTAAATTTATTCCAAAACTGTGTTTGTGCATTGTTTATTCATTCGTTACAGGTATACATTCTTGACATGAAATATGTAAAGCAAGAACATACAGGTCGTAAATTTACATTTTATGCATTGCACGCGTGTGTAAATTTGTAAAAAGGAGAAAAAAAAATTGTGAAGCGAGAGCTGATTGTATTTTCTCCGCGTTCGTTGTCACTCACAGTATTAACACTAGAAATACCAAAGTGGTCAAATTTTTGTTAGAAATTTTACATATGCAAAAATATATTTTTAGGGATCTAAATGACTTTTCGTAAAAATAAAAAAAAATTTCTCCTTTTTCCCTTGAATGTCTCCGACTGATGAAAACTCCATGCTTTCGTTGTCTAAGTAGTTCCAATATTAAACGTTCGTTACAGTCCACACGTTATAGGACGTTGTTAATATTATTTCCGAGAAAGTTACGAACGTTGAAAGTCCAGGACGTCAAGAATTCAATCATTCCGCTGCTAACCTAACGCTTTTCATTTTCATCAGGCTGCCTCGCCGGTTTCTACACGCAAACGTCTAAACGAAACCGGCGACGTTTTTAAATTACCTCTGGCCCTTTTTAATAACCGTGCAGAGGGACTCACGTCCAACGGATTCCGCCAGCGCGTGGATGATGCACTCGGCCGAAAGACGAGCAAAAATCGTTGCGTTATCCAGCAACGGGGGAGATAATGTCCCCCCGGCCGCGTGGCGGAAGTTAATCGAGCAACGGTCGCCTCGGCCGTAGCTGGAATGAAAGGTCATTAAGAGGAAACGGCCGGCAAGGAAAAACGAACACGACGAGCTTCCTTTTATTGCCTCCCATGCGGGGTCATTCTCCTCCCTCTGCGTCCTTCTCTCTTTCACCCTTTCGTCCCCCTTCACGCGAACGCACACGCAGAACTTTATCATTCCTCACTCACAATCAGTCATTGAAATTTGTGACTGACTTTTCTCTCTGTCCTTTTCTAAAGCATTAGTGTTTGGACACTTTTACGTTATTGCGATGAAAAATAATTAAAATGAATCTCTTTTTTTATGACACGTATTATGTTAGGCTAAAGACTTCTCACAGCGAGTTTGAGTACATTCGTTGTTGAAATGTTAGAACGATTGAAATTTTAGACATTGGAAAAGTGAATTAAAAACGAACACGAAACAACGAAAGTGAAAATAGAGAAAATTGGCAGGTCTCAAAAATATTAAGCTCTTAATTGGAATTGCGCCAAGTGCCCAATTATTTACTCGTGATAGCGTACGTACCTCGTTTCCTCTTTGCTATTTTAATCGGTTTCTATCGTTTTCGGGCTTTCGCCGATTTCCCATTTCTTTCTCTTCGCCCTTTTTTCTCCTAATTTATTTCTTTCCGTTCGTTTCTTCTTTTCGTTCTCCCTGCCAATCGATTTTCCATCTCACTTCTCCCCCGTTCGTTCTCTCCCACTCATTCCCTTGGTTCCCAATTTTTTTCTCTTTTTATTTTCCTTCGCGTCTTGCTTCGCCCTTTTCTTTCTCTTCTAATTTCCTTCTTTCCTCGCTTTTTCCATTAAATATCACGACGAGCACACCGCTTGTTAACCAATTTCTACACAGTTGCTTTCCATTTTGACTTCGCGTTCTTGAATCGCTCGCAAGCGCAGTCTGACGATAAAGTATTAAAAAAAAGAAGAATATTTGCCGCAATAACAATATTCCATGGAGAGGAGATGCTGAAAAATGTGATTTCGCGTGAAAGTCTACAGCCATCATTGTCCCGTCATTTTCTTGCCCGTTTTTACGGCCAAAGGAGAACGTCCATTAAGCGTTGACACTCCGGGGTGTTCATAAATCAGTGGGACAGCTATAGTATGTATACGTACGTAAGTATAATGGCCGCGTGGCACGACGGCACAGTCGATATTTCGACTATCAAACGGCAAAATCCTCCGGTGAAAGGAAATTAAACATTCGCGATCGATATCGAATGGCGGATATAGCGCCATTACAAATGGATTTGTCTCTTGCTCGCCAGGCAGTATCGAATCGTTGTTGCTCGCGAGTGAATTAGACGTTCTATTCGGCGCTGAAACATCGAAATATAACACGTAATATGCGAACAAAAATTCTTCTGTGAAAAAGACAAATGTTCAAACATTCTTCTAGGCATTTTTCTCAACTGTATTTCTTTTTTTTTTTTTTTTGCAATATCAGGCTTCCAAAATTAATTTAATTAATTTAAAAAATAAACTCACGGGAAAGAAGTTCTTTGTAAAAATCTGAGAAAATTTCTCGTGAACTCGTTATAGCAGTCGAGAATATCAACGTAAAATCCAAATTTCTATTTCCGAAAGGATCTAAACCATCTCCACAATCCAACGGAACGAAGCACGGAGTAGTTTCATTTTTCGCGAGAAATCAGAGGATTTCCAGGGAATTAGAGATCCTCGGTTAAAATTCTTCGTTAATTTATTTTCGACAAGAAGGTAGTCGAGGTGCGTTACTCGCGTGCGTTCGCGCGGAATTTCATCGAGTACAACAGGGAAATTTTAATAAATAGATATTTCGTTTTCATCCCGAATTCATTTCCACATGTGGCACGACGACTCCGAAATTTTTTATTGATTTTATTTCCGATTTCGGCGCGCGATAACGACTTTTCGATAATAATTGTGCAATTAATTTCCGCGCTTTACGGTATCCGCAGGCAAGAGTGTAAAAATTCGGACGTCCGCAAGAATTGCGATTTAATCAACGTGTCGTTGAAATTGACTCCGGAGTATAAATTTTTTTATTTAATTTCTCTCTCTCTCTCTCTCTCTCTTTCTTTCTCTGCCGCGCGTGCGACGTAATTTAAATTTCGGTCCAAGGAATTTTTGCCAATGCTCCCCTTTTTTCCTTTAACAACAAATTTTCAGAAAATTTCGCGAACAAGTCGCGCATGAATTATTATTATTAAATTTATGCAATCGCGAAATGTGAATTTTTTTAAAACATACGTTTATGAAATGTGTTTCTTGTCTCACGCTCCCTCGTTATAATTAGACTAACGCAAATTTATGAGCGGTATATGTTACGTGTTTTGCAGAAAATATTTCGAAATTTTCACCAACGTTGTGACAAGGGATCACGGTCGCAAGTGTACGTGAAACTTGCAAAATATTTCTTTCAAACTTGTATCTGGCGAAAGATTGACACACATATTTTTCAATAAATTAATGTACTGTTAACGCGCTAGTTGTGAAACTTTAAGTTGTTATCAAAATTGCTGTTCAAATGGAGGCTAAATTCCACATTACAAATATATTTGATAATGAAACTTTCGAAACGAGAGATTAGAACTCTGCGCGGATTTGAAAATTTGAAAAGAAATGTCCCCGGCAAAGTAAATGAAAGAGATTCGCTCGTTAAAATTTAAATGTCCGAGTTCAAGTTAAAATTCAACTGACACTTCCCTCCCTAAAATAATAAAAGCTAAATTGAATCCAACCGCGAGATATTAAATTCGTTCAGTTTAAAAATAGAATGTACAAATGGCGCGTTGATAACGAAGAAATTCGAATTATTAGAAGTATAAAATTAACATGTACAATTGCTAGAAAAAATTTGCAAGAAAAAATTAAATTTCAAAACGAGTAACTTACCAGGGTGTGATAATAACAAAGTCGAACAGTCTCCGAGGAATTGAAACTCTGAGCGAAAATACCTACTCGAGAAAATTCCACGATCCTCCGTGGATATTTCCCGACAAAAATTGCAATTTCTTTGCAACGTTCATTCGCTAGCATCGAGCAACATCGACACAACACGATGAACTATGCAAAATTTCACTCGGATTAACAATAAAAGGACTTGAGTGGAATTAAGTGATACACATCTTTGAGTGGCGAAATTTTCTTTAGTGTTTTCAAAGGCCTTTTATTTGCACTTATAAAATATATATATACAGAGATGCGTGAGTATACGAAGACAATGTTCAACGATAATTATTTCTAATATAATTATTTCTCGCTTATCGCGAGAGCGAAGTAGGCTGCACACGCGGGAGGACTCGCAAGACGTGGACTACCTAATCATAAACTGAAGGTAACTGACTGTGTTAACGCGTTGTGTTAACCTTTTTATATCCTGACTCTCACTATGTCCTTTCCCATCAAGGGATTGGAAAACGTCTGTTTTCTTGCAGCGTGGATGGTCAGGCCATGAGAGGTTTTTTGACAATTACCTCATGGCCCTGACGATACTGCACCCTGAGTCCACACCGTGAGAATATTTGTGACGCTGCCTGGGTTGTGTTCTCTACATTTTCATTTGAAAAAATACCTAAAAACTCTATTTTATCATCTCTCGAATCTTATTTGTAAATAGCCATTGATCGCAATAATCTATCGTACTTTCGTTCTCAAGAAAAATCGCAAAGATTCAAACGTCTGTAGAAACATTTTTTCGTAGCTAAATTCACGATGGTCTTGAAGATTGAAGTCTCCCCTCAGTTACAAAGATCCCTCAAAACTCTCGCACGACTTTCCCTCCGCCATTTTGAACATTCGAGAGTAAGCGACGAAAATTCCAGAAATCTCAACTCTATTTCGTCGTCTAACGCTAATGTTCGAAGTTCCGTAAAACGGTGAGAAAGAATCGTACGGTAAGTTTTAACGGGTCGTTCCGAGGAGAAAGTTTCAATCTTTTAGACTATGGTAAATTTAGCCAGGCAAACATTTTTTCCAGCATTTTTAGGGACGTTTGAACTTTTACGATTATTCGAGAATAAAGGCGCCTTTAGCTTTTCCCGCCCACGAGTGACGTAAAAGAGCGAATCTTGGAGAAGAGCAAACTCTGAACAATTGAAGCGGTTACAAATGGATTGTTGCGTAATTTTCTCTCGCGAGGCAAAAACAGTTTAAAAATATCGCCATTGATTCGGTTACAATAAAATCACCACGAATGGAAAAGTCGTTCTCAGACAGAGAATTCCCAATTGAAATGTACACAATAGCGTCTGCGATCTAACGAAGCATCAAAATTCCTTTGAATCTCGTCCACCGTCGAAAACTTCGCTTCAAACGCTTCGAACGTCTCTGTCTCTCCGTTAATCCGAGCGCTCCAAGTTCTCCACGATTCGCCACGCACGGATACGATTTTCAGTTCCAGCCGAAGATAGTTAGCCGAGATTAAAAGTCGCTAATTACAGGAGAGCGAGCCTCCGGTGCATTAGCCGTGTTCCGGTGCATAAGTTCCGAATTTTAAATGCTCTTACGAATTTCCGCAGGTATTCCGCCCAGAGGAAGGAAAGATCGCTTTGATCGGCGTGCAGGAAACCAAACGAACTTTTAACGACGTTCCATTAACGAATTCCCTCTTTCGCCAAACGTTTCTCGCACACCCGCGCAAACGTCCATGAATGAACCCACGTTTCGTGCAAGTATGATACGCAAGTATGGAATAATAAATCGCCGGGTAGTATCAGGGAACTTCGTTGGACGAGAACGAAGCAAAAATGTTCGTCATTGTCCGCCATCTTTACCATTTTCGTTTCAACATCTCGCGAATGTAATGCTTCTTTTTATTTATGATATATTCTTTTATTTATATTTATTTATTTATGATATATATTCTTTTTATTTATTGTGATTGTCACAACAGACATAAATATAGATGGCATATACGTAGATGAATTAACGATAAATTGACTTTTTGAAACGAACGCAAAGTAAATGAGAAAAGTAACTGGCATCCGCAATTTAATTAAGATTTTTAATTACGAACAAACTCGTAACTACTCCATCCATTTCCATCCATTTCTGTCTATTAAATATTCGAAATATCCCGAGCAGAAGTCCCGAACTATCGAAATGCTCTAAATTATAATTAATTAGGTCAATTATGATAAATAACTGCTACGAATTACGCGAATCTGCCGGTTCTCTAATTTGCCGTGCGAAATTCATCGAATCACAGCTTCTCCAAACTGTTCCAGCTATGCATATTTGAACACACTGTATCCGCAAATGTGTGCCGGCAATGCCTGCGACACTGTAATCCTGCGAACTTCATGCTGCTCGATTTTGCTGGATTTTGGCGAAGTAAAAATCATTCTCATTCTGAACGAGATATTTCACGTTGCTCGAAATTACGAAATTCACCGAATTTTTGCACATATATCATCAATTACGAAGGTAATCAGATATCTGAAATTTGTCTCCTAAAATTTTGACTTTACACACGTTTGTATAAACATTTTATGAATTTATTGTACATACTGCGATGGACATTTTATTAATACTGTTAAAATGAGTCAAAATTATGTTAGCTAACTTTGAAACAAATTTAAAATATGCGTAGAAATTACAAGATTACGTATGTTTCAGGAATCATATAAATAATCGATGTGAAAATATCATAAAATTCAATCAAGAAGAATCTAATTAAAAAAAATCTGCTTCCGGCAAGCAAAATTTCAATGTACATTTTATTCCGATTTCAAGGATGTCCGACCGCGCTTCCGATGCTCGATTCTAGAAATCACGATCGTCGAATACGAGAGGAAACGCCGATGCTATCGTCTCGCGTTCACAACAACGCGAATGTCGCCCGTCGATGATGGATCATCGAATTGGAAAAATGAAATTCACTTTGACACGCAGTTTCAGATCAGATTTCGGATCGCCTGGACGGTTGTTCAATCCTTGTCAGTATTGTCGCGGTGCTAAATTTATTTTCACTTTGCAGAGATGAATTAATTATTCGTTGATTTTGTATTCAACTTAATATTGTTTTGGTATTAAGTGAATTGATTCTCGTACGAAAATTTCAATAACGTGTTGTAATAAATATATTGAAAATATTGAAATTATGAAGCTTAGTAATACTTTCTAATACTTCGAAATATTACCTTTTAATTAATACTTCGAATTATGACTTACGGTAATTAATAATTTCATCATTTTTAAATATTTGTTGCTTTATATAGCCCTCGTTAATTTAAGGCAACAATAAATTTCTATATATTTTCTACAAGCTGAAACTTTATTTGCACAGTTAGTTTTTAATTCGTAACTTTGTTGATATATACTAAATGTTAATTTACAAGTCTGTGAGATACACGTTCAATTTTCGATGTATATGTAACAATATTATTCACATTTTCTGATTTTAATTCCTGTCACTAGTGGCGCTGTGATCGAAAACCTGCTTAAGTCGATATAGTAGAATGTGACACGAAAATGGTAAACGGATTATATCTTTTTCCAAGAATTTTTACATTTTAAAATGTAAAACAATATGTATGTTAATATTAGCAAGACTAATTATTTCCAGCGTTAATAGAAAAAAAAGAAACGATATTCGGGTTGACAATCTTGGACATTTCAACCTCGAGTATTTTCCCGTAATCTTTAAAAGAAACGTTTAACAGCGGACGTATGTTTTTCCCTGGAATTCTGTCGCTTCCAATCTCTCCTCGCCCGCGACGTTATCAATTGAAAGGGGACAGAAAGCGAAAGAAAACTGACGTGCACGCATGCAAAGGGACAAATCAAATTCCCCGCGAAGCGTTTCGCAGAGTGAACTTCGCTGACGAGGCGAACAACTGAACGTAAATGAGGCGCGCATTGTTGCATAATTCATGCCTGTGTAAAAAGGAACGGGTTGGATTATGGGCAAACAAGGGGAAAAAAATCCATGTTTCTCGGTTGAACGTTGCCCAACAATTTAGCCTGCACTCTTGATGTATATTTACAAATGCTCTCTCTCTCTCTCTCTCTCTCTCTCTCTCTCTCTCTTTCTCTCCTGATCTAAATACAAATGTACATGTTTCATCCATTGCTGTTTCGTAAAAGATTGATTAAAAAAAAATTGTGTTACTCCAGATCGAACGTTTATCTCATTGTCGTTACATCGATTCATCATCTTCTTCTCTTTAGATATTTCCAGTCACTTCTCTTGCAATATTTTACTTACAACAGGTTGGAAGATTATATGAAACATTGGAACCAAATATTTAAAAAATTATATATTAAATTAAAATTTGAAGAATACATAGGATATAGTAAATATAAGTAAATTATAATATAGTAAATACAAGTAAATTTTCTGGTATGATTATAATTCAATTATCGTGCAAAAGCTTGAGATCTGAGGAAAAATAAAAGAGAGAGAGAGAGAGGAAGAAAGCGAGTTGCTTGGCATATTACAAAGGAACAGGAAATATACAGTAGCTATCTTGACAAGATCTAGACTCGATTGGCGTTGCATATATAAGTTATACAACGCGGCAATGGTTCGCGGGGAAACGACGAACCTTCATGGAAAGATCGATACGTTTATAGAGGGAAACGCAGCGAGACATAAAACAAGCGAAAGAAGGAATGGTGAAAAGAAAATCAAGAAAAATAAGAGACGCGGAATGATATATGGTCTGTGCACGTCTGCTATTTTCTTGAGGAGAACGGGAATCGACGGGACGAGATCCATTTTCAAGTCAAGAAAAAAAATAATGGCAATTGATCGATGTGAATTTTTTAATTTTTTTTTCAAGTTGAATAGCATCGAGAATCAGGATCGAAAATTTTGATATCATTCGTCTCACAATTCTATTCCGTCTGTTTATTCTTAATACTGCTGCGATTACTGTTTACAATCTTGCGATTATTTTTACAATTTATTTTTACTGTTTATCTTTGCAGTTTAATTTTACAATTATTTTTAGAATTTATTTTCGCAGCTTATCTTTACAGTTCTATTTACTTAAAACTATTACTTTATGCTACGAATATTCTATACTATGCGAATATTACACTTAATTATTTCGTATTTAATATCGTGCAATTTTTCACATTTCACAATGCGCAAAGGAAGTTCAAAGAGAAACGTATTTTTATTTGTTTCTTTATAATAATTTTGTACGTAGCTGTATGTTTGATAATTTGTTTTCAGAATAACAATTAACCACGCTGTTTGTGTTTCATTTGTTGAAAAACACCCCGCCACTGTCGATCCTTTTCAAAACTTGCGACGTTAATAACTAAAACCGTTGTTATTCCGTAAACTGCGAACGAAAAACTAATAAAAAAAAGACACAACTGTGAACAATATTCCAGAAACGAGAACATGTAAAAGCATGAGGAAATAAAGAAATACGTCGCGTGATCGACAGACGAAACACAAGGGATTTATGAAATTGGATTGCATGCGGAATGCAGAAGTACGTACACAAAAGACGAAATCGCGATGAGAATTATGAGAGATCTCACTGTCAATATTTACAGACGAAAAAAAGTTAAATATTAATGTATTAATCGTACGAAAAAAATTCTACGTTTTTCTTTAGACCGCTTTAGAGAGTAGTATCGATGGATTATAAATGCCTGTGGTAACTTACGTTAGATTATTAAAATCCCGAATATTTCTATATTTTCTTCAATCAACTTTGCGAAAAATTCGCATTAAAATATTAGCAAAGTATTGGCGTAACTCAAAATTAAAAAAAAAAGAAGTTAAATTTAAACGAACAGATTCAAGTTAGTAATCTCAATTTCAAAACTAGAATATTATTCTTCAAAAGAGAAGACGAAATTTCGATTTGACAAATCTGAATTGAAAATCTCAATTGAATCTTTTCTCCAGTTTCCATCTGGCATTGACGAAATGCTAAATCTGCGCAATGTTTTCTGACACTTGTCAGTGTGTGACATCGTATGTACGGAGATTGATCAAGAAAATCAAACGGGGATCAAAGTTTCTTTGTCAAATTTCTTTTGCCTCCAATGATTAAAGTTAGAAAATATTTAAAAGTTACAATCTCAAGGATCGTCCATCGGGCGACGCGTCCGTTTAACGCCAGCACTTCCCTTCGAAAGTTTTCAATGTCCAGGAGTAGCAAAATGAAGAGCTCGAATTCTCAAGAACGAGCAAACTGTCTCGATATCGCTGCTTAAGGCGAAATTTAATCAACGTTTGTGCACACCGACTTCAATTTGCTCGCTGGCTAGACTGGCAAGTGGTCAAACTCGGAACGTTATGCGTAACGGTTATGCTTTCGGAATAGTCGACAGGGTAAAGTATGAGAACGTGACTACTTCTGTCGGACATGTTAGAAGATGGCAACGAAACTTGTGTAACTCATAATTACTGGAACAAAGATTAGGAAAATTGCTTGATGTAATTAACACGTTGCGATATCGATGGCATGTGAATTAATTCCTCAGGGAAGATGCGTGACACGTTTTGTACCGCGTCGCTCATGCGAATTTATACATTTTTCAATGTACACTGAATAAAATGAAAAAAAAAAAATAATAAAATAACATTTGGAAATAAAATGGAGAACAATGTTTGGCCGTACGTAAAATTTACATAAAAAAGACTTTGTTGGTTTACACTTTTGAACGTGTTAATGTTGATGACTTGGAAATCCCTTTTGATGGGATTTCTAATTTTCTTTTTTTTTTATTTTTGAAGATCTAAACTATAATATTATTGTTATACATTATAATATTTATTATTATTATTATTATTATTATTATTATATTAATATAATATTTATTATTATTATTTTAAATTATGATGTATAATACGGTTATGTAGATTAATTATGTTATATAGTGGTGGTAATTATGTAGCTTTTACAATCATTTTTATAGCGTTAAATGATCACAAGTTGATTTCGTTTATATACAGTTACGAAACGAAATTAATAATATTGAAATAATTTTTGACAGATAATTTTTGAAATAATTTTACACAGGGTTTAACGCATAAATATCTCTCTGAAGGGTTAATTTTAACTTATAAAATTCCCGGCTTTAAACTGTTATTACTTTAAAAAAAGTCACATAATCTTCTTGCTTTCATTTCAAAGCACAAATTCTTGTCATCTTTGACTTCATTCTCTTTTAAAAGTTAAAGATTCGTCTTTTTGAAATAATACTGTCAAAAATTGTAGACTTTTACTTTATTCAGTGGATCTTTACCAATCTATAATATCTATGACGTTAGTTAAATAAATTCTTGTATACTCATGCAAAAAAAAAAAGATAAAGATAAGATGCAGATAAAAAAACTAATTGAATCAAATCACAAATGACATAATCGTGTCACAATGTGACATATTACACGTGACATAATAGTACAATTATATTACAATTTCATTACACATTAATTGTAACTATATTACATTATCACACACACACGACATAATTTGAATTATATTATTCCCATCTTTAGACCACGAATAACGCGCGAACATGCGTGAATTTTCTCTTTTCCTGTGCAAAGCGAAAAATTTAACAATTCGCGAAATGAAAAAAATTAGCGTCGTGTGTACGGTCTTGCGAACATTTCGTTGAAATCCTCTCGTAACCGTGTTTTTTACACGTGACCTTTGCGTGTCATCCGCGTCTGCGTGTCCCGCGCGAATGCGATTAAATAGTCGCCGAACGATCGAGCTCGCGTTATATAAGAATGCACGTGAAGCGAGAATACTGAGAAAACGTTGTTTGACGAGAGAATTACATGCAAATCCGGCTGCGTAAACGGTTAATTAGCGTTTTCCACGAAGGTAAGCAGGGACAGCTGCGATAATCGGTCGGAGCAGCGAAAGGTTAAATATGATTTGCATCGAAATGAACGTCGTAATTCGTAACATTTTGTTGCTCGCCGTGGTCGTTGCCCCCGCAGTTGCAAACGCAACTCCGCGGTGGAAATCAAATGAAATTCGAATTAAAGACGCGAATAGAACGTTCCGCCCGGAATGGTCGGAAATCGCAATGGTGAAATATTCAGAACGCGCAATTGAATGAAACTGTTGATGTAAATTATGCTTCCGCGATTTATTTATTATTATTTTAAAATTATTATTATTAACGTACGACGGCTCACGAAAGTGTCTGAACATTTATTATTTACACGTGTGTACTGCATGAAACATTCTGAAATTAACATTAACATCGTACCAAGACGTAATTTATTACGATCGTGATGGCAAAATTTAAAACCATTCTGAAAATGTACATGGTAAAAGTTGCGAGATATTTGTTTCAAATTTGAGGTGGGAGTAACAGACGAAACAATAATTTATCATCCAACTTTAATGTGTACAAAAATTAACAAAATATTCGGTATTCTTCCATGTTTTATTTCTTTTTCAAATAAAACTTGTAAACGATAGCCGAATAATTTACTTTACACTCCCGTGACGAGTCAGCAATCCCACTCATCAGAGGACGAACCTTTGACTCTCTGGAAATTCCTTTCAACCAGCTCTCTCAACTTGGATTTCACCGACAAACGAAGAATAAATAGCGCAATCGCGTCAGTGTCAGTCAGATCGGCCATCGGCAACGAGGCCGCGCGCCATCGACTCGAAATCCCCCGGCGGGTAAGCCAGCCGAGAGAGAAGAAAAATTCGCAGGACTATCCTTCGAAGGACGACGAATTTATCCGCGGTCTGTGTCAAATTGTCACCGCTGTCGTTTCCTCGCAACGCTTCGAGCCGTTCTCGCTGCGAATCCCAACGCTGCGATTAATTTCCACCCGTCTCCTGTCAATTTTTCCTCGCGGCGTGCAAAAAGACCGTAACTTCTGATTTTCAGTCTGTATAACCTTGACGCTCTGACCCGGTTGAGAGCATCGGCTCTATGCACGAGATCGCATTTTGTCGTCGCGTCGATCGGAAATATTTGGTTGGTCAAAAAGTAACTGTGTTCTGTATGTGTGTGTGTGTGCAAATGGATGGCGAATTTTCCATGAGAGACAAAAACTTTATCAGACGATATATCGACCATTTTGCCATCTCTCGGACGACTTTACGATTCTGTATTTAAAAAAGTTTTCATTTTTTTCGATAAAAGAATGTATGCATGTATATCTAAAAAATTAAGAAGGTTATTCTGTCATTGGTTTCCCTGTTCATTTACTTTTATCACTTAAATACTCGATATTTCGAATAATGCGTAAAACAGCATACTTATCTTTATTGAAACATCATTTCTTGTTGTAGTGGATATATTTTTATTAAAGACGACAGGAAGTAACATTTCTTCAAGAAGATAAAAGATTTAGGGGACTGCGATTTTCTAAATTCGTAAGTAACAATTACATAAAATAATTTATTTTGTAATATTGTATAATAATATTATATAGTATAATACATAATATTATTGTTATATAATAATACAAATATATTTTTAAAGACGACAAGAGGTAATATTTCTTCAAGGAGATAAAAAATTTAGGAGACTGTGGTTTTCTAAGTTCGCAAATAACGATTACATAAAATAATTTTTTTTTGTAATACTGTATAATAATATTATTATATAGTATATATAATATATAATATTATTATTATATAATAATATGTTTTATAGTAATACGAATAATTTATTTGTACAACTTAACGTATAATTTGCATAATAGAGGAAATATCGAATATTTGTTTGTTACACCGAGTCCACTATACGAAAATTTCGCGATCCGCGTCTAAGGATTCGAGATTCATTATTCACGATGATACATCGCCATCGTGTCGCTTCGTTGTAGCCACAATTACAAGCCTCGACAGATCTTTTTTCCTTGCGTTTCGATTGAACGATCAGACGAAACCGAGAAAGACATTAATCTAAGACAGGCTCTCCGACGGACCGAAAGAAGATTAAACGGTGTTGCTGATACTCGCGTGACACGCAACACGCGTTGAAAGATCGTGGTAGATGTCGATGAGGCTGGATGTAATCACTCGAAGGGAGCGGCTTGCGGTTTGGGGTTGCGTTGTGTAAGCGTGAAGCGTCAAGGTTGAGAGGGAGAAGGACTGGTCTGGTTGATTAGGGGATTGTGGTGTTTGATTGATAATTCGTTGTTCTTCTTCCCGGTTGAAAGATACACGAGTACACGCGATAGTTATAAACGCGATGTCGGAACGAAACGCGTGATTTATCGTGGCAATACATAGGTACTTTCAGCTTGATTAAAAATAGGACTTAAAATAGGGCTTTCCACTCTCGTTTGTAGTCCCGTTTTTATCTTTTTTTCGTTTCGCTCGCTTTTCACCGTGCTTCACTGTATTTTATATCGGTACGCCATTACGGCTGGAATTAAGTTATTAAAGTTCCAGTGATGAAGATAAAGAGGTGTGCGATCGATCCTAATTTCTCTCTCGTAAGCAAGGGGAACTACACTTGAAGAAAGTGCGATTGTCGAGTAGAAGATTGCGCGGTAATGTACAGAAATTGAAGCACGTTCCTCGTAATCGTATAACAATTTCTTTTCGCAGTCATAATTCTCATAATTACTGTTGCAATCAACGATTATTATTATTGACAGGATTATTAAAATAATTCATTTTAATTGACGTGACAATTTATTAATTAACGATCAAAATGTGCCTTAGGTTTCAATCATAATTAGCGAAGAAAATAATACTTGCAGAAACTTAAATTATGAAGCAAATAGAAAATTATACGATATGTATAACATGTAGAAATTCCAACAATATTATATTTTTCGTAATTATTATTTACTATGTTTTCGTTCTTCCAAATATTTGAAATACAGACTTTTTTCGTTATTTCCTTCAATTGGTACAATTTCAACGTTGACGAGGTATTCTATTGTCCATCTTCCTTTATCATCAGAATTCAAATTGCATTTCGGGGGAAATTTTTTAATTATATTTCGCCACCGGTTATTATTATTACGTGAAAATTCTTCAAAGCAATGTCGTCATTATTTCATCCCGGTAGGTGCTGTGAAATTTTCGTTCCCTCGTTGTGTTTGCACGTAATAAACAAAATATTATTAAGACACTAATTTGCGGTTCTGAAATTCACGATACAACGATCGCGCGATGTTGAACTTGTAAATTTTGCAATCCATCGTGCAGCATCCATCGTCTTTTCTCTTTAATTTACATTTCCTCTCGATGACGCGAGTGTTATTACCACTCGGGATTCTCTCGCACGGTGTCGAAATCGGCGTTCTAATTATGTGGAAATTTGTTTTAATAATTTTAATTCCTTCTACCTATTTCACTCGATGAACATTATCGTTAAAAGCTAAAAGTCTTAAATTACAATTACTGCGTTTTGCAGTACTGCGTATGTGGAGAATTTGAAGAATTCACGTAATAAATACTCGTTAGAATATTTATCAAATAAACAGTTCTCCATCTAGGTTCCATCTACAAATTACGTTTGTAAAAATATTCATTCGTATAAATTTAATAGAAGAGATTCTCTGCCAGAATTTCATTTTTCTAAATTATATTTACACACACACACACACATATATATATATATATAAAGAGTATTTAAATAAAGAAAACAAAATTGGAAAATTTTATTTTTGATGGAAAGGTGTTCCACGTGTCAATGAGAATATCGTGATGCGCAATTGAAGTCGAATGCTATCAATACTACTAAAATATGACGTTTCATGTCTGAAAAATTTGACGAACAGAAATTAATATCAATGTAATTTAATATCAATATATATTAAATTAATATTAGTTTGGATATGTATATTAAATTAATATTAATTTAAATATAAAATACTTGTAATCTTCTGAGCGAATTATTTAATAAAAAAACGAAATCCCCAATTCATAGTGTTGATGCAGAAGGTTCTGACCTCGCCATCAATACATCCACCCGGCTCCCCGATTCATCGCCCCAGTTCACGTAGAAATTTCCCGTGCAAATCACCCGACTACCATTCTCGCGTGGCTAATTACTTCAACCCCGGAGACGTTCCAAGAAATTCATCAGACAGCTCTAAAAATAACAGCCGCCTTTCGTACCTCTCTCTCTCTCCTTCTGACCCCTGACCCGTCACGCGAAGATGAAGAAACGAACGCGCAATTCGTAAGAATAAACCTGCCGACCTTGGCGAGGTATTCGTTTCTTCACCAGGTGCTTTCCGCTCGTTCTACGTGTTCCTCCGGCGTTTCGTTTCTCACTTGGCAGGCTTCGAAGCGAAACCCTCGGCTCGAGAGCTCTCGCGAAAGCTTGGCCGAAGTTATTAACGGGCGAGGGGGCGAGGGGGAGCGACGACGTGAATGGATAATAAGAAGAGAAAGAAGAAGGGCGACACAGCTGGAAGAAGGGTGAAGAAAGCTTAGGCGAGCGAGTGGATGGAGAGGAGAAAGGAAAAAAGAAGCGAAGGAACAGCTAATGGAGATACCGGGGTGAGAGAGAGAGAGAGAGGAGAGTGGCGTCGAGTTAATAGCAAGTGCGGTAGAGCGAACCGAAGGGCGAGCTGCAAGCGGTTGAGATATTAAATTATACCAGCCACGTTGGCTTGACTTTCCCTGCCTTCTATTCGCGAGCTTGCGATTCGTCCCCGGGATATGACACGACAGAGGGGGTACAAGGGGGTTCTCTTTTCGAAGAGACGTTGATAGAGTATCAAGGTTAACGCGTTCGAGGATCGAGAACGCGACCATCGCGTCGTTTGATCCTCACCCACCCCATTGTTGTTTCTTCGATGATATTGTAGAGATTCTTCAATATATTGTCGAGATTAAGTATAAATAATATTTATTGAATAACAATGCTAGTGATGAACATAGATTAACAATAATACACGCAGTCACAATTCAAATCGACTCTGTTTCGCAAATCGCTCGACTCTCTCTTCTTTTTCAAAAAGAAAAACGACCACACGCCAACGTCATACTTTCTTTCTCTTTCACGCACTTCTTCGCACTACAGGCCAGTTACTGTTATAACTAAATGCAACTAAAGATACAACAACTACAACTACAGGTAAGCTGCGATATTTTATATAATTTTAAATAATAATTTTATACGATGGAAAATCAATAAACTTTAAAGAAAGTAAATAGCCATAACCAAGAAGAAGATAAATTAAAATTTGCAAATTCTTCTGTTGGCAATAAATAAGTTAAATTTGTATTTAATTGCTTGTGATTCTCACGCAATTTCGTATCTCCAAATTTTATTTTCTTCCAGTTTTGTCTAACGTTATTATCATTCGTTTCGAATTTTGTTGAATTCGTCTCGTTATTTCACTTCAACTCGTCTCCCGGATTCATTTTGTTATAATTATGTTTATTAACACCATGGAAGTTTTCAAAAAGGTGGCGCATAATTACGACGTCATAATTAGGAGACGCTGTACGGTTCAAAAACGAATCATTGTGGTGATACATTCTGATATCAAAAATATCAATAATATATCATAGCATGTACATATAATAATAATAATATAATATAATACATATAATAATATGATAATAATAATATAATACATATTATAATATTATAATGATAATATAATACATGTAATAATATGATAATGATAATATAATACATATAATAATATGATAATGATAATATAATACATATAATAATATGATAATAATAATATAATAATATGACAATGATAATGTAATACATATAATAATATGATATAATAATATAATAATGTGACAATGATGATATAATACATATAATAATACGATAATAATAATATAATACATATAATAATAATATAATAATATAATAATGTGACAATGATGATATAATACATATAATAATACGATAATAATAATATAATACATATAATAATATGATAATAATAATATAATAATATGACAATGATGATATAATACATATAATAATAACAATAATATAATACATACAATAATAATATAATAATAATATAATACATATGATAATAATAATATAATAATAACAATAATATAATACAGACAATAATAATATAATATTAATATAATACATATAATAATAACAATAGTATAATACATACAATAATAATATAATAATATGACAATGATGATAATAATAATATAATAATAACAATAATATAATACATACAATAATAATATAATAATAATATAATACATATAACATTAATACACTATACGTTGGAAAAATAGATACCTGTACTTGCGCGCCACAACGTTTCATAAGAAAAATGTGTCAAACCGACACGGGGGAGGTTACACTCCCGAAAACACGAATTCCCGTAGAAATCCGCAGTCCAGCGATTACGCAACCAAAAAAAACACCACCACACAGCTTTGGATCCTTCCAAAATCCGCCGGTCTCGAATATGTTAATGCCTCGGTGCTGGCCTTGTTTTTTTGGAACCAGTTCAAGGTCCACCAATTCAGCGTGCACCAGCGTTGGCAGTCGAAAGACAACAACTGCCGTTTCGGGAATTTGTTGCGGCGTTTCCGAGAGGATCAAGCATTGTCCGCTGAAATCTGTATCTGATTCCACGAATGAAAAATGTACGCGGTATACGTATCTTGGTGGTGTTCGGAAGACACGTCGAGATTTATGGACACGTGCAGGGCGGAGTGCGGGCGAGGCGTGATGCCATCTCGCGACGCCTCGTGATTTGATCGACGTTTTCGTACTGTTTGGTTGGCTGCTACTCGTACAACAGATCGGGAGATTCATCTCTGTCCAAGTGGAATTTTCTCGAATTAAAACGATGTAATGCGTTGTAAATTTTGTCGTTGACAGAGGTAGATTCACCGGCGGCGGGTAAATTAATCCTCGATTAGTTACGTCGGCTCGGTTTTAATACGGATTGGAATTTTATTGAAATGTCGATTAATTTCCGGGGAAGAAGATATACAACCGGCAGATTTCAGTACCTCGCAGTTCGTATAATTTCGCGAAAATGCAAATATGTAACTTCGCCGCGGAGGTGGAATTTATGACACACGCGCGAAGAGCGTAACTATACCACCAATGACAAAAGATCGTTCGTATCTCGAACGGTTGTGAAACTTCACTTCGTGAAAGATGATCACACGACGATCTATTTCGAACCAACGAGCCTTACTTCGATAGTAAAATTCGAACGATTTTAAAAGCTGAAAGTTGCAAGATTCTTCTCACCGTGGTTTCGAAGACTGAAACCTCCCCTTTACAACGATCGCTTAAAGCTGGCTGCACTATTTCTCTTTTATTTTTAAAGTGACAGAAATCCAAGAAATCCTAGAACTCCGTCGTTTAACCCGATAAAGTAGCAAAAACAATTCGCACGGCAACTTTCAAGGAGTCATTGCAAAGAGAAAATTCCAACATTCCAGATCCGTGGTAGATTCGATCGTTGAAAAAAATTTTTCAACGTTTCTAGAGTATGTTTCAAGTTTTATATATTTTCAAGAATAAAAGTATGATGCGAAAATTACGATGTTCACCAAATGAATTTTTTTTCGCAAAGTTGTAACAGCTTGAAATAATTTTCGTTGTCGGTGGTACGCTCCGAATACAACGTGATCTTCTAAATCCGCGTAATAACATCGAGCTTCCGGCACGGTTAATACGACATAAATATCTCAAGTTTCCATCCCAACTTGGAATTAAACGTTGGCGATGATCAGAACTTTAACTTTTCAAGATTACATCGTCGGGGAGATAACACGGTCGGAAATCTTGAAATAACAGGGCTAGGAGAAGCCAGTGGAGAAAATAAGGGACGAGAGAGGCAGCCAATCGATTAATAGACCAAAATGAAATTACTTTTCTTCGCGTCGGACGAGGAAACAGAAACTGACGTTGCCCGTAACTGGATAATTTTCATTTTAACGCAGTGAGAAACAAAACATTCGCCACGTGGACTTCTTACATTTGAATAAAATATAAGGAGCAAAAAGATAAGATAAAAAAATACGGAAAGAAGGATGCTCTTGCGAAACGTTGTGCACGTGTGTCGATGAAATTTTTGCTCGTGGTTGGTGCAGTTTCTGCAGTGAAATATATCGGTGTTTAACTATCGACTAATAATCGCTTCACTTCATCTTTTTAACGCTGTAATTAACTAATCTCACGTGTACCGCGCTATAAAATGTATAAAATATCGTGAAATATAGTAGCACGTATACGTGATCATACCTTTATCTCAATAAAAGCCAACATAAATTCTGTAGAAAGTGGAACACATATATTTTAACAATTTAGAAGAATACCTATTTTAAAATAGTCTAATTCGAAATGAATGTAAGAAAAAAAAATCCAAGTTCGCGACACGTGCAGAATATTTTAATGAAAGTTTTCAAGAAAATACTTCCTTTCATATTTCGTGAATTATGTTTGTATAATTAATCCAGTTTCTCTCTGTCCCAGAAAGTTATTAATGAAAAAAGAAAAAAACATAGAGGTACCGCGAAGATTTGCTGATTTTCAAGATTAAAGAATATCTCGAAGAAAGTAAGTCAAATTAACAGTGGAAGTATTCAAGCGAAACACAAAGTTGGCGTGATTCGTTCACCTAAACTGATTTCGCCGGCCGCTATAGGAAAATATCTGATTTAGACGCCATCGCCTATACTAGATAAACTACGTTAATGCGGGAGTCTTTTGTAAAGGCAACACGCCACTTCCTTATCTGATCAACACTCGCGGAAATAAATTAAAAGACCAGTAAACTACCATGCGGGTGTGTGTATATAGCTGTATCAATGGGTGTAATCAGTCATCGTTAATAAACAACCCGTATCGTGGATCTTAATTTGTCTGCGATTTTAACGAATAATTATAAAGCTTGAAAGAGAGAATTCCTCTTCTCTCAGAAAAATTTGAAAAAAAAATACCTGTACGGGAAATTTTATTTGAAAATTGTTTATTGGACGGTGTTTTGAAAGTGTAACGTGCAGGTCAACCATTTACGAGGCTGTTAACTTATCAAAATGATATTGATAACAAGCAGCCTTTGTCGTAGGTATTAATTTGCCTGGTGTTTTAAAGAATTGTGAACAAAGTTTGAAAAGAGAATTTTTTTTTTTTTTTAATAAAATGTTTGAGAAAATTAAAAATTATCATAGACCGATATTTTGTAAGTGGAACAGGTCAACTGTTCACGAGACTTTGACTCGCTGCTACTATTGTATCAATTGATAGGAATTTTATTGAAAGAAAATGATAGAAATTTCTAAATGCGCTAATAATTTAGTCCAAAAATATTCAGTCAGATAAAAAGAAAACACTATTGAATTCGTAATTCGTCGATCAATTTTTAATAACTGATAATTTACAATACTCTGCATTTGATTACTGCACGTTGTCAACGAAATTGATATCCTAATTTTATTGCATTTCATTTTCTCTATAAAACGAACATGAAAAATACATAAATAACTAATCATTAATTAAAGAATTTGGGAACGTAATTGGTAATAAACTACATAATTCACGTAATGTGTACTTAGGCCTGCTACCGTCTTACGAACTACTATCGAGTTCACAATTCATGTTTCTTTCCTTGTCTTTTTAATCACGTGCTACGAGTGTCGAGTACTCTCTCTTTAAAGATGTTTCAAAACATCTCGACACGAAATCTCTGGTCGTACAACGCGCAAAGATATAATTGCAGCTGATAAATTGAATTCCTTATCGCCGCTCTGAGTAAAAAGCTGATAAAGGATTATTTGCCCCGGAATATTCATGGTAGTTTACTGGTCTTTTTATTTATTTATCATTTCACTTTTATTTTTAGTTTTCTCCCAATCTTCGACTGATTGCCATGGTTGACTTGTTTCACTTACAGTTCATTAATACGCTCTTTCGATCCTCTTATGTTTCTTATATACATATTATTAATAATTAATTAATATATTAATAATTTATTCAAATTTATAACGTGTATTATATATTTTATTCGTATTTCTCTACAATTATAAGAAGTATCAATAAAAAAAATTTCAATAAAATATGAAAATGTTCTTATTAACATACTTCTTTTTAATTAAGTTTTCTATTAAACATCCTTTTCATTTGCTGAATTGAACAAGTTCGTGAGATTGAATTATTAGAATGTGAGAACCATAGCAGCGTTAATACCATTAGAAAATATAACACAATCGCGAAGAATGCATTTCAACGATAATATCTCTTGGCACAGTACCAGCTCTTTTCTTGGAAGGTCTTCCATCCAATTGTCCGTGTGAGTTATACGCGAATATTTTATAGTTCATTCTGTGCTTATTCTCTTGCCATTTTCGTCAAGCTTTTATCTGATATGAATTTTTCGAAAATCTCTATTGACGTTGTTTTTGATGGGGAACAACCGTAAGCTGAAAGTCTCGCAAATGGTTGACCTGTTCTACTTGCTGAACACCGCTCCCGGCAAAAATGTGAAAATCTAACTTTATGACGACACGAGACAACATGTTTATATCGTGTATTTTTGAAAATGATTGACGTGCGAAAGAAGACTGAAAGTTATTGTCACTAACTCGATTTTTTCCACATTTTCTACCCGAGACTTTGAACGTCGTGCTCCGTAAACGGAAGTGCTAAATAAACGTTTCATTGCTGCGCCACGAATAGAAAATTATAATTATATTATTTTATAATTATTGTAATAATTATTAAATAACAATTTTTGTATACCATTATCACTTGAACAGTAAATATATCCATAATGCAATTAAAATTAACAGGGAATGAAAACTGTGTCATAAGTAGTACTTACAATTAAAATTAATTACATGGGATGATTTTTGAAAATTTCACTTTTACCTTTTAAAAATTGATTCCCAAAAAGAATCTCCAATCCATCAGAAAAAAAAATCTGTCTTGTCTTGTCTTTGAAAAACAAGTAAGTAAGCTTCAACAGTTTAATAAATATTTCTTTCTAAAACAGTAAACGAGCCACATAATTGGACTGCGGATTTTTATACATTTATAAAAAGTTTAAAGACACAGAACGGGGACACGAAATGTGCGAAAATATTCTCATTTCTCTTTTTAATTGCACTTAAATTGTGGAAACGCGAGATTGCACGAAGATACACCCGCACCCCGGTCGAATTAAATCCAGTAACCCACGCACATCCCCTTTAACGTTTAACACAACATCCCCAAAAACGAACTTATCTCACCGAGAACGAACTTATCTCAATAATCTACGGTATCCCCTTATTTCACCCACTGGCGCAAAATTCGCCCCTTTCCCAATCCAAACCGATTCAAATCAATCCCCTCAAGATCCATTGTTCGAAGCTGCTTCGAGAGAAGTCGATTCGTACTCGATTCGTCGATATATCGCTCGGCGCAAATCTGCTTGAAAGTCGACACGCAGAAAATCCCCGGAAATCACGTTTACCTCCCGACGGGGAAGTATCGGTCAGCATCTCGCGTGGAAATCGCAAAATATCACGGTCCGTCGAGATGGCTTAAAGCAACAGAAAAACGAAAAGAGAATGAGAGAGAGAAAGAGAGAGGGAGAAATCTCGGTAACCTTATATCTCCTCACACGACTGGGATCGTGATAAGTCGTGTGATTTCGAGACGTCTCGCGATCTTTCGAGACGTCGAAAACTTCTTCTTACACACATGTACCCACGTACATATGTACATACGTATATACTACTCCTCGGCTCAGAAGCCCTAGGACCAGTAATACTTTTGTTATACGAAAATGGAAAGATTAAATACGATACCCTTTACGAGATGGAATCTGTAAAGCGTTGATACGTTAGCAATTGTATCGCGAAATGGCCGTACAATTTAAAGATTTTATTATCTTTATTATTGTCTTCTGACATTACAAAATTATAAAAGTGATAAACTTTAAAAAATTATAAAGTGATATTACAAAATTATAAAATGATCATTAATGCATTAGAAAACGAAAGCAATCGTTTGTCATAATATTGTGAATATTTGATTTGAAAGATATTTACTGCAAATGTGTATTTAGTAAAATATTAATGTATAATATGAAATAATCGTCTTAAGCGTGCAAGTGTATATTAATGTAATGAATTATAATGTCTGTATTTATAACCTAAACCTAACCTAAACCTAATTTGTAACCTAACCTAAACCTAACCTAAACCTTTAACAAATACTTCGCAACTTATACATACATATTTCCACATTTGTTCAAACTTGATTAATTATAATCGTGACGATCGTCTCTTACTGCAGCGTTAATGAAATTTTAAAAATATAATACGCAACATGATGTACTCATAAAAAAAAAGTATTGTTTTCTACAAGTGTTCGAGTATCTTCGTAGGACGCAATCCTGGCACGGGCTTAAAACGGTAAAAACATTGCACGTAAGATACAGAAACGTTGGTTAGTATCATCTCGTATCGTCCCCTGCTGTTCCGTATTTTCATATATTTCACATCCCTGCGGAAGGATCGTTATCTGACCGGGGAGTATTTTGTTCGCTGCAGCGGTTCGCGTAACTCAAAACTTCCTCCCTCTGCTGCTTCTTTTGCTAATAAAAACATTATTTATTGAACCGGCCGCGGTTTGCAGTACCTCCAAGAGAGAGAGAGAGAGAAAGAGCGGCACTTGAGATTTCTCCCTTAGGGAAGAATTATTGCGGAAACATACCGAAGCTCCGAAGTAAAACTGCTGCTTTCTTGGACTGGACGTTGTCGCGATAACAAATCGCGAATCCACGTTTTTGCGTTTTTATAAAACAGTAGAGTACGCTTCGCAGGGAATTTTCAAGATTATTTGATACTTGGTTGAACGATTTGTTATTCAGTTCGCAGATGAACGATGTAATGGCTCAGTGACGAACGAATGGACTGAAATTTTAAAAGCTTGAAAGTCGAAAGACCGAAGTCATTTTTCCGGTGGTGTTGAAAGTTACACTGCACTTTTCAGATAATATCATAATAATATTTTTTGCTCTTTTCTCTTGCCAATTCTCATTATTTATAAATAAATAAAGATCCTCTTCAGTTTGACGAGAATCTTTAATCCCAAAGTAATATCGTCGGTTTGCAGATGCCTGTAGAAATTATGCTCGATCGCAAAAATTCCGGATATTTAATTTCACTTCACATTTGTATCTTGTATTTATATTTTATATTTGCATTTTTACACTTCTGTTTGCATTTGCGTTTTCATCATATTTACCTCAACTTTACCTCTCTTTACTCAACTTGGAGAAATAAAATTACATCAGATTAAATCCGATTTAAGCCGATTATTAAACGAAATAACTCGGAATGAGGTCGAATCAAAAATTAACTAATGCTCCGACTCTCAGTCTCGCCATTGATTAAATATTTTTCAGCTTTCTGTCGTCGTAAGATTCAACGTGCACGAGTGATTTTTGTCCCTGCGATCTCGCCGGCGGTACAGTCGCGTTCATGCTGCAAAGGCCGAGTCATTCAAGCAAAAATAGATGAATGGACTATTTCTGGTTGAACAGTCGTGGCGCGTTTAAAACAAATACTTCCCGTTCGTTCTCTGCTTTGACAAAAATTCGTGCTCGTCTTGCGTAAACGATGATCGAGCTACACTTCGCAGCAAATTTCGAGCGAATATAGCAGCGTAGTTTGAACGGAGCATGAGTGAATGCTATGGAATGTTCGGTAATTAAACTTAGACGCGTTTACATTAAGCGACTATAATTCGTTCCAAGATCAATCAACTGACGTTTACTCAACGATCAGAAGTTTCAAATTCGTTGGATAAATTATGTTGCTCGTTTACATATTATAAATCATTTAATCAAATACAAGAATTTTCTGATACTGAGATACTGAATTTAAATATTTCTGATTGTTCTGACAAAAGTAGTCCACTTGTCTATTCTCAATTGTACCCTTTATCTTATAACCACGAAAATAATTAAATAATAATTAAAAGTGAAATTAAAATTATTTCGATGAAATATCGTATTACTAACATAATATTAAATTCAAGCGAATTTAGGACTGATGCTCAAAACTGTTGTCATCTCACAAAAATATAATTATAATATAAATGTAGACGTAAATTTCTTTCCTTGTCGTATTCCAGGAATAATATAATTATAGACATAGACATAGATATAAAAATACGAAATATTCTTAGAAATAGATAAAGTCGATAGCGAATGCAGAAGATTTCTATCAAATATCAAATGCAAGCGGAAAATTTCTTGTTCATAGCACTTCCCTGCAAATTCAATGAAAAGTAACATAAAAATGAATTTCAAGCATTTATAAACATTGCTATTTAAACAAGCCTATGTTTTATACACTATATTCAGAGCATCCAACAATCGTTGCATCACATATCTATTTCCAAATGAATTTCCGTCTAATTTATACGCTCCAAAATACACAAAATTTCACGACAATGCATTCCGCGAGATAGCATATACATTAAGTTTCACATTTCATACCAATGAACAGTAAATTCTACCTGCAAATGATTTCACAAGAACCAGATAAGAAAGCCATAAAACTAGCTGCACTCGTATTTAAAAAAGAAATTCGCATAATAAAACGATTACTTTTAAAACGTGAAATGCGATGAAATATTAACGGAACTATTAATTATACTTTATTCAAATGGCGATTTTCGTGAACAAAAACTTATCTATTTATAAACATATATATCCCTCACCCTTCTGGCTAAAATTAAAGACTTTGTATCAGGAGAACATAAGGTCGGAAGAGGTGGCACGCGAGAATCGTAGAACCAGCTGTGCTCCTGATATTCCAACCTTTCGAAAAATGTTTTACCGCGAATATCTGGGAAACCGGACGGCCTTTCAAGCTGAAATTTTAGATTTTGTATCAGGAGAACATAAGGTCGGAAGAGGTGGCACGCGAGAATCGTAGAACCAGCTGTGCTCCTGATATTCCGACCTTTCGAAAAATCTTTTACCGCGAATATCTGGGAAACCGGACGGCCTTTCAAGCTGAAATTTTAGATTTTGTATCAGGAGTACATGACATCCGAAGAGGTGGCACGAAAAAGCCCGCGCTCGCGAGGTTCTCCTGATACCCGCGCTTTTCGAAAATCGTAATGCCTTGAATATCTCGAGAATGAGGAGGTCTATCGAGCTTCAAATCCGGATTTTGTATCAGGAGTACATGACATCCGAAGAGGTGGCACGAAAAAGCCCGCGCTCGCACGGTTCTCCTGATACCCGCGCTTTTCGAAAATCGTAATGCCTTGAATATCTCGGGAATGAGGAGGTCTATCGAGCTTCAAATCCGGATTTTGTATCAGGAGAGCATGACATCCGAAGAGGTGGCACGAAAAAGCCCGCGCTCGCGCGGTTCTCCTGATACCCGCGCTTTTCGAAAATCGTAATGCCTTGAATATCTCGGGAATGAGGAGGTCTATCGAGCTGAAAATCCGGATTTTGTATCAGGAGTACATGACATCCGAAGAGGTGGCACGAAAAAGCCCGCGCTCGCGCGGTTCTCCTGATACCCGCGCTTTTCGAAAATCGTAATGCCTTGAATATCTCGAGAATGAGGAGGTCTATCGAGCTGAAAATCCGGATTTTGTATCAGGAGAGCATGACATCCGAAGAGGTGGCACGCGAGAATCGTCGAACCAGCTGTGCTCCTGATATTCCGACCTTTCGAAAAATCTTTTACCGCGAATATCTGGGAAACCGGACGGCCTTTCAAGCTGAAATTTTAGATTTTGTATCAGGAGTACATGACATCCGAAGAGGTGGCACGAAAAAGCCCGCGCTCGCACGGTTCTCCTGATACCCGCGCTTTTCGAAAATCGTAATGCCTTGAATATCTCGGGAATGAGGAGGTCTATCGAGCTTCAAATCCGGATTTTGTATCAGGAGTACATGACATCCGAAGAGGTGGCACGAAAAAGCCCGCGCTCGCGCGGTTCTCCTGATACCCGCGCTTTTCGAAAATCGTAATGCCTTGAATATCTCGGGAATGAGGAGGTCTATCGAGCTTCAAATCCGGATTTTGTATCAGGAGAGCATGACATCCGAAGAGGTGGCACGAAAAAGCCCGCGCTCGCGCGGTTCTCCTGATACTCTCGCTTTTCGAAAATCGTAATGCCTTGAATATCTCGGGAATGAGGAGGTCTATCGAGCTGCAAATCCGGATTTTGTATCAGGAGAGCATGACATCCGAGGAGGTGGCACGCGAGAATCGTCGAACCAGCTGTGCTCCTGATATTCCGACCTTTCGAAAAATCTTTTACCGCGAATATCTGGGAAACCGGACGGCCTTTCAAGCTGAAATTTTAGATTTTGTATCAGGAGTACATGACATCCGAAGAGGTGGCACGAAAAAGCCCGCGCTCGCACGGTTCTCCTGATACCCGCGCTTTTCGAAAATCGTAATGCCTTGAATATCTCGGGAATGAGGAGGTCTATCGAGCTGAAAATCCGGATTTTGTATCAGGAGTACATGACATCCGAAGAGGTGGCACGAAAAAGCCCGCGCTCGCGCGGTTCTCCTGATACCCGCGCTTTTCGAAAATCGTAATGCCTTGAATATCTCGGGAATGAGGAGGTCTATCGAGCTGCAAATCCGGATTTTGTATCAGGAGTACATGACATCCGAAGAGGTGGCACGAAAAAGCCCGCGCTCGCGCGGTTCTCCTGATACTCGCGCTTTTCGAAAATAGTAATGCCTTGAATATCTCGGGAATGAGGAGGTCTATCGAGCTGAAAATCCGGATTTTGTATCAGGAGTACATGACATCCGAAGAGGTGGCACGAAAAAGCCCGCGCTCGCGCGGTTCTCCTGATACCCGCGCTTTTCGAAAATCGTAATGCCTTGAATATCTCGAGAATGAGGAGGTCCATCGAGCTGAAAATCCGGATTTTGTATCAGGAGTACATGACATCCGAAGAGGTGGCACGAAAAAGCCCGCGCTCGCGCGGTTCTCCTGATACTCGCGCTTTTCGAAAATAGTAATGCCTTGAATATGTCGACAATGAGGAGGTCCATCGAGCTGAAAATCCGGATTTTGTATCAGGAGTACATGACATCCGAAGAGGTGGCACGAAAAAGCCCGCGCTCGCGAGGTTCTCCTGATACCCGCGCTTTTCGAAAATCGTAATGCCTTGAATATCTCGAGAATGAGGAGGTCCATCGAGCTGAAAATCCGGATTTTGTATCAGGAGTACATGACATCCGAAGAGGTGGCACGCGAGAATCGTCGAACCAGCTGTGCTCCTGATATTCCGACCTTTCGAAAAATCTTTTACCGCGAATATCTGGGAAACCGGACGGCCTTTCAAGCTGAAATTTTAGATTTTGTATCAGGAGTACATGACATCCGAAGAGGTGGCACGAAAAAGCCCGCGCTCGCGAGGTTCTCCTGATACCCGCGCTTTTCGAAAATCGTAATGCCTTGAATATCTCGAGAATGAGGAGGTCCATCGAGCTGAAAATCCGGATTTTGTATCAGGAGTACATGACATCCGAAGAGGTGTCACGAAAAAGCCAGCGCTCGCGAGGTTCTCCTGATACCCGCGCTTTTCGAAAATAGTAATGCCTGGAATATCTCGAGAATGAGGAGGTCTATCGAGCTGAAAATCCGGATTTTGTATCAGGAGTACGTGATATCCGAAGAGGTGGCACGAAAAAGCCCGCGCTCGCGCGGTTCTCCTGATACCCGCGCTTTTCGAAAATCGTAATGCCTTGAATATCTCGAGAATGAGGAGGTCTATCGAGCTGAAAATCCGGATTTTGTATCAGGAGAGCATGACATCCGAAGAGGTGGCACGCGAGAATCGTCGAACCAGCTGTGCTCCTGATATTCCGACCTTTCGAAAAATCTTTTACCGCGAATATCTGGGAAACCGGACGGCCTTTCAAGCTGAAATTTTAGATTTTGTATCAGGAGTACATGACATCCGAAGAGGTGGCACGAAAAAGCCCGCGCTCGCGCGGTTCTCCTGATACCCGCGCTTTTCGAAAATCGTAATGCCTTGAATATCTCGGGAATGAGGAGGTCTATCGAGCTTCAAATCCGGATTTTGTATCAGGAGTACATGACATCCGAAGAGGTGGCACGAAAAAGCCCGCGCTCGCGCGGTTCTCCTGATACCCGCGCTTTTCGAAAATAGTAATGCCTTGAATATCTCGGGAATGAGGAGGTCTATCGAGCTTCAAATCCGGATTTTGTATCAGGAGTACATGACATCCGAAGAGGTGGCACGAAAAAGCCCGCGCTCGCGCGGTTCTCCTGATACCCGCGCTTTTCGAAAATCGTAATGCCTTGAATATCTCGGGAATGAGGAGGTCTATCGAGCTTCAAATCCGGATTTTGTATCAGGAGAGCATGACATCCGAAGAGGTGGCACGAAAAAGCCCGCGCTCGCGCGGTTCTCCTGATACCCGCGCTTTTCGAAAATCGTAATGCCTTGAATATCTCGGGAATGAGGAGGTCTATCGAGCTGAAAATCCGGATTTTGTATCAGGAGTACATGACATCCGAAGAGGTGGCACGCGAGAATCGTCGAACCAGCTGTGCTCCTGATATTCCGACCTTTCGAAAAATCTTTTACCGCGAATATCTGGGAAACCGGACGGCCTTTCAAGCTGAAATTTTAGATTTTGTATCAGGAGTACATGACATCCGAAGAGGTGGCACGAAAAAGCCCGCGCTCGCGCGGTTCTCCTGATACCCGCGCTTTTCGAAAATCGTAATGCCTTGAATATCTCGGGAATGAGGAGGTCTATCGAGCTTCAAATCCGGATTTTGTATCAGGAGTACATGACATCCGAAGAGGTGGCACGAAAAAGCCCGCGCTCGCGCGGTTCTCCTGATACTCGCGCTTTTCGAAAATAGTAATGCCTTGAATATCTCGGGAATGAGGAGGTCTATCGAGCTTCAAATCCGGATTTTGTATCAGGAGTACATGACATCCGAAGAGGTGGCACGAAAAAGCCCGCGCTCGCGCGGTTCTCCTGATACCCGCGCTTTTCGAAAATCGTAATGCCTTGAATATCTCGGGAATGAGGAGGTCTATCGAGCTGCAAATCCGGATTTTGTATCAGGAGTACATGACATCCGAAGAGGTGGCACGAAAAAGCCCGCGCTCGCGCGGTTCTCCTGATACCCGCGCTTTTCGAAAATCGTAATGCCTTGAATATCTCGGGAATGAGGAGGTCTATCGAGCTGAAAATCCGGATTTTGTATCAGGAGTACATGACATCCGAAGAGGTGGCACGAAAAAGCCCGCGCTCGCGCGGTTCTCCTGATACCCGCGCTTTTCGAAAATCGTAATGCCTTGAATATCTCGGGAATGAGGAGGTCTATCGAGCTGCAAATCCGGATTTTGTATCAGGAGTACATGACATCCGAAGAGGTGGCACGAAAAAGCCCGCGCTCGCGCGGTTCTCCTGATACCCGCGCTTTTCGAAAATCGTAATGCCTTGAATATCTCGAGAATGAGGAGGTCTATCGAGCTGAAAATCCGGATTTTGTATCAGGAGAGCATGACATCCGAAGAGGTGGCACGCGAGAATCGTCGAACCAGCTGTGCTCCTGATATTCCGACCTTTCGAAAAATATTTTACCGCGAATATCTGGGAAACCGGACGTCATTTATGGGTGAAATTTCAGATTTTGTGTCAGGAAAATATGAGAATATATGGTAATATGTATTTTGGGGTAATATACTTTTTGAACGGTGATAAGATTCAGATTCCGCGACGCGAAGCATACGCATATAAATTATTGAAATTTTGTGGAATAAACGAGTAGCATAGAATTATTTATGTTTTAAAACATAAGTCATAAATCATTCTTGTCGCGCAGAAAACACATTAGATCGATGTATTATATTTCCCTTAGGAGTAGCAATTTATATGGAAAAAAGTATTACAAGACGCCAACCGTGAAACTCATATTCATCAAAACATCATGTATAGAAGCATTTTCCGACGTATAGTACTTCTGTTAGTATAAAAATTATTGTAATATAGTAGGATTTGTATGCTATATATGCTTATGAATAAAAAAAAAATTATATATAAATTCTTAATTTAAAATGCTTAATTTAAAATATTCTTTTGAAATATTGCCATCAAAAAATCACATGTACAGACGCTATCGAGAGTATTACCATTTTTCAAAGTAGAATTTCTTATGGTAACATGATATATACTTTTAATATAATCCACATGTAAAGTTATTAAAAAGTTAAATTTTCAAAATAATTTTGTTTATTTTAGCCTTACTTGAAATACTATTTTGCAAAATGAAGTATAACCATTACAAATCTTTTTTATCGAATTCATTTATAAAACAATTACAAACCTTATAATGTCCACCAAAAATCGTACATGAAACCACCATCACAAGTACGATCTTCTTCAATAGACGGTAATTATTGTACACACGATGTGCAATGTTAACAGATTTGCAGAATTATTATAAAGTCCACAAAAAATCATATACGAAATCACTGTGTTAACTAAAAAATAATCATCACGCTAACTCAACGCGCGTATTTTTACCTAATCCATTTATAAAACGATTATGAAACTCACGTCCGCCAGAAGTAATAATACATGTGAAAACACTATCTTCTCTGAAGCAGAAATTTCTACAACAGAACCACCGTCGGTGGACAAACATTTTTTACCCAATCCATCAAACGACCATTTTTCATTGGACAAAGAGGATCCGCCTGAAGGTCCTGTACTGACCCACATTAATACAACGTGGTGTGGCCCATATATCATAAGAGTACTTCAATGCAGAAGACGTGTAAAGAAAAAAAGAAAAGGACACTCGGCGAGTAAGAGAATCCTTTTAACTAGATTTTCCGGTCCTTGAGCACGCTAAATCACCAGCAACCATAAATCTTTCGCCGTAAAGTCGCGTTGCACGATCACGATTAGCTCGCTGGCTGCGCTTTTCCTCTTATTCTAACGAGAGAGGTTAGAGGTCAATGCGAATGCGATCCTCGCGTCGCAGTGACACGCTCTCGATTTATTTATAAATGATTTGCGCAAATCGGCCAAGCGAATCGATCGATTCTTTTAAAAATCGTGAAAATCGAAAACCATCTTCTGAAAGGAGCTGACAATAATTAATCGCGCTAGAGCGAGCCGGCCATCGGTCGTTCGATCTAGCTTTTATCAGAGGAAAACGTTCGCTTTTCGCGCGAACGGGAGAATCGTGAATGTGAAATTTTCAGAAATTTTCGCACACGTCGATTGTGAGCGAGCATGTGGGACGAACGATTGTGGCAAATAAATCGCATCGTTGGTGATTGTAAAATATCAACGAGCTGTAGGAAATAATGACTGTCGAATAATTGGAAGAATGATTGGAAAACAGGGTCCAAGTCACCAAAAAAATTGTGAAATAATAACGTAGAATAATATAGAATAAAAGAATAATAATAAATAATATATAGTAAATACATAGTAAAGAATAATAATAAATAATATGGAATATAGAATAATATGGTAGATGATATAGAATAAAAGAATAATCATTAAAAAATGGAACTTGTATAGATAAAAAATTTTTTAAATACGTGTATGAATTTTGTGTGTTCAGTCCGTTAAAGTATAATTTATTTATCAGAAGTTCAAAAAGAATAACATATCACAATATATTGAATAAATCGAAGAAAATATATTTTCAAAGATGAGACAATTTATTTGATTTACGCTCTTCACTCGATATTCAAAACTTCCAAGCTTTTGGTAAGACTTAGATATATTATTCTTTGAACACGTCGTGCGTATTTTCTACAAATATAAAAATCCGCAAGCTGACAATCACAATAAGAGCATAAAAATTCCACAAAGTATAAAGCTGTTTAACGAGTAAAACGTTAATCAAAAATATCCGGTGCGAGAGTATAGTTAATACAAACAATCCTAAGGATTAAAGAACGTGCTTCTTGTACACTGGACAAAGATCAATTTATACGGAAACGTCAAGAAATAAAACTGAAACCGTGTAAGTGACAGATTGTTGTTCAACGCAAATAAAATTTCGCACGTCACAGTCCAAGGAATTAATGAATAAATTTATTTATGTCTCTTCGAACGCGTCAATACGTGGCTGTTATATACGACCATATTCGAAGCGCGATCGTGCGAAACGAAAGTACGTTCTCGAAAAGATTTACGACGATAGAAATTAAAAACGAATCCGCGCGGATAGCTTTGTAGCATAATTGTTTCTCGACGTTTCGAAACGGGAACCGACAATTGTCAATGTATTTTCAAATCTCTCTTGCACGCTACGGAATAAAATACTCGGAACGAAGTGTTTATTTATTTATTTATTTATTTATTTACGCAAACGAATTATCATCTCGTTTGTCGGGATTGATAACAAAAATGAAACGTGAAAATGAAAAATCGACGAGAAGAGTTTACGTAAAATGAACCGTAGCATGCGAGAGCTCGAGAAACTTTGAAATTCTACAGACTTCCTTTCATCTCTATCGAATGCTCCGAACCTCTGAACTATGATTACTCGCGTCACTGCTCGCGTACATTTTAAAATTTCTTCTCGTAAACGTTGCATACTTTAATGTCGTCTTAAACTGCCGTCAACGTTTATTTCTCATGTTATTTTCATGGACGTTTATTGCTCTTCTTCGAATATTTAGAATCATTGAAATATTTGTTCAAACATAGGATTATCCGAGTCGAAATAGTCGTAAATATATACATTATCGGTCGATTTTTATGCATCGTTCATATTTTTAAGTATGTAATTAAAAAATTACATTGATAAATGTTGATAAATATTTAGTATGAATTTCACGACTCTATATCTATATATCTCAACATCTCAACTTTCAAAATCACAACTCGAGTAATTCACGTTAGTTTTAAAATCAATAAAAAGGAATATCTTGCTTTACTTTCTGCTCTCTAAAATTCCATTTCCAATTCCACTGCTGTTTCTCTTTTTCTTTAATTTACGCCTCTTTTCAAAAAAAAAAAAAACCACTCTAAACCCATTCCTTTCCAAAAAAGACCTTCTCAATCGTATTCCAAAAAAAAAAAAGAGAGAAATTACCTCGACTGGCAGAACGCCATTCGATCCTATCCATCGATCATTCTCTCGAAATAGCAGTGATCACCATTCGTCATTAACTGCATACTTCAACTATTTGCAAACTGAATAATTCAAGAACCGAATACACTGTTTCACTTTTATCCTCTGAAACCTTCATTTTTCATCTATTTCTTTTTTTCCCTTTTTGAACCTCCGCAATTCCTCTTCGCCCCCCCTCAAAAAAAAAAAAAGAAAGAAAAAAGAAACTGGATAACCTTTCCAACATCACCGCTTCGAAAGAATCTTCCCATCTTTCGTGCTCGAAAAAAATAATCAACCGAAACGTAGAACGTCCCGTTCGATCCCGTCGTTAATCATCGGGTCTCTCGAAATATCAGCAACAATTACTGTCCATCCTCGGCCGATTAAAATTCTACATCGCGGCTGCAAATTTCCAAGGGGAATCTAGGCGAATCGAGCCACGATCGAGCGACCACACGCGTCACGTGCACGTACAGAGACAGAACGAATTCGAGGAAGGGCGATCGCTTTTTATTGATCGATCCCTCGTGCAATTCATGGGCGGCGGAGGGCGGGAGGAGGGGTGGGGGGTAGAGAGGGAGGCAGGATTATCCATTAGAAGGTTCACCGCGAGATTCCGTATACATGCACGGGCCGGGCATTTTTCATTGATCGAGGCGTTTCTTTTCACCGGCAACCGCGATAGCTGGCCGAATGTCTCGCCTGTCAACCTTTTAACAGTGCCGCGTGTGAATCGATGCCCGAGCCTTGGGTACCGCGACACCCGTACGCACTTCTCTTTCCCGTATCGAAAAGTAGAAATTTCAGAAAAGAAGACGAATAGCAGTCGATATACGGGTCAGATGATTCCAGCGTATCGAATGCTGTGTGATGAGAGGGAATAAATCCAGGTGCATGACACGAGACATTAGGATTATTAGCTAACAAGTGCATAAGATAGACAGAAACGGAACTATCAATCGAACAATGCAGGATTTCGTCACCCCAAGGACTGCAGTAAGGAAAAACTTAAGGAAAAAAATGCACGACTTGTATCTCAGTACGATTCGTCTCAATGAAAGGCCCAGAAACAACTGTACTGACTAGGAAATGAGGAGGATTTTTTTGCCATAAAATTTTGTCGATATGCAAACATTTGAATCGATACAAAACAAATTATTGAGGCGCGATCACTCAGTACTAGACTCAACGTCACTCCTACTCGAGGTCTACCCTACGCCCCCTCGCGAATTACGTGACCCAATCAACCAATCGCTAATTTTCGTTGCATCAGCGTTGCACTTGAAGAGGCCCGATTTTCTGGGTTACCCCCGCTAAAATCACTTTCAGTGATAAAAAAAGAAAAAAAACTATCAATCGAGATCATTGATAGTGTCTTATTATTTCACTCAGTTGTGATTAAATAAATATTGCGTTTCATTTCAGCGATTCGAATTTGTTTCTTTTTTTTTTTTTTAATAATTTGTTTGGAAATGTTGATAAGATTGGGCGAAAAGAATAATTAATATTACAATGTGCAAGTGAAACGATTGAATTTGATTTGATTTAATTAATTTAATTCAAGAAATTAATTAATATTATGATGTGAAAAGTGGTAATCAATTCCACGTTGGCAAGATTGTTCTTGTATTAATAATTATCCTATTAGTTTGTCCAACATAATTTATTCTAATGATTGTATCTTCGACTTTTACAAACATTTATTAATTATTTTTCAAGACTTATTAATTGCTTTTCAAGACACCTATATCTTTGAATATTAACAGGTTGTTCTTTTTAATTATGTAATATTAAAGTCGTGTTATATTATATATATAAAGTAATACAGTTAGAGCAATAAATCATTGTACAAAATCTTAGTATAAAAAAAGAATTAGAAAACGAAAGAGACTAAAATTCAGTGACTTTCTCCTTTAAAACAATTATTCTAACGAATCGTTGTTATAAAGGAGGAATAAAAATTTGTCTCTCCTAATTTTAGCCGCGGTTACAGCTGTCTAAATTGTACGATGCCGACCTGTGTTGTATAGAACGAGCAAACAGTCCCGTGTTGGCCCGCATTTCGTGGATCGTCGCCTTTCGCCTCTCAAATTACCTTTGTTGACCAAGAGCCAAGTTCACCACCAAAAAGCTTCCGTTAATTACACACTTAATGATTACGAATCAGGATTAAACGACGTGTTTTGCGGTCAAATGATTGTTTGTGCTGTGGGTTGTCCGTGACACGTGCGTTACGTTCCAAGGAGCTGAACTTTGACCGTTCTCACGAACATGCAACGGCGGACAAAAGAAAGTTTATAACAGACAATAAATGCGAGTCCCGGATAAATATTAAACTGATTAATATGAAAATATGATAACATAAAATTAATTTAATATTTAATATATATCATATGTACAATAATATCAAATTTGGAAGTATTATATTATACAAGTATTTAAATAGTAAAATAAAAATATTATATTAGACACTTTGGTAACATTACATTTATTCATTCCTTTCGTAAAATACAGTTCCATAAAATACACTTGCCTTTTAAACTCTCTTTTGTCTGTCACAGTGTCACGTGTGATTGTTTCAATAAATTTTGTTATAATAAATAATAATTATTGAATGAGTCGTTCGCTAATCACAAATACAAAAAAAGAGAGCTGACGATTTCTCTACAAATATTTTGATTTCTTGGAATGTTAAACGACGATCATGTAAATTGAGAACTGTATGAAGAATGAAATCACCTCTGATTGTGATGGGTGACTATTTTAGAACGAACCAAACAGTACACTTTTCCGATAATACACTGGATGACTAATGCATCGATGGGATTAAACGCCAGCACGCAGTCGCTGGTCCAGCCTCCGATGAAACATTATTTCGTTTTGCCATGCGGGTTCGACGATATTTCTCGTTTCACGTCGGGGAGGAAAGATTTACTCGGGGTGAAATAAAAGATGAGTGAAATTTATCTCTGAGATGTATAACCCTTTCGCGTCCTAAGCATTCGCTAAATGATTCATCGACCTCTCTGTCATGTAGACGCGAAATTTCTCTACTTCGCACTCATCAAAAATGATATAATACAATAAAAGCTACACGTATTTAATAGAAAAATTGATGAAACGATATGATCTTTTTAGAAGAAGCATTATATTTCACAATCCTTTTATTATTTATCTTTTTTGTTTAGAATTTTATGATCCTATCCTCTAAAATTCAGTTCCATTTCTAAGCGCTTGCTTAGTTTCTTCTCCATTTTATTTCGAATCTGACACAAATCTCGATGATTCGTTAGATTCGTAGGCTAAATAGGTAGCGTGTAAAGAAATTACCTGTTACAACGTGACTCTACGCTTCTGAACCGATGGAGAAGTCTATTAAAAAAACCTGCTGCGAGATTTTCACCTTGACCCTGATTGCCAAGATCGAGTTCTTTTTTTATCGTCGTGCCCCAGCCGAGAAAAGGAAGAAAAGTCTCGAAGGAACGGAGGGATTTCAAAGGAAATGAATCGTTCCCGCGGAAAAGGATATTGAAGTTCCAATAATCCTTAATGTCGCTTCATTTACAATCAGCTTTACTTTTACGCTCGAATGTTCAAACGTGCGAAGCTTCAGAAATAATATAATCGTGACGAATAATCCCCTTCGAGCCTGTACATATTCGTTACACTATTCAGCAACAACGAAAAAATTTTATACATCAGAGTGCCATTTTTAATTCACTTTAGCGAAAGAGCAAATTTTACCATTTTAGCGGACAGAAACTTGACTGACAGTGTAACAAATTTCTTTCGCGTTGTTAAACGCGGAACAAACGAACGCCAAAGACATTTCGAGGAACTCGATACATCGACACACAGACCGGCGAGAGAGAACATCGATTCACGCGTTAATTCCGCGCGGAGTAACAACGCGATTATTCTCCTATCCACTTTCGGCGAAAACGCTTTAAAAGCGCAATTACGCGGGGTAACGACGTTGGCGTTTCGCGTAAGAATCTCCGCCGCATAATCCGAGCTTCAATAGAAGGGAACGTGACGCGACCGAGTAATTTAGATGAAAACGAATATCAAGAATGTGAGTGAAAAAGAATTGGAATTGTGTAAACGTGTAAAGGTGAAAAGAGGGGTTGGGTTGAGGCGAAAGCAAGACGCGGTGAACGTGTAACGTGAATAACAACGCAGTTTCCCATTCTTGCGCCGTTCTACGATTTTAATTTCGCGCGAACCTCCGCTGCTTCGAGTTAAACCACTTGCAGTTAATGGCCCATGCATCTTTGATGCAACGCAGCCATGCCTCAGGTAGAATTTTCTACGAAATTTTACTCGAGACAGTTGCTCCGCGAATTTGTACGAAAGACGAACGTTTTGCGTGTGATACACAGTGTGATAGTTTCGTGTAAACGTTCTACGATGATGAGGCAAGGGAAGTCCTACACTGTGGACTTTTATCACTGAAAGTGATTTTAGCGAGGGTAACCCAGAAAATCGGACCTCTTCAGGTGCAACGCTGATGCAACGAAAATTAGCGATTGGTTGATTTGGATCACATGATTCGTGAGGGGGCGTGGGGTAGACTTCGAGTAGGAGTGACGTTGTCTGGTACTGAGCAATCGCGCCTGTATTTTACATCGATTCAAATGTTTGCACATCAATAAAATTTTATGGCAAAAAAGTCGTCTTCATTTCCTAGTCAGAACAGGGGTACAGAATCGTACTGGGGTACAAGTCGTGCAGTTTTTTGTATTTCTGGGATGATATTTAATAATGGCAATAGTGTTTTCCTTCGATGAGATTGTAAATAAAGATATAATATATTTGCAGTTTGATAATTATTTTGTTCCGACGTTAGAACAGTCGATTTATAATCTTCGTGTATTTTTAGAGACTCAAATAATTTTTCTTCATTGCATTATCACTAATTTCTTTGCTACAAATTTAATACTTGTAAATGTACTTGTATTTAAATTTGAGAATTTGAAATTAGGAACAAAACCCCGAAGAAGTGAATTTGCAACCGCCCTTATCACGAGTCAACAGTAGCACACTTTGACCTGAAAACTTTCACGGTCGATTCTCCCTCGCGATACACGAGCGGCTACGATATGTTCGAAAATCCCGTGATACGATGAATCTCCATCGGAATTCAGGTCGTCCATCACGATCCGCAGCGTTCTCTCAGGAGGATTTCCGGCTGAAATCTTCCAGTAGCCCCGGCTCCGCGAGATTCTTGCGCGCGAGAACACTACAGAGTTACACGTTACGTCCGTGAATTCAATTTCTCGCAAGGATTCGCGAGATAATGAGGTCGTCAGGCCAGAGGCATGACTCTGCATCATCCCACATCGCCATTGTTAGCAACCTTTAGCAACGTCTACCTTCGGGCAGCTACTTTCCGAACAATCCTCGTCGAGATTTCGGACCAGACCAACTGATTCATTTCCACCAATGGCAAATAGTTTTCGCGTGTAGCGAGAGACCTGTCTTTTATGAGTGTTTCCTACGAAACTCCGTTGACCATTACGAAAGTTCTATACGTGTGGTGTTACGGATCGACCTTTTCCTTTTTTTTCTTCACATTCGTTTCTTTTCTTTCTTTCTTTTTTTTCTTTTTTCTTTTTTTTTTTTTGTTCGTAACAAGTGAGGGGATTTCTCTCCTCGAATTTTTTCTCTCCTCGTGCGCGACGTGTTTTTAGTATTTTCCCATTTTTAGTTTCAAACGTGAGTACGTGCGATAAAAAAAAAAAGGTTTTATAGTCGAGAAGACGAACGTTGCAAAATTCAGTTTAGCTTGAATCTGTTTTAAAGAGTAACACCATTTGGTAAAATTAGATTTATTGTCAGGGTTAAGGATGTTGAAGGTGTTGTATATTTATAAATATATTTAGCAAATTCTAGTTAATAATTAATTATCGTAGGACACGTGCGTTTGTTATAATTTATTACAAATTTATTCTTTAGTGGTCGTTAATCGCTGAAAATCACAGTAACTAAAGTCATTAGTTATCAGCATTGACGTGACATTATTGTAGCGTTGCCAGTCGTTATGGTTTTTAAACAAGTGAAAAATAATGATATATTATCGTGCCAAGTATCAAAAATATTTTAATGCTTTATAATTTGACAAACATTGTATTCAAAAATAAACAAAGATATTAATGGAATTATAAATCGTTAAAGAAGTATATGTATTAATATATGTAATATATTATATAAAATTATATCTCAATTTATAGATTAATTAGAAAAGATCTTCTCTTTGCGTGAAGATTAAGATTGACAAATTCGAAGAATTTGTTCTGACCATCACGTAACACAAGAAGAACAGTCAAACTTTTCGTGTTCTACTTTTTTTATAAATCCTACTTTTTTTAAATTTTTTAAATTCTACTTTTTTTATAAATCTATCACTTACTAGCACCTATATTAGGCCAATATTATCAACTATGTAACATAAGCATCCTGTGTATTATTTTCTAAGAACAATATTTCTGTTCCTGCTTAATCCTTTGCATTTGATTGTCCCTTCTCAGGGGACGTAGCACCTAAATCAAGCTAAAACAGCTTGGACTTCCTCTTCTTATAATTTACTGATCATTGTGATCATTGATGAACGTACACATTTGGTGTTGCACGATGCGATGTAGTAATATAATATCTGAACAGTCGCCTAGAACGAAAGCTCTATAATGTAACGACGTAAGAAGATCTCAGAAAGAAAAAATTTCTAAAGACAGTCCTTTGAGTCAATTGACACTGAGTTGGAATAATTCACATAAACTAGATACTTCTCATTCGCTTCTTACAAAATAATGGCGGTGGATATCATTTTCTAGGGATTGAAACTTTACATGTATCATTAACTCTTATGTATTATATTCGTTCTAGAAAAGTCGCGATGCACGTTAGAAAGATGTAATCAACAAAGTTTTGTGTTAAATCGCTATTTGAACGATTACTTCCAATTACGCTACGTCATTTTATTCGAAGTGATGCTTCGAAGTGAAACAAATTGCTGGTAGATGATACGCAAAAAAGTGTTCGAGGGCAAAGTGTGGATTATCAGAACGATGATTCGCGAGTGAGAAAGAATCGTCTCCTATCAAACCTTTCAATCAAGATCCGTCGAAATCGAAATCTAATCAAAGAAAGTCAGAGTGAAATCCTACCGAAATCAACTTTCAGGAACTCAGTACTAAAGATCCATAGCACAGACAGATCATTCCCCTGGAACCGTAGTATCGTTTCTCGTTATCAAAATGGAATCTGTCTTCAGTGGCGCATAAATTGCGCGATAAGGGAAGAACCCACGTTTGTTTCGCGATGCTTCTGTTATTTTTACAGAGGAAATAAGGAGCGGCATCGCCGAACGATTTCGGGAATGAAATTCGTGCGAGTAGCGCAGCAGACTCGTCCTAATTTCGTACTGGGTTCCGGATTGTGTAAATTTAATTTACGCAAGCTATCCGAGGTTATCTGCGAGATTAGTTGGCTTACGCATCGATCATCCGACCCTAGCGAAGCATGTTTTGTTTCTCGATCGTTCCACCGCAGAAAAAAAAACGATGTAAAAATTTGAACGATTCAAATCTCGAAATTCGTGACATTTTCTCTCGGCCATATTTTTTCAAACCCTCCAATTTTATCTCACGATTGAATTTCCCTGTTTTTTTTTTTTTTTTTGAGCGTCCATTTCACAGAAGTGTTTACTTCGTTCCTTAATTTTATCCTTCGAAGCGCGGAAACAAAATTCGGACGATTCGCTCAAATTTCTCTTCGTATCTTTCCATTTCGAGTTTCTTTTTTCTTCCACTGATTGAACTTCGATGTTTCGGAATTTTGGTTTCGTTCAAAAATACACTCGTTGTTCAAATTCTTTTGCTTTTAGTAACCTTTCAATGTAGTGGCGATTCTTTTGTCGTTCAGATTTGAGATTTTTATAATTTCCAATCGGTCTTTCATCGACCACGCGAAAGCTGTCACGAATTTGCACACCTCGATGAATTTACGTTTCATCTATCGCTGCAAACTCGCATCTAGTAGCACAACGTTTCGTATTTTATCATGTAAACTGTGAGTCTGAAAGTGTTCGTAAAACGTTTTGTTGTAGATACGATCGAACCCTCGTGGCGATACGCAGGATAATATGAGAGCGGTAAGACAACCCTTAAATATCAATCTAGCAATTATAAATTCACTAGTCGATCGTTAGATTTGTCAGGCAGTTGCTTCTCTTTTAAAAAGCTTCGCATCCGGCGCAATGAGAATGAACTTCACGCGTGGAACGCGATTACAATGCTTTTCACACGATCTTCTAGAAAATATTCTAAACTCTTTATTAAAATTAAATTTTAATATTTAAAAAATTAAAATTGCAATTAAAATTTCCAAATTTCAACATTGATGTGTAGCATTACACGCATTGAAAAATTTTAACATTACCAAAGTGCGGATTTTTATGCGAATTCGTTTTATACATTTTCATTTTCAAATTATTCTCAAAAGTTAATTAATTCAAACAATAATTACAATAATTTATATTATTCTTCTTTCTATCCTAAAGTGATTGAAAGATCATGACAAAGATTTTGCCAATTAATTTTTATTTGACAAGTCGTTTTATTTCACTATTACTTAAAAAATCAGAAAATCTTTGATGCTTTTGTCGCGAACCCTTCGATTTTTGCATCTATTAGCGAATTTTAACAAATTACTTTTTCATTTGAATAATTCTGATAATAAATAGATAATAAATCAATACAAAGACTTTACCAATATATATCATAACATTCGGTAGACGAAATAAATTTAGTTACGTTCACAAAAATCAATAAAAATTTTCATAAACGTCCGTGAAATAACGAATTATTAATAAATAATAATAAATACACTTTAAATCACTTTATCGATACATTCTCTCGCGAATATTTCGATGATGATTATCGCGCTGTTAACTCTCAATCTCAATCAGTCCAAGTCAAACAGCAAGCAGAAGAAAAACAAGAACCGTTTTAACAATCTAAAATTCTACAATTGCAATCTCCGTGTAATAGCTTTTCAAAGTGAACGTATTATTAATTGAATCCACGCAACGCAAACGGAAGATCGCAAACGAAGTTGAATTTATTCCGAGTGTATGCGTACGCTACACACCCACATACGATATATATATATATACGGCGAGCGTCGATCGTTTGCAGAAACTTCTGCCTCTGTTAAATATTCATCTAACAACGCACGATCCCTTTGCGCCCTGCCTCCCCCACTTCTAAACAAGATTGCAGCCGGTTTCATAATTACAACCCTTTTATCCGGGAACAACTTCGACTTCGCCGTTGAAATTCCATTTAAAATTTCTCAAGTGAGTTTAAGGCGATTATGAAACTGCCGGTAAACATGAATTTCGCGAGATAACGCGATAAAACAGTCGCGACGTTTCATCGCTGGTATTTACGAGACTGGGGGATGATGGGAAAAATTCTTGGAACGTTTATTATTGCCTCTTCACGCGTTTCCTTTTTTTCCCCCAATTGGTCGATTATTTTGAAAAGATTTGGCACGCAATTTCTTTAAAAAAAAAAATAGCTTTGCGAAGTAACGTTTTGATTTAATTGTTTAAATAAAATGAAATTGAATATTTAAATACGCTTTGTGAGAGTGTTTTTCAATGAATAATTATCGTACAATTTTTTGGAATTTGGTCCTGAATGATTTGCCTATCTCAACAATTGTTTTTAATAACGATGGAAACTATGAAGGGATGAAACTCAATTTATAGGGTAATTGCAGTTATTTGAACGGAACGGATGGAAGATTGAAACAAACTTCGCGGCAATTAATCACCAACCACGTTCGTAAATTCGACAAGTGTTGTGTAATTTTTCTTCTTTTTCTATTTGCAAATTATTCGAACGTGACTAATTACGAAATTCATCTATCAAGAATGCAAAGTATCCTGGCTACGTTGCGAGGCTTCCACGTTTGCCGCTTCATTAATTTATAAGTTTGTTCTCCGTATCAAAGTTCCGAGATTTTAATTAATCTTCAGATCTAGTTGACTAACAGATTCTTACTTACATACAGAATAACTGGAACCAAAGTGTAATTTACACTTTAATCTAAGAGTGTTCTTAGAAAGAAAGAGTTAAAAAAAAAAGAAAGCTGATATATATTCCGTATATTTTTGCATATTATGCAAAATTCGCCGCTGATGCATAATCACACGCAATCTAGCCATCTCATTAAAAACAGCATCTTTCCAGAGGATCGGGGGAAAAAGGGAAGAGGAAAGTCATAACTAGATCGTATTTATGCACCTGTGAGAAATATAAAGTTGCAAAATTCCATAGAATGTACGTACACTTAATAAGTATTATAATTACATTATAATATATAACAATGTATAACAATATAATATAATATAATACACACTATTATATATACGTACTTTGTTTAAAATTATACAAAATATTCAAACAATATAATAATACATTTACACATATGTGTGTAAGTAAAATAATTTTATACTTGAAATATTTAAATCAGTAGTTAAAATTATAAATTATCAATAAAATAATATTACTTACAATAAATAATAATATTAAATAAAAATAATATTACGCTAATAATAATAATAAAGTGATAAAATAATAGAACAATATTACTCGTAATAATTATTTATAAAATTACAAATATTACATTATAAACACCTAAACTGCAATAAATAAATTTTTAGTATTTAAAATTCAATGTCTCAACATTTAACCTGCATTTATGTAAATTAATATCTAATTATTATTTAAAATTGTAAACAATTAGTGCATTTACTCGTAACGTTATAGCAAGTAAAATAATCTACCAACGTTCTTTCCTTCTCTTCAACTCCATTTTATAGAAATGGAACGAATTTGCATAAATATCCGTAGTCCAATCACAAGTTATAGTACGTTTCTGTTATTCCGTGAAAGTCTGATTCGCATCAGTCGTTGGTGGCTGGTCCAGAATTTGAACACTCGCGGGATTATAATCTGTGGTAAAATCGGGACGTAAGAAGAAAAAGGGTCCTGCAAGGCGATAAAAATAATCGGACGAACAGGGAAAGTAATTCTCTTGGTGGCGAAGCTAACTAAGCTCGCGAACCTGCTGGATTTCTCTCCGCGCCGCTGACTACGGCTTCAGCTCAAACCACCCGTGGCCTCTCTCTATCTCAATTATCCAGAATGTCATCTGCATTCGTGACGACGCGGGTTACTAGTTTTCTCAAACGGCTCGTTCACCGTCGACCCCCATCTTCAGCGGTGTTTATAACCCAGCCGTGAAAACGTACACCGCACAGGTGAAATTATCTTTCATCTCAGAGAAGAAAGCTCCGTGCTTGAGAGAATCAATTTTATCGTGTGTTTTGCTACGGTCGTTCGATTAACTCCTCCCCCGGGTGGCCTTCGTTGAATTTTAGAGAACTGTGTCAAAGAGAAACATCTCTCTTCCAATTATTATCGTTTTATTTTGTTACTTTATATATAGATGTTACTTTATATGTTATTTTATATATAGATTAATGTTACTTTATGTTACTTTATATATAGATTAGTTTATTATATTGCATAATATATTAAACGTAACATTCAAGAGATGGACACCATTATTATATTATAATTTAACAGATTAAAGGAGTTTTTTGAGTTTTTAATTTTTGTTTGAATTAATTATTTGTTAAGAAATATACCCAAATTTAGTTTCTCTTTATACAGTGGTATTACTATTATAACATTTACATGATATATTTATTATTAACACATACTTGAATTACTCAAATGTTTCATTTAATTTAATTCAATGAGCAACTTCTTCGTGTATCTCTATTGTCTTTATCTGTTTTGCAAATGAATCGATACAGCTGCTAACGATCCTGTTGGATTGGCACAACTATGTAAAAATAGAAAACGAGATCTCCTTCTGACGTGTCCAGATAATTTCACCGTATTAATTTTTCCATTCATTATTCTTAATAAAGTATCGCAATAATCGGAACTATTCTTCAGCTTGGTTGTAAACATCGTCTTAATGTTGCATCCCGTTCGATTTGCATCGATATAATTCTGCTGGTAAAAGTTATTATCGGGAACCATGTTCGTATATGTAAAACCCAGCTTATTCTGATAATCTCATTAATATTCAATGGTCATTCCGACCGTACGTTATTGTCGTAAATCCCGCAGAGTTCCTCCATGCAATCTATGATAATACGGTTTTTTTTCGCACAAACTATTTGGGATAAGTACGTAATCTAAATGCGTCCTGATTTATTTGGCAAAGTCGATTTAACAATACGTTTTACGTCGTGAACAATCTTTCCTTCTGTTTTCCATTGGAAGGAACAGAGATGCGTGTCTTTTTCAATTCATTGCGAAATTAAAACGTGCAGGTGAATATAACGATCAGAAATATATTATTTAAAAATTCACTCCTCAAATTTGGTCGACGTACACGCGACGGAGCTCTTGTTTTCCGCATCAATCGAGATTAATTTGATTTTTCGGTCGTTAATTAGTGCGGAACAACTAATTAAAATTTCGTAGAAATGTATCAGTGACTCGATTGCTACGAACGATTAATTAAATATTTTAAATAGTATTTGGAAATGTCATAGAAGAGAATTTATTGTTTAATTGTTACAAACTGTGATTCAATTGTTCCAAGTAAAATAGTCAAAATTATTAAATAATATACAAAAACAGAAATGCATTATTTTACAGTTTGAATAATTCGTTTAAAACAATTAAATTATTTATTTCTGTTAATATTAATGTTTTCATTAAAAAAAGATAAAAGTAACAATCAAACTTTCTTCGGTTCCTATCCTTCGAATTGCATTCCAAACGAATATAATTCATTTAACAAACGTAATTTATTGATCATCTAGGGACTTTCGTTTGATAATTATTAAGCAGACGATAAAATGATCTTGCAATCAGCCTCGTTGGAATTTCAGTAAACTAATCTGTTTATCCACGGCAGAACGGCATAGAACTCTGTCCGTTCGTGCGGATCGCGATTCAACTAGTTTAGATTTTCGGGTCAGTGAACCAACCTCAAACCATTCGAAAAGTCAGACTGACCGAATCGTTAATTACAGACTTACCCGGCGTACTTATATACGCACGTCTTGAGGTCTAATTCATTAGAATGCTCTTCGTTGGAATATCTTCGTCGTCCTTGAAATTGAAATCACACGTCGAGAAAACTTCAAACCTTGTTAAACAGACGCGCGTTAGAAATTAGAAATTAGAAATTTTCAGACATTAATATACACAGACAGACAGATGAAGTTGGAAATTTCTGTCAACGTTTATTTGATGATATAAGTAATCATTATTAAACTGTATTTGTGGAAAATGTATAAAATATTGAGAGTAAACTACTTGTTATTATAACGTATAGTAAATGAATTGTCTCAATGGCTCTCAATATTCAATGGGATTATTTTTAACACATTTTTACTTATTATAATCAGTTATCAATATTGTCATCAAGGAATTTCAAATACCTACTTAGACAAAAAATAGAAATTCCAAACATTTTGCAAACACTAATTTATTTATTAACGAAATTGAAAAATATAAATAAATCGACCAAAAGATTCCTAAATTTATTGTAGTATTGTAATATTATTATAATATTAATAATTATTACTGTGTAATATATACAATTAAATAAATATGTATGGACTTCTGTACGTGTTTAAGACCATACAGATAATTCATGCTGTACACTAATTTTTTTATTACACATACGTTTATATATTATATACAATAATATATATTAATAAAATTTCAAAATATTTTATATAATACATATAATGTATTAAATAAAATAGTCTTTGCTTTACAATAAACGTTCATCACTATTAATCACTATTAATATCAAAATAATCAGTAAAAATTGCACTTGGGGAATTAATTTATTTTATTTAGTGATTTTCCAATTACTTTAACTAACACGTTGCCTGTAATCGTTTGGCTAAAGAGCTTCGAATTATTTTCACGTCGCACGATTTGCTGTATCGAACAACGCACCAACTTCCCGTCAAAGTTGCAATAACGTGAATATCGAAATATCTGATGGAACCAAAATGCAAGTCGAGGTACTATGGGGTTCATATGTATACATATTTGACAAGCGAAAGGGTTAGTTTGACGTTACGTTCGAGTTGTCAAGGAGAATTATTAAATCATAACCCATGTCAAGACATCAAACGATTAATATACAACAACTAAAACTAAAGTGTGGTCGTTTATAATTTTATATTTTTATGAGTCAAAATGAATTTTTGACTAGAAATTTAAGTTTTATAGAAAATTAATATGATACTAAATATTTTACTTTAAACATTTTTTTCATCTTTTTACATACAGTTTTAAATAGAGAAAATTTCTCATAGAAAATTTCCATCCATTAAATACATGACAATTAAACTTTTGAACCTTTAGATTTTTGCAAAAATTTACATAAACATTGACAATCTGGTAATAACTTAATAAATATGCATTAAATTATACGATATAAATATGCATTAAATTATACGATATAAATATGCAATAAACTAAATTAGAAATATGTTGTGTAGATTATGTTAAAACGTCTGAATGAAAACTTCAGACACTCTATTGCTAATTTTTTTACAATCAACTGTTAATGAGAAATTTATGGAGAATTTATTAAAAAACGGATTAAAGAGGATTGTAATTATATGAAGACAAAGATTATATTTATACGAAATTATTAAATATCTATAGTTAAATGAAGCGCAAATCAATTCAAGTAAACATCATAAATGTAAAGTTTTACAAATTTTATAGATGTCTGCAAGTGGAAGAAAAGTTTCGGTACATATTAATCGATGAGAAATATGAATTACACGTGTGTATTTAATGAATGAATATATTATATTTAATTAAATTATTTAATACATATTTATGTATCGCCACATACATTGCGTAAGCCCATAATTCTTGCAGGGACACTGTTGTAAAGTATACTATGAATTTTAAATGACTCCACAGATAAAAATCGTTTGGATTTAATTAAAATTCATGCGTAATATACGGCGGTCAAATCTCAAAAGATAAAAAAAAAAGAAATACACGGAGAATAATTTTCCGGATTGCACATTTAATCTTTCTCTAATTCTTTATTGCCCTTGTATTATAATTTTCGTGCATTTATAGAAAATTATAAAATGGAAACTTGCGCAGACAATGTACAAAGTATATAAAATGTTCAGAATACAGCGCTTCTTTCTACGGAGATTCTAATTTTTTAATTAGACTCTTAAAAATATGAATTTTCATAAAAGTTCGCGGTCGAAAGATAATATTAAAAGAAATTCTAATAAAATTCTAGTAAAATAGAAAGAGGGAAAAGGCTCGTTTTACAAAATATACTGGATCGTTCCATAAGTAACGCGTTTGTTGAAAAATAAAATAAGCCATTAGCGATCGAGGTTTCCCACATTTTTGTATATCTGATTCACTTTTTCCATAAAAAAAATTCTCTATTTCAATTGTTTAAAATTTTGATAGCAACAACTCCACTTGTTTTAAATCTCAGAAAAACTGCACTTAAACTCAACTCTCATATATATTTTCTACGTATATGTATCAACATAAAATGAATTATTTAAAAATAATATAAATTATTATATAAAATTATATTTAAATTATATAAAAATATTATATAAAAATTATATAAAAATATTTCTATTCTTATGAACCTATTTATTAATTGTTAAATAATTACGATCTAATTATTCGCGTGATAATCCGAGTTCTCATGGGCCATATGATGTATTCTTCAAACATTTCGTTAATAGTAGAGTTACCGAGACACTACGTATTATATAATTTTCTCTGTTGGAGTTACTTACAATCTACAAAACATTGCGGTGGACATATCAAAACATGAAGTTTCGTATTTACTGTGATAACTGTTTACCAGTATCTAGTTGCCACGGTGTACGCGAGAGATTTGTTTCACCGGAAGAATCGAGGGGACCGCAGTAACGTTGTTATCGTGTCCATAGAATTGCGAGTTCAATTCGAGAACGTGTCTGTAGCGTGTAATTCATGAATGCACGTGCGCGAATCTCGCGTTCTTTGTCAATTATATTTTCTATCTGCTCACGTTAATTGTACGTGATTGTCGCGGGAAGAATCTAATTGAAACTTTTGTTTACCGCAATAATCGATTTTTCTCCTTTTCGTTAACTGTAACGTTCGATTTTGTTCGAAATAATTTACTCGTTTCATTTGTTGCATTTGTTTATATCGAATATCGTATTTCGTATTATTTTCAACATTACAGAGAAGTTGCAAGTTCTCGCACGACGAAGTGTCAAATCATTTATTTTAATAGAGTAACTGCTGTCTAATTGTTTCTCGTTAAATTTGCATCGATGTGGAATTATATTTTAAATATTATATTGTATTTTCTTGTTCTGCTATGACACAATTAAAGAATCTCCTTTTTATTGTAATATATGCTGCGATACGTATGCTTGAATGACAAATTCCTAAAATACGATTCTTAGTCTATTCTATATGAAATACATGTTGGATTATTTGTTAACCAAATCTTTACTTAAATGGCCATATCAGTTCAACCGCGAAGGTTGACCACCATTTTCCGTCCATTCGTTGCAGTCAAAATTCCAAGCTCACAGAAGTTCAAACCACAACAGAAACGCCATATATATATATATATATATATATATATATCGTGCGTACCAACGAGTCGACCATCGTGCACAGTCGACAACCGTAAAAAGAACGCGTTCGAAAGTCTCCGCAAAAGAGACTCCAACTCTTTCAAAGATATCCGCAAGTCTGTTGGATAAATACACCCACGAAAATGCAGTCAAAGACTGCGGATTTTTATGCAAATTCATATTCCTTTTGGGGAACATAATTAGAAAATTACCACACAATTAGAAAATATTGATATAAATAACAATATAAATTTGATATTGATATAAATATTAATATAAAAAATATTAAACTTCTATATTTTTTTATATGTATCTTCATATTGTATAATATACTATAATAATATGATATATATAACAGAAACTACCAAAAAAGTAAAAAGCCAATTCCAAGTCATACTCATACCATGTAATGGTATATAAATATTATAAGTATTATAAGTATATAAGTATTATAAATGTACCTGCAAAATTTAATAAGGCTTCAACTTTGGTGTTGCAGTGCAGCGGTCACGCGGTACGATGTTTCGCCGGCGGGCCCCGCAAGAGCAACGAGTCCCAGTGCCCGATGCTGCAGAAGCTCGAGAAGCCCGTCCTCACATCGTCGACGACGACCACGCCGCCGATGACGTCGACCAAGTCGACGATCGTGCGAAACCACCTGAACAGCACCTGCAGCGTGACGAACTCGCCCCACCAGAAGAAACTGAGGTTCCACTTGGCGAAGGAGAGGAAAGCCAGCACCACCCTTGGCATCATAATGAGCGCGTTCATCGTCTGCTGGCTGCCGTTCTTCGTGCTCGCCCTTGTCAGGCCGTTCCTCAAGGATCCGGACGCCATACCGGCGTTCCTCTCGAGCCTGTTCCTCTGGCTCGGTTACTGCAACAGCCTGTTGAACCCGATTATCTACGCGACGCTGAACAGAGACTTCAGAAAACCGTTCCGCGAGATCCTCTACTTCCGCTGCAGTAACCTGAACCACATGATGAGGGAGGAGTTCTATCAGAGCCAGTACGGCGATCCAATCAACAACTGCGAGATCAAGACCGGCGAGATGGACGACGTGGAGCGTCTGAACAATCAGGGGATCGAGGCGATCGACGTCGCCACCAGCGCGCCGAACGAGAGTTTCCTGTGATCACGGGGTAACCACGGTCGCTCCGGCGATCGCGACACCCTCGAGACCGACCTCGATCAACTGTGAATCGATCGGGAACCTTTGGCAGGCTCCGATGGTCGTAGATCATCTCGCGGCTACAGCTAACTTACTTTCGTAGTTTCTTGAATAACTGGCTACTCGGTGGACCTGTTGTTGTTCGTCGCGTTGATCGAGACCAAAGATATTCAGAGATTTCATTGAGATTTCATCGCGACGAATTGAGGATGTAGCTTCTGAGAGGAAAGCTTCGATCTATGAAAATGTTGTTGTAATTCGTGCGCGTTCGATGATCGATGAGTGTTAACGCGTTGACTGGCCACGTTCAGTTTATGTACGTTTCTTTCTTTTTTCATATTTTTTCATAAAGTATTTTTCATAAAATAGCTATTGAGCGTTTCAGGTTTATAAACGTCGATAAATGTTTTATTTCTATCAAGTAATGAAACAGAGCATCCCGTATGGATCCACATCGTCAGAATAATCTAACATCAGAAATTATATATTCTGTTATTTCTCCATATAAATTATAAATTAATAAATAATCATAATTATAAAACTATAATTATAAAATTATAAATCATTTTATCAAATTAATAAATCACAAACTGAAACAACAACAAACGGAAATGATCAGGATGTGCCCCTTACTTTTCAATTTCGATAATTTAAAGAACATTTTACTACATTTGTATTATTATTTTCAACTTTTCACTTGATTCTCATAATAAAATGGCCAACAAGTGACAGTCAACGCGTTAACGACTTCGTGGAGTCGACGATTGCGATCGATCGCTGGCGTTCAGATCGAACGGCGCGGGTCAAAGAATCTGAGATTGCCCTGTCCCCGACGTGCAGGTATCTGCTATTTTCAGCTGGATCGATCCACGTTGTCGCGTGGTCACACGTCCGAACGCGGAACCTCATGAAATTCTTCTTTCTGTTTCGTGACAAGGAAAGAAGAAGTCGTCCGAAGCGCTGTCTCCGCAACGAGTGACAGACCGGGGCAGCAAGAACGAACTATCGCGTTCCGGGACAGACGCTTCTTCGAGTCGAGATTGCGATCGCGTGAACAATGCAACGTGGAGAGAAGAAGAATATTCTCTTAGAAGAAAATTCTCTTAGGGTTTAAACGTAATTGTCCGGCGACTCGAGACGAGGCAAGAAACAGCCAGACGCTCGAAAATACTTGGACAGTTGGACCGAGCCGATACTGATTGCGAGTACGTATCTCGGTTGAAGTGTCGAAAGAAGTTCTCACGTTCCGTGGTCTCAAAATGATCATGGTCTCAAAAAAAAAAAAAGAAAAAAAAAGAACGTTGTACAGAGGATACTAATTAAATCTGTGTAGTGTCGCGTCGATAATCCTGAACGGTGTGTAATTAGCAAAACAGAAAAAGAAAAAAAAAAAAGAAAATAATACGAGATGTGTCTTGAAAATAGGAACTTTCGATTTAAATGTACGAGAAAAAAAAAAAAAAGTAAGAAAACGCGTCTACCAGTGCAATCGATTGTCAGAATTCGCAGAATCGATCAAGTTTATGGCAAAGCGGCGTGCGTTTCAATCGATTTGAATCGTTTTGAAAGTTTCAAGCATCGAATCGATGCGAAGATGATTTATTCTACTCGAGTGATACGGTTCAATTATTTGTTAGCGACAGGCGTGAAAATAACGCGGGGGTTTGAGAGTGATTTATTAAAGTGGGAAACTTCACCGAGTTTGATTTCCCGTATCGTTTCAATGATAGGGTATTTATTAAATTCTAACAGATCGTCGTTGCATTTAAGAGTTGTAAATTCGAAATCAAAAGTTTCGAAGTTAGTATATTCAGTGCGAAAGGGATCTTAGCTTAATACGACTTATACAAATGGAATCGGAGAAATACGAAGAAATTTGTCACGAGGTTGACGATGTTTTGTCAGTTTTTAATTGAGCGTTTCAGAGCAACTTCGTTTTTCATTTCGTCGCGTAAAACACGGGATTGACATTCAGTTTTCAAGAAACAAATGACCATAAATTTCCATAAAATTTGTTCACTTTAAGAGAATGATGTATAATATCGTCATTTTTAATAACACAATATATATATATATATAATATTTATATATAATTACGTATAGTGTAGTAATAATATTTAACAAACTAATAGTCACCATAAATTTATTCATTTCAAGAAAATGATGTTTGATATCATTTTTCTGAACGGCTCAATTACTGAAACTACATAATATAGCGAAAGATGGATTAAACTCTTTAATCGTTTAATTTTAATAAAAATAATTCGATAATTCGAATTTTTAACAATTTTCGATCACGGAACTTATATACGTAGTCTACGCTTTAAAATATACCTACTATTTAAAAAGTTATTGACTAAATTGTAAATAATCAAAGACGAAAAGTGATTGAAAAAAAAGGAATAAATGAATTAGATTCGATTCAGATCACTCTCAGTTTTCATCGTTTTCAGACATTTCTAGTAAAATTGAAATTAATAAAATTGATTCGGTAATAATTTTTGTCAACGCGTGCGTACACACCGTGCAAATGTAAAGTACACATTGATAGTTTGTATTTCTTCCCTTCATCGTGGCACTCCGCGTACATCGTTTCGATTTTCGCAACGCAAAGTCGAGATTCAAGCGATATTCTAGCATTAATTAACTAAATCGCTTGTCACAATACACAGTGTGACGTCACGTGTAGCAACGCATTAATTATCAATATTTACATATTTCGGTAGTTGATAAAACTTGCAATTAAATTCCCTTCGATTTCGCTAGTAAAACACATTGTCGAACGTTGAAAACTGCGAGCGACGATCCTGATTCAACGACCAGATTGATGATTTTTCAACGCAGTTTCCCTGAAAGACGTAGCTCGAAAGGAACAAGGAAGAGAAGGAGGAGGAAAACGTGAGTTCAACGCGCGAGGAAAGAAAATCGAACGTGCAATGAGTGTCGATGGGAGATGTCAATTGGGAAAACATACCATTTGATGGGAAATTACCCGTGACACGCGAGAGAGTGGTAAAACCATCGAGGGTTTGCTTGCACCATTGGAGTGCGATTACGCGAGAATCTGCTTCCCATATTGAATCGTTGAATATCCTTGGAATTATTGGGCCAAAGGGATCCTGAAAAATGGCAAGATTTTCGATCCAATAAAAATAAGAGAACCACCAGTCGAATGAAACGAAAGATATCAGCGCAGCTGTCTTCGAGATATACGGAGATATTATTTTTGTGGAAAAATAGCGTTGGAGGTGCACGTGGTCGACCGAGTTTACAATACGGATTTTGGACTATTTCCATTTGATCCAGAATGATTTTTGTTAATGGATTTTTGTGTGCAATTCGTTTTAAAAAAGTTCGGCAGAAAAACTCCTGCTGTAATAATGATCTTTTATTGTTATAATTAAATTATTTTAAATTATAATGTTAAGATAATTTTGCGTAATATTATACTATGAAGAACGTTCAATATTATATCTGTAGCAACAAGGTGAAAGAGGTGAGTTTTAAAAATTTTAAATTTTCATTGATTTATTTGATATCGAATTATACACAAAAATCTGGAAAATATCCAAAGTAGAGTACTCGTGGGTTTGATGAAAACCCAAATTTAGAAAACACCGATTTTAGAGTTCTTTCTGCGTGACGAAGAAACAAGAAATACGTAGAGAAAAACTGAAAAAGAAAGTAGAATCTCAAACTAAGTCCGTAAAATCATAAATTTGGCCAATCGCGTGTGTCCCTAACAAACAGATTAATTAAAATGTAACGAAAGAAGAATATTTTCTGAATTAAGATTCGGGGCTCTTCCGGCAATAAAGAACAGCACGAACGAGGAAATTAAAATCTTAATCTCAAAAATAACGAGCAACAAAGTCCATATCGTAAATCTAACTAAATTGCTTCTGTATCTCTAAGGAACAGAGAGTCGCCGTGAAATTATTAAGTAACGAAGGAATGATGATGTAATTGAAGAACGAAACGATCGAGCTACGCTCACGTTAGAGAAATAAAATTCGCAGGGGAAAACAATGGATGAATTTTTAAAACAGAACTGGAACGAACGTGAAAATATTTGGAAGAAAGGGCGACGCGTCGTGGAATTTCAGATGCATCCTCCAGCCGGGAGGACCGCAATCGATCGGAACCCGGAATGGAATTGAATTTTCAGCATCGCCAGCGGGGTGACAGGGATGCACGGAGGACCTCCGAATTTTCACGGCGTCGAGAATGAAAAATTTACGTCGCATGCTTCGCGGATGGATGCATCCAGTTCTGTCTGGACAAACACGGACAAACAAAAATTAGAAATTAGAAGGGAATGTAACGCGAGATTACGACGGCAGAAAACTAGAAAACGGCGGATCGTGGAGAAACAAAATTTGGAAACGAGAGTGGCTATTTTCGCTAAAGGAAAAGATTAAAGAAGAGAAAACTGCGAATGAACAAAATGTGGAAACAAGAATGACAGTCGTGTCACTTTTTAAATTATTTTCGCCGAAGGAAAGATTGTATAGAAAAAAAAAAAGAACTACGAATGAACAAAGTTCATTCGTGTCACAAGAGTAACAATCATTTTTTTTTCTCTTTTCCTTTTTAATTATTTTCGCTATAATTGATTTTGATCTGAAAATAAAAGAGTTATCAATTCCTTAATCATCTGTTATTTGTGTAAATTAATTTATGCACATTAAATTCTATTTCTTTCTTTTCTTTTAATAATGGGAATATGAATGAAAATTCCAAGGATTTATTTAATAATTTTTTTATGATTATCTCATTCATGTAGATTTAAATTTGAAATCTAAAGAAACTGAAGTAATATTATTGATAAATTATTGATCTTCAGTGTTGTGTTGACACAAGTGAAAATAATTAAAAGCGAATTTAAATTAACGAAGGAACAGGAATCGAAAAAAATTTTTTCGGGTGCACGCAGCCAATCGAAATCAATTGAAATAGGAAAAAAAGAGCGAAGCTATAGTCAACTTACATCGACAACAGAACACGAATTAAAAAGTCAAACCGTAGGCCAAATCAAAGCCGCGAGGTCTATCTACGCGCATTCACCGCGTACGTATAACCAAACATCAAAACCAGTTTCCTCGTCGAATAAAAAAAAAAATATATAACAAAAATCTGTGATTCTCAAATAAACACGTTTTTACGATAGTTCTCTGTGATTTTTGTAAACCAATAAAACATTCGCGTCATGACAATCTTTTCAAGCGCGAAACAAAAAATAAAGGAAGAGTAATAAAATTTCTGAAAAAAAGAGAGAAAGAGAGAGAAAAATGCTGTTACAATCGGCACTGAAAATTTTAATTGCACGCGTGCTTGAAGCGTGGTTTCGAATAAAATAGAATACAAATCAAATACAAATATTGTCCATTCGGTTTGCGTGATAGATACGAGATGCGAGATATGACAAAATCGAAGATACACTTGGAACTACCGACTACTCTAAAATCGTCTAATTCGAAAGTTACGTATCGCTCAACACTCTGTTAGAAAAATCTATCTATAATATAAAATATCTATCGTAGTTAAAAAATAATTTAGTATTTTTGTAAATACCTAATCATAATTACAAAAATACCAAGTGACTTATTTGTTAATTAACCAATTGTTAGCTCCAAGATTTTAAATTGGATTAAATTTAGCTCTCTCGTAAGTGAACGAAATTCTGGTTAGGCTTGAAGTGTAAAATTCGTATCGGAGAAATGAAACTGCATGGGAAAAAGAAGAAATTTGTATGGAAACAAACCAGGCTTGTATTTACAGAAGGTGAACCGTGAAATAGTGAATACAATCGCAAAACGAAAATAATTCCGCGTGGAAAAATAAATAAAAGGTTTGCTACAAACTTTGTTTTCGACAAAATCGAGTTTGAATATTTATGAGACACGTATATATACGTAGATATACGATTGAGTGCAACTTGGCTCGTACCAATATTCTATTCTTGCTCGTTTCTACATTGATATTTATAAAAGTTGAAAATGGAATAGCTGTAGAATAGATTTTTCGTCTTTATCACGAATATTTTTAAAAATACCTGACTGTTGCATGCATAGCTCAGCCCTAACGAATTGAAGAATAACTTTGGCCTCCCTCCTAACGTTTAAACGTACGTTTCCGGCCAATTCTCAGAACAGTTCTAAATATAAAAAAAGTCACGTTCAATCATGATTATTATTTAGTCAGTAATAACAAACGTGCGATTTACGTGCAAATTCTTTTATTCCAAATTTAAAGTTCAAACTTCGAAGAAACAATGTCATTTCATACGCATCGGCTTGATATTACTACTTACGGCCCCTTCTGTTTTTTAGGATATTTTAGGATAGATCGTTCAAATCGTAGAAAATCTATTAAAATTTTATGAAAGAAAGGAAACTCCAATTTGTCATTTCGACTCTGATCGGCAATTCTAGTTAATGCAATTGTATCGGTTGGAGATCGAACCAGCGACCAATGGTCGTGTGGCCAATTTTCTTAGACAGTGGCCGAGTAATGGCACGCAGAGAAGCAACAGTGTGAAAGCAAGACATTACGAGTAGTTTAGAGCCGGTTTAATACCGATCGAAGACAAGCCGATGAAACCCAATCCGAAATTTCAATTGTGGCCGATGATGCGTTCGGTTCACGAGCCTGATACACGCGAATCTCTTAACGATAATCGCTTCGTCGATCGACGGATACGCAGCCAGGCGATAACAATTCGCTTAAGCTGTTTGATAACGAGACGATGATTATCACTTCGGTCAGTTTTTCGATCGGACTATTACCGTGTTAGAACGCTTTTTATTCTTTGTCGTGGATAATATAATTTTTTAATTAAGCGTGTGTTTCATATATATATATATATACAAATTTGTTGTACAAAGTATTGTTGGATTTCTTCAATTTTAAAAGGAACGTAGCACTCTAAGTTCTAAGGCTTTTAAACGGCGGAAAGTAATTATTTATTTATTTATTTAAATGAGCGAAGCGGGTGGGATTAATCGCTTTCTCGTCTGTTGAAGATGTTTCTTAATTTTGAGAGAAATAAACCTTTTAATGCAACGTTGGAAAAAAAAATAAGAAACGACAAACTCGTTGTGTTCTTCGCGAGATTGGAAGCAGAATTAATGACACGAGAATAGAAGACACTTTATTCACTTTTAATTAAGAATTCTTGATGAATTCAGTTTCGAGTTATAACACTCGTAAACGTGATTCGTTTACAAAACATAAATGTAATAATAAAAAGTTTGCGATAATGCGAGAAAGAAGCAAAATGATTTTCGCGAAAGGAACTCACATTCATCCTCGTTTATTTTTAATCTAAAACGGAACTTATTTATTCTCTGAAATCACGAAATTCACAATGATGAAGAAGCAGCTTGTGCTCAAATTGAAAATGTTAAATTAAAATTTCAAACTATTCTCCGCGGGAGAATAACTCTGCCTCTTTTTATTCTCTAACTTTGTATTTTTGACCATAATTTTATTGCGGGAGGAGTACGTACTTTCGCAACTCTGCGTAAAACTTTTTTAGATGCACCATTTCGAAGGCTCGTAAAGCTATCGTGAAGACGCACAGATACGGAATTAATCTTACTTTTCTTGCAACAGAGATATTTTAACGTTGTGCAATACACAGCGTTGCTGGCAAGTAAAGATCTTTGATCACTTTACGGCTTCGACGAAAACGTGTCGGAAGTTCATTGACCATAATATTACGACGTGGTAGATAAAAATAAGAATCTGACCAAGTTACTTACTCGCTTTATCAACGATTTGTCAAAGCTTAATCTTTACTTGTACAATGCTGATGTTTACGCAAGTTCACGCCCTTTTAATTCTTTGCTTTGCGTTGTGTCTTTGCAAATCTTTTGGTAAAATTCAGCAGTAACTTAAAATTTAAAAACATAATAACTGCTGCAATAAACGATCAATGTGTCTCCTTCTAACTTGAAAATTGAAAAATTCCTATATTAGACAATTAATCAAGAAATGAAGATCGAGTCTTATTTAATTGGCAATTCGAAGACTGAGCAAAATTTACATTTTACTACGTTCTAATATTATGTACACGTACATAGCGTGATATCATTCCTTTACAACAAACTCATTTCCATACAAAATGCTACATGCTTTCCAAACGAGTTACACCTACAGATATAATGCGAAGCGAAAAGAAAAGTTAATTATAAAAGAGAACGTACAAGTTAAGGGAAGTTTAAACTTAATTTAGAAAGGGAAAAGAACTTCATAATGAATATTACAGAAGTTCCTACCTATTAAAATTGTCCACTGAAAAGGAAAAAGGAGATCTTAATGAAGCGAATATTTTTAACGCTATTTATCACTTACCAAATTTAACTAAAATTAATTTAAATTACAAACAACTTAGTCATAAATTAATAATTTAATCGCAAATTAATTATTATAATATATGTTTATATTGTATTATTACAATTTAACTGTAAATAATTTAAATTACAAATTATTGAATTTCATCGCGGATAGAGTGGTAAAAAAGTTTTTTAATTTCTCAAATTCTGTTGTAATCAAGAGAACAGGTCAATCATAATTACTCCATTAATACTTCTTTATTATTAATTTATTATATGTTAATACTTTCTTATTATCCAAAACTCAAAGATCAATTTCTGATCAATGTTTTATTCTTCTACCAATATTTTATTACGCACGAGGAAAGCAAATTATCAATATAAAAGCCCATTATCCCTGTTTCGTTAAATTTCATCGAAACTACGTCCTTTAGAATTTTTCTTCTTTTTCTATCGAGAAAGTTCGAAGCGTCGAACGACAGATTTCTTTCACTGAAAATATGTCAGGAAGTTGCAATCAATGTTACGTTCCAAATTGACCCGTAACCTTCGTCAGTTGCCAAACCCTCAAAAACTGCTACATACTGCCACCCACTTCGAAAATATAAAAGTGTGGCAGGTAAGATAAATTACACCGTCACCTTTCACTCACCTTACTTTACTAAGCTAGTTTTTTTCGTTGGAAGAAATTTATTCTTGGCCTATTTCTTCGAGAATCAGCATACTGCAGAGTGACAAGGATAAATTGTACCGTCGATTTTGAACTCTGTTCTTCTCCCGTATAACTCGGTTTAATTCGGTATAATTAAATTTTATATTATGTTATAATTATATGTATATTGCATCACGATTAAAATATATACAGTTTTTCAAATATTTCGTTTCAAGAAGTTGTTGCAGATGAAAACAATCGTTACGACCATTGCAATTAAAATCTTCAATCGATCATTGTTGACCATTCTTTTGGCCCATTTTTCATTGTATTTTCCAATCTAAATTTTTCTCTCAGCGAAGTTTCTCGGAAATCTGTATTGGTGTTACTTTTGGAACAACTTTCACTTCGTCAAGTCGAAGTTTCAAATGTTATAATCAAATTTGCATTCGTAGCTTGACAAATTGACGCAATATCGACCATGTTCTTTTTGGTAAATATTACTGAACAATAAATATAACAAATTAGTAACAAATAATAAACAATGTATTAAACAAATATACAATGCATTTAACAACTTTCACATGTAACGTGACAGTATCAAATATAATTTTATTGCACTATTCTTCAACCTTTTGTATATTCCATTCTTTTCTTCTAGACAAAGAATTCCGTTGTAAAGAAGGAAAAATATTTAAGAAGATACAACTTGATAACGAGGTGAGGAGAACAACAGAGTTAATCAATGCATCCGACCAAAGTACCTTTTTCACCGCAAGGGAAAAAAAGAAAAGGTTTAAGTTTACTTAAACTTTTCCCTGCCGAGACAGGGGTGCTAATGCTATCCATTCAATGGCCCGCAGAAAGTAGTTGCACTTCGCCTTTACATTCGTTCTCGAGGTAGCATAGTACGAGTTAATGCGAACGCGAAATTCAGCCATTCGGATGTGAAGGGAGAACATGGGGAAGAAAATCCTGCTCGACTAACACGAAACGCGCCTAGTATCCTGGCCTGGATCCTTTCAACGCGAGTCTTAGGAAAAAAAGGGTAGACGGAGTAATAAAATTGTACTACCGACCGACTACAAATCTATTACCAACTCAAACAGCAGGTGTATTATACACTTGTCCTCGTATAACGAGTGAAACAAGCACGGTCGACGTGATATTAATGTAACGTACAAGTCACCCAACTGTACCGTTTTAACTCTGTACCGTCTGAACTCTTTGGAGTATAGTGTGTTAAAAAATGTCTCATTTGATGTATACGTGGTGATTTTTCGATCCATCTTAAAAAATTCAAAAACAGAGGTTTATGTTAGTTTTGAGTTCAATGGTTCTATCTTTTAGTTTTAATTATTTTGTATCATTGATTGTAAAAAATTTAGAACGCACTTTTTTTTATTATGAAAATTTGTACCTCAAGTACCTACTGTAAAACAGTCTAGAACAATGAAAAGCATCTTAATTCGTACTTTACATTTTTCGATACATCATTACAATGAGTGTCTCGAAAATAATTTGCAACAGGTGTAATAGAGGCCAGTAATTTCAAAAACTTGAAGACATTTTATCACAAATATATGCCGAACTTTCATTAAATTTTAAGAAACTTCACGCTTGGTCATACGCGTTACACGGATTTGGAAAAACCTATAAACTATAACTTCTGATGCATTAGACTAAAACTCCACCGTTTCATGTTTGACGAAAGACACGAACAAACTTCAAAAATGCATTCGGTACGAAAATCATAAATTTAAATGCCCAAAAATTCGTTTCAACGAACGCTTGAAGATTTCTTGCAATTTCTTAGAAAAGATCTCGTTAAAAAGATTTTCGTAGAAAACAAAAACAAGATGAACGCACGCTAAAACATTGTTATACGTTATGCAAAAAAAAAAAGTTTTACGCAAACCATACATTGTTGGCAAATGTAACGACACTGGTAGACCCGTGCTATTAAATAAAATGAATATATAAATATTAACATAACTATGTAGGTATAATCGTGCATGGTGCTAACAAAGAGAATCATTCCAATAAACGGCTATAAATTCGTGGAGAGAGTAAATTCGATCATAGACGCGATCGGGTCGAAACTTTATAGAATTTGACATTTGACAGTATTACGAAGTGAATATTTTTCTATGTACGATCGTATGTACGTTGCGTTACCTCTGAATATTTTACCGTACCAAAGAATTTATTGTACTTTACTAGTGCTGTAGTATTTGTTACACGCGTTGTATTGTAATAATACAAAGAGAGCGATAATATATTAGTTGTATCATTGTAAAATTGAAAACGATCATTATCGAAAGTAAGTTATTACAAATTGTAACATGTACCAAAGTTTAATTACGATTACGTCTATTGTAAAGTAATACCTTTATTTATTTATTTTGTATATAATAAGTTTATTTCTCCTTGCGTGAAGTATGTATATTTGTTGCGTTGTTATGTTTAAAATGTATAAAAGGCGCGTCGAGAGTGAAAAAATGAAACCAAAAGTGATTACTAGCAGTTGTCGCTGATCTTAATTGTACTCGCTGATGACCACTATTGTTTAGAAAACTGGCGACTATTATTAACTGAAATTTATAAATGCCAGTTTTAAGCTACTGTTAATAGTTCGTAATTATCATTGCTTTTAAATATTGCATCTCCAATATTTATTGTGACACAGCTAAAGGTTCTAATGGCGTTTCATAATTGTCAAACGTCTGCTATTGAATTGAACAGCAGCAGTATCTGAATGATAATCTTCGTAGACAACAATCTTTTTGATATTCGATTTAAGTACAAAATAAGTCATAAAAAGAAATACACTTGAAATTTTAGAAAAAGATAAAATCACTTTACTTATCCTTATATTAATCGTAGATAAATTTAAAAAAGAAAAAAAGGAAAAGGCATCGTGTTACTGTCATAAATACACTCCCGTTTGAAAATTTGGAGCACGTTAAGATTCCAGATTGATCTTAAACATTTTCTTTCTCAACGAGTATAAATTACAAAGGAACAGGTTGATATTCGTACATTTTTATCATTTTCCGAATAGAAAGGAACAAAAATATAAAATATTGCTATTAATTAAATATATGTTTTATTAAGGACGAATCTCGCAAGAAGTAACGTTCCTATTTCTCAGAGAAATACTTGGGAAGAATAAAGTGCGCTCCAAACTTTCGAGCGAGAGTGTATGATCAAAGAAAGAACAAAAAAGGGCAAGTTAATTTCAAATTCCAGAATCGTAATTTCGTAATTATTGTTGTGAAAGGAATTCTGCAAGAAGCAACCCTTATTTTCGCGAGCATACTTAAAAGTTTCTTACGTGGAAATGGCAGGGGATTGTAATTGCAGTCATTGTTTACAGCGGCGAAGTTTCTCTGAAGTTGCGACCCGATGGAAAATTAAGCTTAGCATAAATTAACACGGTAATTACCGCGAATGGTATGCGAATCTACGAGATACACCTCGGGTTGAAGATACATGTACCCAGGGAACAACGTGAAATCAACAATTGAATAGATTGTAATGAATACCGTACTCTAATTCCACAGAGATTTATCACAATTTACCGTGATAATTACCGTGTTGTTCGTTTAACCCTTCGTTTCGAAGTAACAGCTTAATTGGAGAACCAATTATTCAATCCAGTTTGACTTTACCTATTTACCTTTGAACAAGCGAGAGCAACGAGGGATTCGTTGATTTTCGAAAATGAAATTAATTAACTAACATTAGAGAAATATCTGTTATTTTGTACAAATGTTGCTCGAAGGAAAGAGATAGTAATAAGGAAGTCAATATCAAAATTTTATAAATTATATGTTGTCTTACCAAAAACGAATTTTGCAATGTTTAAATTTTATCATTAAAATTACGTTCAATTGACATTCAAAATGTTAAATTTTAAACGTGTTATAGATTCATCCCAGAAAATCTTATTGAGAAGATTCCTGAAAAAAAGTTTGTAATCTATTTGCAATATACTTTGCTCTTAATTTTTTTGACGTTATAGACGTACATCACATCCGTCTTCTCTATATTATAAGTTCATCCTGCAAACTCATACTGACAAAAATTTCTGAAAAGAAGTTTGTAATGTATTTATTTCGCCTTCAATTTCTTTAACGTTATCAGGTAATGTGCATCTTGGTTTTCTCCACTTAATTTAGTTTTTTCCTTCTTACGCCAGATTAGAAAAGTTCCACTCTAAAATCCTTTCTAATTTGAACCTTTTTTTTCCCCTGCATTTTCAGCTACTTTGAATTATCTGGGGTCTTGAAATTCTATCCGGGAATTCTCCGAATTATTCTTTTTAAATCTTCAATTATTCGGTTCAGTTCCTCAGTTTCTCATTCTCGTATTTTATCATCTTCAATCTGAAAACACTCGCGTTCCTCTCTTCATTTTCATATTCAATTGTTGCAAATTATTTCGCCGAAGTTCCATTCTCTTTAATTTTCAATTTCATCTTGTCTTATCTTCCTAGTCTGAACTTCTCACTTTATTTCAGGTTTCCAGGTGTTTCGAATCAGCGAGATTGCATCATATTCTTATTTTCTTTAATTTCGCCTCGCTCCTGTCCAGACAGTTCCATCCAAGAATCTCCTATTCCTTTTTTTTCTCAAACTGAACCCGCGTCTTCGCGTTCTCTCCTCGAATTGTTCTAAATTAATGAGATTACGTTATACCTTAACTTTCTTTTAATCAAGCCGCCCGATTTACTTCATACGAAGTTTATAATAATACCGCGACGTTGTTTAATCTAAGCTTCTTCCTTTACCTCATCTTCAATTACTCAAAGTTTCTCCAACTAGATACTCCACTATCATCTTCATTTATCTTCGGCCGTGCTAAATTAGAAAATTCTTCTTCTATCTTAATTATCGTGCAACTCGCGAATTAATCACCCTCGCGAATTAATTTAAACAAATGTTGCCGAGATCAAGTGTAGTCGATGGAAAAAAAGACGTAAAGGACGATTAAACACTCGATATAGACGTGCCAGGTGACATAATAAATAAAAGAGCGTAACTTAGCGCTTTATCGCAATATTTTATTCGTGATACCTTCTATTAAAAGACTTTCATATTTCATAAAAGATATCTCACAGTCATTTGCCTCTTAAATTTGTTCAGTTTGTTAATTTATAATTGTTAAAATATAATTTGGCATCTTTCTTCATTTTACAGCGCCGATTAATTAAATAACTTATGTTATTTTTCACTAGAAATTTGTAAAGTCATAATATTCTTATAATTACAAGAATTCCAAGATTAATTGTTTGAAATGTAAAAACTAATCGTTAGTTTATAATTGTTCATACTGGAATAGAGACACTATACAGATAATTGAATGTTTACTTTAAAAATGGAAATCGAATTTTGCTTGGACGAATTTGACCGACAGGTCGAACTGACAGCTTTCGACTGAGGAAACCAATGACCGAACAATGTCGTTCCTAATTTCAGTTGAACGAATTGACTTGGCAATATTATTCTTCGCAACCCTCAAATAAAGTACAGACATTCGCCGTGTAAAATCGATTTTAAACCAAATCTACAATTACTGTCTTTTTTAAATAAAACGAACAACTTGGAAATTATTAAAACTTCCTTATTAATTTAAAACTTCCAATCGTAAGATTCACTTTCCAAAAAAAGAAAAAACAGACAGATACACAGACATATCTTATTGAAAAACATATTAAAAAAGATGTTGACTAAATCAAATAAAAATTTAACGTTGGTTCGTGAAACGAAGGGTTAAATCGCGTCACTCGAAGCCCGATATTATCAAACTCATCGTTCGTTCGACCTCACGAACGAACTGGCACCGTTTCGAACCAGGAATGGAAAACGTATCACTAGCTAGACAATCCTAGACGTTTCTTATGCGAGCTGTGTTTGTATGTGACATAAATCAAAAAATATATTAGAATGATGTGTTTTGTCGGTAAAAATCGATCGTGCGAGGAGGGATGATCTCGTCCCCTTGCACGCAGAGATTTCCAAAGGCGAGGAAGAGAAGTTTCAAGCTCGATGGAAGAGAGTAAAGAATGTACAATAATAACTGGAGCATGTACCTTTCGAAATCGCTGATTTAAGTGTGTGTTAAATCGAATGTAAAAGAGTTTGAAACGAGAGAGCAAACGGGCGAATTTTGATACGCGTGGACGAAATTCGTTCCTTGAAATTGCAGGTCGTTGGATATAACCTTTAAAGTACGAACATCGAGCGTAATCACAGTTGACGAAAAACGAATATGTTTGAACGATAAAAGATGCTGATCGTATTGTGTTTGATGTGAAAGAAAATTCACGGAGAATTTTATTGGAAAATCAGATTCCGTTTGTAGATACAGCGATAATTTTATATTACAAAATTCGTGTCGGGAAATTTCGAAAATATATATATTAGTCACGTGGTAATCTGTATTAAACCTAGAACGACTAAGGGGTTGGGATTCCGCGAATTCATTCCAGGTGAAATATGTGAAAAATATATATTATTTCTCTCGTTTCAAAAAATTCGACAGATATCTGTCAACTTTTACGAATTTGATATTTCGTAACGCTGTGGAACCTAACCTAAACCTTAATTATTAGACTAACTGAGAGACAACTATGTTCGGATAAATAAAACGACAACTTTCTGTTTTAATGACATTATTACATCAAACTTGTTTTGATAATTAACTTCGATAATTTTAACAATCATAATATTTTAATAATCGTAAAGTGTGAAACGCATTTGGATAACGGAATGCATCTTCTGATAATTGAGATTCTATGAAAGTAATCTATATCTTAAAGTATTTGCATTCAAAATTATCTTCTATCTTAAAATACAATAAACCTTGGTGGATTGCTCCACTCTTTGATACTTTACTTAAAACTTAGACTTTCTAGGATTAAAAGTAATTCCACGATAATTATAATCCCATTTAAAAAGAGGAGGAGATAAATAATCCAAAAGGTACGTTCTAATTTCAGCTGAGAACAGCAGAAGTAGGTAAAATAGAATCGCATAACAATAACACGAGACCGGAGAGATCATAAAACGCAGCTCCGAAGTGCAGAGAAGAAGCTTAAAACGAAAGCTTGGAAAGCACTTTAAAGGTTGATATCCCGTAATCTCTTTAAAGCCGTCTGCGAACTGCAAAAAATAGGTCGTTTGTATTGAATTCTTCGAAACGCGTCACGTCGTTCACATTCAAAGCCGTAGAAAATTGCTGTCCTAAACAAGATATTGTTGTTCCCCGAAAATACCATTCGGTGTAAACACGTCTGTCTGCGATGAAATTGCTGACCATTGAATTTCCGTTCGTTTGATCCGAGCAACAACGACGGCTATCACCAGGCGGAATTTTTAATAACGAGCATCTGAGTTTGGCTTTCTTCCTCGAGTTCGTTACGATTTGTCATTTGAACGACGAGAAAAAAAAGAAAGAAAAAAGAATCTACGGAAAGAAAGAAGCAAGCAACGGAAGAAAGATTAGAGAACTCGTGCGTGTAATCGTGCGATAAACGATAAATGAGAATAACATGCGTCATCGATGTCGTTATAGCTAAAAGAAAAAAAAAAATGATGTCTTTAGAGAATAAAAGTTAGAGAATAACGCGTAACAATTTTAGGACACCGTCTCCTAGGAACTCGGACATAAATCTCTATCTATCGAACCTCTGCTTTCGTGCGTACGCGTGAAGATCAACCAAGCAGGAAAAAACCAAAAAGAGAAAAAAAATAATAACGATCGACATTACAGTGTGTATGATCATTTCACGAGCATTTGCATTATGTCATTTTGTATTATCGAGTCGCTGGTAAAATCGGGCGATTAAACGATACCCCCCAATGCGGATGAATCGATGGAAACTCGCACCGGTATGTACGAATGTGAATGTCATTAATTTAATTTAAATTTATTGATTTCTTTTCCGCGTCGAACGATAATGTTCGCAAGTACGATTTAATGGAATAGGTAACGTTTCAATTCAAGTTTTACCGGATCGGTTTAATGATAATTATATTCATTAGCTACAGTGGCATGAGTAATTGAATATAAATATTAGTTATTAAATTATTTGTTCGATCAATTTATATTATCGAAGTCTGCTTTCTTAAAGTTGGACGTTGAATCTCTTTTTCATTCGCGTTTCTTTCCTCTAGATTCTACAAAATTTCGAGAAATTAACGTATATTATAATTCATAAAATTATATTTCTCAAAGAAATTTCTTCGATTATCACTGTCGGATCAATCACAAAAACGAAGTCATTAAAAGCTATAATATAAACAGTAGAACTTCATTCATTTGAATCAAATTTTAACTAATACCCGATTAAACTTGCTGATTGGATTCACTTATTCGAATCTATACTTCTATTATGCGAAGGAAAAATCATTAGTAGAGTGGAGGATCAATGGACTCCTACTATATAAAGTATTTATACTCCGGCAAGTGCGTACGAGCGATGCTCTATTGTAATTAATAATTCAATAAATCCATTAGAACGTACTAATTTCCCTATTCACTGAGCACATTGGCAGAAATCGAGATACCTGTTTTCGTCTAGCCAAACAGAACGAGCCGCGACACAGGTATAATAAATAAAGCACGGCCGTAAAACGAAAATTAGCCGCGAGCTCGTTCGCCGCATGTACGAAAATACAAGACGAAGATACGTCGTGTTTGTGCAAAATGGAATTAGGTGCTACGTATATATGCTCCGGTTCAAGAGTTACATCGTGATTCGCACAGAAGACAATCCAATACATATATAGAAGCGTGTGACCCGAATTTAGAAATAAACGAAGAGAGACAGAGAAAGAGAATGAGAGAGAAGGTGTTGTGTCGTCGATATTTCGCGAAAAACGGCCTGAAAGTTGAATAACCCGATGTTACGAGCGACGCTACCGATATCGAAAAAGGAAAAAGAAAAAAAAAAAAGAAAACGATACACAATAGAAAAAGGCACAAAAGGTATAATTTTCGTCCGCCGTGTATTTTTGATACTACAATCGATAACTTCATTATTGCGTTGACGTCGAAGCGTGGCCGTGAGTGGACACGCGGTCGAGATTTCAGTTTTTTTCGGTGTTCGCCAGAGAAGCAGAACGGGAAAGGGTCATTTGAAAATGGTACCTCGCGCGAAACAAACTGAATAACCGATTCACTTTGGCCGGGCGGTGGCCACACATTCTTACGTGAATGTAATTACTCTCGGACACACAGCGTGATTGTTCTCTGTACATAATGATAGAGCACAAAAACTTTTTATGTAAGACCTCGTGCTCGACGTGCGTGTAGAGCGCGAGGGACTACGAATATTCTAAAATAAATATTGTGATGACTGAACGAGATAGATTACTTCGTTATCCTGCCCCTTTTCGTTTTTTCTTCTTTTTGTTGGAATTTTCTTTTCAATTCGTTTGTTTTTATCAGGTGTAACACGGTACCGAGAAAACGGTATGTTTACTAACTCTTTCGTTATGGAATTTTTCAAAGTGAAAGCGATTTTAGTAAACAGTTATTGTTAATCTGTATACTTATGCGATCATTCTTAAACTTAAATCAATCCAGTTATACAACTACCCCATTAGACCACAAAATCCGAATAACAGTATTGTTTTTTTAATAAATTGATCTAGTCATCGCTATTATCATGATAAATTAAAAAAGCTAATAATAAGTTACCTCGTTGCAGAATCTGTACATCCGTGATAAATGAAGATCGACAAAATATCTTCAATGAAGAAAGAAATGATTCAAAAATGTTTCAATGGTATAACATCGCAGAATGTGCATAACATTAATACACATTGTGAATATCTGTGAAAACTATCTGAAAGCACAAAACTTATGTAAAAGTTCCTCGAAGCAAATTAAATCAAAGTTATCAAAGTTATTTAATCAGAGTTAACTTACATGGTACTATTTGGACAGTGTCCAATGGCCCCGGTTTCATGGTCCAACATCAACATCCGTTGTAAGACGCGAAGATCTGAAGATTGTAAAGATCAGATTTCACTTAGAATTTACTGACGTGCACCAGGCAAAGATCTGGAATCTTGCTTACCAAAATTCTGTACGAAGCCCCACAATCCTAGAATATTATATAACAAAATGTTACATCCTCGGGGAGTAGTAGTATCGTAAGAGATCCTCCAGTCTTAGAATGGATCGATGCTGCTTCCATGTCTCCATGGGCGTATCGATCGAAGTTCCAAGACTTCGTAGTCATACCAGACATCCTAAAATTCCGAGATCGAGCCGAACGATGTCTCACAGCCCTAGGGAATATTAGACAGAATCCCAGAACTTTACGCTCGTTCGAGACGGAGTTCCACGTTCCAGGGATGACATTAAGCGCAGTTCCACAACCACCGCCTTCTTGCAACCTCGATTTATTTAAAAATGCATCTTCACGTTAGTTTCTAACATAGAAATTATTCGCCTGCAATAATTATTTCACGCTGATTAAACGTTGCGATGCTAAATAAATCAATGACATATTTGGAACTTACACTTAGATTAAAATTGTTATTTTATTTTATTTTGTTTCTTTGTTCGTAATAATATGTGTAAAAAAATTAACCATTTCTTATGATTATCTTTCGAATCATTAGTAGAGTTTATCATTCACTTTGGATCATATTATCATTTATGTATAATTAATGTTAAACTTCTTCCTGGATATAAAAAATACATTTTTAGTTAGAATATGAATGAAATATATTACATTTTTATCGTTTATGTTCTTTCAGAAAACAATAATAAATTTTAGAATTGTATTAAAATTTTTTATAGAATTACAGAATAAATAAATAAATAAAACAAATAAAAAAATAAATTATAGAATTTTTTTTAATTATTTTGTTCTTTTAATGATCGTAGAAATTTTTCTTGGCAGTAAAATTAAATTTACTTGATAATTCTCCTATTAATCCACGGTTTTTGTCCAGGCGTGAGTGTATTATAAAAAGTATTAATACGAAAGTTTAATATTGTCGCAGCTGGTCTCTCAGAACGCATTATGAATACTTTGTTAAAGAAACCTCATTAAACGTGAGAACTTACACAATATAGAGCCAATAAGCGATAAAAAAAGAACTTCCCCCGATAAAGTATTTTCAAGATACCAAATACCGCTGAGAGCATACTAAAGAATTAACAGAAGCAAGAACTTTCACTGGAGATCCTCTTTATTCAATATTTACGCGGCTATCGATTTCCCGAGTAGTGAGTTTCGTAGTTACCAGTGAAAAAATAATTCAAACACACGAATTCCAGATATAAAATATTCAAACATCGAAATTATTGTTTCCATACGTTTGTATTAATTAACAGTAATTACTGAATTTTCAACTATAGAGTGAATTTAATTTGTACTTGATGTATTCAAAAAAATAAAATTCTAATACTAAAGAATTTTATCACTCATTGTTTAGCGATCTAAATTGGCAAACACTGTTGTTTTATCACCCGCAGGTGATCCTGCGATCATTTGGGAAATGTCTTCGCACGTGGAATGCTAATATGCTGGCTGATTACCGCTGGACACTCAAACAGGATGTCCCTCGTGCTAAATATTCCAAGAGACCTGTACCACATTTCAGAGTAATTCAAGTACTACATTGTGCAATTGAGATTAGAATTATGTATCACAATTATGTATCAAATTAAGGTTGAATAAATAAATTAATAATATTAATAATGTTAATATTATTAAAGAAATTGGCAAACATTAGAACAATAATAGAATAAATTGAATAAATATTAAATTACTTGCTGTAGGAAAAAGTAAAAGCTACGAAATCACGTATTACGTGACAATAAAAAATATTTTACGCATTACTAGTATAATTCATTCACGACACACTTTACTTTTTAAGTGTTTATCGATATTTCAAGCTTCTTATTTATCGAGTTAAGTTTCGCTTTAAATGTGCTATTTAAAGTTTAAATTGCTTTTAAAATGTATTTCCCACGACGATCAAAACAAAATTGAGACTAATTACGATATTTAAAAAAAGAAAAGAAAAGACTCGACGTGTAAATATCGTGGGTTAATTTTATCGAAGCCACATCATCGTAGCTCTTTTTCAATTTCCTTCTTGTACATTCTCTTTTTACAATAAAATACATCGCTTCGATAAAATTGATTGACTTCGTTTGGAACTGCAATATTGCTGTTTCGTTCACAGTTTATTCTGTAAACTGCACACTTGCACGCGAAAACGCTTTCGCGTCTTTCGTCGTTCCTCCGAATTCCAATTTAAATATTCAATTGAATCAGCATCCCTGCAAAACGAGATGTTTTGAATAAGTAAACGATAAGTTTGAAATTGCTAACGAAAAAAGAAAATAAAGACAGAAAAAGGAGATAGAGAAAATAAAAAGTAAAGAACGAACGAGAAGCAATTTTCCACTGAGGATCTAAAAAAAATTATACGTGTCCCCTAGAGCTTAAAATTAATTTAAATTATAATAAAATTACCTAGTTATACCTAGTTACTTCGTACATTTTAATTCTCGTAAAACTGAGACTCTTACTGAACATCTCGCAGCTGTTACTTTTCGTTCTTTAACTCCGTCAAAGTTGTATAGGATCATTGGTCTTTAACCTTTGTCCTCTTGCAATCAAGCGCTGTACATATAATTATACTCTCTCGAGTATACTACATAACTGTATAATGTCTCCTTGAAAGTAGAAATAGACTAGAAATCTATTTCTAAAATTAGTCGAATACAAATGTATTATTAGACTGCGGAGTTTCATACGAATTTAAAAAAATAGAACCTTGATGGAAAATTGTTACCGCAGACATTATATTTTAGATGCTTTATTTTTAAGATATCTCATAAATGCATAGAAATCCGCGCAGTCTATAGATGAAAGTTAATAACTTTTATACTAGATATTTCTTTATCAGCATTAATAACGATCATCTGTTTATTGTGTTCTCGTTGAATGTAATTCAACATCTTATAAAATAATGAAAATTGAACTTTTAAACTTTCTTCTATCCGTTCGTATGTTAAAAAAACTGAACATCAACTAGATAAATAAAATTGAAACGATATATAAATGATAAATAAAATTAAAATTATTATATTTGTTTTTTAAAACATGGCTGCTTTAATTGCGTATCGTTATTACACCGCATTGTATTGATTTTCAATGTATTTTTCCTCAATTTTCATCCAACTTTACAACCTCCAAGTCAGCAGACTGTTAATTTATGATATTATGTGCATCATATTTCCGTGCTATCAATTGAAAATCGTGCAGACATATTTGCGGTGTGTATGGTTCACAGAGGAATGAATAACAGCGCAACAGTTATAAATATGATGCGTTATAATGTAGGTGCGACGATGGATGTTCCGAGAACAAACGCGACGTTGTGGGAAACTGCAAACGACAAATTGCGGGTTGTGATTTAAACAATCATGCCCGACTGTTGGCATTCAACTAACGAAATACTCGTACCATGAACAAGTCACTTCACGTCATATAGCTTGTCTTACTTTAAAATCAGCTTGTCACTCTGTTTTGAGAAAAAAAACGTTATTTGTAAACAAAAAAAAAAAGTGGAAGACGCTTAAAAATTACAAATATTATATGTTGCATAAAAAAATAAATATCTTTTAGTATCGGTAGTTGCAGTATACATATTTATATTTTATTATATATTAAGATAATATATCGTAAAAATAATATAAGAACTGATTGCAGAATCTTTTTAGAACCAATATAAAACAAAAGTATTTTAGACACTATATATAAGAAATGATAGAAATTTCAATTTTTTATAACGATTTTTCAAAACATAGATTCGTACCATTCACTCTTAAAAGTTACATTTTACAAAAAAAAAACAAAATAAAGTATCGTATTTTTCCAAATTTACGTTGGATTTTACAAGCGAGACTGATCTGTGCTAATACTTTTGTTCATCGTTTTCACACGCGCACACGAATTCAAAATATACAAAAACAAAAAAAGGATTATCAAAATGCCCTTCTGTTTCCTTCTGCTTAAATAATTGCATCACGATGAAAAAAGATTAAACAAAGTGACTGAAACGTGCAACTGCAATGTGTATAAATTTTCGTGAAATTCATCGCGAGAGAATTCCGCGCGTAGCTAACTTTTGTTGCCAGCTCGATGTTCAGTTATGCACGAAAAATAAGACATAGCCGTGTTTATCAAGCGTTGTAAATTGCCGGCGATTACGATAAAGGGGACATTGCGCAGGAAAATTTCAAATCACGCTCAGCTTGGTGAAACAAAAACGAAAGAGAACATGGTCTAGGGAAACGGAAATACAACAAATGAAGACATGCCGGTATTTTTGCGTCTAAAAAACACAAATGATTAATTTTCCGTCCTGGTATCGATCCCATTTAAAATTGTTTTCTTAGAAAAGATACTTATAACTAAATGTTATAAATATTTTTTTATTTACTATTGAAATTACACTTATCAATCACGATAATCAAATAATTTAAATTCTTTAAAATATTCTTATCGTCAGAAATTTCATTATGATGTATAATAAGTCAAATAACAAAGCACCATAGCGAAAAGCCATCAATTGGCGAGTAACGTTCATCAACGTTCGTCAACGTTCAACAAAATCCATAAATCTTATTAGAGCGTCTGCTCCGCGGAAGCCAGTGTGCTTTACCACAGCACATAAAAGAACTTCCGGATTAATACGACGAAAATAATAAAAACAAAGCTTTGAGAGATATTTCATCCCAAGAGACGTCTCACAAAGTAAAGAACGGACAAGGATAAAACGACTTAAACGAATAATCAACTAAATATGAAGTGCTTTCTCATTGCTTCTTTTTTCTTTTGCTCTTATCAGGTCATCGTACTTATTGACCAACAGAACGGGCTGAAGTAAGTAAAAGAAAAAAGTTCCCGATGAAAATATCGCGGCAAGCTGAGAAAAAGCAGTGGAAGTTTTTCTTCGATGAAACATAAGCTTCGTGAAGTTTCTGAAAGAAAAATGCTCGTTAACAAGAAATCTGTGTAACACGATCGAAGTACATCCTCGAATTTTAAACAATATTTTCACAGAAAGCAATGTTACTATTATTTGAAAAAAAATGTGACAAGAAGAAAGCAGACAGTACGATTCTAAATTATCATCATACTGAAAATCTTTTATATTGGTTTCGAACAACTACTGAACTAATGTCCTACAATATATTTGAAATTAAATATCAGGATAATTTTATAATTTCATAAATTACGCATATAATATTTGTAAATCAAAATGATTTTTATCGCATGTAAATAAGTATCCTCAAACGATTTGAAATATATATATATATACATTTATATTTATATGTACAGTGGTAGTTAATCGTTCAATCAAAGAAACTGTTGCAAATTGTTAAAAAAAATTTCTAAACTGTATTTGATACTTGAAGAACGAGCTTTGTATAAAATTTATTGGATACTTTATTAAAATTAAACAATTTTCAGTTTTAGAATAACAAAGATACTTACTAACAAAAACCATCAAACCTAATTCTTCAAGCTATTAATAATAAATTTATGCAATTCATATAATATAATTCATGTAACTCATATTTAATTTACAAATAATTAAAGTAACGATATTATATTATATTATTATATTAATACAATTAAATTTTATATTATATTATACTATATTAATACAATTAAATGATATCACTGTATAAAAAGAAATGCTCTATGAAATTCTTTGATATTATATAATATACAATCATGATTCTCAATAAAATTATAAGTGCAAAAACTTCATAAGAAATATGAAATTAGTTTACACTGATGTAACAAGATATATATATATATATAAAATAAAAAAGGATAGAAAAGTAATAATAAAAGAAATCATTTAGATCTACTGCGTAAGTGAAGTCAAATGAATAAAGACATTACATGATCAAACCAATTACCAGTTAGTATATTCAGACTTGTCATTGCGCATAGAGTAAATATGTATTGTTACTTTGCGTTATTTAGCAACCATCTTCACGCTTTGAAAAATAACTTTTAGAATAAAAATAACCTTGAATGATGAATAAGTAAATTAATAATCAAAATAAGTATACCGTGTTTATTTGTTTCATAATAGACATTGTACCTATCAAGATATATAATTGCAAAATAAATGTTATTTCAGACTTAAATCATTTAAGAAAAATATATAATAAGAGAAAACTAGTATTTTTGTGCTTAAACTGCAATTATTGAACATTTTAAAAAGTTAATTCCATTATATTCTTTTGATCTATGGCATAACTGATTAGGTGAAGGAATGCTAATGACATTTAAGATACAAAGATGAGTGAACAAAAATAGTGAACATAATTATGATCATACACATAAGTGTAAAATAGAAATTGTTAATGAAAAATGTTAAGAAAGAACGTTACTATACAGAGTACTTATATTTTCATAATTACAGATATTACAGATCTATTCTATGAGTGAAGATATAAATATCAGCAAAATACGGTTATAGTTATTCAGAGAACATGAATTTTAAGTAGAAAACCGTATTTCCAGGAGATGAATGAATTCCATAGATTACATTTATGACATCTCCCAACGTCTTGGAGTTCCTATATTACTGCGGGTCTTCGCGTTCAGGTCCCCACTGTTTCACTTTAATTTCAATTTCAATATCTTCCTTCGGCCGGCAACCACGTTGGGAATAAGAGCTTCATCTAGTGTCGAGTCTCCGCAGTGTTCGTTCATCATATACAAATTCCAAACATATATCTTCACAAGCCGCAAGTGAAGACAGCCAACCAAGAGATCGATGGCAATCACCAGGTTAAGCATGCAGCGTGTGAACCGGCTCTGGGATGGATGAATGACCCTCTTCATGCCCAACCTAGAGAGAGACCCCCACCCCAAGCATTTGGGGCAGGAGTCGCCTCCACCACTAGCCGCACTGATGAATTCTAGCTCCGGCGGCTCTAAGACAAAACGCAAAATCCTCTCCTTTTACCATCATTATCCTGCCTTACCGACACGATTCCAAAACTCTCTCGCGTTCGTGGGACCGATACAAGTTCCTGGCATTTTTATAAAGAAAAGCTAACCACTCCCCCCCCCCCCCCCCCCCCCCCCGGAACGTGTGACATTACAAAATATTACACCTCATTCTTTCACGCTAAAACGCTGTTGCAAAAAACTATTCTTATCCGTATATCAACTTCGATTAAAATAGAGGTGCTCCGATATTTCGCGCGGCTTTCTTTTTCTTCTCTACAATGCATATAAACTTTCTTTCCCTATACTGCGAATAGGCAGAAAGCTATCTCTTGCCAGAATTTTATTTTTCAATTTACAATTATATTTTTATAAATTCTTTGAATTCACTCTCAATAAGTAAAAACACGATGTAAGATAACAAGAAAAGTGTGAATATAACCGCAATAAAAATTATAAGTTTATGTCATACTTCATGTGAATTAACATTCGAATTAAGTATTTCAAATTCAAACGCCAATCCTCGTTCGCACGTAATATTAAAACATATTAATTTAGGAAAAGTAAGATCATTTTAGCTGATTCAAAACAAAATCAACTTTCAGCAAATGCAACAAAGTAAAAAACATTCTCTGTAGAAACTTTTGATTTCTGTAACAGCCTCTTTTTATTTTTTTTTTTTCTTCCTTTTTTGTTTTAACTGTTACTCATATAGCATTATTATAGTGTATGTCAAATATTTATAACGTACGTATAGTGATACTTCGTTTACGCATTGCTTTTGTAACTTGTATTGTTCGACTTGTCAATTACAACTGTTGGTTGTATGAAATCGCTGTAAAAGAAGAAATAATTTTAATAATTTAATGACACAGTTTAATTCATGTGGATTCATAGTAGAAAATTACCTTGTTATTGAACACTTTAAGCTTCAGGTGTGGCTAAGGGGGCTTCTTTCTTTTCATCGATCGTAACAGCTTCTTTTTTATCACCAGCTGCTTTATCATTTTCATCCACTTCTTGTTTTGGAGCAACCTTAAATGTACGTAATTGCATATGTACATTTAATAATATTATAAGAAAAAATTTCCAATCAATAAACAACTTTATAATCTTTTTTAGCTAAAATGATCTTACAAACATGGTACAAATGTATAAATAAAAAAAAGATCTATAACAATAGAGTTTTACATTCTTTATTTGTTACATATTTTAAAAAAAAAGAAAAAAAAAGAAAAAATGGTATATAATAAATTATATACTGCATATACATTATTATTATTATGCTATATATATATTATACTCATATATCTACACAGAAGTCAAATTATACAACTGCAACATATTTTATAAGTTGTTGATAATAATTTTAGATTAATATTTATACAACTAGTGTGCGACACTTTTAAAAAACTACAAAATATTAAGTGACTATGGAACATATTAATCCATATGAGCTAATTCTTATATTACAATTAAAATTTAAGATCAAATTATGATGTTATTAAAACATCATGACCTATTGTTTTAATACATTAAGTTTCATATTTTGCAATCCACTGAGGATAATTTTGGTTATAAATAATATATTATTATAACGTGCATGCACTAGAATAAATGTACTTCCATAGTTTTCTATACATTATATATAAAGTTTAAAGCTTTAAATGTATAATGGTTAATGTTATTCGGTGTCATAATATACCTCCTCTTTACTAGCTTCGTCAAAGTTCTCCACTAAATCTGGCACCTCGTCATCTTCTTCTAAAGTTGATTTACCAACTGTGCTTCCAGAAACTGTACTTGCTAGTCGTTTCAACTGTGTTACACCTTCAGGACCCAATTGACTTATTATTCCCGGTAACATGTCAGTTATTTGTTTGTTCTCGCCATGACCAGTAATGGCGAATGTGTTAGCAGACAAACTAGCCTGGGCTTTTGGATTGTTAAAGTGTATGACAGTACCATCATCCTTGATCATATTAACCTCTTCTATGCCAGGAATTGTATTCACAGACAACTTTTTTAAACAACTTTGTAACTTCTTATCATCTGTAGCAGCAGTGGCGTGCACAACCTAAAAATGTAGTTAAACAATGATTTACGCATATGTAAGTAAATGTATCGTTCAGACACGAGAATCTTTTTCGTGTAAATTTCTTATACTTCAATATAGAATATTTCTCAAAAATATAAAAACTGAATTTTTATCGATGATTTTATGTCAAACGTAATATAAAGTACAAAATCGAAATCAAAGCTTAGGCCTGTAGCATGAGAAAACTACAAAAACAAAACAGATGATATGACAGCATTGTTAAATAAGGAACACAAAAATAATTTAGCCAAGCGATTAAAACGTGTCTTATACGAATTACAAAGCTTTGGTATTGTTTAAGAGTAGCGATTGATGGTCGTGAGTCGAACAACACTTTTCGAAAGTAGGCAGATCTTATTGTTTAAATGACACTTGAAATATACACTTCGGTAAACTTTTGAACTCACGACACGCCGATAATCTTAAGAATTCCGTAAACTTGTGTTAACTTTCGGAATAAATCTATATACCTTCTTCTTGCGTCGGGGTGTTCCCTTGCCGCCGATTCGTACTTGAGCTTGAAGTTTCTTCAATTTTTCGGGATTCATATTAACCTGTCTATACAACGATCAGATTCTTGATCACCAAACTTGAACAGGTTACAAATCTGACGCAAAGTTTTATACGACAAAATGAACTGAATGCAACCGGCAAGCAAACACGTGCTCCCTGTTCGCCGAAAGGGACGAGAAAATGGAAGTGTACGCTTCTTTAGCTCTCTACGTCAGAGATAGCTTCCGGCAGGGTAATACTTCCGTTCGAATCTTAACTCAAAACACTACACCAATTAATTGTGAATCACATTGTTCACACACGAAGTAGATACAAGACGATTCTATAAATCAAAATTTCTTGCGAAACATTTTGCTAAGACGAGAGATTTCTTTTAATAAGAAACCACTGTTTCAACAATAGTTCTTCTGAACATGGAGGTTATGGAAATCATCGTGTTACAATATACGATTTTGAAGAAAAAAAAACTTTATAAATGATCCTGTAATAGAATTTGAAAATGTTGTATTGTAATATTTGGAAAAAAATGCTACAATTCGGTAGAAGTGAACTATCGAATAAATGTAACAATGAGAAATTGTTCAGAGTTACTCGAAAATTGACCAAATTTGATACAACGAAAGGCGCGAACGTGAACTTCAAATTGAAAGCTGTAATTACATTTAATGTAATTACTGTTAACAAATTAATTGTTCACTTATATAAATATGAAAATAGATAGAACTGTGTGGTTCAACATAATATTTTCATAACAACTCGAAATTTTACCTGTTATTAAAATATTTTTAAATTTTGTTCTTTAATAATAATTATTATGTGTATACTAAAATATCAATACATCATAAAAAATTTTTAAATTTCAAAATTGTATGAGATTTTTGTTATATAATGATGTAAATTATATAATATATATTCAATAAAATTATCTAAATGGTATGCTGAAAAAAAAGGATTACAACTGCAAATATTTTAGATATATAATTTATTTTAAGATTTAAAACAAAAGAAGTTTTGTTAAATAATGTAAATATGTTTTAGCTCTTAAATAACAGCATTCAATCTAAAGTATATATTTACAATATATTACATTCTTATACAATAATAATTTAGCACACTGTTGACAATAATATTAACATAATTTTTGCTATATTCAGCTCCAATAAATTAATTAACAGATATATTGCATCTGAATTCTTTTAATGCATAGAAGATACTGATAATGTATTAGGTCATATCATATAAAACGTTGGATTTTTATAAACATTCATGTTGAATATTTTTGAAAATTATTTTCGATTTTAAACAAAATAAATCATTTGCATCAACATTTTTCCAACGGAATTCTAGTAAAAAAATACCCAAAGACACCAAACAATTTTTGATCAAAGAATAGCAACTGGTAAATACAAATCCAATATTCCTCCATTCATAGGACACGGCCTAATAATAATATAATCATTCTTTATATCATGAAAATATGAATCAATTATTCTATGAAATATCTCGATTTCTCTAATTTTTATCTTTATAAAAGGACAGAATAAAATTAGATCAGTCTTTAATTCTTTAATTATTAATTTAGAAACTATTTCCAAACAAAAATTATTTATAGTATTTTCAATCACCTTGCGTAAAAGTGAAAATATTCCATCCATTATTTTCCGTCAACTAAAATCTGATACATTAAATTATTTGCTTTTCGAAATATAGTAAAGTACTCATAAAATGATTCTTGTTTGTTTTTGTCCGTATCTTACTTTGTCATATCTTACTTTGTTTTGTCCATATCTTACTTCGTCATATCTTACTTTGTTTTGTCCAAAATCTTATATCGTCAATCATTAGGAAAGTGAAAATTTTATAATATAAATACAAATATATAAAATTTAATAATTCTTTAATAGTGCTATTTTCCTCCATCTATGGTTTGTCTCATTTTTCACATGACCAAATTCAAATCGAATTCTGAGCTCACCAATTTTTGATATTGGTAAAATATCTGGTATCCATTCTATTAAGAATGGTGTTGGTTCGACTTGATTTGGAGAAGTATTTCCTATAAAATAAAATGAAATATTTATAACATTTATAAATAACTAATAATAATTTTTAAAACATATAATAATTTGTAAACTATATTTTTTATATGCTTATTACTTACCAACTTTCAAATATGTTTTTAATTCTAGGGGCTTAATCAACGCATTATTATTGGTTTTCTTATATCGATCTATTTCCGTTTCTTCTCTTTTATACAATTCATACGTACCATCTGCGTTTTGAACAAAACTTCTTGTGATTTCCAAAGGTATAAGCGGTGTTTCAAAAATACTTTTCACATGTAAAATATTAGTAATTTGCCACGTATATTTGGTAAAAGTACCTAACGGTACACCATCTTTTCTAACAAATGCTGTTGTCGAATTTGGCAAACGTTTCTTTTTACCACCACAAGATATCCTTTCTCGTAAACAATCAAAAAATATTTGTGGTACATGAAATACTAAAGGATCTGGTTTTCCATCGAATTGAAAATGCATAGTCTGATTTATTCTTTCTGTTATCGATGCAAGCCATTTAATGAAAGGTAAATTTATGTTAGCCTCGTCCAAGTCTTCACAAGGATTTTGATATTTTTTGACAATATGTAATTTTGTTTTAGCTTTCCTTGGTTCTATTGAGCTTAAATTATTCAGACTTGTGCTATTTGTGCTTGTTGGTTTATCATCCCTTTTTCGCTTCGTCGAAATCGGCTGTGCTATACTTTCTGTATTTGATACACTTCCAGTATCATATTGTACTAACATATTCTTATCTACTATTTTTACACCAGTAGTATTTGAAACGGTATTCGTATCAATTAATTTCATATTATTCACATCTAAAATAGCATTTGTATCAAGAACTTTTAAAGTTCCAGTATTTAATATCTTTATATTATTATCATTTAATATGTACTGACTATTATTAAGCACATTATATTTAGTATCTATACTTGTCTGATCATCCATTATTTTAACAGTGCTTCCACCAAGTTGTACACCATCTTCATTAATTACTTCTAAATTATTCACCTAAATTTCAAAGAAATGTTAATATTTTAATTCGTCTTTCGATTTTACATGAGCAAATAAGTAACATAATAAATTCTTACTTGTGATATCATGTTATTATCTTCTAATAAGGTACGATCACATTCTACTTCAATATTTTCAACAATACTATGTGGTAAAATTGTAGATTCCAAATTCATAGAATCCAAATCTAATCTATTTCCATCTAAACTCTGAACTGTTAAAGTATCATCTCGAAATATTAAAAGATGCGTATCCGTATCATCCGTAGTTAAGCCATCAAGATCTAAAATTGTTTATGAAATAAATATCTTATTATATTATATTCAAAATATAATTAACATCTTCTTACCAATGCCTACTATTTTATCCTGTTCATCATTTTGCAATACTGTTGTTAATGGTTTTGATATACTTAAATCATTCTGATCTAAGTTAATGTAATAACTAAATTCTTCTGATAGTTTTGCATCACTAGCAAATGCACAAATACAAGCATAAAAATGTACACAACGCTTATTTTGAGAAGACTGTGCCATATCTGGTTTATCTCCTACTGTTTTACCTATACCCTACGTTAGTTATTGATACTGTGAATAACATTCTGAATTATAATTGATATAAATATAATTTGTATTATCAATACTTACTTTAAATGTGGAACAAGAACAAAAATAACGATGCTCAATTCTATCTTTTAATTTTGTAACGAAGAAAGAAAAATGAAGATAACCTAATGGATGTTTTGGTGAAGCTTTACATTTTACTGCCATTATATTTTTGGACACACGTTGTACTAAAGGACCTGAAGTTTCTGTAGCAAGCAACCAAATTTCTTGTTTCATTTCATTATTTACATTCAAAGATGATAGAATAGAATTCCTTAAAGTTAATGGTTGTGCTTCTGCATAGCATCTTAAAGCTGCCTGTATATGTTGACATGCAGACACAGGTACATCGGACGAATTCTTTTCCTGGAAAAATTGACTATTAAAGCTTCTTTAATTATCAATAGTTATCATTATTGGTATCTGCATTATGTTAGTAACATGTATTCTATTACGTGTAAAATACTTACATGACATTTAAGAACACTAGTATCAAAACTTCTTTCACAACTATCAACAAAACATAATGCAGTGGATTGTGAAATAAGTGTTGTCATTTCATTAGAAATTGTGGCATTTATCAGTGGTAATTGAACAAATCCACGATAGTCTGGACCTTTGTCACGTACTCTAACAGAAAATACTTGGGCAGTTGTGCCTGTAATAAGTTTACATGCCTCTGTTGATAATTTTCTTTTTTCACCAGGCTCCTTAAATACTGCATCACAATATTTGTTTTTACAACACAAGCCACGAGATCCATTATAAGTTCCACATTTTGGACATTTGCGAATTCCACGTAATGTAGCTTTACCTAAGTCAGATAGCAGCTTCCTCAAACGCTCCTCATTAGACATAGCTAAACAATATTATATTTAATTAATAACATGTAAAATTACCTTACCAAGAAATAAAATATATATATATTTGTAAAATAGATTTAATTCGTTTAAACATTATAAATTTTAATAATGTTAATAATGGAAATACTTTTAAAGTAACAAAACTATGAAAATAAAATACGAATAACATATTTTGAACTATTTATTTATACATATATATATGTGTATATATATATATATATCTCAAAATACTACTATAAACAATACTTAATTTTATAATTGTTAATATAAAATTCTATAATATACAATACATAGAAATCATTGAATAAAAAATGAAGAGAATTTATAGTTTTAAATTAAAAGGAGAAAAGAAATACCAGTTAACGAAATATTAAATTAGGGAAACACTTTTACTGAACACTCTGAAGCACTATTTTACATGACACATTTTATAAATTCTAATCGATATACGATATTAGAGGTATGAAACTTTTAGCTGCTCCTACCTTTCGCAACAGAATTCTTATAATAAGAGAAATAAGTTATATGTTTTTCACTAACAATTATATTACAGAAAAGTTTGCTTCTGATAGTAAATAAATAAAGCTCATCTCAATGCTAAACTGCTACCATTTACGGTAGAGGGCATTCCTTTCTGGGCAACGTTAACCCAAATTCACAGAATCGAATAATTTTCCAATTATTCTTAACTTGTAACGTTATCATAAAATGAGAATCGTATTTGTTAAAATGCTGTAACATTTTCCAAAAATATTTTTATAATATTTTCCAAAATTATTTTTACAACAATTGTGAAACTTTAATATTTGTCCGATGATTAAAGTATTTTACACCTCTTCTTTCTATTATTTAATTAAATGTATGAGTCTCAATAAAAAAAAGCATTCTTCCCCTCGAAAAACATTGTTATGTGAAAGCATTATTGCAGCAATATACCTTTAAACATTTAAAAGTAGCTTATTTTTTCTTTTTTATTTATTTATTATTAAATAAAAAAATTATTGAATTAAATAAATTATTTTTCTCATATGTTTAAATAAATTATTACATTATAAAACTATTACAATTTGTATCCATCCATACATTCAGTGTAGGAAACAAAAAAAAAAAAGTTGTTTGAATAGAAATTTTACAACTTTATTTATGTTTACAATATCATCTATGTTGGTATGAGAACAAATCACATAGCCATGTTTAGCAAAGTTTTGTATCAAATGTGCAGTATGTGCAGGGACCAGATTAATTAAAGAATAAACAATTAATAATTTGTGTTATTCTGTAAAAAGTATTGGAAAAATATTTGTTAAGAAACTATACAATATATATATATATATATAATAAAACATAAATACACAATTTATCTAACCTCTAAATATGAAGTAATTTTCAACAATATTAACGAATCTAATTTAATGAAATTTTGGAAGAAAAAGTGAAGTTGAATGTGAATAATATTTGTGTGTAAAAATTGGATGGTATTTATCAAAATATTTCTTTAATTTAAACGATTAATATGTTTTTTTTGTATTAAGCTTTTCATCTCATAATTATTAAGACTACTAATAAAGCTTTTAAATTGCGTATGATATCGTTCGTATCTTGAGTTTATTAAAATAAATTACTGATATATTAATATGATTTATGAAAGGTGAATTTATAACAACTGTATTGTAAAATAAATATACATAAACATGACGGCGGCAATTAAAACGTTATGGAAGCAAGCATTAAACACGTTTGAGGAACGTGGTAATGTTGGATTTAAACTTTGTCAAAAGAACTTTGACAAATTAAGATACTTGATGAACAAAATTACAGCGGAAGATGTAAATTTAAATAAACAGATACTTGATTTTATTCAAGTACAGCATGCACCAATGTGGGTTATTGACATATTTGAAAATAAAGATTTTGCTATTTCCATCTTTATATTAAAACATGGATTCACAATGCCAATACATGATCATCCTGGAATGTATGGATTTTTAAAGGTGTGACATATATATCATTTCTTAATGTTAATATTATAATGTATATTATTAATAATTATACTAAGAATTTGTATTTTATATTAAGATTGTGTCTTTATTTTACTTTAAAATATAGGTAATCAGTGGTGTAGTTCAAGTGAATAATTATACTTTAAAAGCAAATGAAGATCATACAATCAGATTGAACAAAGAAGTAATGGCACTTAGACACAAACCAATATCTTTACATAGTAATTCACCTGCATGCACTCTTACACCAAGAGATAAGAACTTACATGAAATCACATGTATTGAAGGTCCTGCTGCATTTCTGGATATACTTAGTCCTCCTTATGATGTAGATGATTCTGGAAAGGGTCCGAGACCTTGTACATTTTTCAAAACTGTTAGTAGTTCAAAGTTATGTACAGATTCACCAGATATAGTGGAGGAAGTTAAATTGGTGGTTATTGAAGGTCCACCAGATTTTTATTCTGGAAGTCTTAAATACACAGGACCACCCTTGATGTGACCTGAAGCATCAAAAAATATTTCTTGTTCCATTTGTTAAAAAGTTTTGCATTTTATTGCATTCATTTACTTTTATAACTGTATTATAAATTTTTAAGGATATTTAAATTCTAATTAAATGTATAATATTGGTGTTTATCTCTTGTACCTCTCTGCAAGAGTATATAAGTATGTATAAGTATATGAAATTGGGTCATATAAAGTATGCAAATTTTGTATTTTATATTAATTTATATTGGATATAGTTGAGTCTTATTTATTGTGAACTTTAGATTGAAATTGATTATAATTTCTAATCACTTGCATTTTTATTGACTTTTGTATATGAAAAAGTTACCTGTATAAAAATCCATAAATGTGGAATAATTAGATAATATTTCATTGATATGTAGAATAAGGATGTAAACAAAAAATGTATTATAATACACTTTATATGTACGTGATAAACAAAATCATATGATAATTATTAAATAAAAACAGAATTTTATTTGTATAAAAAATATAATACTTACTTATATCACAAAATATTTAAGAAATAGATTTATAGAATAGATTTGTTGTAAAAGGATATGCATTACATTTTGATGTATATATTATTTTTTCAACTTAATTGTGTGTACACAGTTCTTACAGACCAAGAAGTTCAATTTTCTCAAGATAATTAATATTTCTAAATTATATATATTGTACTTAAACAATTTACATTAAAAAGAAAATAGCTTAATAATAAATATATTTATATATTATACAATTCTTTTTTGAAACATTTTTGTCATTCCTGAGTTTTATTATATAATTATTAATTATCATATAGTAATGATGAAGATTTTAAAAAATACTTTCAATTAATAGCTAAAAAATAATGGCAGGTAGTGAAATAAAAATAATGAATATCATTTAATTTAAAAAATTATGTGACAAGTTAGTTAATTTATTAATTATTATCTATATTATCTAGACAGTAAAACACAATTTATTGATTTAAATTGATATTTACTAATGTCTTATACCTACAGCAAATAAAGCATTTACATAAAATTTTATTTCAAAATTCTTTTATTTAATATATATTAATATATAAGTCAATACCTAATCCAAGACTTATGTATAATAGAAATAAATTTTTTCTCTAAAGATTGTATCCCTTTTTACATTTGAAGTCAAAATGTGAAGAACTAAAAATATATTTTACCTATTTTTATTAATGCACAAAAAAAAACTCATGTAACTTCATAAAATATACAATTTTCATCAGTAGCAAACTACAAATTTAGTATACTAAATATTTTGTTCTCACATGATTCTTTTAAACGGAAGAAAATTGAATTGTTATTAGAGGCATCAACATATGTTCAATTCTTATTTATTATGCAAAGAAGGATGAATGGACATTATTGTTATTATTTCCCTGATAGTTGAATTTAAAAGACATATTTTCATTTTCTTTCAATTATTTTTGTTCTTTCTCAAACAGAGAATTCGTTAATTATATTTATGTATATAATTATTTTTGTATGTTTGTATGTATGTATGTGTGCACGCACTGGGGATGTAGCTATATAACTTATGTATTTGTTAGACCTGATTAAAATACCCACAAACTTATGTTATTACATAAAAGTATACTATAAAGTTTAGTTTTTGTGAACTGAAATGTAATATCTTCAAGAATCTCTTGCATACGTTTATTTAGCTTGTCTGATTGGTTTCAGAATTTTGTTGTCTTCTATATAGTGCAACATTATTTTCTGTATAATCCATTATACGACGTTGACATTGTCTTACATATTGTTGTTGTTTATGATAAATCTTGAATGCACCTTTTATTGTTATGAATGCTATACCTCCCTGCAAAAATGCATAAAAGGTTCAGAACAACTGTTTAATTAATAACAAATATATCTGAATACATACAAGCAATGTCCTATGAAAATTAGAATGTATACTTTCAAAAAATATTTTGCCACATATGCTGGCAATACTAGGTAATAAAAGTGCACCACAAAGGATACGAGTTGCTGATACTGGATCACTCATAGGTGGTACATCTTCAGAGTGGGATCTATCATCACTTGAATGACTAAAACAATAAACACTTATAAATATAAAATATACAATACGATTATTTCAAATTTTGTACATACCTACTAGGTAAGAAATGCCTCAAAATAGGAACTTTACATGCATGTCGCCTTAAAAGACTAAGTGCTTGATCTTCCCATCTCAGCATTTTTCCCAAAACTAACATTATTGGAATAGTTGGCAAACCAACTAACAATACCAAAGGATCAGCTTGTTCCATCATAGCTAGACCATCCTTGTGACCAACTACTTGCATTACAGTTACTGCTCCATATGTTACAGCTGTCCAGTATATAGATGCAGCAACTATACTAGCTGCAATAAATGGGCAAATTCGGAAAATGATACCATCGATAGTGTCCAATACGATTACTAATGGCCCTGTAATAATATATCACATTTAACATATACGTAATATACATATATTTGTAGCATATTTATATTGTAATAATTATAGTAGAATTATATTATAATAACAAATTTAGCAAATTTATAAAAATTAAAATAACTAACCCATATTTGGGTATACAATAATATATTCTGTATTACACTGTGGACATGCTACATGTGCACCTGCACGTCCTTTTTGTTTTTCATCAACCCATCTCTGTATACATTCTTGATGTACCCATTTAGTTGTGCCACGACAATGACATGGTTTTACCCATGAAGCAGTTGTATCATCTTCATCCGTTGCAAAGCATACCCAACAATATCTTTTACTAAATTGAGGAGAAATATTTTGTCACAGAACATATATTTTTTTCTACATATATTAAATCATAATATACATACTCATCTTCTGTATTTACTACTGGTGCATTAATTTCTGATTGGTTTGGAGAAGATGGCCCATCAATCACATCATTTGGTTGTGCATTGTTTGCAGATTCTGACAATACGATAGGTAATGGTTCCTCATCTGATAAAATTGCTGGAGATTGAGAATCAGGTATTTCTATAATTAAATATATTCATTAGTATCTTAATACATAATATGAGTGATATTACACAATTAAATTTCTGAAATATACATTACAAAAATTATACTGAATGATTGCAAAAGTTTGTGCCCAATTTGAAAATAAAACACACAGATACATTTTAAAGCAGAGTTTTATCAATCAGTTATATAGTTGTAATCCTTTCGTTATTCTTTACTAAACACACACAATATCTATACTAATAAACATCTATGCCAAACTACAATAATGGTCTTGCCACCTCTGAAAATCGGGCATGAACATTTGAAATCATCTAATATTTAATATTTTAATTTCAAATATTATTTTATTAATTTTTTTTTTATATATGTTGCAACATTTCCAAAAATTGAAAAATTGTAAATTATATATTATTAACAAAAAAAAAACTATTATTAATACATGTATAATTATTTGATTACACATGTATTAACAATACAGTAATATTATTATAATATAATATTAATGTATTAATAATAGAATAATATTATCCAATTTTACCATTATTTGATTCATTAATTTGTCTTTCTGGCCTTAGATTTGTGCCAAGTCTTCTCAATGTTTCTTCTATACTTGGAAGATGACTGATTGTAGTAATACTAGATTCTATACGTACTATCCTACCAGGTGACTCAAGTCCATATGAAATGTGCGGCAAATTGTTCTCTGACATTTTTGTCCTAATAAAATATGATTTTTCAATATTGCATTACTATGTTATACCTAAAAAGAATAAATGTTATCAGTTATAGAAACATGAAGTTTATCAGTCTGCAGAATAACTTAAACATACGTAATTATATGATGACATTAATGAAATAACAATATATATACACAAATGCATATAATTATTATTAATTACATCATAGTACAACTTGCAACAAATTTCAAGGGCATTGCATAAGATCATACATGTGTACTTTTATTTGACATTAAATTTCATTTAAAAGACAATTACCTTTTCAGACATTTTTTTTATTTAGCATATTATGTATCTTTACTTCTATAGACGCGATGGAAACAAATCTCAAGATGAAAAAGTAAAATATACAAGCCTTTTTTTTACTATGTCGGATAACATCGATATTCAATTAAAAAAGAACGTTAACATTAAGACCATTTTGTTAACTACTGACACGTTGTGGTGAGGTTGATCGTCCACTGATTAACACGTTTCATTGCGGACTAAAGTAACAATATATCGCAACAAACTTTGTCAATGAAATATCTTTAATCAAACACAGATTGTACAAGATGAATGATACATGGAATTGATATCATATATTAGCAATGATGCAAATACATTATTGAAAACGAAAGTAATAGTGTCTACCTGAAGCAACATTCATAAATAACCCACTATTACACATTTACAACGAAACAACGAAACTATAGACATTTTTTAAAGTACAATATTAAATAAACACGAGAATAAATATACGAGAATAATTTAGTTACGTCGTAATCTTCTTTAATATTTTGCAATTCTAATGGGAAAAAAAACTGGGAAACGTATCCAAATTCACTTTACAAACTGATTTATTTCGTTTTTCAGTCTTATTGGTAACGATTAAAAGTTGCGTGAAATTGCTCCTTATAGTGGCAATATATTACAGTACGAAAGTTCGCCAATGAAATATATCGCCAAACTTCAGAGCAATATCGAACATCTTTTCCATGACTTCTTAACTATAGTTTCCAACTTTCCAAACATTTATTAAAATTTATATTCTCCAATCCATTAAAGTCTATTATTTTACGTATATATAAATATTCGCAATTGATCCGTTCACTTCGATTCTCCAGATACACTTTGTTTAGTAATTTCGTCCTTTTTTTCAAAATTCGTGATTATACTGTTTTATTTTTTTCAATTTCCAGCGCCATTTTTAAAGTGATTGTTGTAATAAATTTATTAAATAATTTACGATAAGTTAGGTTTGTTCATACTTAATTGTAGTATTCTCATTATTTTCATTAGCAGTAAAATTATAATTCATATGTACGCTAAAGTGTACATTCTACTTAAACATATAATGAATTAAAAAATTTTTGATCTATAAATAATAAATATTTCAACAAATGTGTATAGTGATGTTAGATGAAGTATTAATTCTATTGTGCGTAACTATTGAACATTTTAATACAATAAGGAATGTTTATGTTATATTGTAGATTCAAAATAATGTACATGAAGTTAGCCGCTATTATCTTGAGATTTCACCGATTAACGTTTATAGCGTATCATGCATACATATTCAGTATTTAACAAGAAAATAAATTCTTTAATTTAAGCGTACAATGTGTAAAATTTATATGACATTGTTAAAAGAATAATCAAAACTATTTATTAATTATACAAAGCCATAGAAACTGTGATAAGTAACAAATGTCAAAATGCATCTTGATTAGTGTATGAAGTATAAACAATTCATCTTTATAATAATTAATTACAATTATGAATGTGTAATTAAGTGATTCGAGAAAAGCGGAACCAAAATCAGCAGACTGATGCCTATATTGCCAATAGTAAATATGTGGGTGTTTGATAAAAAAGTATCAGATTTTTTGTAATTATAATACATTTACTATTGTTTTCACTTTTTTCATAATCTAAACATGTTTCCCATAATATTTGACCTACGGAAAATTTTAGAAGATACTATAGGTAAAAATATAATTTTATATGTATATGTATATATTATTGGTATAATGTAATTTTATGCACATAAATAGAAAACACCGACATCAGTAATATCCAAATAAAAGAGCATAGCATTGTAAGCATGTTTAGATAATAGATTTAGTATTTTTTGTCGGTAATAATATATTTAGCTTTTCAATATCTTAAAAGAAATTTACAAATTTTTTGGAAATTTTATATGTTATTTATCTATCAGATTATGTAACAATTTTTTATAACAATTATGTACAATATTATATTTTTTTTAGTTGAATATATCGACGTGGATTTTACACTCTGGTTATCATGGCTTCTAATGCCACTTTTAATAACATTTCTGCTTCCACTTGTGATCGTAGTATTGCTGTATTTAACTGCATTAATATTGTATGTATATAAGTTACACAGGTTGGTTTTTATAATAATTATGACACGTATTAGTGGTAAGTTTTATATAATTATTTTGTTTTATATAATTTTGATTTATTTAATAGAGCTACATTAAGAAATGCATATGGAACAGATTGGAGAAATGCAGCTCGTAATGTAGTAGCTGCAGTTTGGGATGCTCATGGTTGGATTTGGTATGGTATGTTACGTATCAAATTAATTAAATATAACAGTCGTTTATTTTATAAGAATAAATTATATAATGTAGTTTCTGTGAAGAATATATTCATAGATGAGAAATGTAAAATTTATTATATCTTTATTTATCTTTTATAGGATATGAAGTAGTTGGGCTTGAAAACATACCACAAAATGAACCAATACTTTTTGTATATTATCATGGAGCTATTCCTATAGATCTTTATTACTTTATATCTAAAATATTTCTTTCAAATTCAAAATTAATTCACACAGTAGCAGATAGATTTCTTTTTAAATGTCCTGGGTGGTCTATAATTTCTGATGTAATAAAAGTTATACCTGGTACAATTCAAACATGTTCTACTATATTGAAAGAAGGTAATATGCTTGCCATCTCACCTGGTGGTGTGTATGAAGCTCAATTTGGTGATTCTTATTACCAATTAATGTGGAAAAAACGAGTGGGTTTTGCAAAAGTTGCATTGGATGCGAAAGTGGTACGTTATTTTGTTATATTTCCTTTTTATATTTGTATTATTTTTAAATATTAACATTTTTGTAACAGTGCATAGTACCTTTATTTACAAAAAATATTAGAGAAGCATTTAGAACAATAAGTTGGGGTAGAAGAATGTGGTTGAGAATATATGCTGCCACCAGATTTCCTTTTGTACCTATCTATGGTGGTTTTCCCGTAAAGTTGACAACATATGTTGGTAAACCAATTCCATGTGATGAAAATCTAACACCAGAAGAGTTACAAATAAAGGTAATAAATATCTAAATTTTTTAGTTTTACTGGACTTTAAATAAAAGTATACAGTATACATACATGAAAAACACGTTTTCAGGTTGCTGATGCACTCAACAATTTAATAAATCAACATCAAAGAATACCTGGAAGTATATCATTAGCTTTATTAGAAAGAGTATATACTGCAGAGAAAAGAGAATCATAAGTTTTAGTATTTACTCAACTATTGTATCTCAAATCATGGGTATTTAAAATGTTATGCCTTTTTAGACTAAAGTTTATATCTTTAATTTATGGTGCCGATTATTTAGTAATATTTAGTAGTGGGAGGTTTTATTAAATTTAAAGTTAATTTTTCGATTATGCAATGTACTTATTTTTTGTAGTGTAACAATTTATCCTTTTAATTGTTAGATAAATATTTTTTTATATTTTATTTTAATTCATGGGTGATATGGAAGTATAAAGTAACAAATTTATTCGAATTCTGATACATTTTTTTATATTGATTTTTTATACATTTATATGAATATATTTATATATGTATATTAAGATGGATAATATTAATATTTATAATTCTTCATAAAGAAAAATAGGTTTCAATTTATTTTTGTTGCAAGTACAACTCTAACTTCGATTTATAAATATATTTTCTGTTATAAGAATTTATTGTACAATTGCGAGCTCTTAATAATTCCACGTAATATTGTACGAGTACTTAATTAATTATTTTATTTACTATCTTTATACATGAAAAATAAAGATCATAAAAGTCTTCATTTGTTTTCTTTAATATTAATTAATTATAATATTTCTTCTTACAATAGAAAGACAGTTTCTCTATTTTATTTTCCAATACGTGATTAATTGAAGAACTAAATTATATAATTTTTTTATACAAAATATCACGTACAAAAGTCAACGAAATAATATTTGCTTTAAATTTAGCGGAATGGGAAATGTTCACATTGATCGTCGTATATTAACCGGAAGATCCGAATCGCAGCGAACCTAACGGCGGCTTTTCCAGTTAAAATTTCTTTCCCGAGGGTATCTTCAGTTACCTTGTTATATTCATTGAACGGCATTGGACCTAGTATCGTTTTTTGCAGGCACGAGACTCGCATTTATGTGAATTCTGCTTAGCAATACGAATCGCCCAGTTTTGTATAATAAAATTTACTTATTTCTTCGTTAGAAGTTCGATTTTTGTGACATAAAATATATAGTCATGGGCGTGGATGTGGAAGTTCTTTCTCCTGGAGATGGTAATTATTCTGTACACGATATTCTGTGATCTTTCACTTTTCTTTTTCGATTCGCTGCTTCTTTCTTTACGAATTATAATATCGGTGATCCCTTGTTTTATTTAACTTCGGCTGATTTTCGTTAATTGTATACGCCGGATAGTTTAGTCGACGTGATTCATTTACAACCTGAAAATCTATGAAAAGCATGCTTTCTCGATGGCCCATTCCAAATAAGGTGATTTCGATTTTTACTCAATGCGTTGAGCGATTGCATCAAATTTTAGTATTTTGTACTTTTCATTTATAATGTAGCGACTTTTGTAACGATGCTTTGTCTATACAGGCCAGACATATCCGAAAACCGGACAAACCGTAGTTGTTCATTATACAGGTAAATATTTCTCAAGTTATTTCCATTAAAACATATACGTTCATAATGAATTTCAAAAATAAAAAATAACATTTAACATCACGATCGAATCGTATATTTATATACACATTAAATTATTAAATAAAATATTGCTTTTTATAATTTACAGTACTTTGAATTTTATGAAATTTTAATTATTAAATGTCTAATAGGTACTCTAGACAATGGAAAGAAATTTGACTCAAGCAGGGACCGTGGAGTACCATTTAAATTTAAAATAGGTAAAGGAGAAGTTATTAAAGGCTGGGACCAAGGTGTTGCTCAAATGTGTGTCGGGGAACGAGCAAAGCTAACTTGCACACCAGATTTTGCTTATGGTAGTCGTGGACATCCTGGAGTATATCCTTTAATACAGTATAAACATTTATAATATTATCAATTTCGGAGATAGATGTAAGGCAAAGGCACATAATCAAATTTTATGATTTATTTAAATTATCCACAGTGCAAAAAGGAATTAATATAAATTAATTCTTATATTTTGCATAATACTTGCATGTTATGAGTAATTGAAATTAATGTATGACATTGATACCAATAACTATGGTTGTTAATTATTATTATTATTACTAATTAAATTTTGCATATTTTCAATAATAGAATGTGCCAAGAAAAGTTAATCCTAATGATTATATAAATAATGTTGCAATATTATCCTTGACATAGACACACTATTCCACCAAATGCCGTTCTTATCTTTGATGTGGAACTATTGAAAGTGGAACCTTGAAGAATTTTCCAAGGTGTATTAAATTGATTGCACACATCAGAACCACAGATAACTAAACGCTTCAAATTGCATTATGTTAAGTAGTTATTGCATGAATGGTATGTTTTACATACTGACCTTAATTTAGTTGCTCATAAAAACCAAAAGAGAAAAACGAGAATTTAATTCTGTTTTTTCCACGATTGCACAATTATATAAACTCCAAATTACAATTGTACAGAAATCATCAATGACCAATGTGCGGTATTAGATTACATTTTTTACATTTTTACATTGTAAAATTTACATTGCTCGTTTTCGAGGCTAATTGCATTCCTGTTATGAGTAATTGAATTAAATAAATCTTGAAGCATCCAACATGTAATCTGACATCTGTGTTCATTCCAATTACATAGTACTTGATAAACAATCACTTGGATATTTTGTACAAAATCTTTCAATGATCCAAAAGGAAATAATTCTACTGATAATGTAATAGTATGAACCTTTACACGGAAAAATTCAATAAAAAAGATTGTCTTGTCATCAAGTATATGAATATATTTATTAGCCCATGATTAATATTTGTCTATTGTAATTTAAATTTTTTGTGTTTATATATACATATATCATTTTGATTTCAGTATATTCACTAAATTTGATTTGTTTTGAATATTTTTTAACTTTGTATAATAACGGTTTCTTTCAACTATGTTGTTTTAAAATTTTGTCACATTTTTATACAATATTGCACCAGTGGTGTGTAGATTAAAATGAATTTTGTTGATAAAATAACATTAACTACATACAGTACCAATAACACGGTATTAATGCGTAAATGTGTCAGTACGAGTTACGTAAAAGAAATGTGCTACATTATTACACACCACTAGTTTACACGTCATAATTATGAAATAATAATTTCAAATTAGTTTTTTGACAGCATAACGAGCGATAAATTTACCAAAATTGAAACAATACTTATTGTAGTAATAATTATAATAAATATTAATTATTTATAAAGAAAATACATATATACACAAATGTAATTAATATTAAACAAATATTATACGCATTAAACGGTATCAAAATGCACTATATGTACAAATGTTGTTACACAGTTTTTTAACATAAAATGTACAAATTAAATTGATCATAATTGACATATAGCCATTGTAATGTTCAACTTAATAAAAATGTCACAGCAAACAAAAAACTCGTTATTTTAATAAACAAATAATTCTGGGAAATGTATTTCATAAGCTGGTGCTTGACTTGGTTTAGTATCTGCTGATGGTCCACCTGGTTGGCTTGTATTTCGTGGATCAACAGATAATGTATTAAATATTTCTGATAGTTTACTTTGTAAAACATCATGCTGCAAAATTATTTATGTTTGTTTTTATACTTTTTTATACAAATAAGAAAGTTATTCACTATCTTCATACCTTCGGTTGTGTTTTTGATACCAAATCCTGAAATGGTGCGTTTCTAAACAAGTGCGATAATTGTAATCGTTTCTCTTCTTCCATGATATGATTATTGTTATTTTCTGTTAAAATTCGTTTCATACTTTCAAAAGTCAACTCTTCTCCTGGTAATTTCTTAGAATAGAAAATATAAAAAACATAGATTATTAAAAAGTTACAAATAAATTAGAATTACATATAAGGAATGTACTTTTTGAACACCAGGAGATGAACCGCCACTATCTAATTCTGTAGCACCAGAATTAATATCGGCTAACGAATTTCGTCCGGCACTGTCGACCCATGAGTGTCTAAAACATTAAATGTTAATAACATTTAAAAAATATTACAACTAACAACATAAGGAAATGAAAACTTAAATTGCTGCAATATTACCGATGTTGTAGCGAGATACTACTGTAACCAGATCCCTGTTGTAATTTTCCACTATCAAGACCAGCTCCTTTCAAACACTCGCTTAAAACAGTTTGATCAACTAATAGAGCGGGTGCTAATCTAGAAGATAAACCAATATCATACTGGGATTGCAAATCAGGCAGAAGATGAGGTGCTTCTTTTCGTCGTACTTCTACAACCTAAAAATATAAGAATTAATTATTTTTGTTCTTATCAATCAGAATATGTCATGTACGAACAAATGAAATAATAATTTACCTTGCTTGCGTAATCCATTAGCGAAGTAATATTACAAACGTAAGATATTAGTACAAGCAAACTGATGACAATAGCGTGTAAATTAAATTTGAGTGAAACACTGATTTGGCTACTTGTTAAAGCTAAATCTTGAAGACTCAGTACTAATCTCAGTAACTCCAACACAGTTTCTTCAGAAGCCAATTCCACGGCAAGTAATGCCAATGTTGTATATATAGATTCTACATTTTCCACCTTATTACTTGCCAATTCTAACGATTCGTATAACGCTAAATAGATTTCAGGGCCATGTTTACGAATAAAGATCACGTCTGGTCTGGATGCTTTTTCAATTGTAAGATCAAGTTGTGCAACATTTACTCTATTCAACAAAAATGATAAAATTATATTTTGAAAGATTCAATAAACTAATAATATAAATTTAAAAAATTTGTTATTGTTAACTTACGTAGGTCTCGCAAGTTTGATAATATTCTGATGCCTGTCGATTAAAGTGTGAAAGATTTTTTGTACTAAAAGTCGCATTTCAGCATCTGCTGCGAGTGACATTCTTAATAATGGCTCCAAAAAACTTGGTGGAAAAGTTGTATTCAAATGTATAGTTTGATATTTTGTGCCAACCTGAAGTGTATTTACACGAACCATATTAAGTTAAAGATATGCATTATGTGAGATTGTTTTTTTGTGTATATGTATAATTACTTTTAAAAGAGATTTTAGAAGAATACTTTGGAGTAATACATCGCCTTTACCAACTGAAACTATACGATCGGGTTGACTGTATGGAACTTTGCTCATTATGAACATCATAATTTCTATTTTCTGATAATCTGGTAGATGATTTGCAAATTCTCCAAGAGCATTAATAAGAGCCTCTTGATACAATTGTTCGTCATTGCTCGAAGATTGATTTCTTGTTACACTAACTCGAAGATGTGATAGCAGAGAATTTATTATCTCCAAAACAGAGGGACCTTTAAAAATATGTCATTTTATACAATTTTTTAATACAAATAAACAAATTATATATTAAAACTTACCAACACTTTCACCAGCTGCAATGGAAATAATTTTAGATAAAGTGTCTGCGATACTCGTTCGAATCTTGGGTGATGATTTCGAATGATCGTCAAGATGAGTCATTAATGCTTCCACAACTGTGTAAGAGTATTGTGACTAAAAATATTCATATGTATTGATCATCTTTTTTTACATGTTCATTGATAAATACTAAAAATATTTAATAATTTCTAACCTGAATGGAAAACATAATTATTCTAAATGCATGGATAGCAAAATAATTAGGGACCCATAACTGATGATTATCTAAGTGCCTGTAAATAATTTTATAGAAATTTTATTTGTAATTGTTTAGTTGCAATAAAATGTCTCAAATTTTAAATAGAAAATAAAAAAAAAATACTTTATGTGGCAAACACAAACCTTAAAACAGGTCGAATGACACATTTAATATGACCAAATGATGCTCGTCCAACGAGTTCTCGCATACAAGTTTCTGCAAATTGTGGCGGATCAGATCGTCCTTCGGTTGGGCTATCCGGCGTTGCATCTTCTTTACTAGAATATCTATTAAAATGAAATATATACATAGTTTACACAATGTACGCACTGGTTTTTTCTATCATCACCTTGAGTTTTGCATATTGTACAGCAACGAAGGAACAATTTTATCCATGTGTACAGGTTCCCAAATGTTTTCTACCAAATCATCAGAAAGAGTTTTCCTTACAACACCCTAAATTATGAAATATAGTATAATAGATTTTTGGAAGCTACAAATACAAATATAATTAATTTCAATTCATAATAAAAAAAATTTCTGTCTAACTATACATTAAATGTATAAAAGCCATGCCTGTAATCCCTGAATTCCAGCAAGTCGTATCTGTTTGCGGATTGCAGAGTCATTGTGGTTCGAGTGGCACATCGCAGAGTATTTTGATACAAAGAAATCGTAACGTGTGTGATAAGACGGCGTATCCTGCTCGATGTTGGCAAAGCGGACAAACTAGAAGAAGCCAGCACTTTGTTCAACTGAATTGAAAGATGTCAAAAACACAATTATTTTTCATGTTAATGAACAATAAAATAACATTCAAGAAATAAGACAGAAAATAAAAGAAAATAAATAATATGGTATTTCAAATTGTTTAATGAAACTTACAGACTGGGTTGCCAGTATTTGTAATTGCGGATCCGTAGATTCCAACAATTTCTGCACCATCTTTAAAAAACTCTCAACAAACAAGTTTAATGTCTGAGCATGGCATGCTACTAAAAGCTGATCCATTGCTTCCATGGCAATAACAACAAATCCATTTCTTCTCCTATATTATAAACATATATATATATATATTAATATTTTTGTATCTAAATATAAAACTGTCTAATACATCTAGATAAAAGATTAAAATTTTGCATAATAATGATCAATGATGTATAATTATTTATATGACTGGCATATAGTATAAGTAAACAAGAGTTAATCACATGAATGTGCACTTTCCATAGCTATTAAATTAATTACATGTAATTCTCTGTCTTTACCTGTAAATGTCCCTGGAAGCCCTTTGAAACAAATATTCTCCAATTCTGTCTAGCTTTTCGGGACTGCTCAGTGAATAGAAGGTCAGTTTTTCCATGTTATTTTTCACTAAGCCATCCTAATAAAAAAGTATCAATTTATAAAAGAAATACTGAATATTAACTTTATATTACGTAGATTACATAGAAAAAAAGACTGATGTTTTAAACTTAAAATCAATAAGTGAAAAATAAACTGGGTATTAATAATTTTATCGTCCAATGATATATTAAAAATAATTATATCATGAGACGCTCTTTCCTTTCATTTATGCGTGTAAATACTTTAATAATAACACGGTACTATATATAAATAGAATAATACCAGAATTAGCACGAAATTTAATTTTAAAGTCAGAAGAAAAACTAGAGAACAACAATCATAGAAATCTACTGATGTTTTGACAAATATGTTCAATTACTCAAAGGAATTATTTTTTACATTAAATAAGGCAACTTCTGTTTAAGGATACGAGAAATATGAATTATTTAATGAAAGTACAATGTCAGGTATTCATTATGGAAAATAAGAATTATAAAGGATTGTGAATAATTTTCAACATAGAAAACGTAAGGCTCACCTGAGGATTTACTGGAAAAATATTGTCAACAAGTCTTTTATATCGTGGGCGTAAGGCTGAGCAGCACCAACAACAACCTGACAGAAATAGAAAGAAAGGAAATACATATGATAGAAGAATGTGTACCCGTGAAATGTATCAGATGATCGGTGAAAACTAAGTAAACATGAAAGTGACATCTCAAGAATAAAATTCGTGCTTCAAAACGAAATCACGATATTTACCAAACATTTCGTTACAAGCGAATCTGCACTGTACACTCGAGCAAACTTCGATCGACTGACAGAACCAATAGGATGTGTACTTTTAGTCACTACCGAAAATCACTACCGCGATTTGCTGTACGCGGATTCTTATTATTTTACGAAGCACTGCTATTGATCTTTGCAGTAATTAGAATAGAACGCGAGTGTCAGTTACAAATAAATAAATATTGTGGATTTTGTTATACACGAATTTTATATTTGTCTCCAATGGACAAAATTTTGTCGTATGGATTTAAGGTCGGTAATGTTAATCTCGTTCTTGTCGATCAGGGCTGCTTAATTTCAAAATGCAGGAAAAGGTTAAAAGATGGCAATATAATCTACTTTTATGTGGCGGCGCGCGCATTTTTAAAAACGCCGCCACATTTATAATTAAATTTAAATTGAAATTAAAGTTAAAAATTTTTTTTTCATAGATTTAAATTTTATACTGATCTCTTTGACATTTTCTTATTTAAAAATGGAATACATAATTAAGAAATTAAACAATTATTGAGAGAATAAATATTTTCGTAAATTCTACGACATTATTATTCTCAATGAATACGATATAGTATAAGTATAATATCAATATAAATGTGATATCAATTACTAGAAGATTTAATATTTTATTCATCAGAGAACCGGAGAAATGAAATGAATTAAAAGTCAACATGCGTATTAAAATATTTACATTAAAATGTAGGTTGTTCCGCTCATTACACTTAATCGTCTAAACGATTAAAATGAACATTAAAATGAAAATAGTTTTCTTCACCTCATTGCTCATCTCTTGCAAAAAATTGCTCATATTATTTTTGATTTTAATTTTAACCGATGTTTTTACAAGTTTTCTCCGAAGAAAATACTTACGTTGTAAATTTTTTATCGAATTTCGAGCATGCATGTGTAATTATGTAATTGCAATATTTTATCAGAATCAAAGAACAATCGATTCTTCATTACTTGTTTCAAAATTGATCAATAGTAAATTTAATTGGCTAAATTAAAATTTCGAATACGATTCATGGATGTATTTACATCTACTGATTTCAAATATTATTGCTAAAATCAATCAAATGATATAAATTTAGAATAATTTTTCTTACCTGATTTACATATATTTTAGAAACTATAGAAGTAAATAGTCTGGGGATGAATAATTTTTCTGTTACGAACTCGATTTTCTCGATTCACTCTTGCAGATTACAATATTTCATTGCATATCTAGTAGTTGTTTCAAATAAATTTCATCAATAAACAATATAATATCACAATAAAGTAATAATAGGTAATATCAAATAATACATACTAATTTTATTTTAAATAAAATAAATAGAATTTGAAATTAGATAAAATTAAGTATTTTGTACATTAATACTTGTGATATCGTAATTAAATTACACGTTGTTAAAAATGAGGCAACTAGATCGAAAGGGACTGTATTCTTCTCCGTTATAACGAGACACAATACGTGTATTCGAGGCAGAATAAGGGGAAGAACTATTTTAAGGTAAAAGCGTGAACGCTTGTCAGCTAAACCGATTTAGGATGACAAGATGTTCCGGATGTTGACACGGGGCTTCGGTAATCAATATCACGTTCGTAAATGGCGGTGAGAGTGAGAATCGATCCTACTTGTAGTTAGCACGCGAAAGTCAATCATTATTATTAAGAATTTAATTTAATCAAGTTATATCGTACTGCAAAATTAATGTTACTAAACAAGAATCTGCGCTATTCCTTTATATATATATCTTTTATTTTCCTTTTAGGAAATATTTTGTCGAAATTATAGGTAAAAAAAAGAAGATTTTATTTAAAAACTTGTTACATAACTTAATAGCTTACACCAGGGATATAAATAAAATTCTCGCGGTTTTTCTCGGAAATATTTGCTTTAACAAAGAACAAACGATACAAGATTTTCAATTGCATATCATAAACGTTAAATGTGATTCCATTGAATATTAATATTTTTATGATGTCTATACATACTGTATTTATTTTAAATAAATTTAGCAACTAGTAATTAGTAATTTAGTTTTAAATTAATTTAGTAATTTATTTTAAATTATTTCAATATATTTCGTTCTAGATTTTTAACTATCTATTTTTACGCGCAGTTATTTTTTGTGTTACAGGTACAATACAATCACGGATATTTGACAAATTTTCAAGTATACAATTTTCTCAAGAAAGAAAACTTCTTATTTTGTCCTATTTTAAATTTAGAATAGAATAGAATCATCTCGATTTTACTTGTAATTGTAATTCACGGTGCACATAGTACGTATAAAATTAAAAAAATTACATTATAGGTCAAGAATGAGTATTGAGTAAAAATAATACAAAAGAATCAATTTTGTTTCAAGTATCGTGTCCTTGTAGATAATCTATCTCTTGAGATACTTGAACCAGATTGTACGAGTGCAGTCGATTAAAACAAGGGTAAGTTAATATGCAGAATATCGACAAAGTCCATGCAGAGTAATCAGTATCACTTGTGTACACCATCGATAAATCGATAGACTTATATTAATGCCATCATAAATACACAATTTTCGCTGTATGCAGCTGCGAAAGTTTGAAAGTAGAAAAATATTTACACATTTTGCATTCTTCTCTTAATTTTGTTAATTAGCACACTGGCTCATTTGTATTTCATTAATGTATAAATATCAATTGCAGATGCAAAGTGTGTCGAGCATACGTAGCAATTGTTGCGACTTGCGATAAAAACCGTGCAAAAACACGTGTGCCAGTCAAGTTTAATCAGTTCGCTTGCGAACTCTTTTCAGACAAAAGTCCGAAAGTTAATTTTACTTGAAATAGACACGCGGGAGTTTCATGAAACGAATGAAATTATCTCTAAGTTGCATAAATTTATTGATTTAATTGCTTTAAGTACTAAATAAAACAAAAAAATTCGTCGATAAAATAGTTTCTCAATAAACGTAACGAAGTAGAAAAATACTTGTATGTATTCTCATTTTCCAATGAATAATTTTCCTTGTGCCAGACTTTACATTTTATTCTCACAGTATCAATTTTTATAAGTTTTAAAGTTGTAATTTTTATAATTTTTGTAACAACTAGAGACACCAGAATACATTTATCGACAAATCTTGCTTCAGTGATTCTGATTTCACTCGGTGAAATCAGAAATGAATATTCTGTCTTTTGAAACCTTGTGAATTTGCACGAACGATCCGCAGTATACTCGTTACTTTATCACAGAGTGATAATTTATACTCACAGCCTGGGTCAGTGCACTTCCGTACGAGAGTCTCGAAAACGTCAGGTACCTCCGTCTCGAGGCAACATCTGATCATAGCCATCTCTTCCACCGATCTCCCATCCCGTGAGTATTTTCACCAAAAAGTCTACTAGGATGTACAATTTTTTTGTCGAGTTAATTCGTAACTTGGAAAATGGTGCCGGACGAAGAGAGGCACGAGAGAACGAGCGGGTACTACTGACGCGACGTCGACGCTTCGCGTCGCGACGCCCGTGCCCCACTAACCCGCATTTCGCGCACGAGGGCTACCCTTGGCAATACTTTCCCTGACTACGTCACGCGGGTATCGCGCGCCTGTGCGAAGAAGAAGGGTTGTCGACGTAGGTGCAGGGTGCGGGAGGAGAATAACTCCGTGGCGCCTCTGTTAATAAAGCTTATCCTCGTCAGGGTCGCGGTCCGTGCAAATCAATGCCAAAATAGGCTGGAATATGGTCACGTTGAGCTAAATATACAGCGAGGGACAAAAATATACGAGTACAGAGTGTTTTCGAAAATTGTAAAATTAGATATTTCAAATTCTTATGATGTAGCGGCCTATGATTCCTTGGCTACGACTTCCGAACACTGACTACCACAAGACGCAAGTGGCTGTACGCCTAGCGTCGAGGTCCTACCGATCTTCGATGTTAAGCAAGCAGAGTGTGCGGAACTCCGCTAGGATGGGTGAATCGGGGGCCAGCCTAGCGGAGGTAGTTACAACAACAAGCGTCTGGAGTAAGGAGGTCGGCTGCCATCAGCCCCACTGGATGAGTCTTAGGCAGTGACTCTGAGACGAAACGGCCAACCTTCTCTTTCTTTCTCATCTACCTCAAATCTATCCATTCTTCCATCATGCATCCATCACCTTTTTAACCCTTCATAATATGACTTTGTGGAAATATTTTGAGGACTTGGAAAAATCAGCTTCGCTGATAGATTTAATTACGGGAAAAAAATTTTTCAGTGCTCGTAAAGACGAATTTTCTTCGAATTTGTAAAGTTTTCGAAGGGAAAGTTCGTCCTCTTTCGAGCAGAAAAATTGTCCGTCGACAACTGAAGTCTCGCGAGAGAAGTCGGAAAATCAAAATTCCAATGAATCAAGTCGTAATCCAACATCCATCGTCGTTATTTCATACGACGATGACCGTATTGCTGCCCGCTTCTCGAGTAGCGAGCATCGCAGCGAGCGTCGATGAATGGAAGCTAACGGAGCTGAAATAAATCGATCCTGGTACGCGATGTACGATTCAGCCGAACCTCTGCGTCGGAGTACGGCGCGTACATGATCCGCGATGCTTGTTTATTCGCTCGATTTCCAGCCGTATCATCCATCAGATTCGCAGAACTTGAGGATTCGAAGGCACCCCGCTAAGAGGTCGACCTACGATCTGCAGATTCTGTCTGATATTATCCGGTGATGTGTGCGAAGGTGAAGCTTGCCACTCTCGTTACGATTGCGTCCCGAGCATCGATCTCTGCTCGCGTGCGCAGGCTACGTGAAATTGTTTTTCGCGTCGTATTGTCTTCGGGGAGCCCGCTTTCGTGGAGTTCTCCCCGATGTAGGTGAAGCTTCTCTCCGCTGGCGATATTTAATGTCACAGGCGAATGTACGATATATATATTTTCTGTTGCGATGCCACCAGCTGACGTGCTTTACGGCACGTTAATGCAGAATTATGTATGTAGATGTAGATGTTGCTGACGTTCTGTGGGAATATTGTAAGGAACGATGAAATTCTTGCGGACTTTCAGTGAAGGAAAAATTGGTAAATTTAATCGTGTTGTGTATAATTGTACATGTAGATTGCGTAATCTATATTTTATGTTATTATATTTATATTATATTTATAGTTATATTATTTTCTATTATTATAATTATATATTATTGTTGTAAGAACAATGTTTGGAGAAACGAATATTTTGCTGTCGTTTTGCGCGATCAAGATACACGACGAATTGTCATTGAAGCGTCGCATCGTGTTAAATCGATAAAATTGCAGAAGAAGACGGAGCCAACGAGTTCTCCAGGATCTGTCGAACTAGAATTCGAAAGTGAATGGTTGCACAATCGACGCGCGATCGTGTGCAGCTTGTATACGTGCGCTTAATTCGCACATCGGCGATCACTTATGTAAGGAACTCAGACGTTCGAGAGTCGACATGTTTGACAAACGAGAATTAATGGAAGAAGAACAGAAAGCAGAAAAGTTTATTGTTAATTTGTTCTTTATGTCTACCGAATGGAATAGTTTTGGAGTGATTAGATACTTGTTCAACTTTGGCGTGTTACAAAGATAAAATGTTAATAAAGTGTTAAACACTAACATTAATTCCAATATTTAGAATATTAACAAATGAATGATATTTGAAATTTTTATCTTCTTTTTTATTCTTTAGAAATATTTTTATTTCGTGTTGTTCGCATTTTGTTTTAACGTTATTATTCGTAATAATGTTATATTTTATTTAATATTTTTTTACAAAGTGTAATTTCCAATCAATCATCTCTCGTGACAAGCTAGTTGTTGAATTAACGATCTACTTTGTTGGCAGACGCGTTAAGGGTAAACCAGCGATATGATCGTACGTGGGAAAGCGAGCGAAAGAACATCGTATTCGCAGAACACGTTGTTAATTTACATGTCAATTGCGAAAGAATTTAACTATAAAACAACGAAACATTCTGACGAATACGATGTTCAAATGAGGATTCATTAAGAATCAAGCAACGAAATGTGTAAAAAGTTTACGTGAATGCAAGACATTACGAATGTACGACAGGAAATTCGAATTTTTCTAAAAATCAGAAAATTACTCGAGAATCTAAAGGTCTGACAATTCGAAAAAAAAGGTTTGATCGTTTGAAAATCCAACGATCAAGAAAATTTGGAAGTTTGATCAAAAGTCAGAAATTCTGAAAACTCAAGAACCTAAGGATCCGAAGAAAATTTGGAAATCTGAAGATCTGAAGATTGAAAAAACTGGAGGATCTAAAAAAATTTGACAACTCGAGAAGTTTGAATCTTTAAGTCAGACAACTTGAAAATCCTCAGATTCGACGACGATCTGACAGTTTTGAGAAATATTTAAAAAATAAAACGCTGCGTTGACGCAAATATCGCTCCTTGGTGGATCAAGTAGAATTCGATAGTTTTACACAACAATTTTCTCACGTCTATCGAAGTCACTGGAAAGATTTCAGCTTTCTCTACTTTCTAAGTTAATAACGATAATAGGATAGGGAACGGTTGAATCGTATCGGGAAGTAAATCAACGAACAGCGAGATCTATCATCGCGTTAAAATCTTGATCAAACACTTGGAATAATCCCCGTTGCGAAATGGTAGGAATTCAGACGCGAATTTCAGTGATCGTAGGCGTTTTAACCTTTGCCGATTGCGTTCAAACGTTCGACCGTGATGAAATTGACCATAAAACACGCATAGATTAACACCGTGGAATATCACCTGTGCCTGGTGCACGTTCAACATGGGAGGAAATCCATTACATAGGAACAATTAGCAGCGGATCGGTATGCTACGTGTTGCCGATTTCAATGTATCGCGCGCGTTTAGTTCATTAAATATCAATGAACAAAATGGTAATGGCTCTATGGTAATTAATCACGCATCGATTTTCACGGGGTAATCGATCGGCGATATCGTTAGAGAATGTAGAACGTAGGAGAAAGGTGTCGGCCGTGAGCGTGATCCGAAGATGCTCGCGTAAAGTCGCCTTCGTGGGGAACGTGTCTCTGTTTTGCACGTGTTTCGAATATAGGCTGATCACGTACGCGTTTCGTGCAGGCTGATGTAAAAACATGATTTGCACGTTTATTACACAAGATTTTTATGTGTATATTTTATGTACACGTTATGCAGAGTGGTTTGGGTTAGGTTTAGGGTTAAAGTTAGATTTAGGTTAAGTTTAGGGTTAGGGTTAGGTTTAAGTTAGGTACAAAACGTCATTTGTACGAATTTTAGATAGCGTTCGATTAAATGAACTTGTATTGGTATCGAATATATTTATCCAAACATGATAAATGGATTTTATGAAAACACGTAAAAAAGATCATTTTATGTTTCTACCGCGTGATCTCCAATGATAGAGTTGGCTCCTGACTGAATTTTATTTCGAAATGGCAACTTATGATATGTACCTACGATAATCGTGATGTGTAGTTGGATCTCGTTGCAGTGTTATTTGATTTTTATATATTTTATGTAACAAATGTTCCGGTACTAACGCGATTTAACTATAAAATCGAGAAACCGAGAAATAGGCTTGTTTTCTCAATCACCCTTTCGCAAGCAAACCGCTCAAAATCCCGGTCAACCTGGAACCTTCGAAGCCGCGGTGAACCAAGCGACCGACATTGAACGCGGGGGAATTGCCCCCCTCGTCGTCCCTCGGAACAAATTAACGCGAGCGCAAACACTGAGCGCAAGGGCGTTCCTCCGACCGTCATTCACGGGCTCCGTTGATGACAGAAGAACGGACAGAGTCCATTGAGCCTCTACCGGGAAACCATTCTCAAACATTTGGTTTGACACTCGTGCGACGTTTTTCGCGTCTCACCCGCGTGTATAATGGGCCGTTTGCTCATTAGGGGGACAGGTTAAAACCTCGATCGTTGCGAACCATCTCGCTGAGGCTGATAAAACCACTGTGCCGCTTAACGCACCTGTGAAAAGCTGCTTGCTTCTTTCGTCCTGTTGCTCAACGGTTTGCCCGTGCTTTGTGACTCGGTTGTTGGACAACTACCAAGCGTACGCCAGTAGTCGATCAAAGACGCATTCTCTCGAACATGCGCCTCTTATCGAGCCTCGTTTGCCAGAAGCGTTTCAATATTACCCACTTTGCTTCCCGCGGGAAAAAGAATTCTGTTAGCGTAATTCGCGGTTGTTGCCGGGAATGTAAAGCGTGTTTGTTAGCTTCTTGTTAGGGGAATTCCTTTTTACGTAGTATGTTTCTTCTCCCCCTCACCCCTCGCTCTTTCTCTTTCTTTCTCTCTTCTTTTTTCTTAAAGTTGTTTTTTTAGCTTGACCAGAGATAGCGTGTTGGAAAAATTGGTAGTGCCAGACTGATTGCGTTCGATGGCACGTTGTAATTTTGCTTCATTACGCGTGTCTGGATTAAGGATGTTCTTTTAGCGAAGGAGAGGAGTCGAATTGCCGTGTGTGTACGTAGATAGTATGCAGGATTGAATGGGGATGGTGGAAGTTTTGATGCAAAGGACGAGAGAAGCTACCGGGGATAGACGCCGCGTTCGTGTGATAATCTCGCGTGATACCGGTCGTTAATACAATGTTAAATGCAACGCAATATCCTCATACGTATCGCGATGTGGAATGAGATACGAAAAAGTAATTATGAAAGACGATGCTCCGTTTTTTTGTAATTGAAACGTGTTGTCCGAGATGCTGTTTGACAAGGTTGGAGAGTTTCATTTTTCAGAATAACTAGAATTTGTGTTTAGATGCAGAAAATAGTGAATTGAAATTGCAGCATAATTATATTTATAATAATTCCTAAATCGTTATCGTTACTGTTACTGTCAGTTGTTTGGCGTGCATTTAAACAACAAAACGTTAAATAAATTGCGAACCGTGAGCATGAGGTAACTGTAAAATTGCAAACAACGGTCGCAATTTAGGAAAATGTTCGGTACTGAACGTTCTTCTGCTTTGGCACGGTTCTATTCGCTTCTTTCTTACTTCCTTCCTGCAACGCGCTATCGTCGTAAACGGGAACGAATGTTTGCCTACCTGACGCGAGCAGCATCAGCGAAAGCTGCGAATGAAGCTAGGTAAAAAAGTAGAGTAACTCGAATAAACATCGTACGTAACATATAACAATTCTAATACATAATTAGTAATAATCATAGCAATTTCCTGCAATAATTTTGTAACACACAACGTTTAATACAATATTGTCAAAATGCTCCGTTATCACCATCAATAAAACCAAGTCTTCCCTCAGAGAAAAAGCGCAACATTAAAAGAACACCACGAAAATTACACGCCACTTATAATAATGTGACCAATAGCAATAAAAAAAGGAACAAGAAAAGCATTTATTAACACACATAATTCTGATTGCTGTTGATCAATCCCCGTAAAAGCTCGTAGCCCATAAACGAGCACCCTTCGAAACGCTCGAGACGTTCCAATCTCGATTCAAGTCGTTCGTCCAAGACAGGGGTGAAAACAATGGAAAAGAAAGCAAGAGGAAAAAATAACGAGCGCAAAAAGTTAGTTGGTTCAAGTCCGCGATCGGCTCGAGTACAACGCTACGCAGGGGTGAGAGACAGGGCAACGTTTTGCCACACGGAGAATAGCGTTACTCGCGGCGTTGGCCAGCTGCTCTTATCTCTACCACCGGAATGGGGATTACTATGTTCCTATGGGGGTACAACTTGTTAGCCGATAACTTCGCGCCGATAACGAGGTTACGGACGGTTGGTCTCGAACCGATTCGCGATAATCATTCATTAGAAAATCTCGCTTAGAAACCTTTCGCACCTTGCTCGCTGCGTACGAAACAACCACTACGCTCGTCTCGTCTCCTCTCGTCTCGTCTTGGGGAGGAGAGGAGACGAGCGAACAGGCTGTTGCCGGTTTAAAATAGAATTGCGAAGCGTGTCGTTAATGATGCCCACCGAGTCATCGAGTTGACTCGCGCGGTAACGAGTTCCTCGCGTTGAATTTAACACGAGGCCCGAGCGAGGAGCTGGTTCGTTCGCGCGTATATATAGGGGCGCGATAAAATTTTACACCTGTTTGTCTGTAGCACGGTAAATCTGCGATCGAGCCAACGATCCGCTCGTTTTACGATTCTGTAAAACTGTGACTGTGGAATTGACTGACAACGAGTTGGAAGTATTTGAAATAGGAGATTTAGAAACGTTTACAACGTGACGCCTATTTATCTAATTGGTAGACCGAGGATTTTCTCAGAAATTTATGGAAAATTTCAAATTACGAAAACATGGACTACACGAAAATGGAACCCTCGGCATTGGGTTCGGTGAAGTGTGAACCGTGGATGAGTGAACTTGCACCAGAACTTGCACTCGGGGCCGAGATAGTGCGCTACGTGTCGGTCGTGGATCGCCTATAACGCCCGCAGCCTAAACGCCGAGGAAGTCGAGCTGAACTCATTCATAGAGTGAACTAACTTTGCTCGATCTCTGTTCGACGCCGATCCTGATCTTCCGGTTGAAATTCGCGCGCGGTTCTTTCGTTAAAATCTGCGCGATTCCTGGTCAAGATCGTGGTCTATCTTTCAGCTGGAAAAGTCGGATTCCTTGATCGGTGGTTGAAGCAGAGAGATCAATCAACCTAAACCTTTGACGCGTTGTATTCTGCGAGATCAACAAAGATTGACGAGTACCGAGCTGCTTTTTGATAATCATTTTGATAAGGAAAAGTCTCAGCGATCAGAGTCTTATTTTAACCAAATGAATTCATTTTGTTTATTTGAATCAATTCTCTTTGAATCTACCCACTTGAACTACGCACGTCATTTGATCGATATATTTATTTGAATGTAAAGTGGTTTGTTATACGAATGAAAAATCAATAATGAAGAGGAGAGTCATTACTTCTATTATATGAATTGTTTGTCCCACAAACGAAATTTCATCTCCCTGACTCGCCAAGAGAAATTTGTGAAATGTTTCATTGTTGCAAAAAGATTATTTTTTATACACTATAAGAATAAATTATTCTTAATATATTACGTAGAAGCAGTTGTTTGAATTAAATTATTTTAAATATATTGTATGGAAGTAGTCGCTAGACTAAATTGCTTTCAACGTATAGGAATATGTTGCGCGTTTTTTGGATATTTGAGTTACACGTTACACTATTAATTGGGATATCATCGTTAATAATTTACTAAATATTACATTTTCTTATCATACTAGTAACAGCAACCCATTTTGAAGTATCCTGAAGTAAAGTTTGCACATATATTTTATATACGTTTCCCTCGTAAACCCACAAGTAGTAAAACCCTATAATAATGTCTCCTTTTTAGAACCTTACAATCCACTATTTGACAAGAGTTTACTCATTCTGACCACATTTGGTAATTCCAATCTTAATATACCGATTGATCATTCTAAAAGAAATTACTCGTATAAAAATCATCTTTAAATTATTTCTGCAGTCTTTATTAAATATATACTACTAAATATTTTCTAACTTTCACGTGTATTTCCTACGTAACATATAAATATATGTGAGAAATATAAAATTTGTGAAAAATTTCTACAAACGTTCGAACAACTATTACGAACAACTACACACGTACAACTAAGAGCAAACACTCGAGACATGAAATTCAAATTCTCGCGAAAGGTTGGAGAATTAATTCTAGCCAAATGCAGGGCAAAGATTTAATCGCTACCTTGGACTTTAAGAGACAGCTCGATTTGTCACACGGCGAGGTGATCGATCATTCAACCTCGTTGTTTCGCAATCGGGCCAGATGATCGCGGGTGTAATTACGCCGATCGGACAGCGTTCCTCGAGTTACTTTCACACCGCGAGGGTATTCTATCGGCGGCCAATCGCCATGGCGTATCACGCGTCGAACGACGTGCCGAGGCTATTCCGCTCACGTTTCTCATTGCGCCACGTATGAATGATAAATTCTTTGATCCTATAAACTATTAATTACAACGGCTGCGGGCCGTGAAGTCGGAAGCCGTGATATGCGTTTCCTGTTCAGCCTGCGGACTGCGTCGCTACGTTTCTCATTGAGATGCGAAGGAAACACGTACCGTTGAAGATCGTCTCGTCTTCGGCAACGAAATTCTTCAGTCAGCATCTTTTGTGCTGAACGATCATTGTTAATTATTAATATCAGTGTGTTAGTTTGGCGCGTGTCAAGTACTAGGTAAGTGTACGTCATATTATTAAAATACAACAGGGATAACAGTGTTTGGTTTTTGAATAAATAGCTTTTGGCTCAATTAAAAATAATATTAATATAGTACAAATAACAGCAAAGATTTCTGGTGTTACAATTTTAATTAATTTGAAAATTGCTCGACGATCTATTAATCCCTGTTGCATTTTAATTTACTTTCAACAATTATAATATCGTAGTATTTAACTTTCTCGAAAGCAACTTTCATTCCAAATTTTTGGCTTACCTACTTCCATAGATGGAATGACTTCCTGTCGATTATTCACTCCTCCCTGGAGTTGACCGAATTTAAATATACCTGAAAAATATTCAAACTTGAAAACAAAGTCGTAAATAAACAAATTTTATTCTTTCTTTTCGATTTACTTTTGCATGTAAAATCGCGATTTCAGGAACAGCCTACGTAGTTATACGTAGGACATCATTTATCTGGCGTGTTATATATCACATTATTAAAGAATACTTTTATATTTTTATAGTCAAGTTGTTCGCCCGACTCGAAACAGGTACGATCAAATTATTACCCGATTTGAAGAGAAAAATTCGGAGTGTCTGACACAATAATAAGGGCATAAAGTATGTGACATGGGGACTGCGCATGCATTTATGCATATCTTACTATGCATATATTATTACGACACGCTGTCATGCTGGAAATGATATAAGCTGTAATGAAGGCAAAGCGAGCAAATACAAATTATTAACACGCACTTTAATAATTGATAACGCCTTGATAATGAATACTTTAGTAATTAATTTTCCTATCACGCGTAGAGTACGTTCGCGTCTTTTGATTTTATTTAAGAAAGAAACGAAGATCGAAAATTTTGAAAAGATTGAGAATCCATTAAGAAAATAATTTATTGTAATTAATACTTTGATACGACATTGTGCTTCCGTTTTGCAAAATTGTAGGATCTAGGTGGAAGAAAAAAATATTAAGCAACTGGACGTTAGAAAATAGAATTTGATAATATAAATTGATAGAAAATTTAGGTTTAGGATTAAAATATAAAATTTTTACGAAGGGAACAAAAGTGTAAGAGAATTTTTTTTTAGAGACACGGAAATGCAAGAAACACGGGTAACTTTATAACACAATAAAAAAGCACAAACTTTTATTTGTATATTTTCATGAATCTCGAAAAATGCACGTAAGTCTATAAAATTTTCATGAAAAGTGAAATTTTGTCACTATTAAGACAATAAAATTAATAAATCTAAAATTGGCCATTTTGACCATTCTGCTGGTTTCGTTCAATGATCGCAAACATCATGAAAAAATATAAAAAAGACTCAACCCACTCGTGTTGCATTATTTAATAACACGACGTCTCTTTATCGTAATCCCACGTTATTTGTCTGATCAATTCACCAATTACGATTTCCCTTTTCCGACGAGACAGCGAATGAGCCGCATCAAGATACAACTGACGACACTCGACCATTACGCAAGTGTGTGTCGATCGAACAGCGAAGGGACCAGCACACTTTTATGCAAAAACTGTCCACTCGTTTTTTTCTTTTTTCAGTCACGGTGCTTTATTATCGTTCAACCACGCGTCCACGGTCTCCCTTGGCATTCCGACACGGACGTTTAAAGCACGTCGATGCGCTTCGAGCGGTGGATACTTAACCGTCCCGGGAGAAAAATGGACCCGGTGTTATTAGCGAGGTGTTGGATAGCTGGTACCGCTATTTGAATAATGCATACGCTACGCCCTTCGTGCCGAAGCAGGTTTCATTCGATCCAATAAACGGCACGACGCGCACCTTTTCTTCCCTCGAGTTCCCTCGATACGCCACGCGTAATTGCCTGAAAATTTGTGGCAAAAGGATAATTTACCGAATCGCGTTGAACGAGCATGACGGGCAACGATGTTTGCCGAGCGAGTCGGATAGGTTTCGAAAGATTGGAATTATCGAGAACTACCGAAATGGTCAAAATGACCAATTTATAATTTTTTTCCTTTTTTTTAAGAATAGTTTTGCAGATTTACGATGTCACGTTCACAAAGATTCGAATGATTTTATATTTCGCATATATACGAATATAAGTTTGTGCTCTTTCTGTCTTCTTTTTATTCTTTGCATTCTATACTTCTCCGATTCAATTTTTGTCACTTTAGTCCCGTCGGTAGTGTTAACTTTTCTATTTTCGAAATGTTGACGTACGATCCTCCAATTATAAACAACAATTTTATCATCTACAAAGTATAAAAATGAAACGTGAAGTGTTCTAAAAGTTTCGTGCGACAGCGTACGTATTCAAACCGATTCAGAGTACTTCGTAGCCCGTTACTAGGTCTGACAGTCGATGACTCGGCCTTGCACTCTATCGAATGATAATGGCGACATTGTCTGAGGTCGGTACGCTCGATCGAATATAAAATTCGTCGACGACATGATTTGGGCTGGCGCCTCGTACAACACCACCCCATTATGGCCAATGACAATGGAAACACGGGCACGAGGTATGAACTACAGTGTACATAGTATGTCGTGCGTTAGCCACATTGTTGCGCTCGATAATGTATTCGTGACGTACTACGTATAATTTTGTTACTTGCTTTTTAAATATAGAATATTTATTCTGCAATGCATCGAGTTTTGTATGTCGAGTTGAACACGATGCTTTTAGCATATCTCGACGTACGTATACTTCCGCTTGGAAGAATTCGAACACAGATCGATTTACTTTAAAAATCTTTCTAAAATGTATAAATTAAATGTATTAATTAAACTTTAGTAATTTAGAGGCAATATTTGTGAACTTTTTTATGAAATTCTTGCATACAAAATAAAAAAAAATTAACAATTAAAGGCAGCATTTATGTTACTTTCTTTTATGAAATTATTAGAATATAAATATGAATTATTTATCGAAATACATGGTAATAATATATTATGTAATAATAAGATGGAACTTCTTACACATTTATATTATTCCTATATGAATTTATCATTTTTAAATCACGACATTTATAAAAATATCGCAATACATTTATATTATCTTAACAACCGAATTTTTCTTATTAATTTAGAAATTTTAGAACAAAATTATAACTCGATTACAAATATATATATATATATATATATTTATGTAATTTATCGTTGTCCAGTTTACACGGAGCCGTTAATTCACTCGCGAGGGGTTAGTCGCGCATCCCCCATCCCCCAGCTATTCAGTTCACTCGTAAAAAATTGACTTACGTTGATTCGGTTGATTATCGCCGTTGATATTTCTCGCGTTATTGTTCCATACCTTTGACCAAGTCGCCAACAAACTAACGATCGCAAAGAATGTCAGCAAGGATAACCAACAGCGCAGCTGTTGCCTCCGTTGCTTACCTTCGTCGAAGCTACTGTCGGGTAATTAGCGACGTATTAATACACCCGATGTAAACGAACGACGTGCACGCTTGTATTTCAAACCGGACCACCCAACATCCACGCAATCGTTAATTAAAGATTTTTCTACCAGGACGGAAGCAACGTGAGCATGCACGCGAGCGTGCTTCTATTATTCGGCCACAGACGCCGGGAAAAAAACTTTATTGATGGATGCGGTTGATGAATGTTGTGTCACCTCCGGAGAATGGACGAACACTTAGTAATTAATTGTTACATCGTTATTTATTATCGCTCTCAGACAGGGGTTGCTTTTGATACGATGTTATTACGATAGACACCCCTCAGACACCACTCAGGGAGAGTTAGATAACTACGTGTCACAGTAGAACTCTGCTAATACGAACTTTAATTATCACTCGAGTTATAATAATTATAATTTAATTTATGATTTACGTGTTCTTTTCTGTCACTATTTGCACGCATTGATACACACACGTTTTTTGATAACGATAACGATCAATATTTTTATATTCAAAAAAGTATACAAGTGACACTAATGCAATTTAAAATTTCACACGAATGTCAAAAGAACATTGATCTTCTTAATTTTCCTCAACACTGTTCTTTACCACGTTTCAGCCGTAATCGAGTTAAGAAACCAATGAAAAGTGGAATTAACCGGTATGACTTTTGCGTTTGGCTCAAAATCGCATGATGCGAAGAAAATCAACACGGTGATAATCACGAATAGTGTTAATCTGCGATAATGCGAAAGACTCGAGGAGAGAGAGAAGGAGAAAGAGAGAGAGAAGCGTATCTATCTCGAAGAATGATCCATGATCGTGAAGCTGCCTTCGAATACTATAGCCAGCGTCGTTTGTTATACGGTGGATGGGTATCAATTACGCGAATACCGGCGATTGATTGTGCATTGGCACCGTTCGAACGTGACGGAGGTGCACAAAGCATCAGAGGGACGATTTTGTACCGGAGGGTACATCGATCGACGATGATTCAGAAACGTTCCCATGCTGTCTAAATAGAATCTCAGTGCATCGACAGTGAGGCGTCGAGTGCCAATTGAGTTCAGAGAGACGTTCCACGATGAAATTCAAACTTTGGTGTATTAATCTCTGTTTAGACTGATTATTGATCTGTTACGTTTGACGTCTTCAGTTATCTTCAGGTGACTAAGATCGCTTCTTTTTTGATGTTTTATTTCTATCTGTCTTTTTTTCTTGATTTCTTTTAAAATGTCATTTGACACTGTTACAAAATGTCTCACTGAAAGAGAGAATTAAAGTTCAGATACGTCATTAAAGTTCAAATTTGTTCACAATATGATGAACATAAATTTGAATCAAATTGCAATAAATGATTGTAATAAATAACTACTAAAGTATGAATTGGAAAATTTTACTAGAAAACAATAGTATTGATGAACTAAATCAACGTTTCATTCATGAATGACGAAAATGATCATTTCTCCACCAAACTGAAATAGTAAAAATAATTTTGATTTCAATGATTTGAAGTATACGTAAAGGATATACTACAAAATAATCAAATGGAAGAATACTACCAAATTACTTATACCAAAAATGAAATATAGACAAAAAAATCTCCGTTGATTAGATAGATGTAAATTAATATAAAAAAAAATAATTGTACTATCATCTGAATATCTTTATCTTCCCGTTAGTTCAAACATGAGAGACTTTTTAGTAATTTTCCGACTAATTGAATGCTCCCAATGAAAGGAACAAGAACATCTACTTAAATAACTCGTCGACTATACACGATTAGAACGTAACAGGTATAAACGCTGATTAAGATTTATTATAAAATTTGTTCAAGTTTGTTCTTGCCGTAAATCGATAGAACGATAACCATTGAGAAAGTAAGAATTTACGTAGCATTTGTAATCGACCATTGACGGAACTGCGAGCTCGCGAGGCAAGAACCAAGTGTTGCGTGATTGTTTCGCGAGAAGAGAAAAACCTGAGAGAGCAATTCCTCGAATGCTAGTTAATTTAACGGTGATTAGAGTTACAGTGCCGGCAAATAAAGCATGTCGCAGTCTGTCTTTACGGTTGGTTTATCGAAATAAAAATCGACGAGTAAATTTTCGACGAGAAGACTCGTCATCCACGAAGGAAAGAACTTGTTGAGAACGATTCCTTGCACCATTTTACGTCAAAGAATACTGTGAAAGTGAACCTTATTTAAATTTGAAGAATTTTATGTAATTATCCATTTACTATCTAAGCGTACAAATATATTTTAATTTATACATTTGTGCTTCGTATTTATATGAATAAATATTGTAACAATTTTATCTTGAATATTTCATATGATTTTGTGTATATCATGTGCTTTCTACTCAATTTTACAAAAAGTTATTTAGCATGTAGCATAAAAATCATTTACTATTATAAATAAAATAATTAGAAAAAGTAAACAGAAAATATTATCTCTTTTGGTGCCAAAAAGATGTACATACCTAAGCGAAAAATACCGAGGCAACTTGAGAAAAAACTTTCAGTTTGAGAAAAAATGTCAAAGAGGAATATTGAGAAATAAAAGAGAATGAATCAACGTAGCCAACAACGATGTACCATTGTTCAGCACTCGAAGATTCAAAATTATTTGAGTCTATACATCCATCACTCGCTAATAGAAAGATTCGTTTAATTAGTTCTATCTCAAACGACAACGTCACCTCGAATCGTCGCCTCGATCGATTGTCGCTTAACCGATGATAGCAATCAGTGACAGCATGATTGAAAGATTGGCATAAATTGGTCGCGTGACGACAATCGATTCGTAGGACGTATCGCGACACGGACGTGGTTAAACGTTCGAACAATCGATTGCATAAAACGAACGGGTAACTGAAAATCGACAACACATTCGCCAGTTTCATTCTCATCTCATAACAGATGTATATAACGCGTTGTTTCTAACTTCTTGGCTCTATTAATACGTTCAAGGGAGCATTAATCGGTTGCTAGAATTTTCAAATGCAAAAGTAAAATTTCAAACAGCCAGCAACTCTCGGGAATCTTAATCGTGCATGCACCTCTCGTACTGTTAACTTATTCTCCATCGGTCGTCATTCGTGCACCTGACGGCGGGGAGAGAGAAAGAGTGCAAACGTTTATCTGAATGGGCGCACAGAGAGGAAGGAAGAGACAACGCGGAAGGGTCTCGTTGTGTCAAAATAGGTGGTAGACGCCGGATACAGGACGCAGGACGTAACACGCAGGTGCGGACGCAAAACGCAGGCGCGGACGCAACAAGCAGGCGCGGAAGCAACACGCAGGCGCGGACGCAACACGCAGGCGCGGACGCAACACGCAGGCGCGGGTGCAAGACAAAGGCGCTGCACGTCACTATACAACACAATGTAAATACTATGTAATACTATTACTATATAGATACTATACAATATGGATATGTACTACATTATATAGATACTAGAGCATAGAATACTGCGCTATAATCTTTGTAAATGATCTGTGCTGCTGTTCTACTTTTTTAATATGTTGAGCATTATGGTGATATATAATTATCATTGGCAAAGGGATTTATACTGGACGAAGTGAAAAATTTGCTCGCACTGCTCTTGCAATGTAGTATCCAGTATCCTAAGATTATAATGAGAACGAATACTAGTTTTACTCACCAGAGGTTAATACATCACAACGATATACTGAATGAGTAAAACACACGTGTTCAGAAATAAGCGCACGCTCAGTTTATCTAGCGTCAAACCTTCAGTCTTCTAATGATCTCCCTCAGGCTCGATCAGAAAAATTAAACATACCCCTTCTCTTAAATCCCCGACGAAATTTACATCTACGTGTACACTAAGCAATCTAAGTGTCTATCGGCGCTAATTATTTCGTCACGCGCTATCAGGCTTGCTCGACACAAGCGGAGAAAGCAGTAGCAAATTGTTCGAGATATTATGATTCGTTCGAAGATGGTGTTTCAATGAAAGATTAAGAGTTCTCGCTACTCGGTTGTCTGGTTTAAATCGATATCGCGTAACGTGTTACAAGGATGAATTGAACGACGCGGTTGCACCTATTATGGCGTAGAATTTATCGGAAAACTTATCTGTACATATATATATATATATATATGCATATATGTAGATATATATATACATATATATGTATGATCGCAAGAGGATTGATACTGTTTCATTTTTATTTATTATTGTCCTTTGTTACTTAATATTAATAAATAAAAATGAAGCAGTATGTAATATGACATAAAGAATATAAAAAAGTTAAAGACAAAAATTATATAAGAGGAGAATCATACAAGTAAATTTCTCTGATTTACCTTCAATCCTTAAAGAAAAAATTGCAGCTAATTTTGAATTTATCTTGAAGTATTTGTAAGGTGTATTATAATAGTGATCGTGGGAAATTGATTCTGTTTCATTAATTTATTAATCTCCTTTTTTAAGATCCTGTTGGTGCTTCGAGATATCTGTCTGTGACTTGTAAATGACTTTCTTGTAAATGACGAATTCTTTTTTTATTATGGATATTTACGTCCTCTTGCGTCAACACACAATCCCGATCGATTAATCATTCCTTTGACAATCTAGATCAATTACTGCGTTTTGTATGAAACCAGCAGGTGTCCTATACCCGGGGTATATAATTTCCTCCCCGATTGGGTTTCCTTTCCGGCCACAGGCACGCGTTCACCGCGGAAGAAGTAGGCGATGATTTTTTGAAATTGGAAACGAACCACGTCCTCCGAAGGACGCACGAAAGGCGATGGGAAACGATGTGATGACACGCGATACTTCTCCTCTATTCTCACATAACTCTTGACTCCGTTTTTCTTCCGACTTTGTAAATTCACGAACTATTTGATTATAGTACTGCATCTTGATTGGACCATTATCACAATTATCGTGGAACTTTAGGTATTTTGCATGAATTCCTTGAGTTTGCAGTGTTTAAAATGGCTTCGAGATCGTGATTAATCACGGGTTACTACCTGTTGCAAACAACAACTCTCGAATGTTTTACAATTTTTCTCTTTTATCCAAAATTATAAATTGTAAAAAATTGTCAATTTTTTATTTAAAATTATAACTGTCCTGCTATATTAGAAGCTACTAATTTCCATGAAGGTACATTACAAGAAAGAAAGATTACTACTATGTAGTTATTAACTTATCAGTTATCACTAATTTATTATATTATTGCATTAGTCATAATTGTCAGTAGTTAATCGTCTCACGTTCGTCCATGTTTTATTAAATTTTCTTTTCTCTCTCTTTTTTATATTTTCGTGTATTTTTTTCTCTCGTATAAATAACAAATTATGCATCTCGAGAGTCGTTGCGCAATGGAGCAGTCGATAATCGATAGAAAAGCTGAGAGTGCTATCATCGAGAAGGGCGAATATCTCGTTCCTTTACCGGGATGATTCGATCGCTGACCGGTGTATATCGCCGACCATAAGCCATTCAGGTTCGTTAGGCGTCATTCAAGGGAGAAGAGGGAGACATTCGATGGAACGTGAGGTATGCGCAGTTTCCGCGGCGTCCAAGGACACTTGCAATCCGAACTTGCACCTAGGCTTGTCATCTTTACGAGATCTCGATTCCACGAGGAGTGAGAATTGCATTTGAATCTTCTATCTTCGTAGAAGGCTTCGTGTCCTTCCCACTGAAATCATCCATAAAGGAGCATACGCTGAGACTGGTATATACGAGTTTGTAATGAAAATCTATAGACTAGTCCGTACAGAAATAAACACAACAGCGAGATTTCTCGACTAATCGGAGTTCTTCGTTTAATTTATCCTGGGATTCTTAATTGTTGCTGAATCGTTTTGCATATTTTCTCTGGCTGATGATTCTCGTTAATCTTTATTTCCTCTTCTTTTCTCTTCTTCTCTTCTTTTCGTCTGTCTTTTCCTTTCTCCTTCGTTTAATTCAATAAACTTTAGGGTTTCTTCAGCTAAAAATATGGAACGAAGTTTTTGATTAAACAGATATTTTACTTTCGCTTTCTTTTTTTTTTTAGAAGAAGTTTGTTTCGTTAAAATACAAAGGGTCATTTAAAATCCAAAATTCTCAACAGGAGTGTACATCCTGTGAAATTCTCAATTACTGCCGAATTGCCATTGTCGTTTGATTTTTCGTTATCTCTTCAGCGACGTTACACGCACTAGATAAATATTTATGCAGTATGTGCATACGTATCTGGTAACAAGGGGAATTCTTGAGATAACGTCTCGATTATTAAGATGAGGTTAATAGTTCAATTTCCTGGAAAGTTAGGCGAGCCCTTGATACAGCACTGTGCATACAGATAATGTCGTTGCATGCGTGTAAAGCGGACTATGCACGTGGGCGGGACAGGTTGTGCATGTGTTCATTACCGGCGATGCGTTGCCATCATTAATATCGGGAACGATGCCTTATACAGCGACGTCATATTCGCGATGGGTATCCTTTTCTTCCGTTGAGTACACATCTTAAGCGGAAATTTGATTCGCATTCGGTTCAATTAAGACTCCGTAAGCGAGTTCGCTCGCTATTCTCGTTTTCACTCGTTTCAGAAGTTTATTTCATCCCGAGTGAACTGTATACGAACGATCTAACTTTCAACGTCATCTTGTATTAATTTTACATTTTTTCTGATATTCTGCTCGTGGATATTAATTAACGTGTAATTTCACATTTTGAAGAATGGCTATCAAGTAATATAAGACATTAATATATTTGTAAAATATTAAACTTGATATGTGTGTATATGTGATGATAACATTGACATGTATCTTGATATTAATTAATATAATAAAAATTTTATTTTTTGAGTGATGTTCTTTTTTCAAATATTGATCTTTGTATGTACGTTCTGACAAATTCTGAAACAAATACAACCCTTGTCGTAGAACAGTACACATCTGAGCGGAGGTGTATGTGATCAATAATGTATGAAGAAAAAAAGAAAAGTTCAAGCATTCAATTTAATTACAGTTATAAATTAAATTAATATACTATATATAATTTATTAATATATATATATATATGTTATTTAATGTACGTATATATATATATTTAGATAATTTTAATAATAAGTTCTATAAAATTAATGAAAATTACATAAGGGAATTAAAATTAATAGATATAAATTAAGTGCCAGCAATAGCGGTTAAACTTATTTTATAAGTTTATAATTTATAAATTTTATTTAAATAAAAATAAATTAAACAACATTATCGTGATGTGTCCATTTACGAGTGCGCATTATTCTGTAGATCAATCTTGTTGACCTTACGATACGTGTGTATTTCATCTCGTAGCCTAGATTTCACGTTGGTCGATATTCGGAAGGTTCGTCGTCATAACAGTCAGAGAGTTTCGCAAATCTTTTTTAAGACTTCGCCTTGACTGGCCACTGTGACAAAGTTATGCAATTACGAAGCGTTATTACGTTTGCCACAGGGGAAAGTTCTCAACCCCGAAATAGAATTCCGAGCTCGAAGCCTAAAATAGATCTAGTTTCTTCAAAACGGTCACGATGCAATTCTGACACGAAATGTTAAACGTACTTGGCTTTATCTTACTTCCAAAAATAGTGCGATCACTTCTATATTTTAACTTTATTCCTTGGAAATAAGTTTCTTGAATTGAAGCGATTTTAACATGTATATCTTGAAGTGTAGAAAATACTACAAATGCTCCATCTTTTTTTTTCTTATTTCTAACTTATCAAAATGTGATACAATTCTTATATATAGTAGAATTTTTATCCAAACTCCCATCTGTAGGAACGATGTCTTAGTCACTGCTTGATTAAATAAATTTTTATTAATATTCCACTAGTAACTTATTATTCATGATTGAAAAATCGCTGAGTAATGTGAAGATCAATGAACTCGAATCGAGTACACGAGTTATTTCTTCATCGGTGGATTCAAATAAATGGAATTTAATCGCAAAAATATACTTTTTTCTATCATTAGAGTCAGCAAATCTCAGCGAACCAGAGGTTTTTCATCGAGTACCCGAAACATTCGTAAGAATAAATTATTCGCAAGAAATGGGTTCATTTTCACATCAAGTTCAAAGATGTTGCTACATCACTTTGAGAGGGGGTAAGTAAAGATACCTCCTTCCCTCGAAAATTTTGCAAATCCACACACCAAAGAAAATTACATCTAGTTTTTAAAAGTAAAAGTCGACTGTGATCTCGAGGACTGAATTATTATACACGACGTGAGTTTCTTATTAATAAACGATCAACTGTACTTAGAGTTAAGGTGAATGCGTCCCGACGAACTCGGAACTTCCGAACGTTCCTCTTCTTTTTCCACGGGCTTCTCGTGGGTCACCGGCGTTGGTGGACGTTCGCGTCCGTAATTCTGCCCTGCGCGAGGAAGAGAGCGGCAGGACAGGTCCGGCGAGATGCTCCAGGGGGAAAGTATCGTTGCATTTTGATCGCGGAAGATCGTTACTCCCGATCGAGGCTCGCCGCCGCGCCGCGCCGCGCCGCGGCAGACTCGCGCGCATACCACGAAGCGCGTGTACCGCCAGCCTCCGTGTATACATGTGTACCAGAGGCGTTCGTACACGTGCGCCGCGCGTACCTACGTACAGTACCCACGTCGGCTCAAAGTTAATCTGGATTAACCGGTCTTGAATTTTCTGTGGGGAGAGAGGGCGGTACGACGCGATGTAGAACGGGCGACGAGGCCCAGCAACGGCAACAGCATCGTCGGCTCCGAAGGAGGGGAAAGCCTCTGCGCTCTGTGTAAGGATGAGGCGATCGGGCGAGGTAGGTTGGAGATGTGGAGAGAGGGTGAGTGGACAAAAATCGAGATCAAAGAATTATGCCCTCTGGAGAGGAGCACCGGTTGCGCCGCCTCGTGCGCGCAACGCTCGTGCCTCGTAGACGCGGAGGCGCATTATGCTACGTCTACACTGGCTAGAGAGTCGTTCGCAATCAGTCCGAGCATTGTATCCACGAGCTGGAGCTCGTGAATGGTTGCAGGGAGAATCTTGCAGAAACTTGGAAACATGTTGCAGGAAGATCTGAGAGACTCGATTCTACGTAGGTATGTCGTAAAGATTCGAGGCTTTTACGTAGAAGCAGTGTGAATTTGAAATCTCGAGGAACACCTGGAATTCCATCAGCGTTATTATTTTGTAAAATTCACGCTTGCCATCTCGCCAACTTGATCCAGATATAATTCTGGATTAGTGTAATAATTTTCGAGTCGTGGTTGATGTTTTCGAGCTTTGCGTTAGTTGTGTTATTATCTCGACGAGTCGCTGTAAAGAACTCTGAGATGTCTTGATTAGAATAAATTCTTCATCGTATCGTCCACTTAGTGCTAATGATTTATCAGACTGTGAGGAATTTTGCTCTAGTCTAGAAAAAAACTGCGAGAACTGGGTTCATTTCAAAGCTAAATGATTGTCAATTTCGTGGTCAATCACGTTCCTCCGAGCTCGTCAACAGATTCTTTGATATCTCCATACCGATCAGATCGCAAGCAGTTACAGGCAAACAGATCGTTTGATCATGATCACTTTTCTGCACGCTGAAGTTTGCAGAAGTTGTCACAGTCGCCGTTGAATGTAGTTCGCGAATTGTTTCGCGAACAGCAGTGTGGACGCGGCATTACGTGCTATCCCTCGTGAACGAGGATCGTGTACGGGGGATTCTCGTCTAGTTGGCGGAAGAAGGGATCCCGTGGATACGTAACGATTGTATTTGTTTCGTCTTATTCAGTGAAGCATGAATGGTCTCGGGGATTCAGCCTTGGACGTTAGACGTTTCCTTGCGTCATATAGGTGTTGTTAATGATCCTGTTCGTCCGTGTTCCGATTCTCCGCAGTATTTATACAGACGATGGTTCGTTAGTTTTCTCCAAGGGAGTCGTGGTATTGATAAGGTTGCGGAAGCGCGCCGCATTATACTATATTATGCACACTTTGCGTTTCATTCACCGTTGGTGTTTCGAATCCTGTTCGAATGTAGAGGATGTTGGGTCGTGTTGGTTTAATCAGGGTGAATATATTAGAGCGATGATTTTTAACCCTGTTTTCCTCCTCACGTTTTGTTCGCGATCACTTTAGATAGACGCTTTTCTTTACATTTGGTATTTTTACATATTTATCTATTTGGATGAATATAATTTAAAGTTCCAGCAGATTTTTAAACTTATAGAAAATGTACAAAATACTAGTATTATGTAACACTCGTAGTATTTAACAGATAAAATAATTTTTTACCTTCCGTTTTATTATCTTTTTATCATTTTCCAATTATAACGATAGAATACATAATATAAAAACAAAATTACACAAATATTCAAATATACTATTTTTATATTAATTAAATTTCGGTATTCCACTATATATTCCATAGAATGCATAGAATAATTAGTGGATAAAAACTATAATAAAAAATCAACGTTTCGTTCCCGATTCAGATATTCTTGTGCTGAAATGTATCAATTGATTTAATTCACTAAACGAACAGTCAAAAAGAGAAAAATGGCAACTGTTCTCTGGAAGACACGTTCGAACCGTTGCGAATTCTTTCACGATAATTTCGTACGTTTTTCCAAACTACAAATAGCAGAATAGAGGACGTGATAGTTTTCGATGAAAATACAGACCTCTACGAACGCTAAGAAATTAATAAATCAATAAATTAATAGAATCGAAAAAAGAGTCGTCTGAACCGGCTATTACAGTTGTCGGTGATAACGAACCAGTCGCGCTGTCACGTTAATTTAATTGGTCCGATTAGAATGTACTCGCGTGCACGAACACTGCTTTACGCAGCTAAGGCTATGCCGCACTGCGGTTATGCATGTTAACAACACAATTAACTGCGCGTCGGATCGGTCTCCGAACGGTCAGATATCTGAACAGTGGACGCATGTGTTTCAATTAGACCGGGTAGAATCGAACATTACTGTTCGAGGCGTTTCAATCGTCTCGTAATCGCGGTAATTTGGCGAATGGGTTATAAATTACAATCAACGCGCACCGCTTTCCATAGATCGCGAATTCTTATTCACCTCGACGTTAGTTTCAGTTTATTCGCGTGCAATTGGCATAATTTCCGGAAAGTCGGCCTCACGTCTCAATTATATTAACGGGAGACTTTTCAAATGAGTCTTGTAATTTTTGAAAATTTTTACATCACGATTCGACGGCGGAATCGCATATTAATTAATTAGTACAAATAAAGAAACGGAAGAATTATGGATGAGCAGAGATTTGTTTCAATTTGTTTGAAATTTTATAACATGTACTTTTGCATTTAGATATTTTATACGTGATGCGTGAAATATTAACGTCGTCGAACGGGAGGTTCCGGATATAATGCGCGTTAAGAGAAACGTATTCGCGATTCGTATTAATTATTCATGACGACGAGCGTTTAAAATGAAATTATGCAGCTATTCGTGCGTCACTTTGCCAAATCGGTAGGTACATTTAATCATTTAGACGGATTCAGCGTTTGCAAAAGGAAATGCTATTTGTGGCTTTGAGACGCAGGAAATGAAGAAACTAATAATGGAACAGACTGTACGCCTACCATTTTTATATTAGTAACTTGGATATTTGTTGTATTTAATAACAATATTTTTCTAATTCTATTTAGCACTAATTTGGCATAAATATTTTATTTGCACCTATACTTTGAGAAGAATATTGTAATTGTAATAAATTTGCACTTGCAATAAAGAGAAAAATATATATATATTATAAATAGAATATAATATTATAATATATATATTCTTTTTCTTATTACTAATAAATATAATTAAATATAAATAAATATTATCATTGTATCGAGGATAAGAACTTCCATTTTTTTCACTTTTGACGAAAATAACTTTTTAGTTACATTACAGAAATATTAATATAACATAAAATATTTTCAAATATTATTTTTACTCCGTAGATATATTTCTTCGGTCAGTTATTTGATCCTACCAAAAAAGTCACTAAATCAATGCCTCTTGGTACGAAATGTTTAACTTCATCTTCCATTCTTGAAATAAAATTATTATATATCTTAATATATCGAATAGGAATGGAAGAGAAATATTCGTTAGTAGCGTAGGCACTTCGTACTCGTACGAAGACAATGTTGATAAATCGTTCAGAGATTTTCGTGGAAATAAATCTCTTATACCACGCACTCAGTCATGCGTGTATCCTTGGTGGAACACAATAGGGTTAAAGAACCCCTGATACGGCGTCAATTGATTAGCAATGGAGAACTACGCAGCGGCCGTGGGTCGTCGGATCGTCCTTTTTGAATTTGCAATCTTAAGATAGTACGCGTACGGTTCTGTTCGTTTGTCTGCTACGCGCACGTCACGAGAATAAACGATAGTAAAGTCTCGCTCGTGATTTACAGGTACAACGATACGACGATGTTGGAAATTTAATGAATTTTTCAACGACACGACTTACCCGATGGTTTTCGTTGTCGAGTTGTCAGAAAAGAGAAATTAATAGCGAGATGACAATTTCTCGAGGACAATTTAGAATGATTTAAAATTAACGGCGACGTGAGTTTCGTAGACAATTAAAATAAAGTGAAAACGAGAAATTGGAGATAGGATTGGAAGTAGCCAAGTATAAAAAAAATAAAACGATTGATCTGCAAAGTGAAGGATTTCTTCTATTGAAACTATTACCAAGTGTTTATATTTTAACTAACGAGACACAGTGGAGAGAAATTTTCTATATCGTATTCGGTGTTCCACTTTACCTACTAAGGAACGAGTGCATTCGAAACACCTTTGCCATATGGAGACTTGGCGTTGGTATTGAAACAATATGCTCCGTATCTGAAATAAAGTACACGATGTAGATGTAAGCTATGGATCATGTCGCAGCGAGATAGGGAACTGCATTTACATGTTCTTTGGGGTTGAATCTCCGAAATAGACTTCCTCGACGTCCGCGATCTTGTCGAAACACCTGTGCGCCGGAAATGCTTTCGGACTGTTTAAGGACTCTGCGTATATCGCGACAGATCTTTGATGACTGCACAGTTCTATCAACGCAGACACGTGGAAATCATAAATTAAAGTAATTAATTAACGTGATTGGGGAAGTGTTGATTTCAAATTGAGACAAATAATTTTGAAGAGGTTAACGCGTATGAAGTGTATCTTTCAAATAAAATATTAACTGTAAATAATTTCTTTGGAATATTGGATCTTTAATTAAAATAAATTTTCACGTGACTCGTTGTATTTTAAATATAAAATTCTGAGGAATGGAGTTACTCCACTCTCCTTTTAACAAACTGTCCAATTTGTATGTAACAGATTTTTAAATTTTCTCAAAAGTGATCGTTTCCAGCTTTAACTTCGTACAAGTTTTCTAATAATAGTATTTCGACATTTTTGTTACAGATGTTTTTTAACAAATTGTAGCAAATTTCTTTTCGATCAATAGTATAAGTTTTAATTTTAATATTTAATATTTTGTTTAAATCCCTAAAGTTAATTTATATTCCTTTCTATAACATCATTTTATTATCTTTTCAATGATTCATAGGACAAAATTTACCGATTAAATGGCTTGTAAAATCCAAAATTGAAAGAAAACCGCGACATCTCATACGCATCAACTTAAGAAACTAATTGATAAATTACAACGATCCCTTAAAAAATCAATAATCAATAATCAACCCTTTTGAAATAAACGAGAAGAATATCGTAAAAGAAGCCAGAAATACAGCTCTGGACGTTGAAAAAAGTAGCTGATTTTATAGACTGAAATTTAACGTCCATCTTCTAGTCAAACAACCCTAATTTTCCTCGCGAGTAATATCACGGCATAAACATATGGAGGAGAAGAAAAAAAGAAAAATAGAAAAAAAGAAAGAAAGGAAGGTATCGTCCAACATCAAAAAGATATTTCACTACTGCCTCGAATTTTTTCACCCGACTATTGACCATTTACGATCGATGACAATGATTACCAGTAACCAAACAACATAAGTGGATCCTTTATAAATTACAATGATTAGGGGAAAAACAGGTTATCAGATTGTAAGTGCTGTATTCGAACGCTATTAAAATTTTCTATACGTTCTATGACCAGCCACCGGAATAACTTAACGACGAACATTATGATTTACCTGCACCGAAGATTATAGGACAACCCGGTTGCACGCTGATCCCCTTGTTTGCGTAAAAGTCAACAGTGCCCGTGTTGATAGCCGCCCCATAAAATCCACCATCAGTGTGAAGGATAACAACGGCCTCGGCATCGGTCGATCTGATGTGACACGCGGACGGATAAAACAACGGAAATGCTGGATCTAAACCTGTGTTCGAGAGATTAATGTCTTTCTGGCTTGTCAATGCATAGACTGGCCCGCAAATATTTGTAAATATCTCTGAAAAAAAATATATTACGCTTGTTGGACGAAATATTTTCAAATTAATTGAAAGTTAATCTCTTTTTTGTTCTTCTTGCATTTACTTCTTTTTCATTTTACGCTTCTACCAAAAGAAATAAAACTTAGGAGTGCCTTTCATTTGAAACTGAACAAAATTCGGTCAATGCTCGTGACATTTTCTTCCTTTCACCGTAATTCTTATGAAAATTTAACAACATTCTCTTGCATGCAACATTCTCTTCGTTACTCTAATTCTTGAAAGAACGTTTGACTCACTCACCGGTTATCCGACTGATATTCGCGAATTTGCCAATTTTGCCAGCAATGTGGGCACCCAAGGAATGCCCGATCACGTGCAAAGTGTTCAAATCGATCAGCTCGATCAGCTGATTTAACGATTCAGCAACTACTCTGCCTATCGCAGCTACTTGACTCGCCACGTAAACGTAATTAATGTGATACGCTATGTCTCCCCAATCGAGCAGAATGACGTTCACGTCTCCCTTGTCGAGATAAGCTGCAAACGTGGTATCGTAAACTCGATCTTAATTTTCCCGTCGTTCGATCCTTTTTTTTTTTTTTGCATCGCGTGATAGCAATATACCTCTAATTATTACCCGAACGTTCTCCGCTTCCGTGTTCTCCATGAACCCGTGTATGTAAAGGATGCTGTCCCGATCGGTCAAGATGGCGTCGGCGATGTTTCCTGGATTTGTCACCGTACTCTCGGTGGACGTGAAGTGAGAGCTATTTCTGTAACGAAACGTTTATTATTTTGTGGAATTTCATATTCGTCGGAGTTTTGTTTGCAACAGGTATTCGGAAGGCGAGGGTTTCTGACTAGATTAACTCTTTACTTTTATATTTCAGAGAATTTTAAATTAATGTTGTGTAACGACAGAGAAAATATTTTCTTTTCTACTTATTTATTTATTTTTAACCATCAATATCATTCTTTAAATATGATGTAAAAAATCTACCGAGAAACCTCTGCATACACCCGTACACATAAATATAAAACGAAAGTAAAGAATTTCTGTATAAACTTGTGCAGAATTATTCCTTCCAAGCAATACAATGGAAATTATCACAATGTTTGTAGAACGCTAATTCATTTGCAAGAATACCACGACAATTCACAAACCCTTGATAAACTTTCAAACGAATTTTTGTGATGATATCCCGAGTATCTTCTTCATCACCTAGATCACAGAAAACGTGGTTATTGAGTACGATAATATTTTTTACCAGAACGATGTAATAAAACGAAATAAAGATGATTCTTTCACCACGAGAAAGGGCAAATTAATTCGCACGTACACGTTATCGCATCGACAACGTCTTTGCGCATCGAATAAAAAATCAAATACAGACAGGCGTATACTTTTAACATTGTCACTTTGTGTCACGAAGATGATTACAAAGAAAAGAAGAGAAAAAGAAAAATGATACACTATCCGTTCCGTAAACCAGTAGGGAATGTGTCCATGTTTTATGACATTCTAGTTCGTTATGGAATGGATTGGAAAATCTTTGCTATATATATAAAGTATATCCCTCTCCGTGAGACTGTAACCTCCTGCTGACGTAACGAGGAAGGAATAAAGGCGGTATTACTTTAGTGCGAAGTAAAGGGGTCATTCATGGGTTGCAAAACGCGTTTGGAGTGTAATTCTTCTTAACAGAACGCGTGCTCCCCTGTTTGTTCAAAAATCTTGGGACAAAAATTAGAAAAATTAACAATAAAACTATCAAATCGGTCAAAACGATCAATTTGAGTTGTTCGCATGTTGCTACGTTGTAGTTTTATAGATTTGAATGATTTTTGTAAAATACCCGAATAAAAGTTTGCACTTCCTCTTTTCTTGCACTTTAATTTCTCTGACACAGTTTTTGTAGTTTAGTCGTTGATTAAACTAAACTGAGAATTCTGTATTAAGTATTAAGATGCTAACAATATTATAAATATATACAATTTTTGTAGATTTATTTGTTAATATCTCTGTAGAGATATTTTTTTAATTTAACTGCAAGAATTTAAACAAAATTAACTACATTCTGCTATTAAATTTAATTGTAGAATTTTATATCTTCGTTTGGTATGACAAAATGAATCGATTCGTGCAAAAATTCAAACTATGTACATGAAGAAGTAAAGAAACAGAATGCGACATTATTTTTTTCTACTTTCAACAAGGTTGAATCAAATTGTATGTTATGTGTACCTACTTGTTTGTACAATAAATCTCATCGTGATCAGGAATTCGTGACATTTACGTAATTTCATTTCAAATTGTTATGTTACGTTACAAATTGTGCGATTGTGAACACACGTGCATGCGATACATTCAGTAATAAATAACCTAATTTTTTCCTTTTTTTGAAATTTTATAAAATTGAAATTTCTATAATAAAACGATTTTTATTCTTTACATAGTTGCAACAATTTCGAGAGTATAGCTCAAGATTACTTTTTATTTTTAAACGGATACAATAACGTGTAGTTATTCAAAACACTATTGCATAAAAATTTTACATGTCCTGTGATAGATCAATTCTTGATCTAAAAATTGGAAATACACTCTCTGTTGCACGCATGCGTCAAAGATCGAAGAAATAAGAGCAAAGTGGGCAATCGATGAAACTTTGAAAACCACGCCGCGATCGAGCATCTCGCATTCTCAGCCTTACCCTGTTCAAAAAATTTCCTCGGTTCGCCATTCTCAATAGTCGTTTCCATAATCTCCGAGTATCAAATATAAAAAAAAGAAAAAAACCCTTCACTTCCGGCAGGTCAGCGTGGCAGTCACCTACGCGCTGCGCGGAACCGCGATCTCGCGTTCTACCGGCCAGCCACGGCGCGTTCGTTAATTGAATCTTCTGGGTCAAGCGATATCCCGCGGGACGAATCAGACGACTCCCTCCCGTGGGCGTTCGCAGGTCAGAGCGACGCGTGAATACCGCGGCTCTTCGGGCCAGCGCGAAACATCGGCCATTAATAACACCGTGTAACGAGTATAGTTTAAAGCGCGGGTACCAGCGCGTGTCTTCCTCCTACCAACTTATGCTCTCGTGGGCTTAAACATCTGCATCCCGATGTCGTGATATCACGCCGGCTCTGCTTCGGCTACGAATGTGCATATACAGGGTGTCCACTGGCAGAGATTCGTTCAATTCGACTGTGATCGACTATAATCGTTTCAATAAATATTATGGAATATTCTATGATGCTTGCACTTGTCACTTTTTTACTCACCGTAAGGTGTAATTTTTATTTTAGTTCTTGTAATTCTCTATATATACAGAGGATGGTAGAGATTTACCATTATTGACTGTCAGTCATCTAATTTTAAATCTCCTGTATTGTACAGGATTACGTTGACAGTGATTCGCATTTAAATTTCACGTTTTAACAAATGAAATATTTGATTCTTCTTATTTTCTCCTGAGTCTGACTCTAATGGCACGTTAATTTGTCAGAAACGATTGAAATATTGTACAGAATGTCATCACTGTGTACAGAGTATCTCGGACTTTACACACACACATATTTTTTCAGTATATACAGATGAAAATTAGACTGAAGTCTAGTTGTAAGACGAGGAATATTCGAAATTTTTGTTATGCATTTGTCGACGTTTCGGTTTTATTTACCCGCAGAACTACACTGGCAAAATTTCAATTAAATTTGAATGGATTTAAGCGGCTCTCCGTGGATTTATTTATTCGCAAGTACGTTTTAATTTCATCCGAACGTCATTGCGAATTGCACTTGGATCGAACACCCTGTACGTACGTGCGTCTGCCTACGTAATGTAGGTGGGTCGGCGGGTAGGTCGTTTTTGTATTAAGTGTGTTCGCGATTTAGACTCGATGAATGGCGCCGTTCTTGTGCACCAGCCACGAAGCGGACAGATTCCCTTTTCCTTTAAGAATTTCATCGCCCTCGAACACCTCTCTTCCTTTCTCTTCGGGTATCTCGTGATCGCCCGAAGCCGAGAATGCGTTCAAACAATGTCGAAACACATTTGCTCACGAAGACTCGTAGGAATTTTTTATAAACACATTGTGTATGTAACGTAACACTTTGAAGTTTGAAAGAAATTTAAAAATGTATATGGAAATCCTCAGATATTTGATACAAGCGATATCTTGTGGAATATATTTAAAGTGTGATAATTTATTAATATGGTAAAGTATAAATTCGAATTACAACATTATTTCGTTATACTTGTCAACACTTAACAATTGGTTATTAATATTTTTCCGTAACTTTCTAATTAACTTTCTATCACATACTATAACGGTCAATATGTATCAACACCAAAATACTACTATTCATTCAATTTTTAATTAACGTCCGAAGCATGATATTTCATACGTGACGTGTAATTTTGTCATCTACTAAAATTTCCATTAACTTTAATTACGTACAATCGGGTATAATTTGCTCGTATCGTAGTTTAATATCGTAATTACACCTAGATATCTATCTCGCGTAATATTGTTCAACACTTAATTAAATTCTTTCGTATGCATCTACACGCATTCTCTCGTAGAACTTGTTCGTTTCATCGTGTGAAAGAACGATATCAATCCAAGTACAGTGTAATTTATTTATACCGGTGAAAACTGTCCCTTCGGGCGATAAAAATTGCCACGAAGGAAGGAAAAAGTGAATTGACGTTTTAGACAAATCGTCGCTCGCACTGTTGAAAAAATTACATGTTTACGTACCGTTCAATTATGACTTATTACTGATACGTTACGGTTGCTCGAAATAAAGTAACAACGAACTCCTCTATAATTACCGAACATATCGATGTGTGTTCCACGAACGAATAATTACGCATAAAATAATAACCAATTCGTGAGCAAACGAATCATTAGACCGTGTACTGTATTGAGAAAACACGATGCAATTCCCGGTATAATACGCGGAAGAAAAGTCTGTCCGATCTTTTTCTTCCTTTCGATGTAAAAACGACAAAATCATTATTATGACTCTGGGATCGTTAAATGAGAGATCGTAATGTACAGATTAAATGAGAAAGAATATGCAAAATTATATTAAATAAAACGCTCCCTAGACTCTTTAGAAGAGTTTAGAATTAGATATAAAAATTATAATTAGATACTTGCTATTTAAAACCTCGCCAATTTAAATTCTATAAATTAATAAAATTACTTTACGTATTTGAAATTATATCTAAATCTTCTCGGTAATTGTGATACAAATTTTGATAAGATATTCCAAATCAACACCCATAGACATCAAAATCTCATTTGACCGCTACGGATTCATCAGATCTAAATCTCCTCCCTCATATGTGTCTATCTCGTCCTAATCCCAATATTCAAACAAGCAAAATTACTCGATAAACTAAAATGCAGTTACAAAGGACTGTGATCATTTCTTATCAACAAAGCTTGAAACGCGGCGTGTCAAAGTTTGATACGCGCACGCAGTCTTATCGATCCAAAAAGAAGAAAAAAGAGAAAAAACCGGTAAAGGCGACGATCGTCGTAAACAGGCTGGCAACAGGCTGGTATCGCGATCCCTTCTCTGGCAACTTCTGCGAATCGACGAACAGTTTCTAATCCCCGTCCTCGGTGGATAAAATTCGCGAGAGAGGGTCCCCGTGTAATTTCCATCATGGCGGTTCTTCGGTCAACGCCTTCGGCATCGTGGGACTTAATCCTCGCGGCACGACAAATCTCGCGGCGGTGGTAGCTAGGCGGTGGACGCAGGCCGCAATAAAATTAGGCTACCGCGCGGCGGGTTATAATGCATCGCGATGCATGCTACGGAGATTTCTCACCCCCCTGCGAATTATCGCCGGTAATTCGCGGCTACGGGCAACGCATTACTCATTCTCGCGGGGGGTTGACTTATATTCATCCACGTAATCCCTGCCGGATGATCAAAGATCCCCGGCCAGCGCGCCACCATGGTGGCAGCCCAGCAGCGACGAAAGAATCGTCCACGACGAGATATGATAACATCGAAGTTTCTTTTTTCTCTGTCTGAGTGAAGAAAAGTGAAATCTAAAAAGAAAATCTATTTCGAATATTTTCCATTGAATAGGTATTTTTTTCTATGTTGTATGCATCGTGTATACATTTTTGCAACGCTCGATATCCCATAAATGTACAAAATCTCAATATTGATGATTTATACAATATGTAATAGTGTATATACATGTGTTCGTGTTCAAAACCGTGTTTCATAGAACTGTCAAAAAAATCTTTCTTTCTCAATAAAAAAAAAAAAAAAAGCTTGGTTCCTCTGTCCATTACCACTAATCAAGTATTATGAATCCTGCACGAAATACACCGATCTAACACGAGAGAGCTGAAACGTAGGAGAGCGTAGCTAGGAATAGTAGCCGCTAAGAGTAGAAGTGAGGAACCGGGTGGAAAGGTGAAGAAGAGAAGTTGCCGATCGGCCGGCAGAGGGATCCGCGAGGCAGTAAGCAGTAATAAAGCAACAAGACAATGACGGTGATTTACGCGGTCCTACGGCAAATGGGCTTACCTAGATTTTTGCGCGGGTAGCACGCGTCGGCGAGGCCGAGGGAAAAGAGGAGGGAACGATTTATTAATCTCCTGTGCGACATGTACGCAGATGCGATGAGACCAGATGCTGCGGATTATTTATTTAGTTTATAACGCCCGAGACCTACCGCTACGAATGGCTTCGAGGCTATGAAAATTTCTCTTGCGTTGTTATATTATACAGGGTGTCACCGGCGCAGCTGACTCGGCCATCGCGTGTTGCTCTTTGCAAGAATTGAGGATCGATTCTGAAATTCTTTTCTACTTCTTTATCTCGTTTACAACCTCTTGTAAAAACGGCTTGCAACAAAATTTTAGTTGAACGATTGTTTGTTGCAAATCCAATCGAAGAGTTGAAATGATGAAACGCTATGTATGTAAAAAGATTTCGAAACTTCAAAATTGTCGTGAATTTTTCAAGTACGAACCATCATAATTTCGTTCTCATCACATTCTAAGAAATGTTAACTCTGTTGCGTATTTTTCAGTCATTTTCAACCTAATTGTATTTTTTTAATTTAGAGAATATCTTCAATTTGAGCAATTGATTCTTCGTTTCTATGTTTTTCTTTTTATCAAAGCATGATCTTGATAACTTTTTTTTGACAAATTTTTAATTTTAATATTGTAAAATTTGAAGAACATTCAGCATCTAAATTTCAAGCAAGAAAAACAAGGAGAATCGGTCACACGATCGTAAAGTAAGTAGAATAAGACTAACTAAATCAAAATCTGACCACCTATTGTACTTTGCTATAACCGCAAGAGATTGATCCATCGCTGTGTTACCATTTCTTACCGAAGTGTTGGCTCCTCTTACTACAAACAATTTGGATGTTTCAAAATTCGCATTCAAACATCGCTGCATAATTTGTAGATCCTGACATTGTTCATATAACAAACGTGCAAGAAAGAGAAGAAAAGACTAAAATAATTATGATGTATTCGAACAAAACTTGCGAGAATCACGTTTTGATTACAGCGCGTTATATCAAAAATCATTAAAAAGACATTATCCGATAATCTGTTTTTTTTGTTCTCCTCAGTTTAATTACTTTAATTATATACTCATTACGTGCCATATGCGTCCGTATATAGCAATTACAATATTCAGAATCCTAGCCCGCGATACTATCAAACGTAATTAAATAACATTACAACTCAATTGTTTTGCAGGAAGAAAGTATGCCACAAGATGGACAATACAGAAGCACAATTCAAATAAAATGTTAAATTTCAACTAGTATTTAGTTGAAATCCACATCTTGAATTATATTGTATGAAGTTGTATGAACATTCGTAATCTATCTATTATCAAGATCACCGTACCTTTTTAGCATAAATAATACCTATTCTTTATAATGTTGCAATCGACAACAGCAATAGTCGACGACAAAATTTCTCCAAATACGTATTCTTTTCGTGTTCCTTTTCATTTCGTCTGGTTTTCACGAGTTTGCAGGCGTTTATATCACACGTACAGTAAAGAAACGTACTCAAAAACTAAAGCAAATTAAATATAGCTTAGTAAAGTATACACAGTACTAATTTGCAATAGTTACTAAGAAATCGACAACAACTGAGCAATCTTCCTAAAATTTAGCGAAAAATCGTTTCTAAAGCGAGTATACCAAAAAAGAGAAGAAAGTATCCGTCCAACGTCCAACCTATTCCAGCCCGATCTTTGCATTTCTCGTCGTCCGATACGTATCTTTTCATCTTCGTTCGCGTTCGAGTTCACATTGGACCGTTGGTTCGTGTCGCGGAATAACGGATCGTTACGAATCCCCGATGCACCGAGAGTGCACCAGTGCTCGTCTCTGCATCCCGCATAGCAATGAATCTCACTCCTATCCGTATACACTTCCCTCTATTTTTTTCTCTCTCTCTCCCTCTTTGTCTGTCTCTCTTTTCTTCGTGCTTCGACGTTGTTGTTGTTGTTGTTGTTGCATCAACTTGTTGTCGTCTTTCGATCGTGGACGCGTTCTGACGGTTCACCCTTGTGCGCGCACCGTAAAATTCAGTGCATCCAGTGCCGGTGGACAAACGAAGGAAACACAGCATCGACACGGTCCCCGGTATACACCGTTAACCCAACCCAAGCCAACACTCCTCTCTCTCTCTCTCTCTCTCTCTCTCTCTCTCTCTCTCTCTCTTCAGCTTACAACGAGGAAGGTCGCGAACGATATCTACGACATGCCGATTCCGCATGAACGGGCAGAAAATACGATGCTGTATCGTTCCCCTCGGCCAACCCTTCCACACGACCACCTCCCAACCCGTGGCCCCTTCTCAAGTTCGAGCATATTTATTATCCAGGAAACAAAATGGCAAGTGCACGGTAGAGGCTCATTTGCAACATCTACCTAAATCTACAGCGTGTGTCCCTGTGTACTTGCAATGGAGCAAAACCTGCCAGTTCCACCTAATGGACACTCTCTTTGGCAAATATTTATCTTTGGCTCGAGCGATTTCCTTCCGCGCACGATCGTCGATGGTCGATCTCGATTTTTGATTCTTCAAACGTCGACAAACTTTTTGGCACGTATGTTGGCTGTTCAAAATTGTTCGTTGAGTCCACACAGTTCGCAGTGAACACGCAGAGTGGAAATGTTTAAATAATAAATTTAAATACAACTAATTAAATGTGAATAAATTTGAAAAAAATGCGTTGGAATGAAAATGCTCGGTGTCGATACAATCTGATGTTAACACTCTTCTTTTTTACGGATAAAAACGTAGAATTGCGAATAATTTTATCAAGTATCAATGGATTTATATTAATTTAATAGATTAAAATACAATAATCTCAGAGTTTTTAACAAGTTTCCATTTCTATGATAGAATTCTTTGAAACTGAATGAAGAATGTTGTGACAATCGAACAACTTATTATAATTTATTATATTTGTGTAAGAATATCACCAAATTTAATGAATTTGAATCTAATTAAGTAGATACATTTCGTAGCCACTCTGTATTGTGAAATACTTCTGCGTGCAACTCGCGTAATTAATCGCATGAAAATCTAACCAATTTACATGATAATTAAAGTTTGCTCAACTTAAATGCTCGGCACGTATATAACTCAAATTACGCGGCTGACCTTAAAAAAGAAAAAAAAATCTTGACTGTCTCGAAACGACAGTAATTACACCAAAATTTCTGTGTAATTTGTCGCTATGTAATTATGTACCGAGATGTTTTTCGAGACCATCTTAATAAGCGTAATCGCGAAAGTTTTGTGCAACGTGTGCAACATCAGAAGAATCATATTTCGTCAATTTTGGCGAAACGGTGAGAATACAGTAACTTTGTTTTTTTTTCCCGAGAAAGTTAAAATAATTAAACAAAGTCTACTTTTAGAAAACATTCGATCAAATTTTTCAGTCCAATACTTGCAAATAAAATAGAGACACTTGAAAGTGAGAAAAATATTTTTAGACTCATCGAAGAACAACTAAAATTGGCACTTGAACAACATTTCTTCTACTAATGCGACAATTTTTTTTCAAGTGAATTTAGATCATTTGGATTAACGAAAATGATAGAAAATTTTGCGACGCATCTCGGTTGTTGCGCTCTTAGCGATAGAAACGAATTAAATTTTACAAATGGCCTAAAATTGGACAATTTCCCTCGTTCCTTCTGAAAGATTTGACGTTTGACACACTCGCTGTACTTTTTGCGAGTACTCTTCAACGAGGGCTCTTCGATTCGCCGCGAGGACAAAAATGCCGGTGCAATGCTCCGTTGAACGTCTCAACCGGTTGCCGGCTCGGGAAAGCCAAGGAATAATGGGCGCTCGAGTATACCGCACGATTATTGCCTCACCTGTCACATTCTGATACTCTTTCCACTACTAGGCGTGTCACACTCGCCGTAATATCTTTCGTTCTATACTCTTTGCCACCGAGTTACGTTTTTTGTTAGTGGATGATGTACGACACACTATGCAGATTACGCAGCATCATTTTCCCTGTTTAGATTTATTAAGTTCACTTGGGACAAAAAAAAAAAAAAAAGAACAGAAAAATCGGTCTTTATAATTGGACGACGCATTCTGTGTGTATTTCTTGCTTTCCTTACTCTGCGCGAGGAAGAGATTATTGTCGAGTTCCCGTAATGGGATATTATTTTCCTTTTAGCAGCGTATTAGCTGAATCCTTCATTACCGATGGACACTCGCGACTCTCTTGTTTCATTGGCAATTTCCTTTTTTTTACGGACGCGTTAGCATCCTGTCAAACGCGTCTCGATTTTTACGGCGCGCGAAGATTTCAATAAACGAAGAACTGGACGAAAACTACTTGAAGAGTGCTCCCGCAGCAGCTCGTCGAGAGCAATAAGAATTAATTCGATGTGTAGATTTCAACAAGATTTAGAACATAATATAATAATGTTAAATATAATGAATCTATGTGTACTGGTTTTATTCTTGATAAAACAGTCTGTTTGGTTTTTGTTCGTGTCTATCCTAGTCCAAAATTAGCTGAATTCGAATATATTTTATGGCAAATTTTCAAATTCAATTTCCTCCAGAAACAGAATCTTGAATGAAAGAACGTTATTTATGTTTCCAAGTATAATTACTTAAATACTTATAAATCTGTAGTTCTCATCTAATCCCAAATTAATTGTATTACACATTGACGTCGTTATTTAAAAATTTATATAATTCCCTTCCGTCTTATTATATTTCCAACGCTGCGAAGGAAAGTTCCATTTATCAATTAAACGCAAACTGAAAATTCACTTAAAGGGGTTGAACGGGGGTTGAAAAAAAATCGCCGATCAATCTAGTATCAAGATCCAGCTAGTTCCAGCTAACACGGGCGCAAGTAACACGCACAGATCTCAAAATTGGCCCCCCAGATAGGGAACGTCGTGTCGAACACAAGGAACAGAGACGCGTTCCACGACCCTCGTCCACGAGATAGTTCGAAGACGGCGCGTGTACGCGCGCACGAGTGCACCCGCGACGCTCGACGCAGCCAAGGGGACCCCCGTAACAGAATCATAAACACGGGCGCAACGAGGCCAGGCATCGGAGAGTCCATGTGGGTGCGCCTCTCACATATGGTAAGGACGTTCGGCGAGTCTTCGTGGTGCTGCTCCGCGATGTACTATATGTACGTGCAACGAGAGAACCGCCGCCACGTCGTGACGGAGGAAATGAAGCTGGATTGGCAAGGATTCGGGATGGCGTGCGAAGGAGGAACGAGAGACAGAGGATCGGACGAGGAGAAACAGAGCCGTCAGAGAGATCGGCGTCGTAGAACGACCGGACGAGTGGCGAACACCGAGAGAAAGAGAAAGAGAAAGAGAGAGAGAGAGAGAAAGAGAGAGAGAAAGAGAGAGAGAGAGAGGACGGAAGGGAGAGAGTGATCCGAGCCGATAGTGGTAGCATTAGTAGTAGTCGTTGTAGCTGTAGCATGATCCGACTAGTAGTGGTAACAGCAGCAACTAGCTGTTGTAGTGGTGAGGTAGTAGGGTGTACCTTACTCCGGTGAGCGGAGGCCACTGTCAGTTCTCCCGAGACCAAGAGGCTCGAGCCATCGCGAGATCTCCCTCTGACGACGATCACCAATCCACGACGATCCACACGCGGCAACGACCCCCAACGTCAGCCCGTCATCTGCCTCTTGGACGTCGTTCGCACGACGACGATCCTAGGTAGTATTTTGCCACGAGTTTCGAGCACGCTCTGGCTCTGGCAACCCCTCCGTCTGGTTGGCACCAGAAAGGTTCCCTTTCTGGCCACACATTTCTTCCTCTCTCTTCGCCTTTGTCCTTCTTCCTCCCCATCCTTCGTCCTTTTCACCATCCCTTTCACGGCCTGGTCTGTGAACCCCGTTCGGTGGGGTCACCTCTTCTCGCGGGGAGGATATCTCCCGCGGTGTTTCGAAATCCTCGCGGACCGGATTGTTTATGAGTTCGATGCTTCATGCGGAGGCGTGTTGCGTGACGTGTGCTCGGTGACCGGCGTGGTGTGCTGGCCTTGTCGATTCCGAGACCGCACCCGGAACCTTCTGTGCGTGCATTGACTGTTGCTCGTTGTCGTTGACGGACGATTTACGTCGGTTGATTTACTCGAGAGAATTTTCGGGAGAATTTTCCTCGAAGGGGGAGCAAGTTCGTCGAACCACGTGCACTACGAGCAAAGTGTCACTGCTGTCTGGTCGTGTCTAATTCGACACGAAAACGGAAACGGAAACGGATACGGATACGGATACGGATTATATACGGGGAGTAGGTGACTGTCAAAGTTGTTCCGTGGGCTAGTTGTGAAGCGGTGGGAAGATCGACGTTTGGCCTGGGGTCTGCTCGTCGACGCTGCATCCGGGCAACAAGGTATGGGTTAATGCCGCTGATTTTTTTGGTTGAACTTAAACGGTTAAACGCTAGCTGGTTTCTGTCGATGATTTACGACGAATTTCGCTTTCTCCTCGTTTTATCCTCGTGTGATAGATCGTTCGAAAGCGAAAGTTAACGACAGTCTAACAATCCGTCCGTGGGATGCTCTTTTTTTAGGAATTGAAATTTACTACGTTCCCGCCTGTTTTGTACTCCAGTTTAGTCGATACCTGTTATCTTTTTTTACATGGATTTAATTAACGTGGGCGAGCAAATATTGCTGTATCACTGCTCTTATCATGAGCCACTGTTTTCTCGTTACGTAATAATAATGCAATTATGATCGAAAGCGAAAGTTGACACCAGCTACAAACCTTGGCGCAAGGTTCTTATTCCCAACATGAAATTCTATCTCTGTTCTCTCTCTGTGCGCATGTAGCAAATGTTGTAACATTTTGGTATAGAATGAATTTTATTGGATATATTCCTCCAATATAACCATTGGAAAATCATTGGCAGATATTTTTTACACACAATTTCTCTGTTGCACCAACGCGAAACTTTATCCGTCGATCTTGCTTCGATTTTCGATTTCACTTTCGTTTCGGTATAAAGAAGACTTTTAACGTTTGAAAAATTTTCAGCAGGAAAACTGCAATTGTCTGAAATTGAGAGATCTAACTAACGAAAGGACAGGAGTCGAGTTTTCCATAATTTGAATATTTTTATCTAAATTATAAAAGCTTGATATTTTGTAAATTCTCGCCCACTGACACGAAATTTCCATCTCGAACGTAAAGTCTCGTTTCTTCGACAACAATAAACCAAACAAATCGCATTTCGCAGATTCCTTCAGAGAAGAATTCAGAAAGACTCTGCATTCTCGAGTGCAGTCCGCGAGGAATTCCTTCGTCTCGCAGTCATGTTTATTCGAAACTGAAAGCGAAAGTTAACGTACAACCTCTTCCTTGTTCGAACGCAAGCGGCACGAGAGCGTTCATCGCGTCGATTAAAAGGAAACGCATTGCAAACGGGGGAAGGCATCGCAACTCGCGGATACACCGACGTTCAAAAGTCTGAAACCACTCGCTTGGCTGTATAAAAAAATATTTTGTCGCAAAAATGAACCAAATTATTAATTATTGTTGTTTTGAAATAAACTTGTGTATCATTTTGTTTAGAAGTATTATTAATCCTTCTTATTTATTATCTTTTAATTCGTACGAAAGATATTAATTATTTTGTCAACCAAAAATCACTTCTTACAAAAATAAATCTCTTTTTACTGTATATTTAAAAAAAAAATTCTTTTTCTACAGATTAAAGTACACATTAATTTAATTTAAAATTTAAAATAAAATTCAGTTTAATTTAATTTAAAATTGATAAAATCAGTTTTTTCTTATATTTTGATGTTTCATTAAAAAATATAGTTGGGAAGAAACTTTTGGCCCACTTGTGCATTATACACGTTATATACATACTTCCGAAAGTGACAGTGTACATCTACGCGCAATATCACGAGTCTCTCGCACGCGTCGCGATTCCGTTCTGTTAATTGCAAAAAGGATAGGTTAATAATACGGAGAGATACGAGCTCCGCGCAGTATCCGTGGAATGATGAAGCACCACCTGACATTAAAGGTTTTACTCTCTCTTTCCGGCGCTCGCGGATCGCTTGAGCAGCGATCGCGCGTGACGTGGCGGCTTGTGTGGGTGTGGGTGTGGGTCCCCCCGGTAGAGAACGGCGATTTGTCAGTCAATTTCTTATCGGATTAGTGGCATTTAACGTATGATTACGCGTACACCCTCTCTCTGGGCACAGGTGCAAGCGTTCCTAATCTTCCTCCTCGTTCAACGCGCTGCCCTTTGCCACATGCCATTCCTAATAGCAAACGCGATCCCTCCCTTCTGGTTGCCATCGTGGCCAACCGCGTATTAGCATAGCGATCCTGCCTCTCGCCGTGACAGCACTTCCTTTCTCTCTCTCTCTCTCTCTCTCTCTCTCTGATAACATATTTTTCCTCGAGATCAAACGCCAGATTGAGGATTATGAATTCGGTCCACCTGACGCGCAACGCGTGAACCTCGATGCGAATCACGAAGCACGGGGGGAGAAGGCGATAGATGGAAATTATTTTTATTACTTTATATAGTAATAAATGACCGAATTTCGATGATTTAATATTCGAGCGATGGGGAAAGATCTTTGAGCCGCCAGTGAAAAATTGAAGAATTGAAGAATTTGCAGAGTTAACGCAGAGAATGTTACTTGGAACGTGAACTTTAATATCTTTGCATTGAAAATCATGTTCAACTGCAATTGTCAGACTTAATTGTCAAGTTAATTGCCAAACAAATTAGAAATATTATAAACAATTAGAATATTCAATCTTATTGAAATTATTCCAATTCATTTAGGCGTATGATCGAGTGATAAATATTTTTTGCATATCTTTGCGTTGGAGAAAATTTCGTTCGAATGATAGACAAAGAATGAAAATAATAAAGTATTATACTGAACAAATATCCGATCGCACAAGTAAAAAATTATTCAAGTAAAAGTTGATTCGAACGAGGACAATGTATTCGTATTACGTATTCAGATAAAAATTTATTCGAATAAAAATATCTTTATTATATTGCATCGTATTCAATTTCAATTTGGCCAATTTGAAGTATGTAAAATTTAAAGTATATTTCGAATATACCAGTAATATACTAAGTCTCAAATAAAAAAAAAAATCTTGCTCTTTCGCGTAAAACCGCAATTACAAACATATAGCCCATATATCTATAAATCCCAGGCCACAATTTATCACCCCATCCAGAATAAATCCTTTGAATCCGTCTTTCAATCCCTACCCCTCTTTGATCCCCAAATTACTGGCGTTACACTCGCCAATTAATCTCCCTGGCATGTCAAGAAATGATAAAAAGGGAAAGCTCGCCTCTTAATTCGGCCCATCGTACAGACGTGAATTGTGAATTACGTTTCAGATGGCGGATCTACCGCTTACGTATCGATCTTCCGGCTGAGATTCTCACGACCACTGTTTGCAGTGGTGTAGTTAGTACCGAGATGAGTGACAAGAATTTACAGGGCTGACCTTCGGCGGCGATGCCGCATTGTAACACGTACGTCGTTTAGCTGAGTGAACCAGCTCTACTGGTTCCCCAGAGGAAACCGACGGCCGAGGAAAACCTCTTAGCCGACCGTTCTAATCGCGTTTCCTCGACCGCGACGGCTCTTGTCTCGCGATCGGGACACATTCCATCGAGCGTCACGAGCTGCTGCGCTTCTTTCCGATCGATCGAGATCGAGAATGAGGTGCATTTACAGGTTTATTTCAGGTGTACGCGAATATAATTAGCGTGTGGCGAGTGAGTTCCGGATCTTGAGCCAGGAGTGGAATTTTTGATGCAGGAGTATTCGTACATTTCTATTTCGTGTATCTGTTCTTAAACGCGTGTCTACACACCAAACAATGAATTTACACACTGAAATAAACAGAAGAACATCGTACAAGCTTGTGTTTGTACCTACTTAGTTTAGTCGAGTCATAGAAGATCGAGATATTAATTTTGTGCGTTAAGCAGTCTGATAGTCACCCAAGTACTTTTAAATCTTTCACATTCTGCAAATATACACGTCCGTAGTTTAATAATCACTTGAACGATATCGACTTGTTCGTACTGACAGATATGTGTCTACGAACGAACATTTGTTTGCACGTAGCAAACAGAAAGCAACGTATGCTAAAGATGTTAAGCAACGTCTGCTAAAGACCTGAACCTTTATTTCGCCATAAAATTCACTCCTATATCCTATATCCATTTGCGGAAAACTTTCCTCTTTCCTCGCGATCTGGAAACGCGAGGAATTGAACATTACACACGCGTTATCTAATCGAGCGAGCTTTAACGAAGAATATCAGGGTTGCGTCACTACGTATTAGCAGCTGTGGATTCTAAGCAGATCTGCTACAGGATGGCCGCGATAGGTCCGCTTCTAACTCGTTTTCCGCACAGATGGCTGATTATTAGAGGCCCAGGCGAGGGCTAATCTACCATCTCGGCGCAAGTGTGGCTCCGCCGAATGGCGTGAGCATCGCGATCTCTGAAAATCGCGTCGTCAAGCGAAGCGGTTTCCAGGAAAAGGGCGAATTCCACCGTGCAACGCGAACCTGTTCCTCTCGAAAACGACCTTCCTACGCTGAACAATGGGTGTAGGCATCGGGCGTGGGTGATCGACGAAGGATACCAACGCCAGATCTGACCTTATACGATCCGCCATGCTGATGTAGCTCGATTGCTCTCCAGGAGGCGGAATCTCTCGGACGGTGTCTCGTTATTTTCGCTCTATTTTAGTACGTTACAATATATATACATTTTTTTGTATCATCTGGAGTTACAAAGTCTTCTGTGAATTCTTGCGAACGTGATTTCTCGAAATGTACAATTTTCTCTGATTGCACGCGATTACAGAGGGGTAATTTTTAGAATTTACAAATCTGTATGTAGCTAGTTGTTCATGAAAGTATTTTAATAATGTATCCGATATGTATTATTATATCAGTATATTACGTGTACATTATATGTACATATATACATATATATTATAAAGTATTTTTATATTTCATTAACATTGCAGTGAGGTGCGATTTGAAACAAATTTAAAATAAAAGAAATTTACAGAATCATGTGTGTGTGTAACATAGTTACAAAGTATTCGAACATTTATAATATAAAATATCCTTATAATTTACTAGTACTACATTGATAAAACTAGGCACGACAATCATGGTCATATATTGGTCAAACTCGAAACAAATCTAAAGTAATGTGGTAATAAAGTGGTAAAGAAAAAAGATCCTACAAACGATTGTTGTGAAGAGAAAACTAGATTTAGTCAGAAAAGAAATTTTTTAACGTTTCAACATAAGTTTGAAGTTTTCGAGGAAAGAGTATCCTCCTCACTTTCCCGCTCTTCAAAAAAGAATTACACGATCTCACTACTTTCAAAGTGAAGACTTCACGCTTTAAAATGATCCACCTGGTGAAGTTGTATCGACAATTTTTCATTGTCACTGGTACAGTTATGCTCTCCGTGACATCTTCGTCTGTTATGCTTACACCAATATTTCACCTCCCCGTCCAAGTAAATACTCGCGAGTTCCGTTGTAAGTAGAATTACCGAATCGTGGACAGACTTGCAACAGCGCGCCGGATTAGTTCCTAACCAAGCCGGGGGAACCTCTCGACGAGGTTAGGCTCCTCTCGGGAGGAGCCCCGTAGAATCAGGAAGCGAAGGATTAAAAATGGCACACATCTGTAACGGGCGCGCGAACAAAGAGGTGTCCGGGGATAGATTCCCGGTAGGGAAGGTAATAATGGTCGGAAGGTGGGCTGTGCAACAGTGTGGGCCGCGAGAATCGCCGCTAATAGCCGCTTAAACGCGAAAGTGGTAAAGGGCTGGCAAGTGGCCTCCGTGCTAGCACTCCTGACTGGAGGAGGAACTCGAAGCTGGCTATCCTAGCTCGAACGACCGCCATAAAAATTCCACGGTGAAACGCGGCGATACAGAGGGAAGACGGTGGATGTTCCAGTCGGTTCCTCTCTCCGGCACTCTTTTCTTTTCTTTTTTCTCTTTTTTGTTTTCTTTTTCTTTCATCGTTCGACGGAATCGGTTGGCCGACTTAACGATATGTCGGCCAGAGTAAACGTACGTAACGCAACGTAACGAAGGCAATTACGCGCCGTCACGCCGGCCTCTCGTACGTATGTTAACTTGTTAATCCCTCCCTTTCTCTCTCTTTCTCCGTTCGAACGAACGACGAAACGAAAGGGATGCAGGTGAACGTAAAACGGTGCACTTTTCAGAGCAGAACTTTTTCAACGCAAGTTGACCAAACTTGGCGATGCAGAGTTACACCTCTGTGAGTGATCGCCATTAAAAATTGAACGTGTACTTAGAGCGATCTAGAGTGCTGGTTGTGGAGATTGATGGAAACTTTCGCTTTCTTACCGACGTTTAGGAGAAACGGGTGTTTGGTCGCTGATAGACTCGACTATTCATGTAAATATTCACAAGTGTAATTCGAAGAACGAAATTTGACTTAATGTGCTTGACTCCATTTTATGTATTGCATTCTGTGAATTTTTCAAGTCGATTGGTAATCTCTGTTCGTTTAACGATGCAAGAATATTGAAAGTAGGATAATTGTCCTAATGTTTGGGAGGAGAAATACATTTTTTCATCTAGTATTCCACGAAAATATTAAATTGCACGAAATTTCGTAGTTTCATAATTGAGATGATAATTAAGATCTGCAGTGGCTCGTGAAAATGTTTGATCTATTTACGTATTTCAAGACCTTAATACCAAAGCTCTTCTCCTCCCGACAAAAATTGATTTCGTTGTAGAAAGAAGATTGGTACGTTCTTGGTTAACTGAACAACTACGGCAGAATTTTGTTCGATAGAAATGTAAAAAAATTAAAAGATCGACGGACTCTTGGACTCTGGATGCTGATTGGACGTTCCTCTCCCATGGCGCGTCTTCCTCTTCAGCGAACATCTTCAACGTCTTCAACGTCTCCCCCCGCGGCCCCTCCGCGCTATCGTAATGCAATACGTCGGCAATAACATACGAACCGGGAGGAGCACCGGGCGGATGGAAATGCAGACGGTGCTAATTGCAAAACGCCTTTATTGAGCCGAGTGGAATCTACCATTTAGGTAGGATTGTAATTGAACCGGCAGGGGCAGAGACCCGGCGAGATTGGAATTTCACGACGCGTTATCGTCCGTCCCGTCGATTTGGAAAACGAAAAGGAACACGAGAAAAATGAGAGAAAAAAAGAAACGAGCGAGCGAATAAAGTAGAATTCAGCTCTTTATCGTCGCCGAACAACGCAGCGGTCTGCGTTTTATAAGAGCGGCAAAGAGCGGCGAACGCGTGATTACGCGTATCGGCGAGAGCTATCGACACGCCGGTGCAGAGAAATTGCAAAAGAAGCGGTTAATAGCGTGATCGTGTTGCTGTCTAATAAATAATGCCTGGCAGCGTCTCGAAAAATTTCTGGCAAATGATATATATACCGAATGGGGGAAACATCATCGAGTTACACGTGTACGGATCGTTCGTAACGAGTTTCTTTATATGGATGCTCCCTGGATTTGTCTTCGATATTGATTCGAGATATGTTGGATGATACGTTTCAGTATCGTTTAATATATCAAAGTAGCAACTTTGTGCTTGATATATCGTACTATCGAGAACACCAAATTACAGGCAGGAATAAGAAAGGACAATCGACTGTGCTGAATGACGAGTACTTCGTTGTAGAAGGTTTCGTAAGAAAGAGAAAAATAAAAAGAATTTTAATTAGATATTTAGTAGATAAATTAATATTATTGTATTGTGCAAATATATTTATCGGAAATTGATAATTGGTGTTATGAGAAATGATCTATATTCTTGGACTTGTCTGCTTTTATCATCACATTCACAATTTCGTAATTTAATGAAACTTCATTTTTCTGCGATACAATGACACACACACGCTCATAAAAATTATAACACGTAGTACGATGAATTTAATCTTGTTTAAAAAAACTGAAATACATTAAAGACGTTCCCAGAAAAAAACAGAAAGACAAACATAGACAAGGAACCTTTCTAGTACAATTTCGACCACTTTCCAGAAATTTCATTCTCGTGAAATGCATCATGCGCGAAGAGTAGAATTTTGATTAGACGACAATAGGCAAAAGACATATTTTTATCTGACATCGGCGTGCAACAAAGTGCAAATTTCACCAAAAAAAAAAAAAATAACACATTGCCTAACTCACGATTCCGAATAGATCCACGCACACAACATTCCGACTTCGTATGCATCAACGTTCAACGTGAGATATCGCTGGACCGCCAGTCCCAACGCGAATTTTTCTAAGGCACGAGCGCAAGCATAACGGGAAATTTACGCAAACGCGGCTGACGCCGGGACGCGACGATATTAATCTCCGCGGCCGTGTCGTTTCTCACTGCTCCGGCGACAATATCGTCGTAAATTCGTGGCAAATCGAATTCAGATTTATTCTCGCCGCGGAGGCATGTTTATGCGCGGGCCCCGGGGCCACGAGCATACAGGTGTCTGCTTTCAAATCGGCAGGGCCGCTACCTCGTTTGAATGTCAATTCGTTTCGCGCTGCACGCGGCACCCTTCAAGGAGAACGAGCGGATTTTTCTATCGTACGTTTTATTTTAATTCGCCGTCGACAGCCCTGTCTGTTTCTTCTCCTCCTCCTCCTGCTCTTCCTCTTTGTCCCCCGCTCGTGAACTTCTCGCACACCCGAGAATGGCAACCCGATGAAAAGTGTTAATCGATGGTCGAACACGTCCAGCCACCTCGAGACACCGACATACGCTCCGTCTTTTTAACCCTTTCGCTCCGGCGCGCTTGCGAGTAAAATCTGATCGTTGTGGGCCGGAGCGAGTCGTCGATCGATCGACACCTGACACGCGCGAATTGCGTTTTTTTGTTTTCGAAATTTTGTAAATGAAATATCCTTCATTTTGGCTATTTTATTTTTCTATGAAATATTGTTCGTTGGCTATTTTATAATTAATCTCCTTGATCGTTTAAATCGTGCCGTGTGCATTCTTACGAAGGTATTCAAACACTTGTTTTGTCATATATTACACGTGTATCGTGTAAAAATGTTTTAAAATTTCGTTGACACTGTAACGTGAAATTTAAATGAAGGTACAAGACATTCATTGCAGATACTCATTTGGCAAAAATTACTATAAAGTGTGAATAGATAAAAGATCAATATAACATAATATAATTAAAAAGATCAATACGACAAACGTTAAAGACGATCTGACTGAGTATTGAGAGATTTCTCGATATAATGTATCATATTGGCTGATTATATTTATTAATAAATATTTTGTACATTCTTAGATTTGTTTCGAATTTGATCACTATCAAGTCATGAAGTCGGTAGTAAAATGTAAAAATGTTTTATAAAATAAAAAGTTGTTCTTATTATTAAATTTCGCAAAAAGGTTTTATGAAGGATCTAAAATCACAATTTACTTTTTCTCATTAAATTCACTCATTCGTATTACACGCGTTTCCAAATAGCAAAAGAACTTTAATCCAGCCGCACGATTCTTCTCTGTTTATAATATTCAACATATTCCTTCTAGGGAATTCTAGGGAAATCACTTTCTCGCGTCCGCAGAATTTCTCTCGTTAAATTTATCCCGAACGATTGCAATCTGTACGCGCGTTGTAAAACGCGGCAAAGTGGACGATAGAAAACCTTGCCTGTTCGTTTGCGAGAAAAGCGGACAGAGATAGAGTGGAGTGGCACGAGAATCGGTGATTTCCAATCGTGGACGATCGGAGGCAACGATACACATATTCCGCCGGTCGCGTGCACATGCAAGTTGCACGTGCTCCTTTCGGGTTCTTTCTCCTCTCCTCGGTGACCGGTTAACTCGCGGAAATCCACTTTCGATTTTTAACAGCTGCGTTCATCATCGGTGTAGAATGTTCCTTTCCATTTCGTTCTTCACATTTTTTTTTCTCGTATAAAAAACGAATGTGTAATTCGTGGATTTCCTTCACAAAAGATGGTAGATTGGTTGCTAGGTCGAGACAGAGAATTTTATTCACGTACAGTGATTCTCATGCGCTCAAGTGTTAAGCCGATCGATGTTGAAGAAATTATTAGTCTATGATAAAAATCTATCATCTGTGACAAAAATTGTTTTCACTAACTAAGTGAAATAAATGTATCAAGAGACAATTATTTCAATGACATTGTTCTAGAAAGATGTATGGAGCGATAATCTCTTCAACGCTATAGTGCTGACCTTTCAATAAGAGTCACTCTGTATGTGCGTACGACAGTATTATAAGTTCTCTTTCTTTTTCTGCGACGTTATATTTTAAAAGTTATTAGTTATTTGAAAAACGGGAAATAACTATTTCTTGTAAATAACGAATGAAATAGATATTAAATTTTGAACAATTGCAAACGTATGATACTGATTGTGTAATACTAAAAATAATATTAATGTATAATAGTGCTAGAAATATATATAATAATTTTACTATTGTATAATTACTATAAGAATCGATATTTGTTTTTAAATATCATTAAAATCACTGCAACCAGCAAATCTTTTTTCCCACGTATAAAAACGATTAATTTAGATGCAATGTATATTCGTCGAAACCAAATTAAAAACTACGATAAAGGTGAAATTAAATTAAAAACTAGAACGAAACTGAAATAAAACCGAATATATTCGAAATATTGCTTTGCCAGTTCCGAGCAGCTGATTCAAAGTCGAGGCAACCTCTGGTTGTCGATATTTCGATCGACACTCTACGAATTTCCCCCTGAAAAATAATAAAACCCAAAACGAATGGAAAAGAGGACTGGAGTCGATTCGCAATCGATCGACACCTCGAGGAAGGAATGTAACCACTGGCGAAATGCACGTGCTCCGAATAAACTTGGGCGCTGGTTCGAACGTCGTACGTGAGCATTGAGCATCGGCCATTCCTGTCCCTTATAAATAGCGTTTCTCGCGGCGCGCCGCGAATCCCCGATTCCCAAAGCCGTCCTGCTTAAATCACGACCCGGCGGCACCGTGCGCGTATTATGCGTTGTCCGACGAAATCTTCACGGATGAGAATTAAGAATATTCGCGGCGTACCTCGTGACATACCTTGTGCGCGCCGCTCCCATAAGAATACCGATTAAGACGCGAACGGAAGCGAATTTATAGGACGATTCGCGCGGGAAAAAAAATGTTCGAAATGCCCTTTTCGTTGGAACAAAATGAGAAGAGTGGAGAGTTGAACTATGGTGATCTCAACTCAATACGTTGGTACACGATCAAGTATCTATGTACGTTATACTATGGAATAATAACAATGATACTTTTATAAATTATGAACTATGTAGTAATACTTGGTTTTATTATTGCAAATAATTAAATATAGCAGAGAAGCAGTTCACGAAACTTTGATGTTTTTGAAATTTTTCACACTATTTGAATATTCTAATTTTACGACGATATATTGTAATTATGTTCGTCAAATTTTTGAAATCACAACATATTATCACTGAAAGTGAAATCGGGCCTCTTCAGGTGCAACGCTAATGCAACGAAAATTAGCGATTAGTTGATTTGGGTCACGTGATTCGTGAGGGGGCGTGAGGTAGACCTCGAATAGGAATGGCGTTGTTTGATACTGAGCGATCGCGTCTTCATTTCCTAGTCAGAACAATTGCTTCTGGGCCTTTCAGACGAATCGTACAAGTCGTGCAGTTTTTTTTGTTACAAATATGTATCCAGTCAAAAAAAAAATCAAATACCCACAGAATATGAATGATCATCTTAAGCATAATTACAGTAAGTCTTAAAAATGATCTCACTGAATACTCTCGTGATGTCTGCAAAATATATGAAATAATTTCTTGCAATTTTTATGTATATATCCAACGTAATAATCTCGTAACAATGATAATTCCCCTCCATAGGAAATCAGTTTGATTTGAACTAGATGTAGAATTCGACTTGTTGCACAATAGTACAAATTTACAATAATGCATGTTACACAAATGATCCAAACTAAGAAATCAAGGTAAAAAAATATTTTCACACTGTTTGAGAAAGCCTAGACATATGGACATGAACCACTCAGTTTTTCTACAAGGATAATAATATAATATTTTTCAAAATTACACACACGTAATATTAAGGAAAAAAAAAAGAAGTTTCTACAAGTGTTTGAATGCTTACGCGAGGAACTATATCAGCCAAGGAGCCGATTCTAATATTTAAAAGGAGGCAGAGGGTGCAATGGTCGACCGGCCGAGGGAGGTCGGGCGGGCGCCAGGCCTCTGATGTTTCGAAAGTCATCTCGCGGCGAGTTTTTGTTCCGTAAAAGTGTAGGCTACGTAAAGGTCGTTCTACGGCGGCGAATCGGTCGGCCATGGTGAAAAAGAAGCACGAACGGGCTGCTCGGGAACGAAGCATCGGCCCGGTACCACCGGTCGCTATTGCCAATTTGTGTGGTCCCCCGGGTTCCTCACCCGATGTAGGTGTGACCGCAACGAACGTCGTGAACAGGCAGTTCCGAGACTTCTGAGAAGGTGGATGCCTGCCGCGCCGGAAGAAAACGCGAAACGTGACGACGTTTGTTCGATATTTTCGCCGGCCTTTCTCTCCGGTTTCACCGGGTTCGTCGCGCGGATTCATTGAGATTTAAGAAATCGCACGATCCCACTTAGCAACATAATTGAATAGAGGGAACGAGCTTAAGTTGTTGCTGTCACAGTCGATATCTTGGATTCAATAGTACGCATTTTCACATGGGTTTTTCAATTTTGCGATACATTGATGAGGATCATTGACACTATTACCGAGGGAATTAACGAAATTATTCAAATTAATTCAGACTGTAAATTAATATAGAAACGATGGAGAGGATATTAGTCTGATTGATTAATGTTGAAATTAAAAATTTTACGAGCACGTTTTACAATCCCTGAATGTGTGTAAGAAACATTATAAAATTTATATCATTATATCTAAATCTCATAATAAAATAATATCATACTAATTAATACAATATAACAGAATACAAGAATATAATATTATAATATGATATTATATTATCAAATGTAAAATTGTTCAAAATCGTTTGTCCGCGTTAATCGAGTTGAAACAGCTTCCAACTGTTCAATCAAAAATAATCCAAACGTCTATTTTCGATCAGTTTCCTCTCGAGAGACTTCGAACGATCGTTCCACGCGTCGAACCCCCTCTGTATAAAACTCGTACAAACCCGACAGAAACTCGCCAAGAGATGGATTTGCAACGATCACCGTAACGAGCCCTCGTGAAAACGATGCTCGCTCGCTCGCACGCCGGTTCGGTTTTCTCGAACCAATTTATGCCTCGACACGTAATTGGGGCCGTACACGGAATTCCGGCCTTGAACGAACTCACCGACCGAGCCGGAAAAAAAAGGGAAAAAAAAATGAATACGGGATGAGGTGTGGAGAAGAGGAGGAGAACAGAGAGAGAGAGAGAGAGAGAGAGAGAGAGAGAGAGAGAGAGAGAGAGAGAGAGAGAGGCGATGGAAATCTCGATGAAATCGAGCGTGACCACGGGGGATGCGCCACCGATCGACGGATCGGCGTGGTAAAAAATTCGAGCGCGATGTAAAGTTGAACGGACGTCTGCTTTTTGTCCCACGGGGGATTCGCTCGCCACACGAAAATCGTCGGAAGCTGTCTGCCTCGGAGATGGTCACCTTCTCCCTCCCTTCCTTCGTCCTTCCCACGATCCATTACGCGGGTCGTGACGATCCTCGGACCACGTTCCGACGATCGATCAACCTTGACATTGAACATTGTAAAAAGACGATTTGCTCGCGGTGTTTCCGGTGCGCGGGAATTTCATCGAAACGTTGGAAATACTGAGAGGAAACTCTCTTCTCCGGATTCTTTCCTCCATTTTTGTATGTTGTAGCGTAGCGAGCGAGCAACGACCAGAACTGAATAATATTTATTTACTTATTTTGCATTAAACGCAGGACACGTAGCATGACGACCGAAAAAAAAGACGAAGAATTGAATTCCCCGTTGTAAGTGCGAGTGTATGAAACAGGTCGGCGGGGAAAATTTCGTTTAAAGGAGCCGCGATATGTTGACGATGAGGGGCGTTCGACGTGCCTCTGTACAAACATATTACTACGTCGATACACGATAAATTGCTTCACTTCCAGAAGCGCTTATTGGCACGATTACCGCTAACGGTTCGCCTCCAGTACAAATCATTACAATTTCCGGTGCTGTTTTTCAACGCTAGGCGCCGTGGTCGCGTTTAAGTTCCTCGATACGGATCGTTTTTCCAGCAAAACGCTTTAGTGCTCCTCGTCGACGAACTCGTTGCTTCGTACTTTCCCTCTCGACGATCTATCATCTCTCGTGGCGAGCTTCGCGGAGGAAGAGATTTCAATGCGCGGCGCATTGAGAGGAAGAGACTTCAATGCGTGGTGTGGCGTAACGTTCGAGTCCGTTCAGTCCGATCAATAACTTTTCTACGATCCTTGATCACTAAATTTATGTCAAAATTACCGATAAGTAATAAAGAAAGTGAAATTGTATGAAAAAAAAAAAAAAATGAAAATTCAAAGCATTATGATTTTATAATTTAGTATAATGTGACGAAGAACACATACTTTTATTCTAATTTGAAAAAATACTCTATTACAAACATTTACAAAATTTTTCCACGATAAACTGATTTAATTGATTTAATTTACCAATTGATCATTGTATTTGCTTTGGTAGTTCGAGCTTCTGATAAATCAAAATTTTCATATTATTTTTTACTTCCTTGGAAGAATTAGATTGTATATATTGGTAATTTTACTATCCTCCCTCTTCTCTTTTATTTCTTCCACGTTTCCATTATATCGAAAAAGATCCTATCGGATACAATGTGCATCGAGCATCGAGCAAAATTACTATTGTAATAATAAATTAATTCCACTCTAAACTCTAATTACAAAATTGAATCAACTGTAATTAAATTCTAATTACAATACAAAAAGAATATCCTCGCGATTTAACATCGATCGATCGACCGTGATCCTTTTTTCAAACGCCCATTCCCCCAGCAATTGTCCGGCAAAACACACAGTCTCAATTTCTCGGCAAGCGTTTACAAAGCACGTACACGGCATTTAGAAGTCGCTCTGCAAGGCGGACACGCGAGACACGCCATCGAAAGAAGAAGAAGAAGAAATTAGTAAACGGAAATTGGTGTCCCCGGCGGGGATTCTCACGGGGCGTGACGACGATTTAAGTGATTAGCGACAGGTAATTATCGTAATGGATGACATTTCGCGCGACTATTGATCCGGCTTGAAAACGAACGGAGGCACGGTCTTTGCTTCCGTTTTCTCCCGGCATTTACGCGATTTTTCTCGCCGCTCAATGACACGCAGCCGGCGCCTCGCAGCCCGACGTGCATCGATCTCGAGAGTTCGCGCCTTTTCTTCGCGCTGCGTGCGGAAGAGAAGAAAAGGAGGAGGCGAGAGACGCCTCCTCGAGAAGAGGTCGTTCATCTGTCAAAAAAAAAAAAAAAATTTTCACGCGTTCGATGTATATGTGCGTTGGAGATTTATTGCATAATATGTATAGAAGATTTTTCTACACGTGATCTTCAATTGTTGCACCTCGTTCCGAAACATTCGCGATACTGATTTTTTTTTTTTGTATTTTCGTTATTTAAAGTCGCAACCCACTTGTGTGTGTTATTAGCAACTTGGAATTGACTCTTGCAATTTATTATAAAGGTTAGATTGTCTTAGAAAGTCTATTGGTTTTAGGATTCTTTATTTTTTATTTGTTGTTATTCAGGAAAGGACTTGCGTCACTGGACAATAATATGTTCCACTGTCAATCAGAAATTTCTCTTTGCAATCTCCCTTGATTATATACTGAAAGCTATTATTCTTCTGTTGTCGTTCGATTTTTTCCATCGTTTGATTGTCGTTCCTTTAACGAAGCGTCTTCAAACGCGCACTGATTAATAAAGACTTCTTAATTTCAACGTTAACGACAAGACTATATAGAGGATAATCGACGAGACAAGTTATCTTCGGGATCTGCTCTTATTTGTGTAACGAGATTCGTATAACAAGAGCAAATGGTCAGACAACAAAAGTTGATAGATTATAAATTCGTACGTACGTCTGACTGCGCGGATGAACGAGGTACGTGTATAATTTAGTTCAGATGGACGATTCCTAACGCACTGTGATATTCTCGTGATTTTTCTAATTGGACGCGCTTTGCCAATCCGTGCGAACGCTTCGGGCCTCGACGATGCGTGCGTCTGACGTTTGCAGAAAATCCGCGATCTCGAGGAAGCGAAGAAACAAAGTCGTACACGGGCAAAAAAAAGCTCGCTCTCTCGCGCCGCGGCCGCTAAACACCGGGGCAAATGGACAGAATCGCCCGGAGTGAGAAGCAAGTTCTCCCCTCGTCGTTGAAGAGAGGTTCGAGAGGAGCCTGGAGGTAACTGGGAGGTCTCTCTCTCTCTCTGCCTTCTTCCTACCATCTTTCTCTCTACCCTACCACCGCCTCCTCTCTCTCTCTCTCATTCGCTCTGTCGTACTCTCTCGCGTCGCCTCTCTCGTCGTTGCTCCTGAAATAATGATAACCGTAATGATTACGAGGAGGAAGAGAACGACGCAGCGGGACGATCACGAGAAGAGGGAGAACAACGAAGCCGGTCGGAATTATTAGTTAGGTTTCCCGGTATCGAGGAAGCATGCCGGTGCAACGAGTACACTGTCTCCTCCTCCTGCTTCTTTTTCCTTCTTCTTCCCTCTTCTGCCTTCCTTCCTCGCCGTTTCTGTCCTCTGGCGTGTACCGGCGCGCTGGAAACGAGTGTCATCGGGTGTACGGCGGCCGCGCGGATCGGCAATGACGCCCCGTAAAAACGGCCTCGAAAAAAGCGCTAATGCCGGCGAATTCCTGAAGGAGAGGGTTCGGCTTCTTGCCGGGGGAGCCGGAGCTACGCACCGACCGGGGACGGCCGACTGACTTTACGAAACTGGTATATCATCACGGCATTCTTTCCGCGACGATGAGAGCCGGGGGAGAGACGATGATGACGGCGACGGCGGTGGACGAGCACGATGACGGCAACGACGAGGAAAAGGAAAAGAAGAAGAAAAAAGAAGGAGGACGAGAGATAGAAGGAGGAGGAGAATGAGGTGGAGGACGACGGCGACGACGACGACGACGACGACGACGACGACGACGACGACGACGAACGTAAATTTCTGTACTTCTTTATGCCCGGCGGACGTTTAAAATCCACTTTAGCTTCTCCGCCGTCTCACAATGGGACCACCCAGCACTACGAGCCATTCACGACCTTTCCTCTGGCTTCGATATTAAAACCGAACGTTGTAACGACGACGCCCCGATGCCTCGGGATCGGTCGAAGGGGGAGGCGTCGAGCCGTGACGAGGAGGGGAGGGGGGACGAGAGAGAGAGTATTCTCCGGGAGAAGAGACCCGATCGTCAAGGGGTGGAGACGATATTAATTGGCCGATCGCTTTGTAAATAACGCGCTATTAATGCTCCCGGCCGGGAAAACCGTTCTCGAAATAACACCGGTGATTTGTAAAATTGCCGGAAAGCGAACGTTACGTTAGCAGGCGGTGAGCACAGATCCAGGGTATCGTTGTCGTAAAACTTCCGTACTTGAAGACGATGGGGAGCGACGACAACGCGCGCTCGGTAAATACGGATTCCGAATCCGCTCGATTCACAAGCGCCGGCAATTCGACGTTTCGTAACGATCCGTGTCCGCGTGTCCGTGTGGATTTTCCACGACATGATGCTGCGCGCGACAATGTAACTCGTACACGCTCTAAGAAGCTGGCGGTGCGAGATAACGCGCTTTTAATGCGCGTGGTCCGCTCCACGGTGGATAAAATCTGCGAAGCTTCTCTCTCTTTCTCTTTCTCTTTCTCTCTCTCCTCTCTTTTACACATTTTACGGATGTTCCTGCTACGGACGCGCGTGTCCGGGGTTACTTGTACGCGTACGGACATCCGCCGCCGCGGTTTATTACTAGATCGTAATGCGAGCTTAATTATCCGCGCGCACCCGCTCTAATGAGGGGGAATCAATCTTGAGTGGCGCGGCATTCATCTTCCACGCGTCCCCGGAATCGTCCTCCTCGTTGCCTTCATTCAAGCAGGGTCATTCATGCCCGAGCTCGCGTCCTTGATACCGCGGCGACCAAGAGCCTGGCTTAACCCTTCACCGTGGCTGACGCTTGCGCGGTCAGTCGCGTTTAGGCGATTCTCGCCCACTCTTTCTCGACTCTTTTTTTTTCATCGTTTCGCGATATTCTTTGATCAATTCTTAAAGGATGGTTTGTTAATGAGCCAACATGATCTGTTCTGATGTCTATTTATTTATCGAAGATTGGTATTTATGGAAGATTGTGGAGTTTGAGATTTGGACCGTGGTGTTGGAAATGTAAAATTATTTAATAGCAGTCAAATGCAAAAAAGCAGTAATTTTTATAAAATATGATGTCTTTGATATTTTCAAACTATCAGACTCTGATAAAGAATGCATGTGCAAAAATATGTAAAGTATCTATAGTAAGAAACTAATCGTAATCTCTATTTACTATAGAATTGAAATGCTCTTATTGATGATCTTTAATTACTAAACTGTGGATTTTTGCACAAACACGTGCTTTTACGAACACAATTAGAGAAATTGAAATTAAACTTAAGTAGAAACTAAATGTTACAATGTACTCAGATAGATATTTTATCGAATAAATTTTCGAATTCCTACCTACACGCACCGAGACGAATTAAAAAGACCACGTCCTTCGATTCTGACTCATCTCGTGCCCATGAGACGGCACTGAACTACTCCGAGCAACGTGGAAGGTCGACAATCGAAGCAGCGTGGCCTCTCGCGCAACAAGCGCAAAAAAAGTTCGGATCACGATCGAGCGTTGTACGCTCGCGATCTTTGCTGGAAGAAAAAAAAGCGCCACGTCGTTTTACGAGCCGGAAATTGCACGGTCGCCCATTAATAAATAATTTATAATATTCGTGAACGTTGTTCCATCACCAAGGTACCAGACTTCCGAGGCAACGTCACCGCGTGGTATGTGTAGTCGCCATCCTCGAGACGATTGTCGCGAAAGGAGGTTATCATCCACGGCCGCGAGATCGATCCGGTTAACCTTCGTCGATGGATATTCTTGCAACGTGCAGGCGTGGGCCAGAATGCGTCAAATGGGTCAAATGCAAGAGAAAAAGAAAGCACGAGAAGATGGATATGGAAGAGGAGAAGACGAAAATGTTGCCGTGGATATTTTTGATTGAAATGTCTGAACTGTGACAATTTTTTCAAACGAAAGGAAATCGATTGTGAGAGTAATTATTTCAGGCACAATTGATCTAGAGTTGTAGTAAAAAATTCTGCAAACTGTTTTGAAAGAATTTTTCATCTCAATTATATTTTGACTTATATTCGAGTCTTCTTTTTACCCAATTCTTACTGCATAAATCTCGATTGAATTAAACAGTAAAAAATTGCAAGTGTGTAATATTCAGAAATACAAAATTAGCCAAAATGACTAGATTTAACTGTTGATATCTTTGCAGTCCAAGATTCCGCAAATAACAATTCCTGAGTATTTTAACGATTTATCAAATATATCTCGTTTCCCAATATGAACGGAGACGAACATAGTGCCTAAATATATAAACAGTGGACCCGCTTTCGTATTGATCCAGACGGAGATCCAAATATATCTTCCTTCATCAAAGTATCATGTCCTTTAAACGAGTTCTGCCTCGCAGGACCCGAACCATTTCGCAACCATTACTTTCAAACGAGCAAAGTTGCTGTTGAAATCCTCACGTTCATCCTCACTTTCACCGTGACGAAGAGCATCCACAGCGAATATTCTTCCACGGAACAAAATTCCATAGCGAATATTCTGCTCTCGACATTCTTCCACGGAACAAAATTCCCCAAACGAGAGTTCCAAACTCTCGTTAATGATCAATTTTAATGCAAGCTGTATGCACCTTGGCCAACGTAACAAGTCTGCCCCAAGAAGGAGGAGAAAAAGAACGAATTACGACGTCTTTACGACGTGAAATTGCTCCAACGAGTAAAACGCGACGGAGGATGTCTACGTTCAGGCTTCAGTCGTACCATAACGACGTCCTTGCACTTTCTCACACGGAGGACGTTTTATAGAAGCGCGATTCCATTCGCAATAGAGCGCCGTTATGCTTTCGCTCGACAGCGGCGTTATGGTTCACCAAGGAAGAGTTGATCGCTCGCGTGTCCCACGTGACCATCCTTACAAAATGTCTACGTTTTGTAACAGAGGTACCAGGCTGAGCGGCACGACTGTGATTTCTGAATATACGAGTAAACAGTTGCCAAGCTTGCTCGTTGACGTGAAACGAAAATGGCACGAGAAACCCGCGTGGGATTCCACTAGACGCTTCTGATTACAGATTAGGAATATGCTCGAAAGGAATTGTTTCTCCCCTAGCTGAATAACATTATACCAGGTTGCTACATGAGTTTTGTTAATTCAGTTTTGTAAATGTTTGTCGACATCAGGTCATTGAGAACTTTGTTGAAAAATTATGACAAAAATATGATGAAGTATAAATGGAGGGACTTGTGGTGAGTTGGGTAAGCTAGGTTTACAGTCGATATAATGGTGAGATGTTGATAGTTCGTTTCTGGCGATTTTTTATTTTTCTCGCGCACTGTAAACACGGTTCGAACGAGAGAGAAGATTGATTAAACGTAAATCAAAAATTTCCAAGATATTGTAAAATATTCGAAAGTATTGTAATTTGCGAAAGTATGAAATTTCCAGAGGAGGCTAGTTGTGCAAAACCAAATATCGTTCATCTGTAATTGTAATGAGGGCTAAAATTAATCAATCGGTTTCTCATTCCTCGGTCCCTAATTGACTTTCTAATGTGTGCGTTTGACGTGCATACTAATTACAGCGAACTTCCTACTCGTTTATGGACACTGACGTAAGCGAGTATTTACTTGGAAATCCCTTACACGCGTGAATAAAAGATCATTTTATGGAATCACTTCCCCCTTGCGAGTTTTGCGTCAGTAAATGAAACAGAATAGATCCGTGGTATGCAGTTCGACGTGCAACAATACGCAGCAACATTCAATGGGGTATAGTATCCTCTATAATTTTACGGCGAAAGGGAAGAATTTCGCAGACGATAATTCCAAGTAAAAAAATAAAAAAAGAACAAGAAATAAGAAGATTTATCTCCCTCGGTGGAAGAGTAACTGAACGAAAACACGGAGGTGGGCAAGAACGAGTATTGCGCAAAGTCAGACGTTCGTAATTCGAGTGTCTTGCGTATTATCGAAGGAAACCTGGAATGAATTGACGTAAATTTTGCCGATAAAATCGAGATTTATTGTACTCTTGTCTGTTTGTTCGTCGCTCTCGCCGATATAATAAGAATTGTTTGTCGGTGACTCGTGCGCAACGCATCGGTTATTTGTCTCTTGTTGCTCGTGCGGGACAAGGCAAAGAAAAAAAAAAAGAAAAAATGTGCCGCAATAAATTCAGTGGCTGATAGCGACAATCCGGCGGACAATGCATCGGCACGCATTGATCGCGAAATTGTGTCACAAGCGCCATGTTCCATCGACGCGTAACTTGCCCATTGTATCCACGGGGACGAATAGGCGATAAAAATCTCAGCGACAGACGCGAGAATTTATATCTGTCTCTGTGTGCAGGTGCTGCACAAGTGTATTTTCGTGTTACGCGCGAAGCGGGTGAATGTAATCTACCCCATGTTGAAAACCTTGTTCAGATAGCGATCGTTTTCGATAGCGTAATTGATGAGAATGGATTCAAGTAAAGTGTTCGGATTGGAAAAATCTGATCTTAAGTGGTATTTACGGGCGGTTGGTATTATCGTGCAACATTGTAGGAAACCATAAAGTTGCACAAATCTCGGTCAGTTCGAATCTCCGGTATAGGTGCTGATATTTTCAAATTCTTACGTAAAATTCCTAAATTACGATTCCGTGTACTCCGTCTTTTTTGACGAACAATGTATATTATTATATTATCATTATATAACATTTAATAATAATAATAAACATAATGATATAACATAATATGATATATTATATCATTATATAACATTTTATTATTATATTATTATATTATCATTACATAACAATGTGTATATTTAAATGTGTGTGTGATACTTTCGAGATTATCGATAATTTTAATTTAACATTTTTATCAAACTCACGGGTTCGAAGAGTCCTACGCTGTGTCTTCCACTTAAATTCTATAATTTTACGAAATTTAAAGAAACTAAACTAAAATTTGTAATAAATAATAAAGTTGATTCTCAAGGTAAACTGGATATTTTTAAATATAAATTAGATCTATTCCAATGCCACGTGCAACTTTGTGACAATCGCTGTCTCAATTTCAATAAACACTTTTCAGCAAATTTAAACGAAAATTTTCTGAAAATCCTTTAAAGGAAGAATTGTTAACATCGATAAAACTATTTTCTAAACATTCCCGCGCAAATTGTCCCTTTCGCGAAACGTCGACGTCACGGTGTTGATCCAAGTGAGAAGCAGTGGACGCAAGGAACACATTTGCAGCGACAATTTTCGAACAGAGGATTGCGGTTGCTACCGGTTATCGCGTACCGATATGGCATAAATCGTGCAATGAGTTATCGAGCGGTGTCGGGAAACGGCGTGAAATGTAGGTTGCAATATTGTACGAGCACACGGTACGAGCCGCGTGTCGACCGTATCGGGCACGGTGTCAAAACAAATCGAGTACTTTTACCAGGTAACGCAGTCATTAAAGACATAACTTATTCCACGATCGTGCGTCCCTTCGGCGCTGATTTGCACGATCGGATCGTCGTATACACGCTGGATAGATTTATTTCCACCGCGATCGGTCGACTGTCGGTTCCTTGAATTATGTCTGGATACGCTCGCCCGAGTTCGGTCTTTGCAGCACCGTCGCGTGTAACTTCGCGAAACTAAACTCAACTTTAGAGAAACTTGTTGAATTAACTAAAAATTCAAATTACACAAATCTACTGTTCGAAAGTTATCTGTATGCGAAGTATATGTTCATTTTTCCTCGAAAGTTCGGAGCGCGTATTAATGCCTTCCTTATGTAAACGTAAATGTATTAGTATTTATCAAGCATCAGAATTGTAGTCAATGATATTTAGAAATTGAACTTGTGGTTCGATTCTAAATATAATTAAATATTTATTTCTTTTGAAATTGTGCTCGAACGTTCTGAAGGAAATACATCTAAGAAAGGCTTTGTAAATCTAAAGGTTAAAGTATAAATTATTTCAATTGAAATACTCGCTCTCATAAATCATTGCTATTATGTATCTTTCGACAAAAGAAATGATCAAATCTAGTGGCGAATAATCTCACAAATATTCACTTGATCACAATTATTTTTGGTGATTACCGGTGATACGCAACAGTTTAATTACTAAAAAAAAAAAAAAAAAAAAAATTCGAGGATTGTTAACCAGCCATGATATAAATATAATAAATGGATCGGGGTAAAACACGAAACCCTCGACGAGAACCAATTTTGAGAAAACAACGAGGGAGAGGAAAAAACGTAGTACATGCGTTTGGTGGTACTGTGAAAACGGGTAAAACGACTGAAGATTACCGAGCAACTGCCGCCATCGGTGCTATTGAAGGCTCTAAAATGTTACTCTGATGACTTAACTGGAAACTCTAAAACCAGTTCCTAATAACTTTTTGCGGCGAGCCGAGCGACGCGACAAAGCGGGGAAAAACGCGCGGCCACGTCGGATAAAGCACAGAGGCCGCGTATTTATTGCCGCATGGAACGGGACGCATTGTTAAGAGTGAATGAAATATTCAGTTTCGTCGATCTGATCCTCCTGGCTGCGCGATCTCCTCGATCGTGGACTACGTAAAAAATTATCTACACGCTTTACTTAGGAAAAGTAGCATTGAAACTGTTGCAGGTTCCTGATATTTCGATAGAATTTCAATTTCGGTCTCACTGTTATTTTTGATAAAGAAAAGAAGACTTGTAACGTACTGAGAAATTTTTTAGTATGAAACAAGGATGGTTGAAGAAAGTGACAGAAAAGAGAGTACGAAGAAGAGTAATAATATATAATAATATATAATAATATATAATAATATATATAATATATATAATATATATAATATATAATATATAATAGCAATGAAATTTAACCTGAATCTAGAAAGATTAGAGATGCAACCAATAGTTAGAGAGTAGGGTAATTATTAATTATATTTCTATTATTAATGTATTATTGCAACAGTATTATTGTAGCATCCTGTGACTGATTGACTGTGTATTTATGGTTAATTTAAACGTGCAAAAATATACGCAACAAAAAAGAAAGCAATCATCATTTCATATGTTGTTAACAAATTCGAGATATTTTTTTACGAAACTTCAGAAAGTTGCAATTATTTCTATCAATTCTCTGACTGAGAATGAATAAAATATTCGTGTTTGCAATGCGCTTAGAAAGTGACTTGTTTTTTTGTATTTTATATCTCTTCGCGTCCATTGATCCAAGACCAGGAAAAGAAACACGAAAGGAAGCAATTTGCAATCTCAAAGTGCCGAAGTGAAAGATTCCTAACGAAACTATATTTTAATAATTTCATGTGGAAATGACTTCGATCTTTCTCTTACGAAACTATCGATTTACTACAAGATTAAATAATTCTCCGTTTATCAAAAACTCTATTTTATCTTAATAATATCGCAATAAAAAATATAATAACTATGTTGTTATCGTTGCATTTTTAAAAAATATTCAAACTTTATACAATTACGAAAATTAAAATATCATACGATTTATGTTATTGCAGGAATATAATATTATATGTAATACTATATATTAAATATATATTAAAAAAGATATATATATATAGATTAAATATTAAAAAAGACATACTATAAAAAAACATACTATTAAAAAAGAAATAGTGTTCTTTTATATTTAAAAGGAATGTCAAGTAATTGAGAACGATCGATGGAAGAATTAATAATATTTCAATGCACACGAATCGGGAGGACTAATTTTAAATAATTTATGAAGTCGTTGCGAGACGCGTGACTTCCAATTTGCTCTATTTAATGAACGCCGAACGATGTATACTTATCTCGGGACTACTCGCGATTGTAGCAGCGTTTAAGATATATTTTTACGGTAAATTTATGGCCCCAGCAGGATTCATCATTCTACACCGGGTCTGACAGGATTGTTCAGGTGGAACAACATTGTAGCAATCTCTCGTAGCGTGCGAGTTACCCCGTACAGAGAAGGTTGAAGGTCAGCCTTTCAAAGAAAAGTAAACTGCACGACAGTGTCGTTTTCTAAAGCTACAGAAATGCCAGTGCTTTCAATAGTTTGCATAGGTCAAGGATCGTGTCCCACGTAAAACGTTTAGGCTCCGCTGTTTCAAGCCACGTTTTTAATTATTCTTCTTCTTTGTTTCTCTGAATTTTTTTTTTTTGTTTTTTTTTCATTACTCGAAATTTGTTTGTTTTTTTTTCATTACTATTTTACGCGAGCCTCGAAAATGGCGCGTACGTGAGTAACGACTTTATTGATCTTCACTCCCGTGAGTAAAGGACTAAAAATAGCAATTCACTGTCTCTTTTGTAATGTCACAAATCCAACGTGATTCAAACGCGATTTGTTCCGTGTGTAGAACGCAGTTGAAAAAAAATATGCAAGGGAAAAGAGGAATTGCTATTAAGCAATGAGTAATGTGACAGGTTATTGGAAACGAACGATTATGACGGCATTGAGTTTCGTTTTTACGCGTGCGTGAAATAGAATTCAAGGAACCGACTAAAAATACGAAATATTTTCAGTTACGTCTACAAGCGATAACTAAAAGCATAAAACGCGGTATTTCCAGAATAAATTTTGATCGAAATAAACGTAGAAAATTTATCATGTGGCAATGTCTAAGAATACTTTTTTGGAGTTCAGGTCACAAACGTAAAGGTAAAGTTAATTTATCGATTAAAATAATATAGCATACTATATCTATCATGTATAGATCGTTCAAAAGTTGACTTTTGAAATAAATATAATTTCCCTAACATTTATCTTTTGTCTACAATCAAGTCGATATCAATTACTACACAAAAATACCGAATTTAGGAACATCTGACTATGCCTCTGCAACATTTGAGACAATAAATTTGCAAAAGCGAAGTAGATGATATCGTCGCAACAATAGATTACCACACGCGATGTCTTTATCTCGAGATCAATCTTGCACAAGGATTAACGCGAAGGAATAAACAACCAGACATATTTCATGTCGCGAAGACACGAGGAATTGCACGATCCACCAATATTTTATCAAACCGTAAATTAAACTAAATTCGTTTCCAATGTTACACTAAGAAAAGAATCGCAGATATAATTATTACAATTAAAATCTTCGATCGATCACTATCGATCATTGTTTGGTTCATCTTTCCCGTTTTGTATTGATTAATTAAAATTTTTCACTATACTCCTTCAATATATCATACAAGTATTACAATTTCTACTTTTAAATTTTACAAAAAAAATTTGTAGGAATTTAATTTTTTATAGTAAATCGACTGACAAAAGCAAGCATCGAGTCTCGTCTAATAATAATTGTTTAACAACGCTTTTAGTCACTAAAATAAATTCTGAGCGACGGCCGATCTCGTATCGATCTAACGTATCGTTCGAGCAGCTGGTTTTATGCAGCGTAACGGAGAATATCAAGAATGTGATTAATAAGCTGGCGTGCACGTTTCGGTGAAGAATCTGGCACCGGGTCAAGTATACACGCGAGGCCGCCGAGAGAAAGGGAGAAAGGGGGAAGAAGATCCCGCGATGCAAAGTCATAGGTTAAGCATCGCGGTGTGTACACACGGTAGAGACACAACTACCACGAGCGCAAGGGTGAAAGTTTACCCTCTCGCACGCGGTCGTGCGATTCACCATAAGCGTCCATGTAACTTTCCGAGGATGCACCTTCGGGCTAGTTTCTATGTGGGATGCCAGCTGTTCTTTCTGAGCCGTCCGGCTCATTGAATCCAGTGCTTTCTAAATGGGAAACGATCAGAGGCAGAATACTTTACCGAGTGTCTTTTTAACTTTTTAATTTTTTTCAACTAGATTGTGTTTATGGGAAATTTGCAGAGATACGTAAGGATATTAGTTGCAAACAATATTTGCAATATTTTTAAATTGGAATCTATATTTCGACATCAAATTTTTATAGTTACATTCACGACAGTGTTATCAAATAATAACAAATTCAATATATTTAGATTCGATGCTGGTTAAAATGTGGTTTTTTAAATCTGGTTTTAGATATAATTAATACTACCGATTATTTAACTAATACTACCGATCTTTTCAAATATTCAAACGATCAAACATTCAGTTTTGGGAAAAAGTGCAATGTATCTTACTTTCTTAATCCGACTAAATTGCCAGATAATGTTTCAAAAATATTTCCAGATAAAGTTTAAAACTAACATTCTTCAAAATAATAAAAATTAGAATCGCATTCAGCGAATCTCTACCAAATTATTGCGAACGAAGATTGAATAGACGACGTAAACTAACTCGTTACATTTAAGCTGTGGTGAAGTCATTTGATAACAGATCAGAGTGAAAAGAATTGAACGAACAAGCAGTACGAAAATTCACAAGCAAATGATCGCGTGAATCTGCTCAATTAAAGAGGCCGCGGTGAGTCGTGACTCTCCGGGCAACCAGAGGATAAAATCATCATCTCGTTTTCCCAGAAACTCCGAACTTTCCCAGAGGAGGGCACACGTCGACGGCCTATATACCGATCGCTATCGATCGGCCATCGTAGCGAAAAGATCTAATCACGGTGTAACAATCGCAAGTCCCGGGCTCTCGACGGACTGTGGTCGAAAGCGCACCTGCAACCTCGTCATTGTGTGGAAATGATTACGCGGAAGACACCTGGCATTCCTGCGTCACATAATGTGCCGGCGAGTAAACAGTGCGCCATAGATGTCGCGCGTACGTGGCCGTGGAATGTGGCTCTCGGCCGTCTCGACTCGCTGCCAAACAGTCTTATCGTTTAATTACTCGAGGTGCCTAATTAATTAAGTGCCATCGTATCTCCTGGCACATTTGCTTAATTGCACCGCTCACTCTCGCGGTTAACGAACGCGTTTTCTACGGTGATTCCCTAATCACTCGCCGAGTCTTGCCAACTATGTTGACGCGTGTGTGTGTGTGTGTGTGTGTGTGTGCGCGTGAGCGTGCAGTACTTATTAAGCGTGTGTCTTCTCACGTTTGACTTTGATTAACAATTTCATTTCACGCTTTAATATATCGTATCGTTTCGTAATCGTATCATTAATAAAATAGCGTTAGACTATTTTATTAATTAGTCTATGACGATAAATTGCGAACGTATGAACGTATGAACGTAAAATGCACTCTCCTCGGACCTTCTATATTTGTGCCTCTCGTTGAATTTTATTATTTAAATTACAAGTTCCTCGTATAACTTGGCTTTTGACGACGGCATAACTTTGCTTTAGTTTCAGACTAAACAACCGCTAAAAACAGTTCCGTTCGAAACGAACGAAAGTTCTTAGAACGAACTCGGTGTAGAACTCCTGGTAATTAACTCCTGGTAGGCTGAACCTCGTGAAGCTGGTCTTTAACTTTCCATTCTACCCTAACAAGAATCGTCCTCCTTCCTCATAGACCGTTCGCGATCGCCATCTGCTATTTGCCTTCTCAGCCACATTCCAGCCTGGATACATCCAGTGGTCACGAGTGCGTCGGCCCTGCCTCCAACACGTAGGAAGAATCCTTTCCGGGGCCGTGGTCCCGGAAATCGAGGGGATTGCGCCTGTTACGAGGCGTGGCCATTAATTCCATCGAATCCCGGTATAAGTAAGATTAAAACCGCGGCCGTCGTGCCGGTACGTATCCCAAGAGCACGGACCGTTTCTTCTCTTTTTGCTTTCGCCTGAACCCCGCTCGCGCGCCGATACATCTGCGCGCGCCAGTATTCGAAACAGAGACACGGGACAGATCCCCCCCCACCGAGGGACGATCGAGTATTAATCGCGACGAACGCGTTTAAATTAAACGCGCCTCTATGAGACACTGATGCATGGCCGACGGTGCGTGAATTAGAGGAAAGAGCCGTGAGTGGTTGCCGGGAAGTTAAGTTGTAAACGTTCGATCCGATCGGCGGAGGAGTGGTTAAGAGCAAAAGGTAGGGACTTTAAAGTTGCCTGGTTTTAATCACCTCGTTACGAGGGAGCGTGTACACGGCCGCGGGAAAAGCGAGTAATCAATTGTTGAAAATGTGGCATCGTACCGTGTCTACGATTATTTATTTCGCGCGACTCTCGTCTCAATTATTTGCGGAAAATATTGAAACTGTTGAAAGCGGGGAGAGTTGCGTATAGTATTTTCGCGAGTAATTGAAATCGCAAAGATTTTCGTATAAAATTGGAAGGAAAATGTTTCCGTTTAAAAGTTTCTAGGATAGTTTTATGAATTAATTCTTTCGTAATATAGATTTGTGTTAACGATGTCGATTCATCTCGATTTTTAATTACGAATGATATTTTTGTAACGTGCAAAGAGATAATAAGCTTGTTCGTAAAAACCTGACTAACTGTGCATACTAACTGTGATACTCGAACACGTATGAAAGTTCGAATCACGTAAGATCAACACAGGGTCAAAGATACCGATGCAATCGCGAGGATTCACAGGATCCAACCAATAATCAATAAATTCAGACGTTTTGTAACAGTTACGTGATGCCCGATAACTACAAAATTATGCTTTCCAGTTTTTTTCCCCTGAAGGCGGCGGGAGAAAGTTACCATTTCGACAAAGCCGTAATCCCGTTCTTTCTTTTTTCCTCCTCCCTTCCTCAGTCAGACAAATCGAAGGTTTCGATTTCGTCGTCGGTGCGAAAGCGGTTCCACTGCAGGTGAACCGTTTACGTAACCACGAAATATGTAATTAAGTAATTTGACTTGCAATCTGTCTACCGATCGGGAACAAGCGAATCGAAAGATTTCTCGTCTGAATATTTTACATTCGAATTATGCAAACGAACGAACAAAGTTGATCGTACTTTTGATAGGAAAAAGTTTGTACCGAATCGCTTACAAAAGACTCTATAAATCGAAAAGACGTTTGTAATCTCGATTACAGAAATTTGATAACAATTACAGCGTTGCGAATGTAAACAAATATTTTCGAAATGGCTATTGCAGATTCTCAAATTGGACCATTTATATTCTTCGTCGTTTTAAATAAAAACTTTCGTTCAGAAATACATTCAAATGTTATAAAAAAATGAACAAAGTTGAAAATTGAAATTTTCTCTTGACAACGACCCCTTGAAACTGTATAATTTTTTCCGCCAATTTAGCATCAATTTGGGAAACTTTCTCCTACATTCAGAGACACGATAAAGACAGTTGATAAACACCTGTTCTCCAGTAACATTTACTCAAAGTTCAATTTGTGTAATCACGTTTTTTATCGCGGAGATCATGCTTTACTCGTTTCGCTCTTTGTTGCCTGTCGTAACTATTGCAAATCACTTTTCACAGCGGTAATAAATAGGAAGCCGTACAGAAACTGGTTTGATTGGTGAAAACACGGTTAGTTTTCACCACGGTGGCTGTTTCCACCGACACTCTTTTGCATTTCGCAATTTGCAATGGCCAATTAGACACGTGATTCATACACTGAATCGCGAAAGAAAGTTCTCTTCTCGCAAGTACTCGACTGCATCGTAATATCGTATTTATTTTTTTAAAAAAATGTAACTTACAGTAGCAGTTCGTTAAGTTCAGAATTAAAATAAATTGAGAAAATAAGAGATGATGTATACTTTCTTTAGAACAATATTTAGTAAAAATTTCGTTACACACGATGATCGTTATTTTTTTTTATTGCATCTAAAATTTCATCGATCGATATTTTAGCAAATACAATTCAATTTAACAATATACTAAAAATATACTAAATAAAAATTTGCAATTTGAATTTGGATGTTCTTTTTTCTGGATGAAATAAATTTTTCTTTTTTTTGAGAAATAGGAATTGTAATATTTGTTAAATACAGTTTCAATATTATTTCGCAGTATTCGACTATGTTATTAATATATTATTAATAAATTAATAAATTACTATATTACTATAAAATTGCGGTCTACCATTCACGATGCGAATAACGAGTGAGTCTCTCAGTTTTCGAGTGGCCTGCTCTCTCGACAAATACGATTTCAATTAAAGTAACTGTAGCCTGGAATTTTAGTGTCTCTTATGTACGATCGTGTCGGTATTGAACGAAACGTTACGTAACGACCTGCCTTGTACAAGATTCAAAGAGACCTGGTATTCGATGGAGGGTTCAGCTTTCTCTCCGTGCGAACTTATTGCTCGTAGCGTTTTAACGAGACCAACGTGAAACGTCTTCGAGTGTCGAGTAATGTTATCTAACGAAGACTGTCGCGTCGATATTTTTAACAGAAAGATGAATTTAACAGAGGAAGAAGAGAACAAATAATGTGTCTATACAGAGAAAGTTGGATTTTTAGCCATTAATCAACTGTGAAAATAAAAATCTGAAAGAAAGCGACAAGACTGTTGTTACTGGAATGTTATGATATAAATTCAGATTATTCAATAATTTTAAAGTATAAAGTACCACAATCAAATTTTTTAATATATAAATACAACAAGTCCTACTATATTCCAAGTACATATTCATAAATTTCTATTTTTTTTCTGATTAAGATACTTTAGAATCCTAACAGAAATATAATTAGACTTGGAACAATGTTACTTGAAATAAAAGTAATTATTTCAATTATTTTATTTTTAAGTAATTTTATTTTATTTTAAGTAATTTTATCTTGTGTCAAAATCAAATAAATCGCGTTCGAATTTTTATTTTAATTAAAATAAAATAACATATAAGAGATGTTCGAACCATAAAATTGTGATACATTATTGAAATAATAATTTCTCTATTATCTTATTTACATAATATCCAACTCCAGAGTCACTATATTTCCATTTTATTATAGTAGCTGAGAGCATTTAATAAATGATTCGTAAAGTAATAATTTCCAAATAAACAAAGATTATCGAAGAAATGTGAGTATAAGTATCCAACTTGAAGATATCATTTTGCCCGTTTTATGAATATGTATGATTCGAGATCGCTAAGAAATCTAGAGCTTCTACTAGGCCTAAGTACGCGGTTAATCTTCACCGTCCACCCGGAAATTGTGACTATTTCTCAAGATCGGTTCTTTGAAAAGCTGTGCAACCTGCTGGGACTTGCGTATGTTGTACATAAATTTACGGTAGACGGTGGGCAGCCACCTGCGATACGCGTGACCGCGTGACGAAGCACGCGTGAAACCGCGTCGATCGCGAAATTATCGAAGGATGAAACGGTTCTCTTCCGGGTATCATGTGGCACCGATACACGCCTTTTGCCGGCCAAGTAGATTTATTCGACGCGTTCACGAGATGTTTTCGTAGGGCAATCCCTGTACTATGGTATATAAGTTCCTTCTTTTCGAACGTTTTATGCAACCACGTGCGTTGCGTGCCTACAAGACTTCGATTATACGTGAATCACTCTTCTATCCCATTATGATGTAATAGAAATTGTGTGTGGTTAGTACGTTCTTTGTTTTATTTTATCATGGATAAGAGAGTTAGTTATCAATTCTTTCAGCGAGTATACATTTTTTCCAATCCTCTAACAATCTCGCTGTAAATTAAGTTAAGTAATTTAACGTTAAGTAATTTAGTCCGGCGATTTTCTATTTCTTTACAGAGAATATATTCTATTAACACGACTATAACAAGATACCATTAACAGTAGAAATCTAAATACAGGATTCATGTTTCTCTAAAATAGAATTTATGCAAAAATTTGCTTCAGTCATTTTGTAACCAACATTCTGTTCATACGATGGACAGTTTTAGTGAAGAATCTGGCACTGGGTCAATACGAAGCGAAGAGTGCTTCGTCATCGTTTAAAGCTCCCAAAAATTAGTACACGACGTTATTAATCTATGCACTCATGTTTGGAAAGGCGCAACACTAATTGCGACACGTTCAGTGCAACCATGCTGGAGGTTGCTGATGAATGACTACTTCTCTGCATCAGGTGATCCAGGAGCAGGAACAGCCTTCCACGAATTGAGCGGAAGAATTTGGGCATTTCGTAAACGCAACGCTACTTCACAAAACGCGATCATTAATCGCAACACTAACAAGAGAAACAGTAACTGAAAATCGCGATGGAAAAATTATGTCGCAACACTAACTCTAAAACCAAATTCAATGAAAATTATTATTAACAATACAAAAGCTACTGTATAATCAAAAAGGTACTTCAACTATTCTAAAAACACTCTAAAATTAATTAAAAGCAGCGACTCCGTAATTTAATTTAAAACAATAGGAAGCAAGATAAATCTTATTATGTATAACTCTGAGATAACTTCACAATCAAAATTGCTAGAGACAATCGCGGTAATTCGTAATTCGCAACTCTAATTTAAACCGTAATCGATCACTCGCAACACTAATGAGAAAAACCGCGATCTGCCCAAAACGAAGATGAACGATGATGTAGAAGAAAGAAAAATACAACTACAAATACTAAAAGAGCATAGTGACAAAGTAGTAACGAGAATGACTTCCCATACTCTGGAATCATTTAAATGATCCAGAGGATGAGAGACCATTTGTTGTGACCCTCTTCGTGGCAGTTTGCCGGGCCTCTTCGGCTTCTAGCCTCTTCTTTCTTCGAGCGCAATGCCCGCTGAAACTTACATCTAGCTCGAGTCTTTCTAATCGCTAATCAAAAAATAACATGTAAAGGTGAAATGAAAAGATAAACCGCGAAAACTGACCTCAATGCACATGGACGACCATCGATCGTAGTGATCGTTGTCCGTTCGTATGTGCGTGCTCGAGCAATACCTACATAGACGTTCGTTTCGGGACCTACTCGCGATCTATCCGCGACCGCGACCGCGGTACTAAATTCGAAAAATCGGAGAGTAAAACCAGAAACAAGTGGCATGCTCCAATTTGTACCAATTTCACTGTCGATTTTTCAAATTAGATTTCCTGAAACAGGTTGGACACGCGACCAGAGACTGTGCCAACCTGCCCGGCCCTACCTACTTATAATTAAACACATTTACACCAGAAAGTATGCTACCTATCCTAACCAATCGACCTATATTTAAAAAATGGCAAAAAACAGGCGCACCAACACACTCATTCCACGATTCTCACACATACCACTCGGGCGCAGACCTAAACTAGAGAGGACGTCCCGGGACGCCTCCGACACCCAAGTTTAACACACTCTAATTTACGTACCATTTTCCTGAAATCGACTGACAATGGCTGGCGACCATTGCGTAAAACGTGATAAAACACGTTTATATTTACAGCTATACGCGAGATGTTAATAACTAAGGAAAGATGCATATAATTACTATAGAAATACATGTATGAGTTGACTTGGAATCACAATTATAATTGATAATACGGTTATAATAATAATAATAATAATAATAATAATAATAATATAATTACAGTTTATAGAGTAGTATTTATTATGTATTATGATAATATATTCATAATTCTTTAAATTAGTGCATAAATATTTTAAATATTTCAAATTACAATGAATGGAACAATAGAAACGACGCAATTCCACATCCTAACCACACACACACACATGCGGAAAATACGCCGTGCACGATACGCTAACACACTGTCAGTCGCCAAGAAATTTTTTATAAAATTGCAAACTATAGTCATCGTGCCCAATGTCTTTCACCCACCCAAGTAGCACCTGGGCACGTGAGTGAGATCCTGACAATGAACATGGAATGGTTACCTGAAAATCCTGAACTAAAAAATGATTAGTTTATCTATTTGTATCTAACGGACTATTGCATTATTTTATTTCAAACTCTACTGATCCGTGACTCTATTCTGTCAGAAATTATAGAAATTGCAAGACAATGAATAAGAACTGAATTTATTTAAAAAATACTGTGAAATCTAATAATTGACCAAACTAAATATTGATAGAAATAATCTCAGGCGACTTCTTCATCAAAGCACATTCTCGAAAATGCGAAAGCAGTGTCCACACTTGTTGCTTTGATTCAAAAATCTGCCTGTCGCGAAGTATCTTCTTGCACATAAAATTTCATATATTTTTTTACGGATAGAATTCTAATCTATTATACATGATCAAATTGCATTGAAGTACATATTATAAAATTCAATTAATTAAATCATTTAATACTATTATAAAAGAGAGAATAAAGTTGGAAATTATTAATTATTATAACCAGTATAAAATATATCACTAGTGTCAATAAGTAATAACTGCATCTTTCATAGCAACGAAGTCAGAGGATATCCGTCTTCTCTACTATGAAATGCTCAAACGAAATCAATTTTAATAATAATTATTTATAAATATTTATAATTTATCAATTCATATGGATATTCATATGGATATTTTACTTTTGCAAATATTTATACTGAAGATATTTTAATTTTATAAGTAATTATGATAAATGTATATATTCTTATTGTTAAAATGGCGATGTGCAAGAAGCCCTATCTTGATCTAATACATAAAAAATCTGAAAAAATGTTACTACTCACGAGTATAAAAAATACCCGCGGTCACTATGCTCATCAAAAATTCTACGTATACAACCAATCACCCGTGCCGATTCGGATCTTTCATCCTACGACATGACTGAGTGACCGGAGGAACATAAATGCATGCGACTCACCCGATAGATGTGAAGAACGTTATCATCGATGCTGCACTGCACAGGGAAAGTTATCGTGAAGACTCTCATGAAGTAGACGGTGGAAGTGAACGCCGTGAAAAATTTCTTAAAAAGCATATATAAAAGATACAATGTTATTTGTGAAAATTAAAATTTTAATAATCATAACAATTGGGACTAATAATTTGAAATACTTTTATTTTATAATTATAATTTCACATTCGACTTCAATAGAGAAAGAATTATAAATAATAGAATTTAAATACAACATGCTGAAATACTTACATTTTTAACTTTTGAGCGTCGTAAGATTCTTAGAAGATTAGGGAAAGTGAAGACTGTAGAAGATCTGTAACAAAGCAAAAACATTAGAATTATTTAAACACAAAGCAAAATCTTATGTTGGAGATAATGAAAGATTTTTACATTCTTGGCTGTAGAGCCACCGTTGAATTTTCCCCAAAAAATGCAAAAAAGTTGATGCTGTGTAGCGTCTATAACAAACGTCAAATATTATACAATACTTTGTTGTTCAATTTGAAGTAATTGAATAAACTGCAATACAATATAAAACTACTTACGATCTTGATCTCCTGAAGAGGCCTTATCCTCTTGAGCACTGACTTTAATACCGAAAGCGTATGTTTAACAAGATAACATGAAAAAAACAAAAATAAAAGACTACCAACGCCCACGTTTAAATAACAGCCGGCGGACTCACTGGCTCTACCTTCGCGAATTATAATTTAAAGCAATTACTAATTAAATGGATTAAAGAAAGAAAAAAATGGCACAAAATGTTTCAAAGCTACACGATTTCGTTATCGTAATGCTCAATGAATCGTTAAATATACGCATATTAATTAAATGATACTATAAATGGAAGTAAAAGAATGTCAAAGAAGCCACGCGGTCGAAGAGACGCCACCAGTAGGTTAGAAAATGTTGCGAATCTAATACGACGTAATACGTTGTTATTGTCACGAAATTCCACAGATGAATGACTCACCTCGACAGGTTTCGACAAGTCGAAAGTGGTAGGGGGTACTGCCACCCTACATACACACAGGTGTTTATGTCCGTGTTTGTTTTGAATTTCGAGCTCCAAGGCCTTCTACGCTTCACTTTTTCTAAGAAATGGAAAATTTTATTATATCAAGCAGTAAAATTATCATTTTAACTGTTATTTTATTTATAACTATTATTATTAATATATAACTATTATTAATAAATTATATAACTATTAAATACATATTAATTCTTAATAAACTATTACTGAATTCAGGAATTGTTCGCATTGCGAAGTTAAACAACCAATAAACGTGTTTGTTTTGAGTTTCGAGCTCCAAGGCCTTCTACGCTTCACTTTTTCTGAGAAATGGAAAATTTTATTATATCAAGCAGTAAAATTATCATTTTAACTGTTATTTTATTTATAACTATTATTATTAATATATAACTATTATTAATAAATTATATAACTATTAAATACATATTAATTCTTAATCAACTATTACTGAATTCAGGAATTGTTCGCATTGCGAAGTTAAACAACCAATAAACGAGTAGAGAATATTATAACAGATGTACAAGCATGTAATAAAATACATATCATCGTATGTATTTGTGTGTAATGAAACTCTTATACGTATATATGATCTCAATGATCGGTACATATACACGCATGAATATAAATGGGTAATTTATACAGTACTATATAAATGAAACACCTTGACATATGTATGCTTATTTGCTATGCGTGGAAAGTGTTTCATAAAAGTACTGTGTCGAGTTCAATGAAAAATTCTCCAGAGTACATACATAGATCATTCAATAAATAAGCTATTAAATGGCCCTCTAAGGTGAATGCAAGAAGTGTTTTGAAACACTGAACAAGAAAAAATACAAAAAAAATAAAAATAAAAGACTATCAATGCGTGCGTTTAAATAATAATCGGCGAACTCACTGACTCTAAATTCGCGAAATTTAAATGAATTGATAATCTAATTTAGAGCCATTTTGTTCAAAAAGATATTGCGCAACTAACACTGATTCTACTGACCGCATTGCGCGCAGTCACAATAATTTTTTGAAAATAAAACTGATTAGTAAGGGAAGGACATTTGAGAACTTCTAGATAGTACTTTCTCTTTTACAGACGAGGTGTTCTTCCTTCCGCCATCTTTAAAAATCGATCCTGAGAAATATCGATATCGATTATTGTTCGAGAACACCGTTGGCGCTGTAATCGCAAATAACAACTTGGAATAAAAAATAAAAAATTCTGGTCTAAATAAAATACACAAAACTCATAAGACATTTTTAAAAAAGAAAGATATAACTTTTGTTATCTTACACGTATATATATTTTTGTCTATTATATGAATTCTGTGCATTTGTGTATTTTTGCACAGTCTTTGCAAAGTGCCGTAAATGCATAGACATGCGCAGTCTGTACAAAACGATTATTGTGTAAGGAATATATCGAAGAGTGAATAAGTCGAACAAAAACGAGGAAATCGTAACTTGGTCATAATGCCAAGATTTTTTCGTGTCCCGTGAACGAGTGTTGTGTCGTGGAACAATGCCAGGCTCGCTTCGCAGTGCACCGTTAGTAATTTTCCTTGAGAGGCAATTCTTTGAACTGTCCTTTGTCACTGGCGGTGTACGATGAGATTTTTTATCGATTCCGCGAAGACATCTTGGAATGGCCTTAATAGGTATAAAAAGTGCGAAAATAATGCTGAGGTAATTACCGCGTCCAACTATACTAGAGAGAGAACGGATAGCAATTCCATGTTTTTTCGAGATTTTTCAGCGAGATTATATATATATATATATATATCATCCTTTTGTCGATAATCTCTGTAATTAACATTGATTATTAGACTGAAAGTGCTTTTAACGAATCGAAATTGAATCTTTTATGGTATTTTGTATAATACGTCAAAAATTCAAATACGGCGCGAAATGTGAAATTTCAATATGGCAGGCAATGCGTTTAAATTGCATAAAAATAAGATATGTGATTGCGAAAATTATCTTACACAATTAGTGTGATCCTTTCTTACTGATTCAAACCACACGTATAATTACGTTAATTTTCTTCGATATCTTTCTAGAAATATCAATTTCAAACACATAAGCAACACACTTACGAAAGCTCGATCGCGAATAAATTTACAAGAATAATGGATTTTATGGATGGAACAATCCGTTTTTATATGCACCGTGATCCTTTAAAGCTCATATCACTTAATTATTATCGCACAAAATCGTCGAAGGAACATGTACATTACTTCACAAACAAGATTGCCGCGGACGTTCCGAATATACGTGTTTCAAATAACGAACAACTCAATTGTATTTACATAAAGGCATTAATTAGAAAATTATAGTTGCGTTGGTGCGTTGGTGAAATATGTTAGAAAACCTCGATAAAGGGCTCTCGCGAGCTTAACCAGTTGCCCAAGTAGACACTCTACATGTTTTTAGTTTTATGTACGCGCCGGAAGATGGTGGATTTGTTTAAACGTCGATACGAGGATAGTCTATCAGTGTTATTATACATATAGGAAACTCATAAAATGTTAGTGTTTCTGAAACAAAGCGCAAAATATTATATTCACGATGTGTCGCGCATTCGCTTTCAAAACGCGCGCATGCGTGTGTGTGGGTGTAGCTACGATTCTTCAAACAATATGAATTCTACAAGCAAGAGGTGCGTAACAAAGATACTAAATAACAATAATTCACGATATATTTACACATTTTAAATAATTGATTTGATAATTCAACAAGTACATACCTATTTTATTTTCGAACAACGGCGGACATACGTATTTTATTTCAACCAATGAAAGGATATCTTTTTCTATATACCTGCCTCTAGTTTTATTTAAAATAAATAAAAAAAAAATACCCATTATCTATTTATTTTTAAAATAAAATACATATAGAAATTCTATATAGATGTTTTGTTAGCAAATCGAGAAACGTTTGGAAAGTTCATTGACTCGCGGAACGACGACGATCTCCATTTGATAGTTGCGTCGGCGAGAGGACAGCACCCTCGTGAGGTCATTGGACCAAGGTCGGTCCTACCTGCATTAGTATCCCTACATAGCCAGGATAAGTCTATCCCTACCGCGTTACAGAATGTCCACGAAGTATCACCGACGCCCACTCGACCTTTAAAGGATGGTCTTTTCGTGCGCTCGTGACCGTATACGACACACGACAACGAGGTCGTTGCTTCGTGCCATTGTGCTCTTTCGTGGGATCGAATAGGCTCGTATTTATAGGTTAGGCTACGGCACCGAACGCCTACAGGTGTCAAATATACATAACCGTGTTAAATTTCAATGGACACGTTCATGGTAGATGGAGACACATGGAACTTTGTCGATTTTCGCGATAATAGACACTTGTCCGCCAATTTCAACTTCGCTAGAAATTACTATTATCAGATTAGATTTGTCATACATCATTTATGTATATGGTATTCATTCGTATAAGTACACTAATTCATCTAGAGTTGTCTTAATTAATAATTAAAACTGAGTAATTAACCTTGTATGTTATTTTCTCATATAATATATATGAGGTATTGTGATGTATGTTACAAATTTGCACAGATGTATGTTTGATACATATCTGTATCGTTTTTAATTTACATCATTAGGTATATTTTTTCAAAAAACTTTTATCAAATCGATTATTTAGTATATTTAAATGAACGTGGGAAACAGGTTTCTAGCATTACGTTCACATACAAAAAGTCGTGATACACTGGTGCAATATCGTGAAGTAATTGTCTGAACCAGACATGCTGACATTTCCTACTTGCTTTTTAGTCGAAAGTACAGTATTCTTTGTAGAAAAATACTCTGATATTCGATTCTGTTACTGTAATTTTTATTATGTACTATACTACAATATAATAATACACTACATTGTATTAATATACTATTATGTTATATTATATTGCAACTATCATTAATTATCAAATGAAACATTATGAATCTTTTTTGATTACAATATTAATCAATAGAAGATTCAGATTAATTAAATTTTGATATATCACTGGTACTTTGAATAGTTGCCAGTAATTAATATACATCATAAAAGAAGAAAGATCAGAATATACTATATATTATTTTTAAAACAATATATAATCTATAATGTATTTAATCCTCATTTATGTCAATTTGACACACTCTTCCTGTGAAAAGTATGTGTGTAAAGTATTGTCCTACTTTCTGTACATACTAAATACATTTACATGAGATTCTATAAGTGAGACATGAGAATCTAAGAATAGTGAATCACATATACGTGATTAAATAGAAATTCAGTTTATTTATCATTAATAAAACGATTTGCAAATTTAACTATCTGCATGTTATGCAAGGTGGGTCAAAAGTTCCTTCCCATCTATTTTTTTTTTTTTAATAAAACATCAAAATATAAGGAAGAAGTAATTTTATTAATTTTAAATTAAAATTCAAGTTGAAACATGATTTTTTCATTATGATTTAAAAATTATTTCTTTTAAATGTTAACCGCCAAAGTATTTTATTTCATTTTTTATTATTTTAGTAGAATTTTTGGCCCACTGTATTAATTTTTTACCATTGTCAATTTGATATCGGTGAGGGATGAATGAGGATTAAAATGTAAATATAATTTTCACTTTAGATAACGAAATTGTTATTGTGCTCGGTATTCTACGCGGTATTACATTTCAGACGTATGCCCAGAGTTGAAACATTAATTTCTCCTCTCAGCGTAATAGCTGTGAAATACGTAAGGTTAACAAGTCTGCACGTTTATTATCGATGCACGCTCCAGATGATACCACTGTGAGCACGATTAAATTGATCGCAACCACTCACGCGAAATTTATACGACGTTCTGGCTACAATGAGTTATTGGTTTTTGCGAAATGATACTCGGGGTCTCCCGTTCGATGTTCCGCACGGGATTCTGCGTTTTACGACGTGTTGGGTTTCAAGCCCCTATTCCGGTATGCCGGTATCGTCGTTCCAGAGGTTACGGTTCGCCAGGATTTTTCCTCGAAATCCGTTTGAGCTTGCTAACAAAATGCACGCGAACAGAGAAAGGGCCGCTGCGGCAGCGCGTAATGCCTAATACATTATACCGGGTAATATGCGAATGAAGATTCGAGAATGGGGAAGCGTTGCCTCTGTACAGCCGTTATTACCGCTGTTATTGTTGGTCCATGGCGCAATGCCTTCGTCATTCTTCCCTATGCATTTCCTACTTCTGAACTTGCCTCTGTACCGTTTCTTACCAGCACCTGTTCTGGATGCTTTTCTTCTTTCATTCGTATTTTTTTTTTTTTTTTTGCCAAACGTTTGGAATATACTTTGAATACGTAAAGGTTGAAGTGATTAGAAAGTGTTCGTGTTTCAAAAGATTGGACAGAGATCAAATGTTTTCTTTGAATCTTCGTAGATCAGAGGTTCTTCTTTTGGAGAAATTGTCATCTATTTTATTATTTATCTTTTCATAATTATATATTTACAAAGTATTAAGTTTCTTATTTTTCAAATAAAAGAATATAGTAAAAATTTACGTCGAATTTAATAAGCAGCTATTTCTCAAAATCTCACGCGGTGCAGCGTTTCAGCATTTCGGTAAAATTCGCTACGGTAGAAAGCTTCGATAATAAATTCCCTGACAATAGGGATATCTAAACGACATTACCGTAAAAGACAAATGCAAATCGATGCCGTTACTTTCCATTCTGTTTTTCCCTCAGTGGTCGTTGTGTAAGTACCTGTAAGCAGATAACAACGTTGACTCATCCGAACAACGTGATATTTATTAGCAGTATAGTACGTGTAATTACACCAGCGTGGCACGTACATATACGTTCCACAGTAGCGTACGCCTATTATTCCGTGAGTTCTAATTTACAACTCGCCGCCTAAGTAGAGCCGTATGTTAATTTAAATTCCATCCCGAAGAAAGGAGCTCCCATTAAGATTAACGATAAAAACGGGAAAGTAACTTGTTTTAATAGAATCGCGGGCTACCGTACGCGGTGTATGGTTTTCAACCGGTCATCAGGACATAATCCTGGTAAGTTGGATTATTAAAAAAGCAAATAACTCCATTAGTTTCCACGTGTTGTCTGTAATACGGGGCTCGTTATTAAGCGACCGGGCTAATTATCCTCGATTCCTTCCTTCGACTATATTTGCGGAATCGATCGAACGTTAACGATAAAAAAAGAGAGAAAAAAAAGAAGAAATAACATGGAGATAATTTGCTCAAACTCTTTCACCGCCCTATAAGGAGACCTGTATTTTTCTGGATCGGACAGAATATTCGTTCGTCGGTGCTTGTGGAAGAGGTTAAGATTTTCAAAGTTCCTAATCGCGGATTTCTGATCTCCAGCGTGTCTTGTTTCTGACGATATTCAAAGGTCTGAACTAAGCAATTTGATAACAAATTTTATCAACTGTCGAAGCACACGCACGTACGTACGTAGAGTGCAATAAAATGCAGTATTAACAGTTTATGCTCTCCTCCTTGCTCTCATTACAGCGTGCATTATGCCGCCTTATCACGTTTGTTTTTCCTTCTCAATTTCTCTTTTCACGATATAAAATTCATTGCTCGTCCGTTCTTCGTTGCGCTGATGCTCTAATACGTATAATTAATTATCCATTAATTGTTCAATCGCTCACCGCAATAAATACACGGTTATAAATGTACAGTACTGTATTAATTGTAAATATGAAACTTATAGTTCAAACCTTTCAATAATTGGAGATGACGAACGGACCTAATTTAATTCTGGCTAGAGGCCAGAAAGTTTCGAAACGTTTTAAACTTTTAAAGTAATTTTCATTGTCGACGAGATCAAATTGCACAATTTTCATACGGGGAAATCGATACGAGATTTCTTTCTAGTTCTTCACCAGCATTCCTCCACTTTAACTCCCTTTTCATTCCACGTCAGCACTCGCCCGCAAGAGCTCTCCTCTTTTTTTCCACGGTATCGCATCGCGTCGTGCAGTTGGTATGAAATCGCTGTTAAATAAAATTGCACGGTAGACAGACTCGCCAGGTAGAGATCTATCGCTCTTTAAGGGCCGATCTCCCGCAGGTTAAGCGGTCGCTTGGCTTTATAGGTAGTCGGCGTGCTACGCAGGAGGCGTGAGCCACGGACTGATCTATCGGCTTGAAGAGAGCGAGGACTCGCGAGGGGAACGGCGCACGTTGCACGGACCGGCGATGCTAACACAATCGCCGCCGATGATCGCGGCGATGATGTTAATCGAGTTACCCGGCCAAGCCGGTAGCTCACTGTCCCGCGCGCGTATGCGCCGCACGTAGACGCGCGCTTCACGAGAAACTTATCCGTAATTGCTGATAACCGTCGCGTTTATATCTTGCGGGATGTCTTACACGAGCGCCGCTTTTAATTGCTTGCCGATGAATGCCACACGGCGCGTGCTTTTCCCCTTCGCTGATTTTTTTTTTTAACGAAAAATCTAATCGTTTGACTATGAGAGGAAAGTACGTGGCCATCTCACAAAAGTGAGAGTTACCATAGAAGAACTCTCATGCGTGCTAGATAAAACCAGAAATTTGAAATTTTATCGACGCTCGTATTGGTAAAATTTGAAACCAATCTGAGAAATATATGTGTATGAATGAATGTTAAAGATAGCTCTATAATAGAATATTGATGTAATAGATTGTGGTTTTATAGATTTTTTCAAGCTTGACAAATGTAATCAGCTTCGTTACAACGTTAATAAGATGTTTCATAATAAATACACTTGTAGAATTTTATAATTCTTTCTTACAGTAGAATCCCATTAATATAAATTGTAGGACAAGCATAATAATTTATATAATTGGAATAAAGAAACGTTCTTCGATACAACTTCCAATTAAATTATTATTTTACTTACTATTTATGGATAGTAGTACAAATGAAGTTTAATCACGGTTATTTTTCTATTTAAAAAAGAAATCGCTGTTCTCTATAAATTGTTGAAGCAATCGTCATACAGAAGTAATTTCTATTTAAGCTCATCATACTTTATTTTTAAAAAAGACAATATTGCAAGAACCGATAGAATTTTTATACTCAACTAATCAAGAAAGAGCTGAGTGCAATGTTCATATACCTCACTACTAATATTTAGTTATCACACCTTCAGAACGACACGCCGTGCAAATAATGTTGGATTTTCGCTTTTCTCAAGTAGTATCGACGAGTGTTTGATCAGCCTTTTCGAACAGAAATTACATTATTCCGAAGGAACCTCCGAGCTCTTCCGTTCGAGTCGTTTATTCAGTTAGTCACGTTTGCTCCTAAATGAATAGAGGTGATTACCATGAAACGACGTCGTTGTCATTGTAGTTAACTTCGTTTGCAAAGTCGGCGATAAAACGTTTCGGCCCGCGTTAAAACGTTCGCAATTTAACGCGTGGATTACGTCGCGGCGCGATAAAAGCGACGTAACGTTGAATAATGGGACAATAAGCGTTGAGCACCGTGAATCATTCATTTGTGCCCGCGAAGTTAAATGCAGTCTTATGGCGGAAAATTTTCTATTAATTAATATTATTACGAGCGTTGCCGCGTTCGTTTGATTCGCTCAGCGACGATAAAGTTACGCTTTATTACTTTCATTGATTCGTGTAGTTTGAAATGTGTTGGATCAAAATTAAATCACGCGAGAAAGAAAAGTATCGAGTATTTTTCCCAATCGTACGAAAAAAATCTGTGTTGGATGTCAGAGAGTATTAGTAAAATATAGTCTCATTGTCAGAGTGTTATTTTAATTTTATTCAAAGCATCTAACGTTGACTGAAGAACAAGCTTGTAGGATTATAAATTACAATACTGAGAGTTTAAGTCAGATGCTCTTCCTAAGTATGAGATATTGATTATAAAAGAAGAAATCATCTATTGGAGATTCTAATAAACGTGTATTGTCACCGAGAGATTTGCATTATCGGCACACCAGGTGTGCCAGCGAGATTCTTTGTTTTATTTATTGGACGTTTGTTGCACGGTGTGCACGGTGTCTACGTTGTGCTTTCAATGGTTTTCCAATCTGCTGATTTATACCAGGAAACTCTTGACGGTCCTGCGCTAGATGCGTGGTAAGTAAGATACACCGAGTGGACAGACACGTTTCGCTTCAATTTGACTTCAAATGCGATTAGAAAGCGATAGAGAGACCGGCCAGCTTATCTCGAGGATCGCTCTAAAGTGTTACAAAAGTGGTTGCTCTATACAGATCCTATAATCTATCTTTCTATCTATCGATAGCTCTCGTGAAATTGTGTTTGAAATCTCTTCGACACCAAATGGCGAAACTTTGACAAAGCGTTTTGTTCGACAATAAATTTCCTTCTGATTCTGGTTCAAAATCTTCGAATCTCAACAATTTGCAAATTAATTTACATTGCTTTAATTTCATTTTGTTAGTCTTGTTTTTAGACCTTTCAGTAAGTTGATTTCATAGAAAGTAGATATGTCGAGTTAGGAAGGAAGGATGTTGGAATTTGGGGTCGTGAGAAAGAGAGATCCTTACCCCAGACGTTTGTGTTGTTGCAACTACCTTGCAACTAGCCCGCTACTAGGCTGGCCCGACCACCCATCCTCTAGCGAGATTCCGCACACTGCTTGCTTAACGTTGGAGATCTCGACGCTAGGCGCGCAGCTACTTGCGGCTCGTGCTAGTCAGTGTTCGAAACTCGTAGTTGAGGAATCCTAGGCCGCTACAGATACAAGAAATAATTCAAAAGATTATTCAATAGTAATATGTGGTTGATTAAAATTGACTGTAATGAATCACAGCAATGTAACAATTTTATATTATATCGAGAATCAGTTTAAAGGAACAGACCAGTTCACGTTATTATCCTCGTTATTATCGTTGTTATATTAGAATTTGCGTAATTGTAACACATTGTTACTGTGATGCTATAGTATTTAGATATTACAGTATTTAGACCGCACGAAAAATTCGCTAAAAATAAAAACCTAGAAAAGAAACTAATGAATGATCGGATCTCCTCTGCACGTGGTTTGCATCGACGATGGCGTATGCGTTGTTGCGGGGTGTGTAAACTCGTGTGATATCTCGTGATACGCGATATGTGGTACATTGACTGCTCGTGCAATACCGAACAACGTATTTCCAGTTTGGTAGCCTGTACGTACACTGTTCTAGGGCTCGCCTCATTGCGATGCTCGCTTTCTGCTGGACGATGCCTCGGATACGCGATCGTGTTTGTTAATGTTAAGGGAAGTTCACATCATTAAGCTGGTTTAATAGGCCTCGCGGTGAATTCACACGATAATGTGCGAAGTGCACATTAAGTAATGCAGGGATGTTTAGGATCGATCGGTGAATTATTAACTACGATTTCGATTTGCATAATTGGTAGGTTTGAAAAGTGCGGCCAAGTATTCAGAAGGTTAGAGTGGCATTTAACGTTCTTTCGATCGTCAATTGAATTATAAGCGCGCCTATCCTCTATCATTTCCACCTGAGCAGTATTTACATTTGAGGCTCAAGAAGCTTCGTGCTTGTACGCTGTATCTTTCAGCTGTCCTCGTAATTCAGTCGATGACGCAATTTTATGTGACAATTTTGCCAATTTTTGTCTTTAGCTCTTACTCTCGCCATCCTTGTAGCCGTCAAAAATCTATACAACCTACATAATATACAAAATGTCTAAAATAGTATAATAGATGCTTAATCAATGAAAGAAGAAAAAAACTAAAAGTGTAGAATCATACAAGCGTCCATATTCTAACAGTCTGAAGATTCTGAAATACATTCTAAGACAATCCCTGGTAGGTTGACGTTGCGTTCACGCACAAACGCATTCCCCTCTCAGCGCAACAAATATCGCGCGGCATTCAAACGCTCATAGCGTCTCGACGTAAATTTACAGGCTGTAAACGTTAGAAGCACGAACTGCCTTGTCCCTTCGGGAATCGAGCCGAACAATTAACCGTTCGTAATGGCAGCGGCGCGTTCCTACGTTGTGTAAACGCCTTTACACGCCGCGGTATAAATGTTACTCGCTACCAATCGACGCGTTCCTTCGCAACGCGACGTATTTACGAGCAGTTCGTCAATGTTCGAGACTTCCTAGACCGATCCTCGTTCCGCGAAATCTTTCTGAATCCTTCTTCATTTATCTGGCGTTGTTGGACCGGGACAAAGCGCGAATCGCGCGTCTTTCGCGGAATTCACTTGGAAAGTAAAGGTTACGCCGGCCAGCAAGCAAATTGTCGTTGATTAATCGCGCGTTTCGCGTGAAAGGCGTTTTGTCGTGACCGGACGCGAGCTTTCGCGGCGTCGGTCTCTGGGACGGAGAGAGGTCGAGCGTTCGAGATGACGACGAACGGGGAAAACGGCGTCGCGTCGATACCGCGCTCTCTAGAAAGCTTTCGTATTGTCTCGTGGCATCTGGCGATATTTTTCGTCGTGTGTAAGATGGACAGGCTGTGCAACGAACGATCAAAGGGTTGCGTTATGTAATTCGTAGTTTTTAACATTGGGAATTACCGACGAGAAAGTACAACATTCGTCTAGCAAAGAACTTAACGTGCAAGGTGTGAGAAAAAAATTAATAACGCAAGCTTCCATTGATACATTTTGTTAACAATCACTCGAGTGTATCTAAAAGTACATTGTTATAAATATATAAAATTTTCATAGAATTATAAATCATAAATTAGTCATTTTCATTAATTTGGTAATTCTAGTGTCGAATCGTCGAAGATAATCGTTCATATATATTATAATGATAGGTGTAATATTTATTCTCTAAGATTAAATATCTATATCGAACGAATCGAATATCTATTCGAACAGCGACCTGCTGTCAATAATCAGTCCCATTTCGCAATATCGATGTCTCTAAATTCTGGAAAACCCATCCCTTACGCCATCAGCAGCGATTTGCGCTGTCTTCACTCGCGTGTACACCCGTAATCTTTTCTACCATCCATCCAGCGTCTAACCATCAGCTACGAGCGCACACGCGAGTGCTTCACCTTTAAACTTCTCAGATTAGTGGATTCCAGGCGACGATGGTTGGAGAGCCTTGGCTCTTTTAATAGGTTGTACGTCTTCGTAAGCGTGGAATTACGCGGATTATTGCCGAGGCTAATGTCAGGTGTGAATGTCAGGTGAAATACACGAAAGCCAATGGCACAGCTCCTCTTCCGTTCGGCAAGAACGTACGTCACATGTGCAAACTCTGTGTGCGGGTGAGGAGGAGGAGGGGAGAAGCCACGCGTTTCGGCACGCGCGTGCAGTAAAACCCGTGTGATTTAATCGTTCGTGTGCACGCATGTCGTTCGTCGCTGCGATAAATCAAGAGATTTCGCGCGGACACCGGTCATATCTTCTGAACTAAGTAGAACACGCCGTTTACGAGAAGCTATTTGCATCGATTAACATTAGCACGTTCGGTAAAGCTTGGCAAATTTTGTTTGAGAAATGAAAGTAAGAAGTGTAATCGTTTCGAGTGACGAATTATTTATTTCGATGAAAATTCAGTAGGAATTGAGAAGAGAGAATGGATTTATCAACAACTAATGTGCAACTATTCTCTAGTCAGAAGAAGTGTCGGAATTATTTCGTCTATTTCGCAAGTTTCTCGGTTATAAATTTCCTCGCCCAGTATTTGAAGAGAATTCCTGTTTCGTTATTGTACACGTAGCCTGTGATCACTCGAGATTTTCGTAACTTTCCTGCTTACTATCCACGCCGTTTAAGTCCTTTCTATCCTTCCTTTTCTACATGGCGAAATTATTCTTTTCTACGATCAGGTACTTGTAATCTTCTTTAATTACTATTTTATGCTCTACGCCGCGGTAGCTTCCTGCGTCGACAGAGAATGATGACATAACTGTACTCGTCGTGCGGACAGTCACTTGTGTCCACGCAGTCGCCTGCTCCTTTTTCTCGCTGTTCGGAAAGGGTATACGCGTATAACCGTACGTGATTGTAATTTCGGTGTAAACCGAGCGCAGGAAGTAAGTACAATCTGCCTCCGACTTCTGCTATTAAGGGTAATTCGTTCGTCCGATCAGATCCGACCAGATTTCTCTCGTTGCTCCGATATTACTCCGAGCCTTCGAGTTAATCAAAACCTTCGAACCGAAATTCTTCGAAATCGTCCATAAACAGAAACTGTGGATATTTTCGTAGTTTTCGCTTCAGAGAACAAATAATTTTACTCGGTTAATTTAATTAATACAGTTTTTCCTTCAAAGTAACAATAATTTAGTATGTTTTAATTATCACGCTCGAGATTAAAAGTTAAATTCCTCAATTTTGAAATTATTTTCTTTAAAAATAAAAATAATTTAGTATTATCATACTTCATCGATCAATGAAGACTGCAACAGGTTAAATTCCTTAATTTTGTAATTTTTGAAAAAATCTTAGCATTCATTAGAAAGTGAAAACCTATTTTTTAATGTAACTTGTAGCTTCAAAATAAACGTAAAATTCAGAAAATTTTTCTCGACAACGAGGGATACACGCGAGAAGGTGTGTATTGAACTCAAAATTTGTTAAAATTGACAATCCCCCCTTTTCTCGTGGATCCTTCATATATCACTCGAGACTTAAGAGTCTTTTTGATAATTTTTTTTTACAGTGCTCACGTAAAAAAAGTCTGTAATTCAGTGTATCACGTAACCAAGAGTATCATAATTACCCAATATAAGCCCAAACTCCCAAGCAACAGGCCAGAGGTCATCCTCCGGTATACCAATCTTTGCTCCGGTTCGATACGATCGATTAACGAGCATCCGCATTTTTGCCACACACGCTCCTGCTTATTTATCCGCACGTACGTGCGCTTTCTCGCGCGCGATCTCGTGGTTGCGTAACGCTCGATGAAACACGTAATAATCCTCGCTATCGATCGCGTAACGGAAAGCACGTACTTGGTTGTACACGTTTTCGGTTAGGCTTGTCGTTAGCCATTTCCAGCCATTGCTCGTCGAAGAATAGGGGAGAAAGAGCGGAATTCTACTTGGAGACTCGGAGTGCCTACGCCCTTCCGACAGAACGATTTCCTATCGGACATGCAAACTCTGACTTACGTGTCAGACGACGGACAGGTTTCCGCAATAAGGAAGCGAACGTTATGATCGATCTTTCAGCTCTGACAATGCACGCAGATTATCCCCCCCGGATGACCGTCGTCCGCCCGTTCCTCTTCTTTCTCCCGTCTCTTCTTCTTTTCCCGGCGATCGGTCGGGTTCAACCAACTGTAACCGTGCGTGGAGAACGTCGTGAAGGGAAAAAAGAATAGGTATTCCGTTGAGACACGAAATACGTATACCGTTGCTCGCAGACAGTAATTATATTTAGATATTTGTAGTGATTTTTTATGAATTTTATTTGTCGTGTATGATGAAGCAGAGTTTCCACGTTTCTGGTTTTCGAATGCAATTGATATTGCCACTATTTAAATAATGAGTAAATAATAAAATAAATATCATGAGATATTAAATGTACTAACAAGGTTTATATGACTTGAGTTATTACTCTGCTGTGTACCAATTTTTTATTTCATACATATTTGCAATAAACTTCTATATACACACTTTCAGATGGATTTCAAATTTGAGCAGTATAATCAAACTTATGTCTTTCATTGCAATATGTTAAGGAAATGTTTTTCAACGATAAGCTGAAATACGATAGTCTGAATACTTTCGCGAACCACTCTATACGAGCTCTATCGGATGGAAACGATTTTGATTTCACTCAGTACCCTGATTTTATAGATTCTGATCACATTCGTACCAGCCGATAACTTATAAAATCGTTCGCTTACACGAGAACGATTTTCTTCCAACAAGGAAACGAACTTCGCTTCCTGCATTTTTCCCAATCTTCTCGTCTCTAGTCCCATAACCGCTGGTCCATAATTCGCGCAAAAACAATTACCGTCGTACGTACGTATAAGGGGCAGCGAGCACGGACGCGGAGGAACGACGCCAAATCCTGCGGAAATTCCGTTTCATTTTATGCAACACATTACGCGGGGCTGTCATAAATACCGGTGGTCCCCGAAAGTCCTGTTACATCGCGCGGGATCGTGTCTGGCCAAGGAAACCGCGACTAAAACGGGAGGTGAGATCGAAAAAAAGACAAAGTTCTCACGTTACGCGCACGTGTTGTGTCCAGAAGCGTTCGGTAGTACACGCCACGGTCTCGTAGCGCGGATACACGTGCACCGTGTCATCCCATGTACGGTGCACATCTCCATATACACGCGATCCCTGTCCTTTCCACGGATCAACTCTGCGGCCAGGCACACTCGGACTGCGTTTTATTCGGAATGAAATAAGAAGTAGCAGATAACTTTAAATAATCGATCGTTTCGGTCAGTTTGTCATTGTCTTAGAAGATGTGTCTGATAAATACGGAGGGAGTAACTCTTCGAAATAATTTTTTATTTTAATTAATTCGGTTATTCAAATAAATAACGAAATAACAAGGTGATAACATGTAACATATAATAACCTAACATTCAAATAAATTAACGCACAGTTACTTCAAACAATATTTAGCTAAATGACACTATATATAATTCAATATCTTATCATTTAATAATTAACTCCTCGAAATGATTCTTTGGTTAAATTAACTCGATTACTCAAATAAACAACGAAACAATGAAGTAATCTAGAAATAGCTTAAAAATCACTTTATACGTTCAAATAAATTATCAAACGATATCTACCTAAATAACAATATTATTCAATGTCTTGTCGTTTGATAATTTATATTCGTGTTTATACATATTATTTATATACAAATAATAATAATAATAATAATTTGTTAAATAATACATTTCGAAAATAACGAATTGAACGATACATTGTCACATTTAGACCTAGACGACGATATTATTTAACGAGCGTGAACATACCATTCTTTTTTCCCGTTGACTTTTGCCTCTCCCCGACTCGTTTTCCTCTCTTTTCTCGTTGCGTAACCACCGTGGGCCGCGGACTCTTCCTGAATATACTTGACGTAACTCTTGTCCACGCTGCGGTGCACGTACGTAATGCATGTCAAGGAAGTGCATCCTCCGAGCGAATCCCTGGCAAGGATGCGTCTGATAACTGTACACGCCCAACCAGAGGAGGACCAGAGGCCGCTGTCAAGCTCGCGGTTCCGCGAGATTATCGACAAGCAGGATCTCGATAACGCTCGCAGGCGACCCCTGGCCCGCTCTTCTCGGCAACCGTGCCAAGTGTTTTCGGGACGCGCCGAAAATTCCGCGGATTCTTACGATCCACGGATTGCGCGGATGATTAACTCTCGCATAACGATGGCTGGGTCATCCCGTGTACGTCCACCTTCGATGCTGTTGCATTCTCGAATTACGTACTTCCGCTTTTGGAAAGTAACAGCACTCAGCGTGCTCGTTTCTCTTCACTTTCGTCGAACGCGTCATGTTTAATTAGTCGGTTAGAGAATGAGAAACTTCGAGTATACATTTTGCAGAGGTAGACGGATGTAATTTTGTTTTTTGGTCCCTTGCGAGATGCACAGAGGGACTTTCGCTCTTTTTACGATAGATCTTTGACTGAATGAAATCTTCATTCGCACTCCTTATTTTGCGACATTCACTCTTGTTATTTGTTGCTAAAAAAGATCTGCTCAGTGTGTGCATTCTAGATTAAAAATCATAGATGCTCATACAGAAATTGTATTGTGGACTTGCTTCCATCGTGCGAGGATTAAATATAATGGGTTATTTAATTATAATATAATATAATTATCTAATGTTATTTTCAATTGTCTATGAGCGTATATTATTACGGATTATTTATGTAGTATTTACAAACTATATTTTTCTACAAACATATTGTATATTTCTATAGTTTTGCATACTTCGCGTGTTTTATTTGTTCTTTTAAAATTAATTTTTAATCGTTTTAAGTATAATCAAGAAGAATCATTTAAAAGATGGAATATGGAAATTGCTAGACAAACGTAGTTATGAAAATTCATGGACGTTTTATGCAAAATTTAATTGCGAACGGCAAATCGTTGCGAAGGGGAAACGTCGAAGAATGATTTATATAACGACGTAATAAGAATGTTTCAGTTGAAAATGTTGCATTATTCATGACATCTCTTTTAATAGCTCGGGAAGATTTTTCCATTTCAATGTACAAGCCCAACATAAGTTGATAATCTCCTGCAATTTTTCCCAACAGTTAATGCCTATCGTTTAAGCATTCTTTTCATTTATACCAATTTTATCGAGTTAATTATTTATTTATTAATTCGTTATTTACGCAGACGATGTAACTGTTCAAATTCGCAGACTTTGCATAACAATTCCCAACATTTCCTTCTTCTTTGTGCGTTTGTCTCGACACGCTGCCACTTCCGGTGACGTGAATCAAAACGGTACCGGTCCAAAGCATGAAAGTCGGACATAACCGAATCTTATTGTTAGCTCGTGACTGTTGCATGATACAATATCCTGTTCGTGTACTTGCCTCGCGTTTTATTCAGGAAGACAATCGGTCAAGGCGCCATTTAGGAAGAGCTTCAAACAAAAGAATCATTTCGCAAGAAACGACGGAGATGCCTACTTAATCATTCTGCGTTTAAAATGGTACAAAGTTCTCAACGACTCATATTTGTAAAATAGCAACGACTTGTCTTTATTGTCTCTTTCTTTCAAGATACTTGCTCATTTATCAGAATACTTGTTGCTTCCTTGAAATGTTAATCTACGTATGTTTTAAAAGCATTTTTTTAAAATAGTTATTTGTTAATATGCTTTTTGTACGATATCCTGTCTGGAGAGTTGCATCCAGTTGTTAATTAATTCCGTCCATTTCTCGTTTCCTTGTTCATTTAGAAAACTTGCTTCTTCTTTCAAGTAAAATGTAGTTACTTGAATATTCAGAAATATTCATTCCGCGAGGTGATATTTGTGAATTGGGTCACGGCCAATTTACAAAAATTCGACAAGGACACCAGGTTTCCATATATCGCTCAATGTCGTAAGTCCGTTTAAATTCTCTTTTGCAGCCCGCGAAAACACGGAGGTCCAGAGTCTAAAGAAAAATTTGCATCGCTAAAGTATCAATAAATGTGAAGTATCATTCATCAAACGTTCAGCTCAAGCACTCTCTAAACACTGTTATGCTGATGGCATCAAACAGTAACAAGGATTCATCGTTGCTAATTGCCACGAATTTTGAATTTCCACTTTGAACCGCAGGTATCCGAGAGAAAAATACAAATTGAACATCTCGTGCCTGGGAGTGTTTCACGCTCGGCTAGACAATCGCGTACAATCACTCGTAGCGTTCAGTTAGCAACACGTCTCGAAACCCTAGAACGTAATCTCGCTCTCCTCCTGGCAGACCTGACACTCGGCTCGAACCGAGCTTCCCTCTAACAAATACTCCGATCATTTATTCCTGTTCCGCGTACCGTCGTCCGGTCCCATTACAATTTCATGGTTTTAAGACAAATGGAGATATTTAGGTCGTTCACCACGTAGATACAGGCTGCACCGGTTGAGTCGGGAGAGGTAGCCGCCTAAAGGTTTGGTTAACGCGATCGTTCCGTCAAGGACAAGGTGGAAATGAGGTAGTTTGTATTCTTCGACAATCCCGTGCATGCGTCAGCCACCCTTTTTTTCGAAACAAAACGTCGAAAAAACAAAACATCAACCTCCGAGCCTCTTTTCTCTATCTCCTTCTCTTTCTCTGGCTCTCTGGCTCTCTCTTTCTATCTTTGTCATTCTCTGTTCGTTTATCCTTGCACTGGCTCGGCGATTTTACTCGAATCACGGCGAAAGAGCTGAATTGTTTATAGGACAATGGGAATTCAAGTTTCGCTGTTCGAGTTTTGAAATTTAAAGCGAGCTGAATAATACACTCGCTCGAGTGCAGAGTTGGGCTCGAATCGAGAATTGGGTTTCGCAATGGACAATTTTCGAGAGACCGGTCGGATGTCGATTAGTTTCAGAGACTTTTTAAGCAACTGATAGGCTACCTGTATGTGTTTCGTGCGTGCAAATTAAAATATGCAACCAGTCTCTTTGCAACATGCAGAACATGTTCTTTGGCAATTATTGAGTTATTTACAACTATCCAGAGACTTATTGAGACAATTTAGATTTAATCTTTTATTTTATTTTATTCAGTTGCTAATATTTATTATGATCAAGTATATATAAAATTTTAATACTCTAGTACAAATATAAATATAAGTAACGACTAATATTCGTAAGAATCAATTTTTAAATTTCGTCCGAGACCAATGCCTTTTCAATTTACAATAGTCGTTCGAACTTATTCAAACGGAACGATTTGACAATTTAATAACTCCTAGCTACGGATTAAAATCTGACTCCATCGCAAATATCATTTATCACACAATCAGTGACGATAATTAAAATCTACGTATGTGTGTACGGTTCATTCTCCCAAAATCAAAGAAATTTAACAATACACGTCGCTGATGCAATATCTGGAAAGTAACAGACTAACTCTCTTTTGGAAAAGAGTCTCTTCCTGAAAGCAGCTCTCACTTCTGTTCAAGTTACTCCGCTTTTAAATCAGAGGGTATCTCCGGTAATCGTGTAGTACATCAGCCGGCTTTTACGAGTGTTGTCGCTTGGAGTAATTTTTCTTGTTACCTCCGAAAAGATCGATCGCGATACAGTTGCCAAATGGCCCCCTCCTTTCCGTCGTCGCGCTTGTCGAGCGGCTTGCGTAATTTTTCTTTTAAATCGTTTCTTAAACGTGACTTTCGTTTCTGTTAACCTCGATCAATTTAAATGAAAAAAAAAAAAAAGAAAAAATATACACATCGTATCGCAAAATCATTTGCATCGCAAAAAATTTGCAGAAAAGCTTGATCGTGAGGAAAGGAAGAGATAAGGGAAAAAGTCGCGTAGTTTTCTCGTTCCGCGTGCAAATGCTTCGGCTTAATATCGAGCAGCTTGCTCGCCCGTGCGCCGACGCACCGGAAATGTTGTAACGTGGGATGACGCCGATGGATAACCTTGTTGCCATGATTATGCGGTGACTCGAGATGGCCGCGCGGCTGTTTGCTTACCGTCCTCTCATTGTGCATCGTCGCTGGTACTGAATGGAAGGCAGTTTAAATAATGCTCGGCTTGTCGCTCGTCTAGTCATTAATCATCCGACCGGAAGAATTGCTCGGCGATTTGTTTATAATTATGTCGCTGAACATCGGCAACGCGACGTTGTTTGACTGCGAATTGTCGGATCGGTTCTTATTGAATATAAGAAGAAACACTGTTTCTCAGTTGATTGAAGTGGAACTTTTTGTGAAACTGGTGTTCAGTTTGTAGCAAAGCTGAGACTTTGATCATTTTTGGTCAGAAACTAGACTCTCGTTTTTGTAGAAGTAGTTGGCATAGGTTTTTATTTAAGTCTGTGTATAGTAATTAGTGTTGATGCATAGTTACGAGTTACCAGGTATTAATATTGATACGACAGATTCTTTCTCGTGTAGGTTTGATAACTTGTTATTATAATCGAATTTTAACTGGAGATAAAACTCACCATTGGACAATACGAGCTATGATAATTCGCTCCAGTATGCAAGATGAAATGACTTCTTAGAGATTGAAGATTTTTCAATTTTTCAATGTCATAATCTAATCTAAATTTTACAAATGCCAAATATAGTAGGTCCGAGTATCTACAGACAGGTATTAACGAACCCTGTTATATTTTGTCATTATTGTGCACACACGAATTCGGATAAATGTGTTTTAAAGCTCTCACTATAGTATATATTCTTAGACCAATCGAAAACGTTACACTTTACACAGAGATCGCTAAGAAGTCATATCGATTCACGATAAAAATTATTTTTTTTAACACTAATGAACAATTAGTGAATCCGTCAATCCACGACGCTCGAGATGAAAGAAAAGAAAAGAAAAGAAAATAGTCTGCAACTCGCAACTTGTTCGAGTTCATCGATGCTCGACTAGCTAGTAAATTATCGCGCAGAGCGTTAAACAAGCACCGCCAATTAGAAAACGTTTCGTCGAAAAGTTTCGTCTTGAAATCGATCAACCGGGCGGTGGAATGTCGCGTGGACGTCGCGCAGAATCCGAGGAGTACAGGATATTTAATTACCGCGGCGATACACATTCCGTCACGAACGATCGGGTTTCATTTAGTTAGTTCGGCGAGTTAAGTTAACTGTTGGAAACGTGCGCCTATGTGTGTGCGTGCGTGTGCGTGCGTGTGTATGTGTAGGCGTTATCGATCGAGCCCTCCGGGTGTCGGTGTGTTTTTACGCTGGCCATTACTCCGACCGTATTTCATTCGGCGTATTTGCGGTTGTCGTTGATAAACGATACAGTTGTATTAACCCCCTCGAAGTAGCGAGGAGTCTCGGGGCTTCTCGTCGTTGCCCGACGCCAGCCGTATTAATAACTGGTTGCACCATCCGCGGCGTGGCCGCAGACGCGTAACTATTGCGTAACTATTGCAGAAAACGAAAGCCAGGCCTGACGCTGGTAAATGGTAGCAACGACTCCGTAGCCTTTGTAATTTCAGGGGTACGTGAATTTTTTTCTTTTTTTTATTATACCTCTGCTGCGTTCGTAGAGTTTCGTACACCGTTCGTCGTGGAGGTTGATTATTATTTATGCAAGTTGGTTATTGGTTCGTTCGAATAAAATATACGTATGCACATGTGTATGTAAGTTGGGCGTTGCGTCAGGTAGAAGGGTGAAATCTCTTTGAAATATCGTGAGAGCGAAATTTCTCGTTGCTCGTTCATTTTGGGTTTCCTTAAGTAACACGATAGTCTTATTGTTAGTTAAGTCACTGTTACGCAAGATCTTAGAGAAAATATTTATCGTGTTCTTACAGTGTTGATCAAAGATCAAATTCAATTATTTTTGTTTTATATGTTAATAAGAAGGAATTTTGAGCGCAATTGAACAAAGTTAAATGTAAATTTAACAATCAATCAAGTAAATTTCGAGAATATTCTCCAATGAATTCTAAAACACTCAATAGTCACGTTTTTGAAATTCAAATTGATTTGAACGACGAGCATGCATGAATAGATTCTGTAGGAAAGATCGATAGATCAAGCTCATAAATAGATATATTACATTTTATTTACATTGCATACATCACGTATTCTTACTTCGCATCTTAAATATCATGCTACACTGTAATTCAACTATCAGACCCATCTAATTTCTCCAATGTGTAAGAGTTTCTCGTGTCGTACAAGGTGGGCAACGTCTGTAAATAACCGTGACTTCAACCGGACAGTCTATTCAAGTTCTTCTCTGTTCAATGACTCGCCCAAGTCAGGCATCTGCGATCCTAATTTAGAACAGTACCTGTCGCAACGGGGAGCGATCGAATCTAATCAAGTGGGCAGAATCTATGGCGTCGTACGGTGACGCACAATAGATCAGTATACGTCGTGATCGGTATCCACTCGACTATGGTCCGTACAATAATAATTCTGCCGACACACCTGACCCTCGTTAATGCGTTGCACAATCTCTCTCTCTCTTTCTCCACCGCATGGTTGAAACCCTTCACCTATATCACCTTCCGACCTACACAACACTTTTCAGCCTTTCGTCTCTTTGCGCTAGTGATTTTTCGTTGGAACAATGTTACTCGAAGAGAAAATGCTCACTACTGTGGGTGTTTTCGTTTTTCGTATTGCCAACGGGGGAAAAGTTGAAAGAAAATGTATTCTCGAAAGCGATAAATAACTCTGGGTTTGAGCAACGATAGTGTGGTGGACGGAAGAAAGTTTAAGAGATAAGTATGTGTTTACATATTACATATGATATTATATCGATGATATAAATATCCAAAGTGGAACGTTCCTTGCAATTTTTAATAAGTAAAAAAATCTTCATTTAGATTCTATCCCGTTCATCATCCATAAATGTATTTTATTGTTAGAATACATAATTTTTAGATTATGTAGAATGTATATTAGATTGCTAAATTATCAATTTATCACAGTTAAAAAATATTAATATTCATAGTATCCCAATTTTCTCGAGCGCCATTATTGAACCATTGGGAAGCACAACAATCATTCAGTTCTACAATTTTTATTTCAATTGAATTTCATTAATCTCTATCACGGGAGAATGTAAGATATAAACTAAAATTAAACGTTCTAAATTTTGATTATCTAACTAATATCTAACTATTTGAGAGTTAAATTATTTTGTATTCATACAGATAATAAAGTGGAAAAAGACCTTTTGGCACAGTTTCTTAAGAAACTAAATATCTGACAAATATAACATTTCAGATAAAAGAAGAAATTTTTAATAAACAGAGGCATCAACGCGTATGTTAATAATTTATTAAACATCATAGTTATTCCTTATTCAGAATTTTGAAATGTATGTTACGTTCATTCATTATTCTTGCTAAATACAATTCACACCGCACTCATCCCCTCGAAACTTTCTTTCGTCCGTCATTATACGCGGACCGATGGCAACGTTTCGATCAATGGCAAATAAAACGAACCGTTCCGATCCGCGTGTGTGCTCGCGCGGCAAGAAGCTGGAACGCGAGGTGTCGAACGATACAGTCGCCGTGTTGTAAAAGCGAAAGGGTTGGCCAGAGGCAAGAAGAAGAGGAACGCAGGTGGAAACGGCGCGCCGACCGTAACGAGATACCCGTCTTCGACTTTCGCGTTTCAATGTAAACCGTCTCCGAGTGACAAGAGCAGTTCGTTTCGCGGCCTCTAATCCACGTTGGTTACATGTTTCCGATGCGGACGATTTCGTTCCCCGGCTGAATGGATGCGTGTTTAATCCGCGATGCGTGAGCGTACGGTAAGCACGTTGTACGTATACGTATCGTCCTCGCGTTAAAATGTAATTGCATCGCGTGCATCGCGCACCTCGTGTATGTACGTACAACGCGCGGGGAAACTCGTATTAGATACGGGGAGAGCGCGGCTTGGAAACGTTGTCGGGATATTTACAGGCGCTCGATGCCGGAGAAAAACATCGCCGCGGATAGTTTCGTATGTGTTCGTGGCCGTAAAGGCTGATGGGTGTTTAAATATCCAGTTGATATTTCACGTATTTATCAGGGATCAGCGTACGGGGCGACATCTGTAGGAAGAGATGAATAACGGTACTCTTGTTTAGGCTTGCAAGGAAAACACACGTCAACTAAAAACTGCACGACTTGTACCCCAGTACGATTCGTCTCACTGAAAAGCCCAGAAGCAACTGTTCTGACTAGAAAATGAAGACGACTTTTTTGCCTTAAAATGTTATCGATATGCAAACGTTTGAATCGATACGAAACAAATTACAGGCGCGATCGCTCAATATCAAACAACGCCACTCCTACTCGAGGTCTACCCCACGAATCACGTGACCCAAATCAACCAATCGCTAATTTTCGTTGCATCTGAAGAGGCCCGATTTTTTGGATTACCCCCACTAAAATCACTTTCAGTGATAATATGTATCTCCCCGTGTAACACTTTATTCCTATCATTCGTTATACCAAAATGAAAAGTTTAACAAAAAGCGATCGATTTTGATTCCTCAGACTCGTAACTTCGACTCGTAAATTCTCAGATTTTACCAATAGAACTACGACAATTGTTCTCTCCTTAACGTTTATAAATTTAAAACTATTTAATCCGAACAACGTATTTGTAAAAATTCTTTCGCGCTGAGTATCCAAATAGTGTCACTATTACATACCTACGAACCCGTTACGTTTTACTGTTACTATATTCAAACACTGTTCGTTAGAACCGCCCCTCTTAAAAAAAAAATAATTCGCGCTCAATGATTCCTTCGTTATGCAAATTAGCGTTGGGTTACCGCGCGTTAGGCGATCGTATTATCAAAGAGTATCGAGTTTGCTTGAGAACGCGCGCGCACCAGCCGTACCACTGTGATCTAACGGTCGCGAATAACAATGATAATAAGCCCGCGTTTTGTCGCGCGTGTCGGATGTTCCAAGTATCCTCGTGGCGGTGAATTTGGAACGCGGATGGTGTCATCCAACGCGAATCAGTTGTTGCGCGTAGGCCGCGCGAAAAATTGGAAAATTATACATTCCGCCGGGTTTGGTGTACGTCGTGTAAGGACGAGGTGAGAGGATCTTGAGAATCAGGTCACGAAGGTCCGACGAGTTGATGGCTAAACTATTTATGAGCATTACACTTCGTCAATGGTGTCGTGGGGAGGATGACCTTTTGCTTAATGCCCACGCCTCGTATCGTAATACGAGGCTGGACAAGGCAGTATCATTTTGTATTTATCGTTGCTCGTATCAACGTAGAGAGAGATAGAGATAGAAATACAGAGAGAGAGAAAAGAAATGATGATATTAGGATCTCTTTGGACAGTGATTTATTAACTAATAATTCCAATGGATTTACGAGCTGTAAGTTGATAAGTAATGGAATTGTTTCAGGCCACGGGTTAAATCGTTAATTTTACTAGCATGTTTTACGAGTATTCAGAAAGATTGGACTGTGTGCGTTCAATTTCAATTTATCGTGCATAATTATGATTTGTATAGTGTTTTATAATATTAATATTGTAACATTTCGTATTTATTACATTTATAGAAGACTTTTTAAATATTTGTAATATTTATTTACTTTAATACATATATGTGTGTATGTATAATTTCAATTTTTATTTTATTTTTGCACGAGGATTTCTGATGCTGTTTTAAATTTCTAAATGGGAATGGAGCAATTTTCTACGAAGAAAAGTTTTGACAGCTTCAGAGAAAGTTTTTCTGTATAAAAAAACCTAATAGGAGAAATCTAATTTTATATAATGCAGTTTCGCAGCGTTAAAAACTGAAACTAGCGAGAGTGATCACGATTACAGATAATTAAACTTGGAAAGGGATAATTAAACTCAAAGTAGTTGTCACTGTAGAAATACAAATAAAAAAGGCAAGTTTTCTAAAAGATGTGCATGTAATATACACGTACATGTTCCAATTTTACATGATATAATTTTAAAAACTAACGAGAGTAATCACATAAAAGCAGATGACTATTACAGAAAATTCAATTTATATTTATCATCGATCGCAAAAAAAAAAAAAAAAATGTGATTGGCAACGTTCTTGCACGAGTTCCGTTTAAAACGTGAAGGTACTTCGTTTTCAATTATGGCCCGTATCAGCCATTTTAGGGTCGCTGTTCCCATTCTTCGAAGGAAATTGTGGCTTTTCTCCATATTTAGACGGAATGAATGATGCAGTCTCAAAGTTTTTGTCATGTTTGGAACAATAAAACCTTGTCTGATCCACATGGTGCAACCGTTTCCTTTTACTAATGAGAAAGTATTTCGCGTAACACATTCACATTGGTCAATATTCTTCGAATCTAACGCACTTGTGCGTCTTTTTTATTCTTGGAGTTATTCTTATTTTAACAAAAAAAAAAAAAAAAGAAAAATGACATTATACTTAAAAATGAAATTATGGAATCTAAAGAAAGATTTGTTTCATCTACTATGTATCGTAATAAATATTCCATTTTAGATATTTTATTTATTTTTGTATACATACAATCGTGTGCATTTTCCTATTTCTCAACTTTTTATGAATGCAGTATAGTTATAAATCATCTTCTAAGCTTCCAGATGAAAACAATAAATTAAGAATCGGAGAATAGTAAATAAGAGCAGCAAAGAGTTGAAATAAATCACTCGCGAAACTGTGTCTCGCATAAATTTTTGAACGGTAGATACATATCGCAGATAGCTCGAAGGGACGAAGGAAAACGGAAGTGGCGGATAAGCACTCCATTTTCCTGTCGGCTGTGCATTGCTACCGAGCTACGTCACTCGATGATACATATCTCGCGGCGCGTTATATCATGCAGCTTTTCAGAACAGTGTGCGTCATTCCAGTTTCGTCGAAACAATCGTATTGTTTCCACCCGTCCATTGCGGCAATCTCTCTCAACCAGGAACGCGAGTGTTCCGCATAATCCGCGATACTTAGCCCCGTTCATTTCCTCACAATTAATCTCCATAAAAGTCGCCGATCGTTCCAACTTGCGAAATAAAATTACGCGTTACTTTTCGCGCTTGGAGAGCCAAGAGCCGTAATATATCCGTCGATCGGCTGTTACGAACGAATGTTGAAAGTGTAACAGCGCGATATTCCCGTGCAATGGGGAAGAAGGTGCCCTGATTTCTCTGAGCCACTTGTGAAACAAACAAACTTCTCAGGAATGGTGTTGCTCATTTGAAAAAACTTCTTCAGATGATTGAACGAGAACGAGAACCATTGAAATTAATAAACTATTAAATATTATAAACTACCACAGAGCTTTATTTTTTAATTGAAAGTTTACGTTAGATTTAGATTTAAATTAGTATAGGAGTTAATATATTGTTGCTGAATGTATTTTTTAGTCAAGCAGATGAATTATTGTGTATCTTTTATTAATTTTTCGTAAACACAAAGAGAATTATGTTCCTTAAAAAAACATTACGACTGTCGATTGAAATGTAGACAGTATTAAAAGACTGGAAGTAATCTTCAGACGTAATTTAACTTTTCTAGAAATTTCAGTTTTTATTTACGAATTTGTGCTGAATGAATATGTCTCCCTAATGACATAATATTTCACTCGTTCTCAGTAAACTTGTATGAATTTGAATCATAAATGATCAAAATCGTTAACGTTCTCCAAAGAAATTGTTCATGCTTTCAAACAATGACATTGAGAAGTAGAAAAATTTCACAATATACAGAGAAGTGAAAATTTGCATACTATTCAAGTTGCATTATCTGATCACTGTAGGCGTGGAAACATCAAAAATAGTCTCTTGTGAAAGTTGCAATATTCTATAAATAAAAGAAAACGTTGTTGCATTATTGAATAAGAGCCGTCTGACAAGATGACTATATTGCCCTTGAAGGTCAAGGTTTATGGAACGTTTCTTCTTTCTCTGTGGCGAGGAATTAATAAAAAATTGAACGAAAAAGTTTAATATATCAGGAGGCAGAATAGTCTGAGAATAATACCTGCGTGGAATAATTCACTGACAGAGAATTGCGACTAAACTGAGAATTTTATATTTGCCAGTCATGTACTTTGACATCGCATACTCGCGATAAAAACGACGCAACTGTCTTGAGATTCAAGCCATTGAAGTTTAACTTTCCACTGCTTGATATTTAGCTTTCGTTCAACTTTATTTACTTACGGGAGAAAAAATATTACTAGTTAATTGTATTTTCTTTAATTTAAAATCTAAGGACTAACGTTTCAAACAAGTTATTCGCTATTGATAAAGCAAAATAGTGAAGCAAGTATACAAAATGTATTAATAATATATATAAAATTTTAAAAATGTAAATTAGTAATAATAATGTAATGATAATATATATAATAATAATATATATGATAATATATATAAATGTAATGATAGTATAATAATAATATATATGATAATATATATAATATATAATATAATGATAATATATATAATATAGATAATATATATAAATAATAATGTAATAATAATATACAAAATTTTAAAAATGTAAATTAGTATTTTAAATATGTAAATGGATGTTTAATTTTCAACTTGCACGATGCTACAATCGGGACAGATTACTAAAGATTTGATAAATAATAAATAAAGTAGGGTGTTAAACACTTGGATTCGTCGATTTAGGTGATAGAAGTGTTCGTAAATCAAAAGCAAACAGGCAAGAGGAAATTTAGCGAATAATTTTGAACGAAGGTTGTACCACCAAACACGATGACACTCGAAAGTTACTCGCAACACGTGGGAGAGCATTAGCCAGCGGCTAAAAAAAAATTCGGTAGCGCGCGACTTCGGGACGAGCTACTGTTCAAAATTCTGCGTAGCAATGAACGTGCAAGGTAAAACACGTGGAGGAAGATGATAAAAGAAAGGATAGACACGGCCTCAAAACGAAGGTCAGGGCGTGTGTGTGAACACGTAACGCGAAACGTGCTGCACCCGTTTCCTCCGCGTCTGCTCCGAAGGCCGTGTCTCCGACGATACGCTCTGCCAATATTTAAATTGAATGGGAAACAATCGAGAAAGTTGGAGAAGTGACGCTGAGAGAAATGAAATAGTAATAAAATACTTTGATTCAGTGTTTATAATTGTTAGACTGGATTATATACACGTACAAAGTATGCAGAAATTATACTTTGAAACTTATACTCGTAAAGTATGTATAATACATCTGTGTTCAATACGTGTAAATTTATTTTTATTTAACTGTTGGAAAAATATTCAGCAATTTCGAAGCATACGTTACAATGAATTGTAGATAATTTTTGAAGAAGAGTGGATTTACTTATTTCTTATGTATCTAATTTGAAGTCTTCTTTTTTTAGTAAAAAATATTTGCAGTAACTATTGAAAAAAAAAAAAATTGAAAAGGAGATTGGTTAAAAAAGGCGCAAAGGATGTATTTATCAGTGTGATTATTCGAAGGTTAGCAGGAATGCGTCGAAGAAATTACTAATTAGCGGCTTGAGGTGTAAAAAAACAGACGGATATCCCGAAGGTTTCCTTTTTAAATTGTTAATCGAGATTCTGCGTGATGCTAAGTACATACGAGTAGAATGAAAATCGACGACGTTAATGAAGGAAGCTCGTGAAACACTAAACTCGAATGGCAAACTTCTTCGATGAAATTAACCACAATTAAAAATTACTTGAGATAAGTATTGAATATTAAAGACAAAAAAGAATATATAATTTTATATTTTTTTAGAGACTTTGAAAATATAATAAAAGATAGACCTTCGGTAAAAAATTGTCTTATGTATTATAATAAACGTAGTATTTTTCCCAATTGCAATTTTGCATTTCAAAATTTCCTATACATGCATAAAAATCCTCGGTTTAATTATCAGTGTTGAAATAAATCTCAATCAATATTATGCGATAAATCTTTGTCACTAAAGCCTTTATTCCGAGAAAGTCGGATTTGAAAATTTATATACAAGATATATTACTAGGATGTATAAAACAGGATATCCCCAAGTTATTCAAATTAAGTGTAAGTAATAAATTAAAATAAGATTTTACATATACAAGTGTAGGTAATGAGTTAAAATAACATTACAATACACATATAAAATAGATAATAGACAAACACAAGCGTACGAAATAAACTTTATAACTACAAACCCATGTTTGTACAAACCCAATGTTTGTACAAGTGAAATAAATCGAAATTAAAAGAAAAAAAATCAAGTCTCCAGTCTGTCCGTCGACGAACGAAATTCCAGTTATAGCGATAAAGAGTCCAACAGTCAGTCTCTTCATTCACACCATCCGAGCTCACATCGAGCCCCAAGTCGATTCCAAACTTCCCTTCGATCCGGACATGTCAATTCGTTTCCGTCGATCCGTGGCCCGAGAGAACTGCGAGTAAAGAGGAAGAAAGAGGCACAGCCGGGCAGGAAGAGGTATACTTAACCTTCTGGGTTAAAGTCAGCCTAGGATCGAGCGCGTGTCCCTGATTACGGTGCAGCGACGTGGCTCATCCTGCGCGGCGGTCCGCCAGTTTCACGGAATGCGGCATGCCGCGGTCTAGGAAGTCTCCCTAGGCCTCGTTGTGCTTTCTAGATGAGAAAGCGGCCTCGTGTCGTCTCACGGTTCCACGGAATCTTCTCGGAAACCGTTTCGCAGATCAGGCAAACCAGCGGTCCCAGCAGTCGGTGTTGCTCAAACCGACCGACTCATCCGGAAGTGGTCTTTAAACTGGGCTGCAGGAAGCGTTCTCCTCCTCTTCTCTCACTCGCCGAGACTCTCTCATTTTTACTTTTGCTTCGTCGTTTGATTTTCTCGCAGTACGAGATATCTTTTGGCCGGTGGTAAGTGAAGACAGGAATTTTGAGTAGAGAGGAGCTGTATTACGGATTGTTATTTTCTTTTTTATATAAATTAGACATCGAGATTTCTGAATTCTAGAAGTTGTAATTTTAATTCTGTTTGTATACGATTCGTACTAATAATTATCTAGACTAGTCAGAATTAGTAGTGAGTTGGTAGTGATTAGTAATGTAGATTAATTTTATGAACGTAATTTTTATGAAGTAATAGAATTTGAACAAAGAATTATTTCGACCAACACTTTATTTTTTATGTTTCAAATGTACAAAAATCCACAAATTATTAATGACACGTATATTTGCAAGATTTGATCTAGGATCATGAAAGAGGATATTGATTAATTTTTTAATGTTAATTGGTTTTAAAGTTTATCTCCTTCTTTTCAGTCAAAATTAATATCGGTCAGGTTGAAGCATTTGTGAGAGTACATTTTGTTTATTAACTAAAGTTTGATTGTGCAAAGTATTCTTTTAAGTTTCAAACATTAGGAGAATGATACGTCAGAGAGATTTGAAGTTCCCAGTTCTAAGATTGATCATCGTGGTTGTTAGAAAGAGAAAAATTCGTGGGAAATCATTTCATACTTATACGTATAACAATCAGTTTGATCAATCATCTTATTTATAACGTGGTATCCAGACGAAATGCAAGAATTGGTACTGAAAGATTACATTGTGATGAGATTGAAAAGATCAAAGAAGTCATATGACTAGAAGCGAACATCACACTTGCTACTATAAAAATATCTCTTAATCAAAACCGTAATTCATACTTCCAAACTATCCGACACCAGTCCAAGACTCCCACTACCATATCAAAGTGGTTTCCATTTCCACGAAACCGAGTCGACAGTTTCGAAGGTCTTTCTCAACCTCGAGATTTACGATCCATCGTCTGAAGCGTATCCCCGACGTTTTTCTTAACGTCTCAATCCCCCTGGAAGCCAACGTGTCCTTCGATACCGTGCAATCTTTGCCATTTTCTGTAGCCGAAAATAACAGGGATTATTCAAATGTGTTCGACCGAAGAAGTCTCTGGTTCACCGGCGGAACGCGCTAACAAGCGACGTAATTAGCTGTGGATCGCGTTAAGCCGGATCTCAGGGATTGAGATTGTGCCTTTCGTTGTTCCACGCGACGCGTCCGAGGGATTATTAAACGATAGCTATCGTCTATCGGTCAGATTTATAGGCCCGAGTCGTTAGTTCGGTAAATTGTGAAACCGCTTCTGGAAGAATGGGGACCAACGTTCAGGAGGGCCAATGATTCATGATCCTCGCCGAGGAAGGTGTTCCTCCGAGCCTTTTTGGACATGTTAATCCTGGACGGGTCTTACAATTATCGGTATGATATCGAAATGATTGAATGTTTGATCGAAGACTGACTGCTAGAGATGGGATCGAGTAGGTAGTATGGTTCGAATTTTTAATTGGGATTCGACCACTGTGAAAGTTCCGAATCTTGCAAGCATTGAACTACTCACGCGTGCGTTTTTCGAAACTAGCTTGTGCAAAATGAACACATTTAGATATATGTATACATTTGTTGCTCGTGTAATACGTTCATTTCTTGTTTGTATAAAGTAGTTAATTAAAGTTATTTAATTATATTCGTGTACCTACTCATCCATATAAAATGAATACAATGATTGAAAGAATGAGGATCACTCTGTAGAATTCGAGTACTGTTTGTGAAAATTTCGAATTTTCTAAACATTAAACTACTTATGAGCACATTTTCGTAAAATGAATATATATTTCTATGTGCAACGTGTTCATTTAATTAATTTTAACATTCGTTTATCTTTTGTACATACATATAAAATATACGTTAAATGAGCATAGTCATTGTATAACGAATGTATTCATTCGTTGTTTTGTTAATGAATGCATTCGTTTAATTACGTTCATTCGTTATTTCTATACATGAAATTACTAAAACTTGTGCAAGTTTCATCAAACGACTTGTCAATACTTTTTTGAAACCTGTAGGTACTCATTTCGGGGTTTCGCAATTTGTATGAGATAAATACGTTGCAAGAATAAATGTATTGTATTCATTTTCATTTCCGAGCAGTGTTCGAAATTCAATCGAGATGTCGATTTTGACTCGAATACATGTACACTGTTTGCACGTGTCCCAAATACGTGGAGATTTACGAATTTGATCTGGTACGTTGGTGAATTTTAGGAAACGATTAAGATGATCGGATGACCGGAGTTTAATGGTGATTGATGATTGCGTTTAGGGCGCTAACTCGATGGTTCAACCTAACGAGCCGTCCTCCTCCCGTCCTCTCGCTGAATGGCCGCCGGCGAACGAGCTGACTCACCAAATTGTCAGCTATCGTTCGCTAAACAACCAAAATGATCGGCCATTGATTGTTATTTAGACATCGTTGTCCTCATCATCGGCGACCCGTGAAGGGTGATGAACGACGAAGAATCGTAGAAACTTTGGAATTTGCGCGTGTTTGCACAACAGAATTGGACGAATTTCGTTTGAAAAGGGAACGAAGAATAGCTGTTGAATCAGGAAATGATTTGATTTAATTAAATTTATTCAACACACAAATTATTTTATTAAACTCTTGTACGAAATGATGAATTGTCTCAGAATTCTTTTAACCCTTCTGTTCTATCTGGATATTCGAAATACATTAAAATTACCAATTACAGATGTTATATATTGTGCAAAAATAAATAACTTCATTTCAGTTTCACTGTTCTTTTTATATAATTTTTTGGCTTAAAAACGTAGAAAAGTGAAATAGATTATTCCAATTATTCTTGCACAGTAATTCGTGTAATCCAAGTGTGTACGAAAATTCGAAAAAGTCCAAATACAATCGTACAGGGATGAGAACACACGATTGACACACGTGCTAATGAAATAGCACAGGGTGACGGTGACTACCAAGAAAAATCATAAATCGAATTTATGGTACAATAAGACGGATAAGTCTCGCTGTAGAGAAAGACGAAAGCTAAAGTCGCGGGCGTTACTCCCCAAGATCGTTGGATCGTTGTTAAAGGTATCATTAAATTCGCGGGAACGATCGGCAGTCCCTCATCCCGGCCGAAAGCCAGTAATCTCCAATCGCCATTCAATTAAACGTTTCCCCAAATCCATTACCAATGATACGCTAATAACCATACGCAATTTATAACCGCAATTTCTCGATCCAGGACCAATCGGTTAACCACTCTCGCGGCGGCCCTTTACACGGTCTCTTGACTCGTAACGACGTTCCGCACGACCTAACGAGGGGCCAAATATCCGAGGGGACGTTACGCCCCGGCCCTAGACAAAAAAGGGCCCGAGGAACCGCGGGGCCACGTATTGGCCGGCCGGCTTCAACGTTTGAATTCTCTAATCTAGACCCAAGGGGACCAAGGGGGATCTTAAATGGCGGCATAGGTGTATAATAGGGCCCGTGTCTGGCCCTCCGGGCTACTTTTAGCGCAGAATCCTCGAGCTCTGTCTGCTCCAAGGTTATCCCCTGGTACAACCCTCCGCTCGTTGTTTCACTCCTCGCCGTTCCTTCATCCGTTTCTCTCAGATTCACTTATTTCGAATTTATTTATTGGTTTTCATTTCGATCGTCGTTGCCTGTTATTTATTGGCTTATTTGTTGACTTTTGTGCCTACGTTTAATACACAACGATCCGAAAAAGAAAAAGAAACGACCGACGTCTAATTCTTGTTTCGTATGAAACTATGAATTGAATAAGTTTGGCCTCTTTCTTTATCGTCCCTTTTGGATCCACTTGTTTCATATTTGTCTATTGGTTTTCATCTCGATCGTCGTTGATTTTTCCTAGGTTCAATTAATCTCTGAAGCACAACGATCCGGAAGAAACGACTAATGTCTAACTCTTGTTTCACATGAAAACTGTAAAGAAACAGTTCGGTGTTTCTTCAAAATCTCGTCTGTTGGTTTTTATTTGGGACTTGTAAAGTGATTATACGAAGAGTTTAATTAGTCCTCCTTCTGGCGCATTGTCTTTTTCAATTAGGTACAACTGACGTCTAATTCTTACTTGTGTAATATTAAATTCACGTAGAGTTCACGAATAGTACACAAGTATATATTATATACTATATAGTTATATAGTCGAATATTTAAAGCAATAAAAGAAGAGTTTTGGACATTGGTCCAAATCTCATCGTTAGATGCAAGGGTTTCGGCAATCGTTTCTGCCATTGGTTCTGTGCAAATGCGATTTCGAGTCCTGGCATCGTTCGCCAGGCCGTGTTAGAGGGCAGACTTAGGCGAGAGCCGGCATTCATTTAAAAATTCGTTCTGAACTGAAACGCTGTAATGCATCATTCTTGGACGGCCGAGTTGAGTGTTAATTGAAACCCGGACGGATTTATGCGAGCCGTAAATATCGCTGGTTGATCTCACGGTGTTTAATGCATTATGCGTTTTAACATGTAAATTCCCCCTCCTCTCCTGGAGGGAACCAGTTCGACGTAATCATAGACGAGACGTGAAATATCGTTGTTGATCGTTGTTTATCGCTGGATAAACAAGTGCTTGATAATTAAATTAATTTCAAGTGGTCAGTTCGAGAGCATTGAATTCAATAGCTTTGGACGAATAGGCGCGACTTGTAACAACCAATGTGGCCGATTAAAAGGGTGTTCTTTTTCTTCGATTTTTAGAATTATCTTTATGGATTAATATTGCAATTAGATTGTTGGAAGACTTATTTCGTTGTACAATATTATTTTGTAATATTACTTTTGTTTATTACTTACAATATTACTTTGTAATATTGCTTATTACCGATCACATGAAAATACGTTTTTGATATCAATTGATCTCGAGTATTCTTTCAACTATAGTAATATTTTATATAAATCTTATGTAAAGCGAGTATTTTTTCTTTTTAGGCGCTACTCCTCTTAGCTATGGTAACTTTTGAAGAATTTTCTCAAATTGAAATACTAGAGCTTTATGTAAAATGAATAATTGCTTCTACGTAATCAACAATTTATCGATTATGCGAAAAACACGGAGCAGTAATCGCTATTCATAAATATCATCGTTCATGTTATTGCTTCATGCTCTAATTCTGCTACTTCTGGTTTTAATCCCCTCATCTCCTGGTTATGATATAAAATCTATAAATTTATAATTGACGTTATAATATTATAATAAATGTCCATTATACAACGGAAATATTATTTCAAATTATACTTAATAAAGCGTAAACTTCTTAAATTCATCAAACAATCAAGAGAACCTCCATACTCAGTAAATTTAACCAGTATTTATATCTAATAAATTTCTTGCCCCTGTAGATATTTTATATCTTACTTCGATATGAAAAGAAGTTGGAACGTCTCGAAGCAGCTTAGCCAGCGTAAGATCGACGAACGATCAATTTCCTCGTCGTCGTTCTTTTTGCTCCGACATCCTCCTCGTTTTAATCTTCCGCCAAATCCTTCGGAACATGTGTATCCTCTCTAATACAATTCTCAACAAAACACTAACAAGTTCGTGTAACAGATATCTATCCCATAAATTCTGAACCAGAAAAAACATCGACGTGTTTAGAAACCAGTTTATCCAATTCCCCATAAACTTCCGAGCTTCTATACCAAAGTTGCCATTAGGGTGTTTTGAAGAAATTACGGACCACGCGAAATGGGGAAATGAAACACTTGCGACTGAATTTAAGCAACTTAAAAATATGATACAATTAGACACCAAGCTTATAATTTTTAATAGTTGAAATAAATATTTAATACATATTTAAATTCCATTTTTCTTTTTTCTCTTCTTTCTTCTTGTGTCTAATATCATAATTTCTATTACATCTAATTTCGTAATTTCATTTTCTTCTTCTCATAGAACTTTTATACATGTACACGGTCAGACACTTTTGAACGATTAATTCGATCGACATCTAAAGATCACCCTGTATGTAGGAGTTTCGTAAAATGGAGTTCACCTAACGATGAACCTCTAAGGTCGGAAATAGGGCAAAGAATCGTTAAATTGGCTATCGTGGTGTCTGGACGTAAGATCATTAGAGATTCAGCGGACGAAGGGGTTAGAGATGAGTCTGGTAGATACGACGAATCCGGGCCAACCTATGCATCACCGTTGTGACCAATTAGGAGCGGCGTTTCTTCGTTTCGTGGACGACAAAGGTTTTAGAAAAAAAAAAAAACTAGCGAAAACGAGGAAGTCTCGGGGGTAGAAGAAACCGAAATGAATTCTATTGTTGCAATAGAATAAAGGAACAAAATCGAAGGATGCTGATCGAAGAGGCGATCTCGTCTCGATCAAAGTCTCGGTTAGGGAGCTCCGATACCAACACCGATGGAAAGATATTTAGCTTCGAAGAGGTTTTAAAGTTTAATTTTAATTTTTTAGACAAGTTGCTAGAAATTGTTTCTGTTTATTTGAAAATTCTTTCTCGCGATTTGTTACTAATTAGTAGTTTGTTATTTTATGACTAACTTAGATTCTATATTTAAGCAGTAATTAATCACCTTAATGAATTTATTTTTAATACCAATCTTAATTTTATTAAAGATTAAGCGAATATAACGAAGATACGTAAAATATTTTAATTCGTTCTAGTAGCATTCCAAAAGATTTTAACTCAAACGATTTAATTTAATTTGTGCCAATAAATTAAATTTTAACGGACGAAGTACCAATTTACATCACAAATAGTCGTGTAATTTAGAAAAATTCGTAAAATTCGAAAGTAGACGAGTAAATTAGACTAGTAGACCGCAAGTATCAGGTTGTTGCAAATAAATCTTATCACAGTTAGAGTCAATTGTACAAATCAGGCTACTCGGATGTTATAGAGAACAATTAGGATCCAATATTCCGGTATACGATATCAAGGAAGGAACAATAATTGAATCCACCTACTCGATAACACCGAAGACAATAACACGTTATAACGACGGTAAATCGACACCTGACACTTGTTACGTTGGTGGTAAGGAACAATGGAGTTAGAAGGACAAGTATCAATGCCCACTCACGTCTGTCAATCTGTCTGAGACCAAAGATGGTGACGAGAGGGTGAAAACGAAATTAACGTGAAACTGTCTATTGAAGGGAATTGTTTCTAATAGATTGGGAACTTTTTCTAATAGATGAAGACACACGTGTACGTCTTAAAATGTAACTAACTTCATTTTAAACAAAGCAAATTCATTATGCAATCTAATACCTGACTGTTCAAATACCTGATCATTCAAACTTGATCAATTCTGATACTCGATTGTTCAAACTTGAGGAAAACGCACGATCTCGTTTGTTTCGCGTCGATTTAAAAATAGAAACCTGAGAATTGAACTATTTCAAAATTTATCAACATTTTAATATGAAATTTATTTATTTATTTTATATTAATTAACATTTTAATATAAAATATTTGATTTTTGCAAGAGAAATAAATTTCGCCTGGCAGACGTTCTCCTCGATGGAACAACTCTTGCAAGACACTCGTAAGCTGTCTCGAAACAAACCATCTTGTTTATTAATCGAAATCGGTTTCTCGATTCGCCCTCGTGCGGAAAAGACTTCTCGCGGCGAAGTAAAACGTCCGGCCGATTCCGTGACACGTTCGACCACAAAAACGTGCGGCTCAGAGCAGCATTCGTAAGAGCGAATTCACCTGCGGCAGCGCGAGTTTTCCCCGACGCTGTGGCGACAACGCTTCGCGTCTAGCTAGCTAGCTCGTGCCCGTGACGAAGCGCGTGCACACACGGCGCGCGTAAAACGTCCGCGCCGCCCGTTCGCCAGTGTGCGGTCTACGTGTGGCCTTGGCTCAATGTCGCATACTTTACCGGTAGAGATGGGATCGAGCACCTCACAAGCACCTACGAACCTTCAAACGTTCGATTCGAATTTTCGTATCTTCGAGTATATCATTGGAATACCGAGCTAGATAGCGATTCACGAGCATTCCCGAAAGTGAAAACACGATGCTTTCAATGTTGGGGATTGGAGATGGGATTAAATACTTTCCATAGTAAGATCGGACCTTTTAAGACGTTGTAAGTAGTAGAAAGTAGATCGCATTTCAACATTTCCACTTTCGAGTACTATTCGAAACTCAGGCATCGAACTTGGCTCAAACTCGCAAATACATGTTGAACTTGATCCCATCCCTATTTACGAGGCTAGATCGCGACGCAGCGTGCGTGCGTTGCCTTTTGTCACGTGCGTAACAGCCACGTGTTCAGATGCCATGCTGATACGCGAGAGTCACGAGATCAGTGAACATCGGGCAATAAAGTGGACTTCGGTGTAAGGTGGATTGTACATATTAATCATACTCGTTGGAAGAGCGCGTCAGGAGGATTCCATTTTAATGCGAATTAGGTGGAATAGATCAAGTTTGGAATTACATTTTTAGTACATCTTTATATGTATATATATATATATTTTTTCCATTTCTGTATTAACACACTTTTTTTATGTACATGCACATCTACATAGAACATGTCAAGAAATGCAAGTTCGTATGTTCAATTTTATTTTGACGTAGATCGATTGGCACGTAAAAAGACTAAAGAAGTTTGATTGCTTATATATATATATATATATATTTAATATATAGAAGATATTAAAAGGCACATATTTTCACAAAATCATCCGTTTTACACGTTCAAGTTAAGTTATAGAAGATCATTATAGAGAGCAAGAGTATTACAGAAACAGTTTAATTTTATTCGTACATAAGCATAAATAAAATTCAAGTTACGCGCGATTAATTTCCAACATTAATTCCTATTAAAATTAAAGAAGAAGAAAAAACGTCGACTGGGTTTATAACTGATCGTCGACGACGTTCGATAATTTTGATTCATTACTTCACACTCTAGCATAAAGAATCGTCTATTGTTGTTTCTAGCTGTAAAGCCGTGATATATGCCTCGTAGCTTTTGTTCTGTCACGCCTTTTACGGCGCGGAAATATTCGGCATTTTTCCGTCGCGCCGATCGATCCAGATATAAATCACCTCGAGATGATTGCGATCTCGCCCCGCGTGTACACCAAATGATACACCTGGAAACGAGGCGTACGCGTGAAACGTTAACTTGCAATTGCAGGTGAATGGAAAAGAAGCCGGGGTAGGGATGATATTCTCGCACCTCGCGAATGCAGACCCGAGGATTTCTTTTCCCTTGGCGGTAGCAGACACGGTAGCCTGCAAGGTATTCCAGAAATGATTTCGTAGCTATTCAGTCGATGTGAATGTGAGCTGATTTCGAGTCGATATAATGTTCAAGATTCGTTAGATAATTATTCACTAATAAGTGTCTCATTAGTTAGAATATTTTTTCATTTGTTAGAAGTTTGCTATTTTAGGTGTAGTATTTTTTAGACTTTTAGAAGGGATGTACTGTAAAGTTTATGAAAGAATATATACTGAAGAACAAATATCGATCGATTAGTGAAGACAAATCGGCGATTGATTTTTGTGAAAACTCGTTCGAGTTTCAAATAGAAATCTTCCTTTGTCAATTGGAGTCGTGTTTGCAAATCCTGTTCGAAAATTTCAGATCGTTCCCGTATTTTTGTTAAAAGTTTGGCATCTTTTTAACGTGGATTGAAAAAGTAGACAAAACTCAGAAAAATATACTGTGATTTCAGCAGACAAGTTGACAGTTAATTTTTATCGAAAATTGATTCAAACTAGGTCCTTATAGAAATAGAAATTTCCTTCATCTATTATCCATTTATCAACTATGTAAGAATTGGTATTGTGATGAGATTTTTAGCAGCAAAAAATAAAACTTATCAGCCCTTAATAGGTTTTAGGTTACTATTGTAAGATTATTTTTAAATAAATACTGAAAGATATATAGTAGCACACTGTTATTAACTCTATTGTATTCTTCGAATTTCCATGTCACCAAAACAAAAGTTATTAATATTTAATTTTTATTTTATTAGTCCAATTTTCATTCAAATTTAAGAAATTTTGTAACCAAAAGACCCACACACTTCGAAATTGACTAGCAAAGAACTTATCAAGAGTTAATTTTCTTATCGTAAAATTCTTTTCTCAGACATCAGAGTGCATTTTGCATATTACGAAAATTTTAGTCACGTTGCGAAAATGACGTGAATCGTGTTACTTGTTAAACGACACATCGCGCACCGCGATTTCCATATTTGCATCTTTCCTTCTCGTCGTCGACGCAATGTCGACGATCCATTCGTAAAAGAACAGAAAGCAGCTGACTATTTTCGATCGTGAAACACTCTCAGCATTATTCTCACTCGTGACAAGCTGCGAATGTGGCAATAATTCCGGCTAAACCTCAACTTCCCTCCTGACGAACGAACTGGTTCACTTGTCTTCGAGGCGCTGGGTGTCGTAACCGCTTCTCACGATCGTGGATCCGAAGCTTGAGGAATTTTAGTCGGTTATGTTGGAAAGGAAAGGTGCCAGCCAAGAGAAGGGACATGGATTTGGCAACGATTTTGATTATATTGATTTCGAGGTTGCTGCTAGGTTTTAATTCCCTTAAATTTATTTATATCTCACAATAATTTCGATTATCCATGTATAGTTCGAGCTTCGTCGAAATTCGATTTTATTCGTTATTTAGAAAGACAAAGACTTGAAAAGAGAGTGTAAGTAAAGAAATTTGTGTTGATTTCGATTATTTCGATTGTATTGATTTCGGGGTTGCTGCTTGGTTCTAGTTTGCTAAATCGAGTATTCATTCGAGAACGAAAGATAATCGTGGAAAAACGATCAGAATCCGGCGGAAGTTACGCAACCGAGTGTTAATTATCGAGAAGTTGAATGATGACGAGCGTGTACGCTGCGTCGACCGGCGCCAGCCAAGTGAAAGTCGGTTGCCATCCTTCTCTCAATTCCCCGTTTTTTTTTCTGTGTGCGAAAGAACGGTGCCCCGACAATAGTTTACACCGAGAGAGAGAAAGAGAAAGAGAGAGACACGATCCCGCGATCCTACGGAAAACCTTCGAAAAGTGAAGCAGGTAGAAACGCTGTAAGGAAGTCCGGTGACGAGTATCGCGCTGTGCGAAAATTGGAGCGTGGTTTCGTTCGATGATATTTGCAGATACATACGTAGGTTACGTGATAGGTAGAAACACCGTTGGGAATGTTGGACGTATTATAGGAATCTTATAAAGTGGTTACAAGTTAGGCTCTGATAGCAAATATTCTGCATTAGTGGAAGAAATGCTCATGGTCAGATTGATTTTTTAAATTAGTTTTTTACTGTATTTCTTGATGGCATGTGTTTTATAAATATTTATCGTGAAAGAGCACGTGGTAAATGGTTCTAGTCTTTCTAATCATTTATATGCTAAATTCCGTGATAGTTTTACGAGCAAGAACTGGTACTGGTTAGGTTGATTTTTTTTTTTTTTTTAGCTATTTATATCCTACTTACACATGTTATATTTTATGTTATATTTAAGTTTCACATTTGTGAGGAATTGAGTTATATAATGAATTGGACAGGCTTAAAGTTAAGTTAAATTGAATTTTTTAATTGTTCTTTTATAATTCTGTACTTGTGGTGAAATGACGATTGGAACTCTCTACTTCATGTGTATACACATATTGCGTTCTATGGTAGTGAATTATTAATAAAAGAAATTCATTAACAGCGATGTGAAACGAGGTATGTACATACATTAAACTCCTGCATATTATGGATGATGTATGCTATACTTAAAATCGTATTAAGAAACAATTTACCTTTTCTCGATGATCCGAGTGATAGATTATATTCACCGAGGGAAAAGGAAAAAGATGGAAACTTTATTCTTGCTTTATGACTACGGGATCAGCTGTTGCGAAAAAGTAAATTTCATTAACGTGATATATCGTAATTATGTTTATATGGAAATTACAAGATATTTAATGCGAATGTACATCGTGAAATTAGTATTTAAACAGTCGATCGTCCGTTACGTTATATAAATCATACTGCACGATTTAATCGAATCATATTTAATACTTATCGTAGGCTCCAGACGACTATTCACGTTTATACTAATTTTTTCTCGCGTACACATCCTCCAAATTGATTTAAAAATTTTACCAATATCATCTCTCACCGCTTCGAAATGTTTTAAATAACAGTAGATAGAACGAAAGTATTCAACCCATACAAAAATAGGATACGCCAACGTCCCAAAGTCTGAATTAAAAAAAAGTGATAAAACCCGCTGTTCTAACTGCTATTAACGACTCTTCAACGTTATCTCCGCTAATTCCGTAATCAAAAGACACGTTTCCACTCACATTAGAGCGGCCGAGTACCAGTGACAGGTCCCCGAGCGAAAAACCGATAAAGAATTACCTTCCTACGTCCATTAGCCTTCGTAACAACACCGACGACGTATTACCTTGAACGTAACGTTATCTCGACAAATTTATTGCCGGCCACAGGCCATCCAAGTTCGCTGATTAATTCATAGAATTAAACGCCAGTCCAGAGCTGCGAATCTCAATTTTCCCAGCGTTCATTGGAACGCTTCAATTTCGGCTGGACTAAAATGTCTATCCGTCATCTGGGTTCGAGCTTTTCCTCGCCGCGAAGCAGCGGACGAAGGAGACGAAGGGAAAAGAAGACGCCACGAGAACACAAGCTGCACTGCCGTCTAACGAATAGCTGGGTCAGACTGCCGGCTCGGTAAATGCTGAGAATTAACCGCCTCCTTCTTGACATTTCGCTCGAGAGAGAATCTCCTCTGAGAGAAGAGAGCTTTGGCTACGGCCACGTAAGGCCCACGGAGAAGGAGAGGGGACGCGGGGCTGTCTTCGTCTCTCGCTCCTCTGTCACGAGCCATTAGATGGTGGGCCGCGATACCGGAGACAAAGTGTGCAGTCCCGGCAAGAAAATGGACGAAGGATTAGTTCTGGGACACGGCTAATTGCCCGAAACTCTCTTTCCGCTATAATGGATGAAATTCGTGGCTATATGGACACGCGATACGCGGACTGGTTCTCGACTTAAGGCCCGTTGCACACTGTCGGCTAGTCGGTGGTTACCGACGAGCCACCCAGAGAAACCCAGCTCCTCGAAATTTTGCACAGTCGTAGATGATTTTTTGCTTTTCGATTTGGACTCAAATCCTGTAGGATTTCCTCCAAGCAAATAGTGCTTGTTATAGCGCGAGGAGACTCGCTCGACAAACTGGCTCGACAAATTGGTAATTACTCTGAATCACGGCTATAGCATGGATTACAATTTTTTTTATCGGTCTTTTCACATTGTAACAGGCACAATTTGCTTGGGGAAATTTTCAGAAAAGCAAGCAACAATTGTCGTTTGTAATTGTGCGAAATTTCGGCGAGCGACTGAAATATAAAATAATCAAAATTTGATTCTTATGTTTTTTTTTAAATCAATGAACAAAGTGGCGGTCATGCTTGTGCCTTGCAATGTATCAAAAAATCGAAGATATTCGAAGTTTCTGAATTTTCTTTTCGCTTTTCTGTTTTCTCGGTTTTCTAAAAGAATTGTTTCTTCTAAGCAAAGGATGATTTAGATTGTTATCATATAAGGAGACCATATTAGAAATTATTAAAATAAAAGTCCATTAGAAAGTTATGAGAAGAATTGGTGACTATCATCGTGCTTTGGAGGTGCTTTGCATGTTTCGTGAATGTCAAAAGTCAGGTCTTTAAGATAGACTTGAAAGTTCCTGAAGAAGAGACCAAAGATTCAAACCCGACGATTCGAAAGTTGTCAGTAAGAAGATAAAATTAAAAGTCCTAAATCTTGTAACAAAATTATGATGAAAATGTCCAATATACATATATACTGTGGAACAACTTTGTTATACAATAAACAGTCACTTGAACAGTTAATGAGTTGTCCGCGTTTTCGTGGTTATTATCAATACTAAAATTACCAATACGGTCAAAATGACCAATTTGTGATTCTTCGTAGAAATTAAGAATGTATTTGTGCAGATTTTAATAATTTTTCATAAAATATATTATATAATATATATTAATAAATACATTATATATTAATTTTATAATATTACAATATTAATATAACATAATAATAATAATAATTTTTCATTAAATATAAAAGTTTGTGTTTTTTATCACATTGAAAAATTTTTCCTATTCTTTGCACTTGATACAAATCTTATAATTTTGTCATTGATAATTCTAATGTAAAGAATTTCTAATTCTGTCATGGCGTGATTAAAAAGTGATTACAAGTTAAGCTATTCATGCTTCGTCCTACGTTATTCGCGATGACCGATTTACTTTAACAACTTGTTCAATTGATCAGTGATCACAATGACTGTGATTACATCATATATATCGATTGCAGAGATAATTAAAAACGAAATCAACTACTGCTCGATTCAGTCTCGAGTGCGGTGGTCTCGCGACTGGTCTCGACAGTGGGTATCGAGCCTAAAAAGGGATGTGTGCACTTTGGGCGATCGAGGCTGCGCCTCTAATTCGGGGAATTCTCGTTTGGAGAAAAGAGAGAACATCGACCGGGTTAGCAGGCTGTTAGCTCCGCACGGCGAGAAACATTATCTTCTCCTCTTTCGTTCGCTCTTTCGGCGATTTTCGTGTGCTGGCCTGGATGATTCGTCGCGAAACTTGGCCAACGCGGCGTGATTTAACGCCATATTGAGACTTTGAATTAGCATAGTCGACCAAAGCGCAAGCAGAAAAAAAGAAACGAGAGAGCAGAGGCCAAACGCGGTCGTGATCCAACGTGCCTGGCATTTCGCGATCGTTTTTCGAGACGAAGAAAAGCCGCAGAAGCGAGGTCGTTGATTTTAAGCAATCTTCTTCTTCTTTCTATCTTTTTGTCGTTTTTTTTTTAAGCATTTGGTGGAAACGCAGGAAGACGAGCGTTGAATTTATAGCAGCGTTGAGAGTTCTTTCTTTCTCTTTTTTTTTTTCTGATGGAGGCGCTTAATGGACGGAATCGTAGGAAACGTTTAACTAAACGTGGCAATATTGATCGTTTAAGAGTTTGAGTTTCTTGGAATCTAAGACTTTGGAAATTAATTCCTAATGGATTTTGTTGAAATTGATGTAGTTGTGGATCTTCGAGTTTGTTGATACATATTTGATGATCAAATAGTGTTGATCGAATGATTGTAGAATATGTAAGATCTCTGACTGTGAGTGAAAAATTTGGTTTCTTAAATACAAATGTATAAACATATTTTAATTATCTTTAATAATGAGGTTTGGATGGCCTTTGCACATGTCTAATATATCTTAATTTTATATTTCGTATATTGGCAACCCAATAACAATTATAAAATGGATCAATAACACATTTTTCTTACTTTTGTTTCAGGTATGTTGAACAAAGCGACGTGGAGGAGAAAGGTACTCGGTATATAGTTTAAAATAAAATGTCAACATTCATTTGATGTTCATGAAAAAGTATAAAAATATAAGACACTTGATAACGTATAATTCCATATAAATCTATGGGTCGCTATAAGAGAAAAAGATTATTTCTCAATTCCAATTATTTATACCATTTTAAATTCTGGGAACTAGTAATTATTTCAAGCAATTCATTTGATATTATCACTGAAAGTGATTTTAGCGGGGGTAACCCAGAAAATCGGGCCTCTTCAGGTGCAACGCTAATGCAACGAAAATTAGCGATTGGTTGATTTGTCTCGTGATCGTGAGGGGCGTGGCGTTGTCTGGTACTGAGCGATCGCGCCTATAATTTGTTTTCTATCAATTCAAATGTTTCCATATCGATAAAATTTTAGTCTTCATTTTCTAGTCAGAACTAGTGAGATGAATCGTACTGGAGTACAAGTCGTGCAGTTTTTTTTTCTAATGATGCATCGATAAAGTACACAATATCTCCATGTACGAAATAACATTTGCAAAATTTACACAACGTCGTAGAGAGTTAATTTGTCATTGAGAAATGCTTCAATTTTCGTACGACAAGTTAACTAACATTATAAGAATTCAAATTCAGATATTAAAATTACATTAAACCCCTTCGTGATATTATGATCATCGTGAGCATTCCACACAAAAATAGCATTTCATACGAATTTATGAATGAGAAAAGGAGCTGCGCCCTTTCGACACAGTTTCTCGAGAAGCGAAACGATCGTTGGTACAAGAGCGAAAAGAGACATTCCCTAAAGCGTCATGCTCGCCGTTAAATACCTCTGTACCGTATAAATATCCGCGGTAACCAATTGACATTCCGCGCACGTTAATTATCCGTGTCGTACGCAAAGTTGCCACACCGCGCGGAAGATAAGAGAATAGGCTGCGTGCGAGCCGCGTATCGGAAGCAATAACTCGGACAGCATAGCCAGTCATAATGTTTCGGCACGCAGCTGCGGCGAATTCTCCGGGGCCGAGGAGAGATAGTGTCGCGAAAGCACGCGGATAATTCGTGCGTTGGACGATCGATAAAAACGAGAAAATGTCGATCGTGGCACGGTATATGCGGCGGGTATTTCCAAGCGGGGAAAAGGCGGTCGTTACGATCGAATCCCTCGATCGATCGGCCGAACGAACAACAAACAAGCTGAACGAAAAGGAACCACGTCCCACACATGCCGCGTACCATTAACCTTTCTTTCCTCTTTTTCCTCTCTTTTTCTTTTCCTTTTTTTTTCACTTAAAAAGAAACACTTTGTTACGAGTCGAGTCCTCGTTACACGTTTTGCAATCGCAGCCGATTCTTCGTGGCCCGGTCGATTCGGTGAAAGCGCTGGATAATTCGACCGGTGGATCGTTCATTACGGAGTTAACGATCGGACGAGTACACCGGAATTTTGTTTATATGGACCTCGTTTATTTGACTCAGATTTTATTTGCTCGATATATTTGAGGTAGACTCGGGTTCGAAATTGAACTTGTTTTATTATAATAAATTTATTGTCTCGCAATAATTTTATACACATGTGTATATGGTGGAAAGAAAATACGTTTCACTCGATGTGGAAATTTTTATAATTTCTTTTTATTATAATTTAACTTTCTGCGACGTCATTATTAGTCATACATTACTGTTTCATGTAGTAAAATACTACGATGTATTATATATTAATGGAGTTTAAGATCCACGTGAGATATTAATATCAGTACGTGGGATTAGATTTAATTTAGTTTTTTAGCATCAACGAATCAAATTTCTCCTTTTTTTAAGTAGCAATGTTATCAAAGATTCACAGTGATCTTATGAAGAACGTGACAAGCATTCGATCGTAAATACTTTAATTTAATTATTATCCTGCTTCGTTTGTTTCGTTTCATTGCTCGTTCAGAGATATCGCATCGCAGAAATTGACAGAAATTACACTCTGCAACTCTGTGAAAAATCTTTCTGCATACGTACAAGTTCTACTATTTTATTGCGCAAGATTTGACATCTCCAAACCACATCTCTGCCCCTTATTCGCTTATTAAAAAATATTCATTACGCTTGATCCAATTATTAATTCATACGCAGCAGCTCATCGATATTTGCTCTGCATTTCCTTATAGCGGAATTCTTCCTTTCTTTCTTTCTTTTTCATTCCACTCGAACGAAAGAAAAGAAACGTATCGAGAAACATAAAGAACGAATACCTGCGTACGCGGCGCACAGCAACTCGCGTACCGAGCGAGAAGAACGAGAGTGGCAAACGAGCCGCGAGTCGGAGCAGGATAAAGGGATGAAAGATAGCGTTAAAGGAAGGCCCTCCGGTGGCGCGGCAACGCTAATTAAAACGTCTATGCAAATTTCTCTAATTGATGAGTCCGCCGCTATAAATCCCCGCCGTCGACTGCAATTAATGCCTTATAAAATTCCTGGCGATGCGACGCGGCGATCCGCCGTGGCTGGTCCAGCCGCGAAGTCGCGCGTGTGAACATGCCATCTTCGCAACGAGATTAACTTTGCGTTGGTATCGCGGTCTTAGGAATCGCGGACTCTCCTTCGTCCCTCGTCCCTCGTCCCTTTCACTTTTGTCTCGCGTAGCCAATAATTTTTTCGTTTCTGTACTCTTGTGATTTTAATTCTAGGTGCTAAATACAATTAGTACGAATTATATTTAGTACCTTATTCGGTACTATCGACAATGACAATATCATTTGTTTTCCACATTTTTTAAAGAGGCATAGTTATTAAACAAAAGTCTGTATACATGTAACAAGCTATGAAATTTCAAAAATTTAAGAGCAATTGTTGGATAGTTCAATTAGGAATAAAAATTTATATTCGAAAGTATAAAAGAATCTGTGAAAATTGGAGTATATTCTATTGTTTGTGATGTATAAAATATGTAATAATGGTATCTCTCTCTAGCTAACTCGTGAAAAGCATTCTTATCTCGATTTAATCTCTTGAAAATGAAGAGACGAATTATTTTTGAAATTCAGAATTTCACACGTGCTGCAATCTCTGTGTTTTGCGGTGGATGATCGCACAACGCGTCCGAGGATGGTAATTCCTTTCAACGAGGTCTTAATCTATGTAATTTTTCGACGGACGCGTGTCTCGTCTATCTCTGATGTTAATCTTTCGAATTCTGTTAATTCTGTAATCGATCTCTTCGTCTCCACCGCGGTTATTTCGTTCGTTCGAACAAATCAACATCGTGTGACAATAAATCACACTTTCGCGTTATTCTAATTACTCATGTTTCTCCGAGAGAAACGATCGCGATGTACGCTCTTAAATGAAATAAAACTTCAAAATAATTCGATCGACGTCTCAAAGAAACTGCACTACGAGACGTCGTATATTGAGAAATTATACGAACGAACGGAGATTGAAATTAATCTCTCGTGTTCTAAATACAAAGAACAAAAGTGAGAAAGCACGACAACTTTCTAAGAATTACTTGGCTTTAAATCCTTTACCCTCCTTTTCTGTGCAAGTGCAGAAAAATCCGCGGTCTGATCGCAGAAAACATTTGAGAACAAACAGTTTCTTCGCGGGAGTGACGAGGAGAGGAGCGATAAGGGATTGGAAGAGAGTATTTCGCTATTAATGCCGCCAACGTATTCAGTGTGCCTCCGCGGATATAATACATTATCTTCGACGAGTCGTGCGGCAATTATTATTTAACGATAAGCCGTAAACACGGCGAATGGAAACGCCCTGCTCGTCTTCGATCCGCCGCGATAAAACATAGTTGCTCTCGTAATAAAAGGCGTGCGCAACACGCGGCCGAAGATCCGCGCGCCGCGTGTACCGCATAAAATCGCGCGCATGAAATATCTGTCGGCGTTCGCGTACGTTCAGCGAATAATATACTGTACAAATAGGCCGCTATTAAATCTTTATTACTCGCATATCGAATCGAGGCTACGCGCCGCTGGATAACCCGGACCGTCCGCAAACCGTGGCCGAGGCGAGACGAGGCAAAATGGCGGCCGAGGCGGCCGAGGCGGGCGAGGCGAAATGGACGGGCCTGCGCCTCGTTCAAATTACTCAACACGCTCCGGATCCGTAAGCGGCTCGAATTCAATTTCACTTCACTTTGAAATATCATTGCCAGCCACCGCGCCACCACCGGATCTTTCTCATTTGTCAAGCCACTTTGCTCCGAGCCACTTTATTCCTTTACTCCAAGTCGCTCTACACGCCAGCTTGTTACTAATATCTCTTATCGGGCCTCGAATGAAGTTGCTGTTGTTTTCCTCACTTTCTGCTAGGCCGTTCCGAGAAGAAGAAGTTGCTGTCTGCTGTCTCCGATCGCTATCGTACTAGCTTTACACGATCAAACGTATTGCATGGGGCAAAATGAAACGAAGTCGATGGATTTAAATTCCCAGTAGTCAGAGTCAATGATGCTGTTCTTGTTTCCGTCTTTCGTCGTCGAAGTTTTAACAAAAGTTGCCAGAAGATGATCTCATCGTATTTATTTTTGAACTTGGAAGATTTCGTTATTATCAGTGTCATTTGATGAAAATTTATGATGTACTTCATTTTCTGTCAAAAGAAATTTTTACATAAATTTCTCGACCGCAGTTCGGGATAAATACGTACTATAATACGTATAGCGTATCAAATTCAAGCTTCACTGCAAGACAAATTTCAGAAAAAGCTCGAATTACGATCTAGAGAACATCTGAAACGACGAAAATTGCAACAGAAATCTGGTTTGAAGCAAGAGTATGAGCCGTACCGTTTGCAGAGAAACACGTTTGTATGAATAATAGACGGCGAAGAGTCATATTTACCGATGAAAAGAGGTTCAATTTAGACGGACTTGATGGCCTCCACTACTATTATCGTGATTTACGAAAGGAGCAACAACTTCCGAGTCGTCGACGCCACGAGAGGCGGCAGTGTAATGATTTGGAGAGGCATTGATTACCAAGGTGAGATGGAAATGAAATTTATTACAGGAAAATTAAATAGCGAAAAGCACGTGTATCGAAACAAATTAACACGTATGCGGAAATATATTTTTCAATAATACAACGCTGCTGCCACGCACAGAAAAAGAAACGAGTAAAGTGACAAAACAATACTTTGCAAGCAAAAAAATTCGTGTTTTAGAATGGCCAGCCAAGACTTGATCATAATAGAAAATTATTGGAGGAATTTGTTGAGAGTCATATACCAGAATGGAAGATAATTCGCAGATAATTACATAATTTAAAAAATTATATAAATCTCTGCCTCAAAGAACGTCTGACAATGGTCAAACTCGTTCCTCTTCTTCCTATCCATTTTTCACGAAACGTGATATACCTTTTTGCCAAATATTATCATTTCATCAAGATTTCTATCTTCTTTTCAACAACACAAAATGTATCATAAAATATATGACTTTATTAATACAACCAAATCAAACCTGTTCAACCTTTCTAAACTAAATCAAACCAATTTCTACTAAACTAAACTCAGAACTAATTTTAAGTTAAACTTTTCAACCAAAGAGAACGAAAGAGAGAGAGAGAGAGAGAGCGATCGAAAGTTGAATTAAATAAGCAAGTCGGATGGGGACGAGGGTCCAAGAACAGAGGAAAGCGACAACGAATGGTGATAAAGAACGGCGGAACGCAGGCGCTATCATCATCATCGGCCGGTGGTCGGGAATCGGTGGTTAGCGGTGCGTTGGTCGTTGGCTCGAGTTGATTTAAGAGGGTTGGTCGTGGTGTTCGGTTTATTGCGATCGTTAATCGATGTTTCGTAGGTTAGCGCAATTAAGTTAGACGCGCGCACCAATCAGACCGGCAGCGGATCGCATTAACGCACGCGATCCACCGGCCGCGCATAATCGTCATAATTATCAGTGATGACGGATCGTTCCGTCACACGCGCTAATTATTGCCGGCGAGGAGAAGACGGCCGTCGGCGTCCGCCATCGCCGTAGGCGTAAATCGCTTGCTCGCGCCAGCTCTTTGCGCTTGTAATGAATTTTTGTCGCGTCGGGCCCTCCATTTGTAACGCGGCGTTTATGTACATATATATATCCCCGCAGCCGATTTCGCGTCGCGTCGTGTGGCTGTTGCTCGTTCCGTTGCCTTCGTCGTACATTTTTCCCATTACCGATACGTTGCCCGGGCACCGAACGGGTTAATTGGTCTGGGAAAGTTGGGCAACCGTCGAAGAATCGATCGGTACATCGCTTCGGGGTTATCGTTGCGTAATTTCGTACACGTTGCCGCGAGATAATTGCTTTTACGTCGCGTACAAGTGTTTACAAGCACAAGCGAGCGACAAGTGTTATATAATTGCGAGAGAGTAGTTTCATTGTGAAGAAAAAAAAATAGACTAAATGGCTTCGAGGAACGGAAGCGTTTGCTCTTTTCACAGAAGCGAAACGTCCGAAGAAAATTCAAGTTCCATTACTTTTTGATTTTCATTGTTGTGTAATTTTTATTTTTCTTTTTTTTTCTGGCATTGAACATGGTCATCGATTCGCTTAATTCGATTCAATAAATTATTGATTCAAACCGAATTAATATTTAAAAAGACCAGAACTGGAATTTCCGACGAGTTGCTCATTTTCTTCCACGAGTCTATTCAACGAATATTATAAATATAAATATTACATCAAATCATTTCGCGATATAACAAATTCTATGGACTTTTGAACAACTGATTTGAAAATTACTCAGATCGAAGGACGTCTAGGAGTAATAACATCGGCCCGATACTCGAATTGCGTGTCATTGTTTCGTTAGCTCGGTCGCGATTAGTGTGATTTATTTGGACATTTTCACTTTATAATATTGCTCGAGCGACGACGGAATAGCCGCATCGATGCTGAGAAATTAAAAGATGACGGGGTTGTTTATGCAAGGTGACACGCAATCATTGTAATCATCGTCCGATGATGGACCATCTCAAGCAACAAGGTGATCGTCGATTATTTCTGTAACATTGCTGCCAGATTGCCGCGTTATAAGCGTGTACAAGCACAATTGCTCGAAATTACTCTCATATTTCATCATACCTGCAATCTTGTCATTTCGAGTCTGACCATTTTTAGGAAACTCTACTTATTTAATTTTTATCCAAGTTTTTAAAATGTACCTCAATTCGTTACCGTCGGCTCGCAAATATGTAACAGGAGATCTCGAGCGTGTTTTTGAGACAAATGATGAAAAACTTGGTCTTGAGATAGTATTGTAAAACTATTGTTGTATTTAGACACTCGAATAGAAAGATACTTTTGCAATTTTCAAGTCGTTATTGGAGAATAATTCTCTACTATTCATATCTTATTTCGCTTGTCGAAATATGAAACAAGATAGTCTGATAAATTTAACCCTTGCTCCGTGAACTGGGTTCTTACCAAGGAAGTAATATTAAAAATATATATTGAACAAACACAATTAGATGCAAAATAGTAATGCTTTAGATTCCTCACTCTCTCAATCACTCACTCTCTTCACTAGTCTGACCTCGCTATTTTCTTTTCTCAGATCCTCACATCATGATTCCTTCTCCAGCATCGTCCAGAAACAAAACACAACACACCAGACACGACACACATATACATATCATACATCTACACCACAGACTACACTCGCATTCATACACATTCATACAAAGCTAACACACTCACAAAAGTTTCTTTGAAGAAATTCATAGAGTTTACAATGAAAGATTTCAACAATAATTTATTTGAGAGAAACAGTTGTCAATTTTAAATGTTACTTGAGATTTATAATAACTGCATCTGCTTGTAACAAGTAAACGAAAATTTCGTTTAGAGGGAAATCAATTGTTCTTAAAGAAGAAGAAGAATAAATTACACACAAATATTAATAAATATACATGCAGTATAAATATAATCACGCAGTAGAATTAAAAAATTCACGAAAACTGGAACTTCTGACAGCATTCGTCATTTGCAATAATATAGAAATACCTGTAACGTATATGTACAGTGTATCTTTTAATTAAATTAATTCTGTTTTCCATCGAACGTGGGCGAGCGTGATTCCGTTTTCACGGAACGAGGGAGGGGTGCGTAGATTTAGATGCTTTGGAACCGATTTCGAGGTCTTTCACCTCCCGTGGAGATTGTCGCGTGACGTCATCCGGGGGATATAAGAAGATGACGCGATCGGTCGATCGTGTGGGTTAACCTGCTGTGTTAGCGCCGCATTTCGATCGGTCATTCTGTTATACTTACGTATGTACATACATGTCTCTTCCTACCGGGCGAATCTAACACGCTACGCTCGTACAGGGAAAGAGCATGTCTTAGAGGCACGTAGAGAAAAAACAGAAAACAAAGCTAGCAAAGCTTTGCGATATATGTAAGAAATCATTACATCGGAGAGATTGATTATTATATCCGGAGCTACCAGGCTTGTAACAAATTGTAACAAATAAAGAAATTTATCCGAGAGAGGATATTGATTGATTATTGTATCCAAGGTGATGGATCAACGTGTTAAGTGCTGATTTTTATTATTTTCTGCTTACGCAACGTGACGTGATCAATAACGCGGTGAGGTGGTTGTTTACAGGTACGCCGGATATAAATAGTTTGCCGTAAAATTAAAATAAAACAGACCACTTTGTTTGATGAAAGTAATTAATCGTGTGACGCATTTGCTCGGTCTGATAAAAAAGAGCAGATTAATATTGAATAAAAAATCGATTATCAATCTTCTTTTGTTAAAGAAACGTATGTTAATTTCTGATATTTCTGATTATTCGTGACTGTAGAAAATAACGCTAAAGAATTGCTTAAGTCTAGGAACTGTATCTTTTACAAATGCGACAGGTTGGAAAATTGAATATGCAGTATTCCACTGATTAATAAATGATTGTTATCCATCAGATCGACATAGCAGTCATCCTCCTCATTATAACGACTAGATCAAACGTCACCACACTACGTCAAACACTAGATCATTTATTATCGATTTACTAAAATCAAACGTGCAATTAACCTGACATTTAACGAAATGTAACGTAATAACATAACACAAACCTTTCCCTCTTTTCCATTTTTCCAATCACGACTCTAAACAACGCTATACTAAATACCAGATCAAGCGTCTATCGTTGATTTTTGCCAAAATCAATGCTCTTAACGAAGGAGGCAATATTGAAACACCATACATCGATCATGTATCGTTTAATTCGGGGAATGTCACGAAAAGATATGGACGATTTTTTTTTAGCGCGACAGAGATTTTTGTCGACGCTCGTAGAAAATCCCACCTTAAGGCAACCTCCGATAGGACGTAAGTAGGTATCGGCGAATGAAGGATGCGTGGGAAGCCGGTCTGGTGGTGGGCGATCTGCCTACGTCCTGCGGGATAATAAATCTGGACTGGGGGCCTAGGTTAGACGATCTAAATACACACGCAGAGGAGACGTCAGTTTGCACACGTACGCTCGGAGCTCGCGTTAACTCTCCCGCTCAAAGAGCGGATCTCCCTCTTCCTGGTGCCTTAATTGGACACTTCTTCGCCACGGTTCTCTGTCTCTGCCCCTTCCACTTCCATCCTGCCCCTGTTTCCTCCTCCAGCGAACCTTTATGAATATTGATCGCGGGTTACGGCCCCGTTTCTTCGTTTTCTTTTTTTTTTTTTCTTTTTTCTGCTCGCGTTCCGGAAGATCGTGCCGCCGGTGGATTCTTCCTCTCGCGCGGTCTTCGTCCTACATTCGAGCGTGCGCATACGCAACAATGGATAATGCGCGATGGCAATCCACGTCGAGTCTCTTGAACTGACGTCGATACTTGAACCTTCACTTGAATTTTGGACAAGTGGACAGTTGACGGACGGGATATTTTTCATTGCCGAGCATAGACTTTGATTTCTCGATTTCAGGAGTGAAAGTATGTACTTTTAGTAATTTTTAGTAACATGGCCTCGATACATCTCGAGCATTATAATAATCAATGAAGATGGTCTCACTTAGTATTGTAATTTTGTAGTTTCTGTATATTTTATATCGTTATATACTCTTACATTATATTTATAAAAATATTTACAAAACTTTTCAATATAAAATCATGAAAGTCGTGAAATTTCAAAATATTTTACAACGTACCTAATATAAATTCCTATAAAGTCGGTGTTCGAATATTTTTGCGAGCAAGATACATAGTTCGTTCTAGAGAAAAAGAAACCAGCCTGTTCCCGTTGAGAGTCATCGAAATCCAAACGGAAATTTCAGATAAGATTGCGCTAAGATAGATAAGACAGAATTTACACTTGCTTTTACGCGTCCTCTTCCTTGCAAAGCGTTTAGGCCGTAAGAGTGACTGATTCCTCTGTAACTATTATTTTCTTCTTCATATTTGTCTTTGAGCAATTTACCGACGTAGATTTCCTGCATGTGACGTTGATTCACTACAAGCACACAGCCAATTACGCACAATTACCTGGAATTCTGCGTATCAAACAAATTTATTTATAGCAGTTTCGTGAGAAGACACCACGTGGAATTGTAAGAAGCGATCGTGATAGCTGAATTTAACGTAATTAAGCGAATTTTCTAATATCGTCGAGGCCTATTTTTTGACAAATTCGAAAAAAAACCCACGCGACGTAAAATCGCATTATAACTCGTTCACGTTTTCTATATCCTTTTATGGTTGTGGAAAAGTGACTCAATAGCGAATATGTTAACGATTTCGACGAAGTAAAATCGATTCAAGCTAGATCCCCATTAATAACTACGCTGTTTGCCAGATATAATTTACAGCGCCTGCTAAATTGTGCGTTCTGAGAATCGAAAAAAACTGCGGTATCGGTAAATCAATGAGAATTCAACGTTCGTAGGTGACTTGGAATTTTTAACGATTATTATTATTGGACCGCCGAGCTTATGCAAATTCGGATTTTCGAGAATTTAACTGAAAGTAAAATAGAGCCTCGGTCAGAAGAATGTTTCACGCGTCGAAAGTATTTTGGATATTTTGATCATTTTAGGTATTTGAAGAGCAAGTCTATCTTTGCACTTTTACTTTCCAATTATATAATACTTTGATCCAATTATTTCGTTTATATCTATAATTAACAATTACTAAATATATATCATATATATATATGTTAATAATTATATTCAATAATGTAATGTATATTATGTATCATATATATAATATAATTAATAATTATAATAATAATTATATATATATATATTTATTAATATAATATTATTAATTATAAAATTAATCTATATAAAATATATATATTAATAATTTTATATATATATATATTTATATTTTTGTTCTCACAAATCAGTAGAAAAATATTACAAATACAAATACATTCAAGAAATTAACTGCAGCGCGTTCATTCTCATTTGAATTTGTTCAATGTAGTCTTAATTTCATCGAAGTAGGTAATCATTTGTCTTCATAGTTACGTTAACGACGATCACACGCATACGTAAACGGACCGGCACGTGAGAACAAGAGTTACGTGATGGAACAGGATACGCTCATTAACGTCGAGCTAGAAACATTTCCACTTGGCTATAATATTCGCGTGTCCGTCACACGTATCGGTGTTTGGTCTTAATCACAGAGTCTTGCCTGCCTCCTCTCATTTCCTCCTCAATTTTCACTGCACGCGGTCCTTTATTCATCCCCGAGCCTCCGCCGTAAGTAATAGCAATTAATTATACCAGATGAATTATACATCTCGATACGTCGGTGCCCCTTTCCTTGCCAAAGCCGTTCCATTTCCTCGAGTGTCGTAACAGTTTCGAAATTGTCGAAGTTAGCCTGGCGGTGATTTGTCTAACGACCGAACAGTCACTTTGCAGTCACTTGGGAGAAAACGCCGACGTGAAAGCTTCCAATTGATACCAAAGATCGAGATATCTCACCTTTGGTAATTAAAGAATTGCACTTCTCGAATCGAAAGTAATTCGTTTCAATTGCCAACAATGAGATGTAGGTTAAATTAGGTAATTTCGAGCAAAGAAAATATACCCTGTTTATTCTATTCTATTATTCTGTAAAAAAAAAAAAAACTCTATCTGTAGTGTTTTACTTCACAATTGTGAATGCCCCCGAAAAATTTCCATTTCCTGTCATCCTCCTTTCTGCTATCGTTACGAGGCACTCCTCGATGCGATATTTACCGACGTATCGTTTGCCAGGGAATATCGCAATGGAATGCCGTTAATTCTGGATAAGTGGGTTAATTGTGTATAAGTTTCGAGTCGTTCGTCATCAATCACGCGTAAATATCGTTTTTACGCTTGCTAGCTACTTAATGGAAAAGTTAATCGTTACAACGTGAACAGGCTAACAGCGAATTTCACATAACGAGGTTCGTGTATCGGAGTAAGATAGGCGTTATCGCCTGAGTGACACCTAATTAACAATCTATCGAAAGTGACTAGGGACTGGATTTTCGATATTCTGGAAGAATATCATCGAATTTCGCGGGGTTGCCTCTCGGTTCACACGATGGCTCGCTCGCGGACAAACATCCGGGGCGAGGTTGATTGGCACTTGAGGCCTCCTCGCAGATGATTTATGAACGCCGGTTCTCTTTGCCTTGATTTTTCCACCTTGTGTTCTCGTTGTTTCGCGTGGAAGTTGTTAAGTACGAGCAATCTCGTTGCAAATTTGGAAGCGAGTTCAACGAGAGAGGAAGAGCGAACGAATAAACTATCTATTTATGTAAATATTCAGTTCTGCTTCACGCGAGATGTACGGAATCTCTGCTTTTTAAATTTTTGTGGTACAAAATTGTTGTAGTTGATATTGCTTGAGTATACAAATAACGCAAACGGATAATCAAAAATCCACTTTTCACAGATTTTTACCGCAGTGCGTAATATTTTCGAGCAGAATAAAATTTAAAAATAGAAAACTTATTAAGCAGATGGTACGAACACTCGTTCATTTGCCAAATCTATCGAAAGCTGCAAAAGATGCGAAATATCGGCGAAACGAGCTGAAGCGTCTCGTAATCCAGAAACGGAAGTGTGTTGCCGTGTGTCATACATCTTGCGAGTCTCGGACGTCGCGGGAACTTTCACGTGCCTCGCCTGAAGAGGCGACGTTGAGTTTCCTGAGCGCGAACTATGACATTAATTGTCGGCGACTGCATAAACATCGATGAATGCCTCGACGTCAGGCTGTGGCCAACCTGTGGAAGTGCTTTCCAAGAGATCCGTTCGACGGCTTGGAGGACTTTCACGGCGGTCAGCGAGCCCCTCCGCAGTGAAAACTGAAAGTCACATCGTGTCAACATTGTAAAGTGATGATTATTCGTGTTACGTCGCGCCACCACGTGTCTTTGACCATCGAGGTACGTACGAACATGAACGTTTTCGTGAACAAACATTTGCACAACGAGTTTCCTCCGCGTGGAATTAATCTCCGAATCAAAGGAAAAAAGAAAGGAAGAAAGAAACAAGACGATCAGTTCAAAACCCACTCGTTCTTTTCAAAATATTACACATCGCGTGAATAAAGAAGAAGATGTTCGCCTCGGAGGACGATTTGACCCCCCATTTATTGGGCAAGGTAAGGAAGGAAGTGGGAAGAAGAGTAAACGAAAGAGAAGTGGGACGAAGAATGAAAAAAAGGAGAATAGGATGCTTTAGAGTGATGAAAATGAAAGTGATGAGAAAAAGAGAGAGAGAGAAGTATTTACAGTGGCTTATGAAAGTGTTGAGTACTCGCTGAAGGAAATTTTTATCAATAAAATGCTTTGCTTTTGTTTAGTTTTAGTTTACCTTAGTACACTATTTTGGGACCGATGTTTTTTGGTTGATTGTAATTCATGAATTATCAATGAAAATTTACAGGAGAAATTACAAAAATTAATTATATTATATTAATTATATCATGACAATAATTTTATGCATTATTAATTATATCATGACAATAATTTTGTGCATTATCTCGTGGTGTAATAATAATACCTCCTGTTTCGTGCTTTCGTAGAAAAAACAGGTATATTTGTTATTTGATCGGATGGTAATTTATTATCCAACATAGATTAGATATAGACAATTGCTAAACACAAATTTTCTAAATAAAAAAAGAAAGAAAAAACAACTCTCTGTTTAAAAACTGCACTCGTTCTTTTAAAAAATATTGTCACACAAGGAAGAAATGGTCGAAAGAACATCGACGTACCTTCTGAACGATAGTTAACCCCGAAATGAATTTTCACACGCAGATAGAGTCCCCCAAAATAATACGAAATCCAGTTTAATTGCAAACAATGACTCGTTCGTCTTGTTTCGTATCAAGGGAAAGCCACGCTCGATCGAATCGTTTGGCGAAATCGGATTTTTCCCCGGGGAACAATGATTTAGCACGAGCAACGATAACGCAGGCAACGGGTAGGCAACAGAGGCTTGTAGCAGGAAGAAAAGTTAGCGCGGTGCCCGTTATGTTCCGAGATCGCGGCCAGGAAGAATGTAAATCACTGTCGTTGATTAAACGATTTATTCCGTCCACCTCTTAATTGGACCGGCGCGTTTATAACACGGTCCAATTAAAAGGGAAACGTTGCGCTAAAACGCGATCATACGTAACAAACGCCCGATAGCCGCATCTCTCGACCTGTCACGGATGTTTAAAGAACGCTCGGCCGAGGGGATGCTTCGCTCGTATCCGCTCTTCAGCTTCGTCTCGTCGTTTTGTTTCGCCTGCCACGTGTTCCCGAGCTGGACCGGTTTCCACCAGCTGTATCGACGATTGTCGAATCGATTCCCGGTATTAGGAAACGGGAGGGAAGAAAAAAAGAACGCGAAAGAAGCGAAACTTCCTCTCCTTTCGAGGAAAGAAATGCTTTCGAATTGGAAAATACCTGATCGTAAAATTGAAAAGTCTGTGTTTACTCATTCATTTATCGATATTTGATAAAGTAAATTTCGTAATAAATTTTATCAACTGTCGCAGTACACATGCGTTGGTGTAAAGTGTACATATCTGCTTTCTCTTTCACAAATTCTGGATCTTTATTCCAATGATCTCAATTTTTTTTAGAATAAACTACAACTGGTGTTCAAACGATTGTAAATTTATCAGTCGTGCAAGTGCTAACAAGGGAATGCTGCGATTCGAACGAAACTCGGCGAGAACTTAGTTTGAAGAGTGACCAAAAATAATAGATCTTTTTTGGTAACTGTAGTAACTGAGGGACTTCGAAGGGGATGTGTAGGTAACGTAGATCGAAGAATAAAAGGAACAAATTTTCAAAACTTTTCATCGAAATGTCCAAAGAAATTGGCAACACGGATTCTACCCAACCCATAATTAAAAATCGCAGGCTAAGGTCGAACCAACTATATCGAAGATAACGGAGAAGACCAACCATCCGCCAAGACTATAGAAAAGACCAGAATCTCGAGACGAAGCGACACGCGGTGTGGCAGGCTTGCTTATCTCGCCGAGGCTGAGCTCGTCGCGTTCGCCCGAGACACTCGAGGAGTCTGAGCCCTAGCGAGATATAACGTACGGCTTATGGCGTCTGGATGTAAGTTGGCGCTTGCCAAGCGGACGCGGATAAGTGCATAGATCAAGAGAAAGAGAAGCAAGCAGAGAGCCCAACAACAAAGTGGGCAAGAAGAAGACCATTTCTTCCACTTCTTCCTCGCCTCCTTTTCCTTTCTTCCTCCCTCTCTTCCACTCCCATTCCCATTCGTTCCTGCTATCTGTTCCGACTTCCTTGTCCCCCTAGCGTTCAGCTCTATCGAGGAAGCGGTCAAGAGGCACCGGCGCGGGAAATTAATGGGCATCTCCGTTGCGCGCGTGAATTGAGTGGAGACTCGTGTTAATTGGGATAAAGCCTCGTGTTTTTCATGAATGAATCAAAGCCCGTGTCGCGTCTAGGCGACGCTCGGTACCGGTGGAGCCGCACAGCGCCAGTGGTGGTTCCGCTCCGATCGTTCGCGTCCTCCAGCTACATTCTCCCTCGTTGATCGTGACTAGGTTTTCAACTTAACTGATTGATATGGGCCCAACAGTCAATTTCTAAGTACCATTTGGTGACTGAAAAGTCACAGAAGCAAAAAAAAAAAAAAATCATTCTATTATCAATTTTTAATACCAAATGGTTTCAATAATATAACAATTTGATCAATACGTGTCTTCTGAATTTTAATAAATATAAATGATTGAAATTTATCCCTCTTAAAGCATCCCTCCAAGTGGTTTTATCGTCCCACACGTTACAGTAGAAATCCACTTGTATCATTTTCAATATATTTATTATTGTTTTGATATTTAATAATATATATATCATTTATATTATTTTGCGAGACAAATATTCAACTGACAATGAGAGTCCCCTCTGCTAGTGAGGCTCCATCACTGTCAGGTGCAAGAAAAGTCTCAGTGACAGAAGATGCAAAATTTCTTATATCTAGCAAAGTTCTTGCAAAACTTCGATATCTCGTTAGAATTACTAATTCTCACAGAAATTTGACAGTTTAACAACCGACGAGAATCTTTCGAGATTCGAACAGAAAGTTCATGTTCTCTGCTGTTGCACTCCGTTTTCGTACAATTAATTTAATCGCTGCCAGTTTTAGCCGAGCTACGTGTAAGACACCGAGTGTTTAATTTGGTTTTGAAAGAAAAAAAGAGTCCACGTAGAGTTTCGCTGTACTTGCCTTCTTCCGATTCGGACGAAGACCCCGCCAGGGTTGAGAGCTGCTGCTCGCCCACGCTCCGCTACATTCATTCACTTCTGCGTCGATCTCCCCTGGCCCCACGTCGCGTCCACGAGGAGGAATCGCGCGATCCCTTCGAGGTTCGAGCGTGTTCACCGTTCCTCGCGTGCGCGGTTCACCACGTAGCTCCATCGGCCACGTACCCGCCCGTGTACGTACTTACGCGTCCACATTCGCCTCGACCTCGCGCCAGCTGACGTCATCTGATTCGTACACGTTTATCGGCGCGCGCGCCCCCCCTCGCCACCCTCTGCCACCCCCCTGTCACGCGAGCCGGCCATTAATAAACTTTATTACGCGGCCGAATCCGCGTGGCCAAAGGTCTTTCGACGCGGGAGACACGAGAGACGCGCGTGGCTACTCGCTCCACACCGACACACCGGCCCAGCTTGCTTTCCATTCCGCATATACAAGGTGTCTTGGGCTGGCTACCTAGCTGGATAATTGGTTACTTCACAAAAACCCAGGCTGAGAAGGAAGAGCAAAATTTTTATCGTGCAATTTTCCTTTTTTTTGAGAAAATTCAGAGCTAGGTTGTGGTTTAGTGCCAATCAGGGAATATTAGGGAGTATTAGATATATTAAGGATTGTCACTGGTAGTGACTGCCAGATTGTGAATTTTTATTTGTAGAAAATTCGAAATTGCACAAGATGCACATAAAGTGGGGAAATGTGCAAAATATCCGGAGCATATCATTCTCGCAATATCGGACTTTTATAATATAGTGTGTCACACGAAATGAAACGAAATTTCACATACTTGGACTCAGTCAAATACTATTATACATATATATACAATATATATACATATATACAATTTTAATTTTTTTCATAATACAATAGCGTACGAATAATTTTGAACGTCTGTACAATAGTCTGAACGTCTTTTGAGAATCCAGCTATGTACAACCTGTCTCAGGACACCCTGTATATTATCGATCCCATCGTTCCATCGTTCGAACCTTTTATTTTTCCGCCTCTTTCGCCGTTTCTGTTCTGGGTGTTTTTTGGTCGGCCACGGTATCCTTTTTCGGTTTCGGTGTTTCTGCACGTGTAAGGGAACTTTATTTGATCCCCGAGGTTGTGAGTTATCGGGATGGGCGTGGGTTCGGCGAGTAAAATAATTAGAATTTAATGATATCGAGTTGCATGCGTTTAGCGGGTAAAATATAGTACTGGACTATCTCTGTTATGGGTCTTATGGCGCCAGCCAAACATATTTTCGTGGGAACGCTTCCAGTTGCTATTACATGCAGATGGCTCTTTAAATATTCGTGAATTTTTTTCTTTTCGTTGGTTCGTGGCTTCTTTTGATTCGCAAATTTTTGGGAAATATTACCGTAAATAGAATCGTAAGTTAAATGTCGTGGAAGATTGTAGACTCGGGAAAGAAATAAAAAAAAGAGTGAAAGAATGTTTCAAAACTGTTTAGAAGAAAGTACCTTCGTAAAAAGAAAAATTACACTTTTTAGAAAACAACAGTGAAATTAAAATTGCCTTGTATTTATTCCAGTGATAAGAAATACAAGAAATTGTTTGAAAGAAAGAAGCAAATACTAATTATACATAAAAATTACTAATCTCCAAGACAAGTATTTTTCAAGAAATAACAATTAAAGAGTAACAAGGGTAGAACCAAGTATTTACGTATTTATTTATAAGAAATAAGCGATGCAATCGTTTTACATACTGCTAGAGCCATAATTATAATTCGTCGATAATGTTGCCATTATATGACGAGATCCTGGCCATCATTTTAAAGTATCGAACTTTTCAAAACGTTTCATCTTAACCGTGCACTTTACGCTACAAATTATTAATTATTCAACTTTTTAACCACTTCTCCCGCGCTCACATATTTAATAAGTTCTTTCGTTTCGTGACATCGGCTGTTATGAATCATCGGCGAAGTTTACCTACTTTGACCAACGCGTCGCAGCGACCGAATACCTGTCGGGTGTTCAATTTGAATTGCAAAGTGAGATGACTGCGTTCGAGGAACAGCTAGTTTATGGGCTACTTTTTACTTGTTGTTTATTGAGTCACGTGGACGTAACAATTCGTACTGACTGGTTATGTAAAAAGAGTATCACCGTCCCTACATCTCGATTGGACTCTCGCGTACAAATTATTTTAATAAATCGAGCAACGAAATCATCACCGACTCAACCATTGTATGTTTCTTTATCTCTGATAGCTTTATTTCTGCCTCTCGTAAAAGACAAGAAATTAGAAACAATTGGAGAACGAAGAATGATTAATTCTCCGTGATCAAAATTTTGTGTGCTTGCGTGGTTAAAAGATTGTAATTTATCACAGTTATTTGTATTTGTAATTTCGAATCTGAATCGAACAAATAGAACAAAACAGTCACGATTCAATTATTTTTATTAGTTAATTTAATTATTTTTAATAGTTTGAAAATCTGAATAAATTATTTTTAATAATTTAGAAACCTTATAGAATATAAAAACACATTTCTTGTATCATGAATTTACATACAACTAGTTTATTAATTTAAATGTGCAATCGCGTTAACGAAACTTCGAAACGTTTTACGTAATGCGTAACAGCTAATTTCCACGCGCAAAAAGCGAGAATTAGGTGAACGAGAAAGCACGATTCGTGTGAAATCGATGACAAATCTGCCTGCGTGCACATCCGTTGGATTTATCGCGATCGTGCTATCGCGATTAGGAAACTGACGCCCTCGACACTTTCCACGATTCAGCGAGAGAGTTCAATGAACGCACAGGCCAGACGATTTTCCGTAAGCAGCGGATCGTTATAGAAAGTTTCGCGCATTAAGACGTCTCGTGGACTGTGTGCGATGTTAATTGTACAAAGATCCTGTTCCCACGCGTTTTCAGAGCAACGTTCAGTTCAAACGAATGTGTCTTAATTTAACGAGCCGCCGTAGATACAAAACGAAAGATATAAATTACACAACCCGCGACTGATATCGTTGAACTTTGGGGCTCGTAATAATCTTGGGATTTTGCGCTCAATTTCAGCATTTTCTCAGTTTATTTGATTTTATTATTTAAAAAAAATTCAGCATTTTTTTGTTTATTCAATTTTGTTACTGAAGAAAATTTTTATCGGGCATCATGTGAAGTGTAAAATACAGTTAAGTATACAAGTTACTACGACGATATAATATAAATTTAATTAATTTAATAAAATTACAGAGATAATAATTATAGTGGCAATATAGTTAATATAGGTGTACGTCATTTGTAATTGTCGATTAAAAATTATGATTTAATGGTTTAGGTTAGGTTTAGGTTTAGGTAAGGTTAGGTTGAGATGGCCAATGAAACGTGCGATATCGTTTAGAATTTGTTCATTCAACGAATTATTAAATAATATACATTAGCTAAATTGGAGCACATTTGCCGCAAAACTTGAAACTCGGACGTAATTTGCAACAAACATACAAATTTTATTACTTTAAAAGCTCCTTAAAACCACGCCAAAAAGAAAAGAATAATGAAAATACGGAAGAAACAAGGTGGATTAATCTACAGAAAGACAAGTGAAGAGAACAAACGGAGAGAGAGAGAGAGGAAGAGAGAGAAGAGACGATGCTGGCCAATAACCTTCTTCTTCTTCAGGGCTTGGCAACGTTGCACGCACGTAGGTAGCCGGTTGGTTAATGATGCCCGCGCGAATCGATGATTCGTCAATGTCCGGTGCGGAATTGGAATTATCCGACGGAAAGAAAAAGAAAGAAGGGAAAAGGAGCAGGGCGTACGCGGGTCCTTGGTCGTGGTATCGCGTCCCTCTTCGGTTCGAGAGAAATCGCCAGAGTGTATTAAGCAATCGAGCACGTTGCCTTGGGGAGAGAGGACCCAACGACGTTCTCCGGAAGTGCGCGCGACAAACGGATTAATAGCATTCCGATGCTCGCCGCGTCGAGTTTCCTGGTCATTTAACCAGATTTGAAGAAAGCGGAGAATCGAACACGCGCAACAAGCACGAATGGCCTAACTGTCGAACGACGCTGGAGTTGCGAGACAGGACGTTTATCTAACTTTCGTTTAGCGCGGACATCGAATCAGAACGCTAAGTAATTACTCGGGAACTATCTGGTTCCCGATTTTTAATGGACTATTCGAGTACGCGTTTCTGTTTGATTGATATTTGAAAGAAATTAGGTAATTGAGCAAAGAAGTTGGGTACCTGCTCTCTTTGTGCCAGAGTGGAGAGTATAAAAGTAATGCGAGTCCTTCTAATCCACAGAATTTAAATGAATTCAGTAGTCAGTGATTATCATTTGAAACAAAATTTTACATCGGACGTTGCAATGTTTCATCTTTGATTTTCTGTGATTAACTGTGAAGCTACGTCTTCTAACTGTGAAACCTATTTAATTCTTATAGGTACCTACGTAGTGGTAAAAGCTGATGACGAAGCTTCCATAAGATTTTGGATGAGAATTCGAAGAATGTCAAGATGAGAGTGTTTCGTTGTCTAAATGACACGTAATATGTAAAGAAAATAAAACAATACCAAAAGAATCCGTCATTTAATAAAAAGTCCATCTGAATCACATAATTTAGCCATTATGTATGGATCATACGTGACGACATATGACGTACCAAGAGATTTTTATAACACGATCAATTAAAGTGTAAATAGTCTCGCTATTGTACACAATTTTTCAAAAATTTTCATAATTGAAACAAATAGGTAATAGAAAACATGCAGAAAGCAAGATGAGAAGACGTTCTTTAGGCTTCAATATTCAAATCAGTTAAGCCAAAGTTAACCAAGTAGACTGACAATAACTAACCTAAGCAATCAGACAACTTACGTATTGTAATCAAGGTTGACCGAAACAGTTCTCTTTTAAAAAGATAAGTTAGAATCCACTGTTCGAGAGTAGAATCGAATCGCGAGCATAGTGGATCGGCGAACCAAGAAGGAAAGAGGCAGGGTCTCCCAGGATCTTGATCACGATATGCGAACATTATCTCCGGAGGAGGAAGCGCGAGCGACGCGGAAACCGCGGAGGCCGTTCCGTTGCACACACGTGGCCAAATGCCGCGCAAGCCCGGAATCGTGACTTTTTCGCGAACACCACCTGTCTATCTTCCGCCGAATCGTGCACGTATCGGTCGCACGACCTGTCCCGGCACGTAGGAGGAGATCATCTCCATGATCAATGGTCCGCCACGGCGGGCTGCAGCCGACTGCATGTGTCCCCGGGGCCATAACTGTATTCGCGGATAGCACGTAAGATTATGGATGAACCGTTGCACAGTTGCGGAACAATGGCAACTTAATGGCAATGCGCGCGGCATCCCTGGGCTGCTGCCACGGTTCCACGCCGAGCGTTCGCGGTTCTCTGCCCTGTGCATAGAGCGCCGAGCCACGTTCACGTTGTTGCGACGATTTTCCATTCGTAGACATTTTTTTTTTTTTAATTTATTACGTTTCGTCGCAGATTGATCTCTTTTCGTCGGTAAATGGACACGAATTAGTCCTACCAACGTAAATCTTCTCCGAGTTGCTCGCCATTGCATTTTCATCATTTTTCTCCTAAACGATCTGTTGTCTTTCTACCGTCTTCGAGTGTAGTTTGCAGTAAATAGATACGTGAAAAAGTGTTGTTGATTTAAAAGAAATGGACACGTGATACTAAACTGTTCGGTTCAGTAAAAAGAGGATGTAATCTCTTTGGTGAAAAATGGTAAATTTTCAATAAGTTTCATTAATTTCATCGTTTTCGAAAGTACATACATTCGATACAAAGATTTTTTAACAAATGAACAGCTAATTCTTCGATCTTCGCTGGAAAGAAGATTAAAGGATTTAAAGAAATAGAAGAAATTAAAAAATTTCTTCCAATCACGTAGCAGTCTGCTATGAACATTTCGTTTTATATAAAACATGTTGTTCCGCAAATATTTCAATGAATTTTTATTATACCATTTCAAAACTAAGATTTTTCTCTCTGCAATGGTTGCAAAATTTTGATTGCAAATTACCGGGAAGTGTAAGAAGATTCTTTCCAACTGCGCGACTTTTGGTCAGCCGGATCGGTCGAACGTCCCATTATGCTTTGCGTAGACGTGCGTGCACGCATCCCATTGTCGCAATAATGCACGTTTCTACTCTTCACGCCCGGTTGCCGGAGGCGTGTCGCGTTCCTAGGAATGTTGCCCATCGATTTCGCTACGATCGGCAATTTTCTAGCGGTTTGCGTCGCCTGCTCGTGAGAGGAGGTTTCGTTACGCCAAACCGATTGTTCGTCGATACAGTTAACAGAGACGCAGTCGCCTGTATATCGATTAATTCTATAAGGAATGATCGGATAATCGAATTTTTTTTATCACTGAAAGTGATTTTAGCGGGCATCTTCAGGTGTAACCCAGAAAACGCTAATGCAACGAAAATTAGCGATTGATTGATTTGGGTCACGTGATTCGTGAGGGGGCGTGGAGTAGACTTCGAGTGGGAGTGGCGTTGTCTGGTACTGAGCGATCGCGCCTGTAATTTGTTTTCTATCGATTCAAATGTTTGCATATCGATAAAATTTTATGGCAAAAAAGTTGTCTTCATTTCCTAGCCAGGACAGTTGCTTCTGGACCTTTCAGTGAGACGAATCGTACCTACGAGTCGTGTAGTTTTCTTTAATATGCCCTCTCATGCCGGTCTAATCTATTGGACATACTTTTTCGCTTTTCTTTTGATTTTTCATTTCTGATGAACGCATTGGATTATAATTTCAAAGGAATATATATTTCTTCTGAGATGTGAATTTTTCATAATCTTTTATCATAATGCTTATATCAATTTCGTTGAGTTATTTTAATGTTCAGTCAGTGTATTCGTATACTTTGTTCAAGATTAACTTCTACACGTTATTTTCAATTTTATGTTTAAAAATTTCTTTTGTATTTTAATTCAATTAATTTGTACTAATTTCATCTACTTCTTGTCGGTTCAATTAAGTTTCATATAAAAATTCAATCCTTTTTATTTAATTCATTCATTTCGCGAAACAAATACGCACCAGTTTTCACGAAACAATCATTATCACTACAATCCTTCTCGTTCTTATTCGATCTCATCCGATTTAGAGAAAATTTTATTTCTCTTCGAATCGACGAATTTTCCAAATCACATTCCATTTATTACTTTCTGTTATAATTATTGATTATTCACGTGAAACATTTAGTTTTCTAAATTTTCAAAACGCAGTTCGTTTTTAATACAATCTGCTTTTCTTTCTTAATGTTTCCATCGATTCGTCCCAATACTCTTCAAAGAATCGTGCTCTAGGTCTGAATTTTTATTCGCCCCGTTCGATTCGACCACAAGGTAGGATAGCTGACGCACAACGACTAGTCACCCGATCGAACCGAATTTATTCCAGCCCCGATGTTAACAGTCGCGTCACGTACGATCAGAGCAGGCAGAAAATAAAATGCTGCGATTGAATTGTAATGGAGTCCGTGTTCGTGCCCGCTGCCAGATATTATCGTGATTCGATCGGGGATAAAATTAATAAAGCAATTTGTCCGGTGAGTTAATACCGCAATCGGTCTAATTCGCTGTGACTTCTGTCCTATGACACAGCACTATTCTACAAAGGTACTGTTCATGCTTTTCAACTTGGTATCATTCTCGATAGCCTGGTTATATCGACGCGCTGAATTCAAATAGAATTAGAATAGAACCGTCATCGAAAGATGTTGTAATACGTACATACTTATCTAACTAGGCGGCTATAGCACCGTTTCGACCCTTTGAATTTTGATGGTACTTGAAAGTAGTGCTTTACGTAGGATGAATCACGGATGTTCTCCCGAAGTAGTTTCAAAAATATACGTATTTCTTTTTTTCGACAAAAGAATGTTATACGAAAATAACACATTTAAGTTTTATTTATGTAAATAGAATTTGACACTCGTATTTTATTTATGTGTACAAATTTCTAGGGAGAAATGTGATGTCGAAACAATATAAAAGTATTGAACACCTGGGAAAATAGTTTATAGATTATGAACAACGTTTGTAGATTTAGAAAAAACCAACAGAAAATTTACTACTGTTTTTTCATTTCCTCTTTTACATTTTCTCATAATACATACAAGGCTTTTATACTATACTTTTCAACAAATAAATAAACAAGTTCCTTCTTCGTTCTCTGCCAAAAAAATAATGTGACTCAGAATCACACACGTGAAAGTTGCACTGATTTCAGAAATCATATCCAAGTTTCGCGATTTTGGCGTACGGGCGGTATGCGAATCACGTAATTTCGGAAACAGTGTTTGGTATCGATCAGCGAGGGGAGGGTTCCTGGAAAATATCGGCTGGCCAGTGGCGCGAGCGAGGCGCATGAAAGTCAGAAAACGGATTCTTAGTATCCAGGATAGGCTTGGCTAATCGCTCGTAAATACGCAGTCGATGCTTCGCGTCTGCCTCGGGTATTCGTAACCCATAAAATTCGCTTGACTAGAATTTCAACCAGCCAAGTCGTCCTAACATCGTGATTTTATCAAACCACGGACACGGCTGTATCGAGGGCTCTACACCTCTCTGCGTGCTCGCACTTCTCGATTTTTGCGCGAGGAGATGGGCTTAAGATTTTTAAGCGAGCTTGTTGGATTAATTGCATGATCGCCATTTGAAATGTCCTTGAAATTGATGTCCTCTTGCATCCAACGGCAAATTAATTCTTCATATTATATATTCTATTATTTATCAGAATTATAATAAAATTTTTCATTTGCGTTTCTTTCGGGACCTTACGGGATCCATTCCCGTCAAAGTAATAACTCGCTTCTTACTTTCTCTCAGAGTTACGTCATTCAACTCCTCAATTTTTGATTTCCGGAGTATCGTTTCCAGCCACCTAAAAATTGAATCAAACAACTCTCAACAGCACCTCTCGCCGAATGAATCGTCCCGTTGCAATTCACCGCGTCTCATCTCAATTCCACAGTTCGCGTACCATTCGCGTACCATTCGCGAAGCTAACTCAGAGGCAACCGATCACGTAGTTCTCTCATGAGCTTGGGCCCCTTTGGAAAGTGTTCTCTTCCTAGTGCGTTCAGTAGAATCAGAAGGATGAGAGGTAGGTGTTGGACAGACGACAGAGAAAGAGACAGAGAGAGAGAAAGAGAAAGCTTGGGTACGTGGGCCGTGATCCAGGGCCTCCGCCAGTACCGGTCTTACTGGGAAACGCTGTTATCCTGCCCTCGAGGCCCAAGGTGTACCGCAAGGACACGAAAGTGGCAGTTTTTGTCGCCGTCCGTTCTATCGTTCGGACCTGGCGCACAAGCTAAAAGCTTCCTTCGAGTTTAACGGAGGCCCCGAACTCGCTCACTTTCGTATATATATATATATTTATTATTACATCGATAAACACGCCCACGTCTTTGTCTCGATCGCAGGGGATCGCGAGCGCAGCCGCCGTTTTGCAGCCTTCGTCGTCGTCCGATCGAAATTAAGGTGGAAACGAAGGGAAGAAGGAAGGCGAACGAGGGGGGCCGCTCCTCACGAAGGCCTTTCCTCTCGTTGCTTCGACGTTCCACGAACAACGTCGCGGAATGAGTTTCAGTGGAAGGATGTTTCTTACTTTTCTTTTCTTTTTTTAATAAGGAGCCCCTCGTCGCCCTTGGAGCCATCGGAACCCGGCTGCGCGCCTTCACTTTCGGTTATTCGTTCTTAAGTTCGGTTATTACTCGAACGCGAAAGGAAAGGTTCGTACGTCATACCTCGTGATTAACAAACGTCAACTGTTTGAGGGAAATTACAAGACTAATATCGTGCGTGAAAGGTATTTCTTTAAAGTCTCTTGAATGCAACTTTGTACTTTGTAAGGTAGGAAGACAGTTTTCACTTCGCTTCAAGTTTTGGAAGAGAACGTTCGAGTCTATCACTCAGGGTTTACCTTTTATTGAATCGACTCGTGCATTAAACATTTTAGATTGGACTAGTTGGACTATTGAATTGTATTTTGTCAAGTTACCAAGTTTACAGTTTTGTGTTCATTTCAAAAAAAAAAAAAAATTAAATTATAATTCTTAGGTTATAATTTCAAGCCATCCTCGTATCAGGTTATAAAATATTTAAATAAATTCTTTATTACAGAGTGGGGCATAAACAATCCCACCATGCAACGAACGTTTCAAATGAAAGTCTTTAGGTGAGTTAAAAAACATTCCACCATGCGTTAGCTGTCAAAAAAAAAAAAAAAAAAATGTGGGACAATTTTAAACCCACCTAACCCCAAGAGAGTTCGCGCGTCTCATTCTCTGCCGACGAATAGAGTCGGCGAAGAATCTAGACAAATCCGAACGCGTGCAGTCTCGTTTGTTTCCGAGCGACTTACACGTATATTCGCCTTATATCCGGCGGTGCCCGGGCCGCGATCTGATCGCCGGTATATCACACGCGCGGGCACGCACGCGACGCCGTGGAAGTGGTGCACAGCGCGAGTGATGCATGGACGCGCGAGCCAGTGTCTCCAGTATTCTTAAACAGCGCTATTTATACCCCTGACTGGGCACAGGCTAAAAGAACGGGCAGGCGAGCGGGTTCCTCAATAAGGCAGCAGGTAGGCCGTACAGTGATTCAGAGGCAATTTTTCCAGCTGCCCCAGACGGTGGCTCGACTCTGCGTCTGACCGTGTGCGCGCTTCCATCCTCGAGTTCTCTCTCCCTCTCTCTTTTTCTCGTTCTTTCAATCCTCCCTTCCAGTCCAATCGGCCTCGGTCCCTCCACCTTTCGTTTCTTTTTCGCGCATCCTTCACGCCGCTAATCCCGAATCGTGGATCTTGTTGTCACCTTGATCGTCCGGCTCTAACCGGTCAACTTACGGGCCTCGAAGCTTGACACGAGAGAGCAATTGCTGGGGAAGTTTGGATGGAATCGAGCGCACGGCTGACTAAAGCGCGGAGGATCTACTTGGAGGTTCGATGATTGAATCGCGTCGGGAACTCGGGGTTTTTCGTTCGATTAGTAAAAGAAAAGAATCGTCGTCAGTTAATTTGCAATTATTCGTTTCAAAGTCCGAGAATTATTAATCCGCGAAGTTTTACGAGGAATTAATTATTCAATCGCTGAGCTAAAATTTGAAATTTCAAGAGTGATATATTATTTTCGACATTTTACCATTGGCCGATATTTCGTCATCGACGAAGTAATGGTTAGACCTGTAAAATTATCCTTACATCTCTCGACGTAAATATTCCCTTTTCATTCGTACAACAGCTACGACACAAGGAATGTTTGCGCACGCAAATTCAACGTCAAACCGTCGCAAACATCTACCAGCCAGGGATCAAGGTTCTGACGAAAAGAGGAAAAAAGGAAGAAAACGAAGGTAGGGAAAACAAAACGGACTTCCCGATTTAGTTCACACGTGCACTCACGGAGCAGCGTTGGCCGGTGTGCGCGTCTATTACCGCGCGTCTGCCGTGTTCTGGGCCGGATAACGAGCGGGAGAAACGTTCTCGCGTAAAATGCGATCGAGGCGCATAGTTTCGAGCCGGCAGCATTCTTAGAGGTTTCGCATTCCCGAGAGTGAAAGAGTGAAAGACTCTCGCAACGCGAAAGAGAGAGAGAGAGAGAGAGAGAGAGAGAGAGAGAGAGAGAAGCAAGCAAGCGTTATCAAGCGCGAGGATTTTCGCTGACGCGTTGGTTACCGTTATCTCATTAGGCGAATTACTCGAAGAGGCTCGAATGTTTATCGGCGGCCCGATCGAGGTAATGACGGCCCGATACCGAAGACCGAACGCTCGGTATAAACCCGGCGAACCCGCGCCGGAGCCACAGGCGTAGGTGTTCGGCCACCTCAATTAACATTGGAATGGCATTGCCGTCGATTTCACGTGGGCGTTCGGTATCCGAGACACGTATCCTTTCCGTACGTTTCACTGTCGTCGCCGGCGCTGCAAGTGGCTGTCTGATTTGTCCTCGCCAGTTGCTTTCGTTCCGAGTGCTGCTCTATTCGATTTCTGGCGCGGCGTGGGTTTACTCGCTTCGTCCGTGCCCGTTTCGCACTTTCCTGCGTGGCGCCGTTCCTCCGTCTCTTCTTCTCTCTCCTTTTCCCTTCGGGCTTTCCTTCGGTCTGTTTTCGCCGTTTAGACCGCTCTCCCAGGCGGTTGTTTTCCTTCTCTTGTCACGAGATCGGTTGATTTTCCTGCCGGTTTACGCCGGAGGTGAATACCCCATGTTTGATTCTTTTGGCTGGCGCGATTCTCCTTGTTCACGTTTCTCATTCCATTTTGTGCAGTTAAATTTTATTACATTATTTAAAGTCGCGTCAATTACTTGCGTGTGGATTATCAGCGATTTATTTGTGAAGGTTAGACTGGTCAGTCTTGGAAATTGTATTAATTTTGGGATTTCTTTTATCCTGTAGGTGATCATTCGCAAGGACTTACGTTCGATTGATGTCTGTTCACGGTAACATGTTCCACTGTTAATTGACAAATCATAAATTGGGGGATCTTTGTTGAGGAGATACTGGTCTTCTTTTCCGTTTCATTCGTTTTGCTCCTGAGAATATTTATTCTTGTCAGTTTTATTCTTGTCTGAAGTTCTAAATGATTGGAACATTCGATTATAACGATCAAAAAATTGCGCTTGCAAATATGCACCAGTGTCATATAATTACAACGTTTGTGCAAAATTCGTGTTCTTCCTTCTGTTATTCTGAATTCATTTTGTCCGATTTTTAATGTCCCGAGATATAATATAAATTATTAATATATAATATAATATAATTATTAATATAATATAAATTATTAATTGGTAAACTTCAATATGTACGCGCGAATTACACAACTTTAATGTAATACGAATTACATATGTACGTACAACTGCTTGAGCAACTGCTCGCGCATATTTCCATCTCATCAGCCGAACAGAAAAATAATAGTTCGCTGTTGTTTACTGTGTAAACGCAATATTCAATCTCTGCTTGCGTTTCGTTTTATCCGTCCGCTCGTATCCCGGGCTACGTAACGAATAAAGTAAAAGTATTTAATAAGTAGGTAGATCGTGCTCTGTTGTCAACTTCGAGCAAGTGTTGATACCGGTTACGGGGCGAATAATTGTGGGTTTTCACGGTCGGCTGATGGAAGAAAGGAGCCGTTGCCTTTCGCTTACTTCACCGTAGGTACTTCTTCATTAACAGCGCTGGAAAATTAGCGTTCAGCCGCATTCCGCGCGATCTGGCCGCAAGCTTTCTTTTATTATTTACCGCGGATCGTGATTTCGAGTATGTCGGAGACACGAAACTGCTTCGAGTTCTCGTAAATGGTATCGTTTTTCTTTTACGGACTATAGCAATTACAGATTGCAATAATTCACCGTCGTAGAAGTAGAGATCGTGCAATGATCTCAGTCAAACAATTTTTTTACAGGTATCGTGTCTGTGACACTTTGCATTAAAAATTATCTCTGTTAAGCTTACACGAATAAATATTATTTTTTGGTCATGTCAAATTTCATTTCGTTCGTATGTCAAGGGATTAACATCGCATCAGAATTTAACGGTACGAACCGTTGGCCTTAACATTTAATTAACAAAAAGGATAGTTTCTAGTAGCGATAGTAACCATGTACAAGAAGAGTTTACGATCGAATCAACTGCAAGTTTCCATCAAAATCGACTTACGCCTTTTTTATTGACAGTCTCCCAAACAATCGTTACCAACGACTGACACTCAGTCAGCCATGCTATGTTTGTCACCCGATAAAATTTTGCATTTGTTCTCAACATTAAGGATAGAAACAAGCGCACCGAGGTTAGAATTGCTCACCAGAGAAGCCGAGAAGGTTAATGAACAGTGGCCTAGCTTCCGCTGGCAGAAGAAGCAACGAAGAAGCGGAAAAGCAAAGACGCTGCAACGAAACTTTACTCTCGATTACTCGATTCGATCATTCGAACGGCGGACTTCGGCTTGAGGACTGGCGTCTACTGATTGGAGGCAGAGGGAGTCTCAGGATCGGAGGCATGGCCGCGGCGATTAGCCAGGCTCGGCTCGGCTCGGCTCGCGGGGAAGGAAAACGGGGGAACGCTGCACACGTTCCGACGCGGCGCGTTCGGAAAAATCGATCGACTGTGGAGGCACTCGGGGGGAGAGCAGAGAGGATATCCGATGGTTCGCGGGATCGTTTGCAGACCGCTTACACCGACAGATGGGATTATCTGATCTCGAATCTAGCCGGGACGGCTCGGCCGCGTATAATTGCCATCGCCGAGCGAACGGAGCGCGTAGCTCGCTCGAACGCGCCAGCTAGAGAAGAGGAGATGCCCTTCTTTTTCTACCTCTAGCTGCTGCTTCTTTTCCTTCCTCTCGTCCCTTCCTTCCACCAGCGACGCGAACGTGGCCCTCGCGTCACGGGAAAGAAGGTAGGAGAGGAGTCCACGTCGTTGGACTGGCCGTGGCCCAAGTTGTTCTTTCGTTTCTCAGCCTGGTCCGGGAAAGAAGGTTGCCCCCTGGTCCGCTGCTGCCGCCTTCTGGCTCCGTCGCTCCGTTGCTTCTGCCCAGCCGGCTCTGCCCGTTCCACGCCGCAAGAGTCAAGGCTGCGAACTGGGAATGTGCGTGCAACTATGCTACCTAGATCTTTTATTCCTCCTGGTATCCGCCGCCTTCCCTTACCGTAGCTGAGAGCTTATACGCGTCGGCAACGGCCATCTAGTAGTGCGTCCGCATGAATCTACGCCTGTTTCCCTCCCTACCACCAACTCCCGTCTTTCTTCCTCTTCTCCTTTTCCTCCTCCTTTTTCTTCTTCTTTTTCTTCTTCTTCTTCTTCTTCTTCTTCTTCTTCTTCTTCTTCTTCTTCTTCTTCTTCGTGCCAAGAAGACCGGGGCCAGGTCTTGGTCGTCTTCCTCCTCGTGCCTCGTCCGTTCCTCCCCCTCCACCGCTCTCATCCCCCTTGATAACGATCTTCCACTGACCATGCCGCGCGCGCACTTTTACAAACCCCCTGGCACCTGTCCACCTAAGTAGATAATAACGCTGCCGCGAATCCCGCACCGCAGCCTGATTGCCTGACTGTTACCTTACCCACCCTGGCCGTTCGTCCCCTCTCCTCTTTTACCCTCTATCGCGGCGATTTCACCTCTATCGCGCGCCGCACAGACGGTCGCGCGGCTGTCTCTCCTCTTGTCGCGTCGTCGTCGTCGTCGTTCTCTTCCCTCCTCCGTTCCGCGGACAATCTCCGCTATCAGTCCTTGCTCCTTCCTTTCTTCTTTTGGCGGAAAAAAGGGAAGGAAGGAAGAAAGAAAGAAAGTGAAAGAGGAGGTTAGGCAATCCGCTTCGAGGAATCATTGTCTCGCTCTCTCGCGCAGTCGAGCTTCCACGACGGGCGATCGTCGCGTGGGCCGTTCCTCGAGGAGGCTTGCGTGTAATATACAGGTACAACGAACGCGTGAATTAATCACGATAGGCAACTCACCCTTTTCGTTGTCTAGCTCGGCTTCGGGGTGTTGTTTCGGGATTATTTGGATGGAATGTACACCGCGTAGATAATAATAATCATCCAATTAAATAAACACTCTTTAATATCAAATTACAAATATAAGAACGAAATGTCTGGATCTACTTTCGGTTCAATGAAATATAACGAATATAATTGGTCTCTCTTTGGTTTGGAGGTTTCGTTACGTTGCGACGGTTTAGATTTTTAGGTTCTTGTCATACTGTCGATGATGAACAATATTCCTTAAAAATTTGAGACCACGTAGCTTTCAAACTTCAGAGCAATCAGAGTAATAAAGTAGAATTTTAAAGTCTGCAGTAAAGTTTAAAAATTTGAGGTTATGTTACATACGATAACTGTGGAATACAATGGAGTAATTGATAGTAATCAGCGTTTAACGAATGGTACAATGGAATCTCGTAAAGCTTATGATATTCTGTAGTAAAATTTAGAATTATAGAGTAACGGAATCTCCAAATTAACGGTGTTCTTTGTAAAATTAAGAAAATAAAAAAAAAATGCACCATATAACAGATATAAGTATATCAAGTATATCATTTAAGTAGACAGCATTTAATAAACGATAGAAAAGAATTTTACAAATCTCACGATATACTGTGATGTACAAAATTTCAAAGAGACGACCGAGTTCCGAAACTCGTGATATTCATTAAATCATGAAAATAATAGTTTTCCAAATGTACGTCGTGTAGTAAAACAGCATTCTGATTGAGTTTAAAGCGAACGAACAGAATCGTGTCTTTCAGTCAAAGCAGACAGAATAGTGTCTAAAGACACTATTAACGTTTAAAGTCACACAGTTTTCTAACACGAAAAGAAAAGAAAGAAAAAAATAGAAGAAGAACTGAACAAACGATATAATAGAACAGAATGGCATTCGCGTCTTCGTCCACGGCTCGTCTCTTCTTTCGCTTCCGTTCCAGGTAAGCATGTCGGAGCAGAGTGCGTGTCACCTGCGCGTTTTATGATCGCTTGTCATCGACGCGTGTGGCGCGACTGGTCGAATCCGTCAAGACCACCTGGCAATCCCTGCCGTTTGAGCGAAAAACCGCTTCGCGGCTGGTGACGAGCAGGATGTCAAGAAGGATTCGTTGAGGTTGGTTACGCAACGTTTGCTCGCGCGATTCACATGGAAATTCACAGACGAGGGACTTCCAAGACTTCCTTTTCGGCTCTTTTCTCCGTTCTTTTTTCTTTTTTTTCTTTTTGTTATAATGTTCGTGACTTGTGTAAAGCAGTGTGTTTACACTAGACATTTTTGTTTAATTCACGCGAGTCAAAATCTTTGGATACGTTCATCTTCTTTTTTGAAACGTTGGTTTGCTGCTTGTTTGTCATGTTAACCGTTTCAGCTGGGGAAGATTGATCGCTTCCTCGAAGCGGACCGGTAGCGGTCTGTTGGGATAATATTTGAAGAAATATCGGATTTCTAAAAGAAAGTGACGTTGAGTGTCTATGCTCAGGTTCTCTTTAATAATTTTACCACCTTTCAAAATCGTAACAAGACACGTTTGGAAAATTTAATGTTAAATGCTTTAACGTTTGTACTATACTTCAAAAGTGTTCGGTATAGCGTAGATTCAGTCATGGAAGTTTACATATGCACATTTGCAAATTTCAAACGTTTCAAAAAAATTAACATCCATTACATTTATTTGCCGATAAACAAATAAATCAGAATAAAATCGATGTATTAAAAAAATAGAAGATTATTGCCGTGATCGTCGTAATTAGTAACAGATTTTTTTCTTATCAATGCCGGAAAATTGTCAACGTTTTAGAAATATTAGTTCGCAAAATATCTGCTTAAGATTGTACTTTTTTCATTTCATCTAAAATTTGATAAAAGTATTTAGACTTCTATACTACTGCTTACGTAGAATCTAATCATTTAATCATATAATTTGACAGCTTTTCGTTTTCCTCTTAAATACTCATCTCCTCCAATTCTTTCGACATCACTTTCCAATAGTGAATGGCATCGTTAAATTAAAATCGCCACTCAATCGTCACGAATCACTCGCATACTTGGAACATTTCATCAATTTTCCCACCCAGTTTTGTCACTGATTATTCGACATACATACTTACACTTGCTTGTTAGATTTTTGCTCGAATCCATGAATCAGTTCCATTAATATTAATATTAAATGGAATTCCATTTCTGAGAAGCATGCCAATGACACTCGGCCATTATTGCATCGATTAATTAATTAGGAAAAAGAGAACGGAACGCCTTCGAGCGTTGAGAATATTTCTGTAACGAGGCCGCGTTACGTTCCATTGCTACCGTTTTAGAACGTTCGACGATCGATTCTTCGCCCTTCTGTAATATTAAATTTCAATCGTGCCTGGTTTTGAACCGGTGCAATCCGAATTGAGCATGCACACGCGCGTGTATGCGCGCCGGCATGATCGATTATTCGATTAGGAAACACTGAAATCGGATGGCACGAATCCTGTTACATTGTATCCGCAACGAGGCCGCGATTTCTTACGTAATCGTAACATCGCTGTCGCGATACGACTGAACGTGCCGTGTCGATTCATTAAAATCGTGTTTTATCCCATCCGCCGGATGTTTGAGGGATATTAACGTGATTATTTTGACTAGTCTGCTTGAATTTAAATTTGAATTTGAATTTGAATTTGAATTTGACTAGCTTTTTATTATTTTATTCACCGAGGAAAGAATTTTTTTTAAAACTGTACAAGTTCTATCAGAGACTTTGTAACTCGTCGAATAGATTGTAAGATGCAATTTCTTTGAGATATCTTTCATCTTTCTCAGCAATGAATTTTTTGAATTTTTTGATTCTACAATTTTTATGTCCATTTATTTTATTCTTTTTTTTTGTTATTAATTTTATTTCTTGTTTATGTCTTTCGAAAGTATTGAGGCTGATGAGTAAATGGATATACATGCATATGTAAGATTCAACGTTACTGGTAAATTATATAAATTATATTATATCTTACTGAAGAAAAAATTTTATTTCATTAACAAACAGAAAATAATATTTCACAATATCACCTTAAATAATTTTGTAACGATGATGGGAAAATATTTGCAACAGGTTGAAAACGTTTGCCTCGCGTGTGTAATAAAAGAGATAATACCATCGAATCGAAAACCAACTGAACCACCACCGCGCGCGTCAAAATATAAAACAATCCTCTGTGAATCCAAGGGTGAATGGAATCAATCATCGTTTTAACGCGCGACGTTTGAATTTTTTAAAGAAATAAAGAAAAAGATAAAGAGAGAATACGTACTCTTCTTTGCGAGACTAGACGATCAACCGTTGTCAACGAGAGAAGAAAAACCGCGATTTGACAGTGGCTTTGTGAATGAGCACGATTAAAGAACGTTAATGACCCAGGCAGAAAAATGAGGAACGCAAAACGTGGGACCGACCTGTCTCTCCTTCTCTCTCTCCTCTCGGAAACTATATAATCCACGTGCGTTCGGGCACCCTTAATGGTATATCGCGATGATCGCGCGCCGCGATCTTTTACGTTCCGCGGAACGGTGGAGAGTTGGCCGCCTCTTTGTAAGAGGGAGGACTAAGTGAGCAAAGATAAAAAGCATCAAGGTCTCCGTGGAATTCTACGAACGTCAAGAACCATTGGCCATGGGTGTATGACCGTTAACGAGCTCCGTTTTGCCGGCTAAAAGTCTCCCTTTCTCTACTCGTTTCTTTCTCCCTTTCCTCGTATAACCTCTCCCTCACTCTCTCTCTCTCTCTCTCGTGCGCGTCTTCTCGTTCCTCTTTCACGATTATGATTTCATTCTCCTCGCCGCGACACCGTGGCGCGCGTTCACCTTCGCGCTTGCACTTCGTGATTCGTCTGTTCCCTTTTGCCGAAGATCCGGCGACGTCGTGACGAGCGTGATGCATGGCGCGTCTAGAGTTTAGAGAGTTCCTCGCTTTGTGCAAAATTCGTGCTCATTTAGCGAGCGATCGAGTTACGCTCGCGGAGAAATGCAGCGAATTTTCGTGTAGTTTAAATTGATGAGTACATGGTTGTTATTGGATTTTTATCATTGGATAGAGTTTCTTAGCTTTTGTGGGGAAATTTGAGAAACACAGCCTAAGGTGACATTTCTGGCTACTTTTGAAAATTGTTTCGCACGTAGTCTAGGTATTCGATCATCGCGAATATTAATATATTGTCACTGAAAGTGATTTTAGCGGGGGTAACCCAGAAAATTGGGCAACGCTGATGCAACGAAAATTAGCGATTGGCTGATTTAGGTCATGTGATTCGCGAGGGGGCGTGCGCTAGACCTCGAGTGGAAGTGGCGTTGTCTGGTACTGAGCGACCGCGCCTGTAATTTGTTAATCGATTCAAATGTTTGCATATCAATAAAATTTTATGGCAAAAAAGTCGGAACAGTTGCTTCTGGGCCTTTCAGTGAGACGAATCGTACTGGGGTACAAGTCGTTCAGTTTTTCTACGTAGTTGTATATAATCACTCGATACAAAAGTGGCAAAAGTCTGGAAACACTTAGTTCTCGATAATACCTAATTTCTGAATAATTCCGAAAGGATGAATTAAAAATCTCCCTCCCCGCAAAATAAAACGAAACGAATACTAGGTTTCTATATCTAGGAATCTATATCTATATCAGCATGATATTAGCACAGGATATTAACGTGTATGAGCAGAAGAGGACAGCTGCACTCTCTTCAAACTCTTTCAATGAACTTTCCCAATCGAGTCTGATCCAATTAGCGTCGACAACATCGAAATATCCGTTCACTAATTGCGAGTGCTTATAAATCTATTCGTCCTGTTACTTTCCTCGACCGCGGCTCCAGGCGTTCCAAGAATTTAGTCGTCGTCGTTGTCGGGACGGTTAATTACGTTGCTCGAATTACCAGGTACTCTAGGTGACTTTGATCTGGGAAAGTTCACCTCTCTCTCTCTCTCTCTCTCTCTCTCTCTCTCTTTTCTTCCGCGACTCTAGAAGGGAAACACGTAAGCCTCGAATCTAGTTCGAAACGACTTCCTACTCGATCGTTGGTCCACATCAGTCTGTCTTTCACGGACAGATCGACGGACGTTACGAATCGGCCGGTTAAACGGCCTGTTGTTCGTCTTTACGTGGAGGACGTTATGTAATCGGGGAATAGGCACCCGGAAGGTGGCGTAAGAGAGTAGGGGACACGTCGACGGGTGCAACGCGTGCACTTTCACTGTCGTTGCTCCCCTTCGCGACAGCCTGTCATCTGCCCTTCTTCTTTTGTCTCTTTCGCTTGCTCCATTTTCGTTTGTTTGATCGATGAACCGTAATTAGACGCATTTATGTATTGTGATATGAAATTTGTGCTCGTAAAACACATGTAAAATGGATTGCACGTAGTTGGTAAATAGTTTTTCATGGAAGAATAACATTCGAAACATTTATAAGTGTGTCGTATAAAACATATTGAAAACACTTATAAGTGCATCATATAAAATTATATTGAAATTTTATTAACGTTACAGTATGAAACTCTGATTATCGTAATTGCTCGAGTTTGCAGTGAAAATAACACGTAGAAATCACAAAATCGTAAAAATATTCATCCATTGCATCAACAAGCCTTAGTGTTCAATGAGAACGTGTTTAATTTAATTTTTACATAGGTACGTTTAATATTTTAGTTCGATAATAAGGACTAAAGAAATTTTGTAATTTTGTTGTAATAAACATTGTAAATTAATGTTTTTTGTAATTTTGTTGTAAATATTGTAAATTAACGAGCATAGTCCTTGGTATTAAATTCAACTTTTATGTCAAAATATTTAAACCATTTATTCAGATTTATTTGGATGTTGCACACATTGGGTAAAATGTACAAAAATGTACAAAATAATTCCGTCCGTAAAACTTTAAATCTATCGTAATTTGTATAATGACTCGACGTAGGTTCACACATTCGATAAAAATAGGATCGTGCAATTTTTACAAGCGTTGTTAAGCGGTCTTTCGAGAGTGCCACCGAGTATCAAAATCTTGAGCTATTCTTGAAACAATGGGAATCGCGTGACGTAGAGATCGAGCGATACGAATTTTCTCACGTAGACCGTCAAGTTCCGCATTTTACGAGGCTACGAGTTTCAAGTTTATCGGAGAAGTACCTCTCATTACTTGACTTTACATTTTATTCTTTCATATTGTACCAAACATAGAGGAGAGGAATCATTCTTCACATACTCATTCATAAAAGTCTACATATGATTTGAAAACTTTCTTCAAACCGTCTTGTGTAGACACAATCAAAAATCAGATGAAAATTTTCTTTTTAATTTTCTACAAGCATACATTGAAAATTTCACATAAAAATACCGATGAATGCGACATAAACGATTATGGATAACAAGAGGAAAATTAATAATTAATCTAAATTATACACAGCATGTTACAATGAATCACAGTACACGTTCATAAAATCATAGCATGAGCTCGAATAAAAAATGTGAACTAGGTGCATCCACTTGCCAGAGTAAATTAAAAATATCGTATTATCAGCGAGACTCTCTATTCGACGGAGACACCGCTAAAAAATTATACTTTGCGTCAACATAATCATGATGAAATTTCTCCCTCTCTCTATTTCTCTATGAATACGTACATAAAATTTCGCCAAAATTTTAGAATCCAAAAATAAGCTTAAATGGAGCACCGTGTCAAAGGTCATTTTGGAAAATCGCGGAATGCAACACGATCGTTCGCACCTTGCGTTCGACAGTGAATCGTCCTAGGAAAAGAAAGAATATCACAGCGTGATGTGTTACGCCTCCACACACACACAGATGTGACAACACCGGGAGACATCGTTGAAAAAGGGGGATGCAGCCAAGGAGGACGGGAATAATCGAGCGGCGCGCGGCGAGGAATCGTGACGGGCAAGCCGAGAGAAAGGAGGATCCGACAACCGCTTGGAAAGACCTTTGGGATCCCCGAGAGCGAAGGCATATCCCCCCGCGTCCGCACGGCTACATTCTACATACATAATTCCGTGTACCGTGGCCGACGTCGCGAGGGATCGAAGAGACGTCGCGATCCAACGGCTCTTCGAAGCTTCCACCGGGGCTACACGTGTACCGATCGAACCGATCGATCGTGCATGTGTACACACGGAGAGCAGATGCGGCCCCGATTTTCCGGTCCCGGAGGGACCGACGGCGCAGATGTTTGGCGACGGGGACAACGTTCCCGTCCCGTCCCGTACCGGAGACACGACACGATACAAATTTAGAGTTGCCCAAGCCTCCTCCGAGGCTTGCAGAGTTATGTACCGGAGTGATGTAGATGCGCCGGCGTGATTGTGTTTGCGATTATGGAATGCGATACCGGCGGAGTCCGCCGTCCCGGATAATGGACGAGCCGCAATTGAGATCTCGCCGAGGGATGGCTTTGTCGCGTTCGGGTTATTGATTTTCCGGTTTGTTCTGCTTTTTTTCGGGAGGGCTACTCTACGAGAGAAGCTTGTAGGATTCTAGGTTTCAAGTCGAGTTTAGATTTTACGAAATTCGTTTTAGCAAGAAAATTATAAAAAGTTTAGAATATTTTGTAGAATTTTACCTGGAATTCTGTTTCCCTGGAAGCCTAGACACTTTTCATTTTAGCATATAGCAAGGGAAGTCTTGATTTTTTAAATATTATATTTTTTGTTAGCGATATGTTATATTGGAGATAGATTTCAAGTCGAGTGGGAAATAGATTTTAAAGAGAGTGGGAAAAATTGGTAAGTTGGTGGGAAAATTATTCTTACATACAGGTATGTTTGGAACAAATATTTGTAGAATATTTCTTACAATTTTTATAACATTTACACATTTTTCAATAATTATTTGTTTTTGAATGTGGAAACCTAGGCAATTTTTATTTTGTATTTGTTCTGATCTGTCACTGGTAATAAGTTTCGAATCGAATTTCTAGTGGCTGGTTTTAAAGATTTATTTCAGTGGGGAAATTAATAATTTTAGAAGGTATGCTTAGCATAGGTATTTGCAGAATATTTTATAGAATTTTATTTTTCAGTAATTACTTGCTTTTAGAACTGAAAGCCTAGACACCTTTTATTTCGTGTAGCAAGGGGAATCTTGCTAATATTTTAAAAATATTATATTATATTTTTTATACTACGTTACGATGGAGATAGGTTCCAAGAAGTTTATTATTAGAAAATATTCCATTAGAAAAAGGGATTCGTTAAAAGAAAGAAACGTAGAGAGTTTCTTAAAAGAAGTCTCTTTTTGGGTGGTAGGATTCAAAAGATTTGATAAAAGTACAATAATAACTTGTTATTTTCTCGAGTTGATCGACACACAACTGATACTTTAATTCATCTGTCGCGAAATCTCAAAACGATCGTAAATAAACGTGTCTATTCTGTTAATTCAGCCGGATACGTTCAACAAATTTCCATCAGCGCGATCGAGCCTCAAAGGAGCAAAAAGTACATGAAACGCATCGAGAAGGAATCCCGTGAGAACGGGTAAATTATCACGTCCTGAGTGTCCGCGGCCTCGATGATAAGTTAATTCTTCCCCCGTTTAACAAGCTCTTAGCCAGACGAAGGGGAAACAAAGACGAGAGAGAGAGAGAGAGCGAGAGAGATGAAATTTTTCCCGTCGAGATCGTAAATTCCATCGCGTTTTACTTTAAAGAGGAGGAATCATTTGACGCGTATCTGGGCAATTTTCTCGACACCAATATGCACGTTCTAGCCAGCGTGCTTGCACGAACTGGGTCAATTTGATTGACGGCAGAAATCTCGTTGGTCTCTCGAGTTAGGGATGGGATCAAGTCTGGCACGTACACGCGAATCCGAGCCAAGCTCCATATCTCAGTTTCGTTTCGTTGGCTTTCGAATACTGTTCATTTTATACGAAATAGGTAGTTTCGAGAAAACGTAAAACTTGCGAGCAGTTTGCAAGATTCGACAGTTGTACGAGCAGTACCCGAATCTTGGAAAAGAGAATTCTACAGATTGTTCTCCAGTGTTTCAATGGTTGTATTCGCTCGGACAAGCGACGAGCGAGCACACGAATGTATTCAATTTATACCTATAACTAGAAGATATACTATTAATTGAATATATATCACATAATTTCAGCGTTCTCTTCCTTATTGATTGTTAGGTTAAGTTGTAGTATCTGTTTGAAATGGTTTTTAGTAAAAATGGAAGATAGAAATGTATCATTTCACTGCAATCAAGTGAAATTCCAAAGAGAAATTGCACGGTAACTAACAATCCGATTACGGTTAAATATAAAACTGTAAAATTTGTATTGCAAATATTTGTCAGTCCAAGGGATTTTGAAAAATAAGAACATGGAAATGCTGTCACTTCTAAACGAAACGTCCCATCTTAAAAGGTTTGAATCTGTTTTGCGACGTTTGTCGGTCACATCAGTAGTTAAGTCTACGTGGAGATATTATTTTCATCTACAAACATTCGAAAATACGTTATAAATCGGACTAAATCATTGAAAATCATATATTTATTTATTTATTATAATTATATTGTTGTAAATAGTAATATAATAATTTCATTATATATTATATAATATACAAGCAATATAATTATATAATATACAAACAATGTAATTATATTTACAAAGAGTAAAAGTTAAAAGTCCAGCAACTGAAGGTTCGAACTTGCTTGTTCGATCCCATCTCTAGTCGAGTGTTGGAATTCTGTAGGCAAGCGTCGAGTTGCGATACAACGAACAAACGGACGAACGAACGAACGAGGAATCCTTTGGTTTCGCGGGACGAATCTTACCACCCAAGGTAATTCACGATTCTCCACGGTGTGCCGGCAGATTCACCAGGAGAAAAAGAAAGCGCCCACTGCGAGGAACAGTTAGATCGATAGCGCTGCCGCCGGCTGCTACGTCATTGACGATCGTCTGCCACCATTGGAACGTCTGCGAGGCAAACGTAGTGGAGAAGAAGCGAGAAACGAACGAGAAAGGGAAGGGAATCCAGATTTCTGATAGCCGAACCTCGAAAGAACGAAACTGTCGGGACTGGTATGAGATTCGAATCGAGCTGTTCCATCATCGTGGCCAGCTTGCAGATTCGCTCGCAGTCTCTATAAATCGTGGGCAGAAACTGTTTCACAACGTTCCTCGTATCGCGAAATTTACGATGGCCAAATAACCTGCGGCGCGATCGGTCCTCGCGTTTCTTGAAAAATAAAAGAGAAGTTTGGTAGATGGAGGTTCGCGTGTACGCATGTTGGATCGTTTTGAGATGTTCCCAGTGAAATTTGAAATGGGTTAAAATACACAAGTTGGTTAAATAACAATAAGATAATCATACGTTTTAGGCTTTAGAATTTTTCTGAAGAATTTTATCACTGAAAGTGATTTTAACGGGGGTAACCCAGAAAATCGGGCCTGTTCAGGTGCAACGCTGATGCAACGAAAATTAGCGATTGGTTGATTTGGGTCACGTGATTCGCGAGGGGGCGTGGAGTAAGACTTCGAGTGGGAGTGGCGTTATCTGGTACTGAGCTGGTTGCGCCTGTAATTTGTTTTTTGCATCGATTCGAATGTTTTTTCAGTAATTAGTTGTTTCAAATGGTTCAATTTTCCTTCATAGTTCTAAATGTACTATATTCCTTGGTAAGGAGAATGTTTCTTTTCCATCAACTGATTGAATTTTCTCCTCACAAAGAACAATTACTCCAAAATTAAATTAATAAACGGAGAAAAGTTGAGTGCTCCTCCTTCGCACTCTCGCGTTGCATCCGTGATTCCTGATAGCCAATCTAATCGCGCATCTCGCCACGCGGCTTTAAATTATTCCGATACGGAAGCACCGTGCACCACCGATATAAAACGATCGAAATAAGATCGTTTGCATGTTAAAACCATCGCGAGTCGCGAGTCGCGAGTCGCTTCGAACCTGTGCACGCATGCCTCCTCTCTCTCTCTCTCTCTCTCTCTCTCTCTTTCTTTCGGAGCGAGCTACCACGCGAGCCTGATCGAAGCGTGGCGTTCTGTTTCGAACGGACTGGTTATTCCCCGGCGCGGAAGAAACCCACGGTGCATTATTCAAATCCGATGTAGATCGGTATCGGCGGGATGTAATTCTAGTGTGGACGCGTGTTTCAGGCCCGTTGTCGGGGCAACACTTAATTTGTCCGGCCACTTGTGCCCTCGCCGCAGGACGTTCATTGGCCGCCGTGTAGCCAAGGATGAAGATTCGAGGGAGAACCGCGCGGGACACCGCGAAGGACGCCGGTGAAAGTGCTCCATGAATCTATTTACTCAACGGGAAATAAGCCTTTGTGTGCAGATTTCTCCGGCGATCGTCTACCGAACGATTCTCGTACACTGATTCTCATTAATATTCGAACTGTTATAATTTTGTGAAAAAAAATGGCCAAACTTTGCGTTCGCTTGAAACCTCTGTTTTCAAAAGTTCATTTTATTCTAAACTGCTTTTACATCACGCAGAGTGAGGATACTTTTTTTTTTCTCAAAAATGGTATAAATTGCCATAGTACGTAGGAACACTGAACAATTTTTTCTGTGACTGAATCTACGATTGATCCTCCACTTTCAAAGATAAACTTTTCATTTGGTATAATTGAACGTTAAACGTTTAGATTTCGATGATACTCGAGAATTAATGAAATTTTTACTATACCGTGCAAATCTTTCACGACTGTTTCATCAGGGATAAAAATTTGCTTTCAAAGAATTCCACTCGAATTACCCGCGGAGGGTTAATTTCGATCGACGCCGAGATTTAAATAGCGTTGCATACTTGTCGTTGGTTTAATAAGTTCACTTTATGCTCGCCTATTTCCTTTTTTATAAAATAATAATTTAAATCAAATGATATTTTTATAAAATAATATCATCGGCATTCGTCAGATTTGGTCCCTCGCGGTTGTTTCTCACTTCAAAGTGTCCAGCCAAACACCAAAAAATGGTGTCGAAAGCTATTTTTAAAAAGTTCGATTAAACTTTGTGTGTCTTCTCCAAAAATCCCGGTAGTTCAAAATAATTCAAAGCCTAGACGAGACGCACGAAACTAGACGAAAGATCACGAAAGATGGTCGGTCAAAATGACTCGTCGCTAATGAATCTACGCCGGTACAGGAAACACACAATACAACCGTGAGTTTCGCCAAGTTCATTGCCATCGTTCTGGCCATCGTTAGTCTCTGGCTAACCTTCACGGATTTAAGACGGTACATCACGCAGCCACTGGTCCTTTCTCTCTTTCCTTTTCCTCTCTTTCTCCCCTATTCGCCACGTTTGTCATATCTTTATTATTTGCCCCATTAATGAGCTTCCTAAGATTGTGGTACCTTACGCTACGTTTTCGTTGAACGTTTTTAACATAATGAAAATATAATGTACAAAATTAGCATAATATGAAAGTGCATAACAGTGTATAAAATTTTATACAAATCAAAGTATTTTTATATATCAAAGTACACAAAACGTGTATAAAAGGGAATAAAGTCAAAGTGTAGTGTTTTCTACAATATTTGATATATAAAACAATTTTCTATCGAGCTTCTATTTCTTCTTTTTTATTATATTCTTTACTCAAGTCTTTAATTTAATTCTTAATTTATACTCTTCCTTTAATTGTAGGAATCTTTATTTAATTATATTCTTAAAGAATACGTATTCTCATATTTCTTGAATAAGAAATATTTTGACACAAAGAAACACATTCTCATCCTTATTATCACTGAAAGTGATTTTAGCGGGGGTGACCTAGAAAAAATCGGGCCTCTTCAGGTGCAACGCTGATGCAACGAAAATTAGCGATTGGTTGATTTGGGTCACGTCATTCGCGAGGGGGCGTGGGGTAGACCTCGGGTAGGAATGGCGTTATCTGATACTGTAATTTGTTTTGTATCGATTCGAATGTTTGCGTATCAATAAAATTTTATGGCAAAAAGGTCGTCTTCATTTCCTAGTCAGTACATTGGAGTACAAATCGTGCAGTTTCTTTATAAAATCTTCTATTTTATACCCTGACAAGTATCTTTAATATATGAAACAAACCTCTACCTATACTCTACTTTCCAACCTATTTTCACAAAGACGTAATTTTGATTTTGCATAAAAATCCGCAGTCTAAACATTCCGATAGTCGTGCTTTTCGTTCAGTTCTTAAGAATTGCGAATACGGGACACTGTGGTGTATCAGTTTCAGGCCTTCAAGGAATTTGTTTCAGTAAATGACAGTCGTTGGTACGATTCGCGTGTGATCGTCCAGATGTATGTATCTCCATGGGAATGAAACGTTCGCAGTAAAGGCGGCTGGCGTATTACCGATGTGATATAGTTTTTTTTTTTAACTGGACTGCGTTTCTTATCGACGAGGAATAAGGGTAATGAGATGGAAAGGGACTGATGAGGGTACGCCGGGATTGCACAGGTGAATGTTTTTGCAACGGCACCGTACGTGAAAGAACAAGGGAACATTATCACGCTTGTTAGAGTTTTGTGAATAACTTTTGATGTTGCATCGTTTCGTGATGCGAAATTATCTGGCTATTTTTGCGGTAATCGAGTCGGTGATTCCTGGTCTGACCAAAATTTTCTGACTCCACTGAGGAGCGCTGCAAAAATGATTTTTTTATATCTTTCTCTTCCACTTGAAAATTTACAATCTGTTCTAGTTTGGATAGTAGTGAGCGAACGTGTTGAAAGAAACGTTGAGATAGCGTTCTTTGAGAATTCATTATTCGGTTATTAATTCAGCTAACTTTCAAATTAATTTTCTGGTTAAAAATAGTTGATTTTCTGGAAAAGTAGTTAACGTGACTACATAGAAGACGATGAACAGTATAAAAGAAATAATTAAAAAGCATACACACCTAGCCAATAATTTTAAGACAAGTACTGTATTTTTCTTAAATTAAAATTTGCATAACAAAGAATGTGCAAAATACCAACAATTGTCATACAAAGTACACGTAAAAATTCAAAAATTTTGTTATCCGAGATAAAAAATTAAAAGGTGTCCTGGTGTATATGTAAAAATACGAAAGTGTCAAAGATGACCAAATTTTGATAGAAAAAGCAGAAATATTAAAGTAGTAGTGCAAACTGAAATTAAACCTCCATAGATAAAACATCAAAAACCTCGAAACTCTAACTGCGCTTAAACATTCTTAACATTGTCAAAAACAAACGACTTCCAGCCGTATAAAAATGCGAAAGCGCAATGTTCAAACTTCAAACCGTGAACGACGATCGTGCGGATCGGCAAACGAGATCAAACGCATGCCACTCTGCGTGTTCCCCGAGACTCGCAAAGACTTGGAGAAGTTGGTCGGTACCAAACGGGCAAAAGAGAAAGAACGGAAGCGAACGATAGAAGAAAACCAAAAAAAAAAAAAAAAATAAGACCGAAGAGATAAAAAATCAGAGAAGTCGGAAAGGAGAGAAGAAGCGAGGCGAAGTTAGAGAGGAGAGAGGTAGAAAAGGAGATCGACGGAAGGCTGAAGGGGTACAAAGGGGTTTAGCGATGGGGGAAACGTGAAAGAGGGCCTGGCCATAACATTACAGAGGAGCCTGCTGAGTGAGATATTACCGCCGTCATAACCTCTAATAACTACACAGAGCCCTTTATAACGCCTCCCCAGTGCCTCATTGTACCGCGGTGGTAGGCTCCTCTTGTCTCGTCGTACGTAATGTAGGTAAGGCCTAGCGGTTGAGACCTGTACTTTCAGATGGTGCCATTACATGCCGGTGCCGAGTATTCGCCACTATCGAAAGCCACCGCGCCGAGGACGATCGGCTATGGGAAAAAGGAGCGTGGCGCACGTGGGGCGCACCGGCCTCCACAGTCCAGGCCTCTGTGTACATCCGTATATCCTTGCTCGAAATCTTATCCCATGGGACAAGTACCGCGCTAGTTTCAAGATTAGAACAAATTGAACAATGTTACGCTTCGCGTAACGAAGAAAGTGTAAAGTGTAAAGTATTCATTAGGTATTTACTAGATTGATAACGTTCTTTTCGTGTGTGTGTGTGTGTGTGCAAATGGAAGGCGAATTTTTCATCGTGAGAAACAGAAAATTCTCATTTTTCTCGACAAGAACGATTTTCATTTAGCAAATCTATTCTGGCACTGCCGTAGTTTGAAGGCTTCTTCGTCTTCTGTATGTCAGATAATTCTTTATAAGCGTCTTTTCCCTTTTCAGAGATAGCGCAATAGCAAAAAATGACGAAAATGTTCCTTTTCGATTTTCCATCTTGAAATGTACGCAGAGCAAACAATTGCCAACGAGATTGTGCAAATTTCTTTTTTTGAAACAAGCTCGAACGATCAACTATTAGAAAGAAGAAAAACGTAATTGGTCAACCCAGTACATCCATGTCGTACAAATGAACGCTGAATTATCAAGAATAAACGTCGACAATTAAAGACGAAAGATTTTTGGGCTGGAGTATACGCGTAAGATCGAGGAGCCAGAGGAGTCTCGGGTGGACTTGATCGTTCCACTTTGGTCGAAACTAAAGAAATTCTGTAAATGAGCGTCACGCGTGTTGGAGTCACCGTGGCGGAACACGTTCTTGGAAAGGAAGAAACCTTTCGGACGATTTTGATCCGAGGTTGTCCAGGGTGGTCTCTGCCAGCTCGCACGGAACTGTGGGAATCGGGCAAGGTTTAATTGCTCGGTTGAAAAAGAGGACACCGTGCGTGAAGAATTTTCTCGAGAAAATATCAGAACCTTCGTCTTACGTTTATATTACATCTGTAAACTAAATTCAACTTGCAATAATAAAAATCGCTTTAACACTGAAGACAGTGCAGTGGAAAATTGAACGTTAAATTTAACAACTTGCTATTAAGTTATTAAAAAAATTAACGAAAATTTCAATATCTCACTCTACATTTACATTTTTAAAATTACACTTTCCGCGAATCTCAATAGCCCGATCAAAGATCGATCGCCAATCGATCTCTGAGGATCGAGATCATCGAAGAAACGATCGACGACGATTGATCGAATTACGACTCGAGCAGAAGCTCGAGACGCGCAAAGGGCTCGGTTCGAATCGTTTCACAGGCGGTTAGTTTCCAACTAATCGCGCTCTTGGACTTTAATTAGCCTCTGTTGCCAGCTGCTTGGATCGCGTGATTTTGCTAATCCGTCGGTAGCACAGGTGCACATCCTGCCTGCCGCGGTTTGATAAAACGCCAGGATACGTTGGTCGGTGGGGCAGCCGTATTTTCTACGTGTCTGCGTTTCTCGTATTACCTCTTTCTTCTTTTATTTTCACCCTTGCTCCTCGGTTACCGGCCGAGCGCAACGTCGAGTTGCGCCTTCTTCTTTCGCGGCGCGCGCGCGCGCGCGCATCTTGCACCGTCACGAGACGTTTATCCATTTTACGTCATTTGCCATGCTCGCACCGTGAAACTGATACCGCGGAACGTTCATTTTCGCAAGGTTTTGTTGTTGCCTTGGTTAAAAGGCGGGCAGAGATAGAGAGAGAGAGAGAGAGAGAGAGAGGTGCATCGGATAGCAAGAACAGCAAATTCGTTCGCGCGCGTTTCGCGATGCTCTTTAAGGTGAATTAGAATTGAGATTAATCAGCTCCACGCACCCGGATTTCTCTCGTATCCTTCCCTCTTTCTCTTGCAACGTGTCTCGTTCGGACAGTTCTTATTTTCCTGGCTCACGAGCGATTTACGAGTCACGATTTAAATATAAAATTTAATGATTCAATAATTTAAGAAGTCACGTGATATTTTAGACTTAGATGGAATAGAATTTCTTTAAATTTATAAATAGAATTTTAGAATTTCAAATTTATAAATTATGAAATCATAATGTGAAAGATTTCAGAACGCACGAGATTCGAGAAATGTATAAGAAATTTAAAATGACACGCTGATTATAATTTTCAATAGATTTGATCTTGAATCTACTGGTTGCAAGTGAATCTTTATTCGAGTTCTACATCTTTGTTGCATTCGTTGTAAAGTTATGTAAAACTACGTGGCATCTATTTCCTCCCTGCTTCTTCTACAATGCGTAAAAATCCGCAGTCTGATGATCAGATGAACGAGAACTTGTTTTGTACTGTCAGTCCTCTGTTGAAATTCAACAATACTATATAGTGACTCAAAAAAATATTTGAACAATTTTTATGATCATACGAGTACGTATTTTACGAGTAGTATTATTCACTAAAGTATTTGAACAATTTTTTACGATTTCACGAGTAAGTTATATTCACGAAAGTCATTCGCACTTTACTGTGTGTGAACATACAAGTAGAATGAGACACTGGGACATACGTCCTTTCTACTAATCACCAAATCGCAGGTGTAAAATCTAAATAATGTTTTCACTCGATTTTACTCATCTTTCGAAATTAACAAAATTTCCAATCAACTGCACTGATAACGCAATCATCTGACTTTCATCAGCAGATTTTCGTGCGTTTACAGGGAATTATTCAACAAAATTGTGCGTCAGACAGCGCAGTGTCAATTATCGATATATTCGATCCTGAAAACCCTTAACGTGCGTGCAAACTGCATATACACACGCACGTACATACGTTTATATTAATTCATTGTACAGGTAAGAGAATCCCTCTTGAACCTCGTGCACCTGGACGAGGTGGAGATAGAAGGAAAAATCTACAGGTCAAAGTTGGATTTCCATTTTTCGAGTAACTCCTGACCTTTTCAATATTGCACGCACGTTCAACGATCATCGAAGCAGGATCAACGTTCTTTTTTTTTCTTTTTTTCTCGTTCTCCGGCCTATTACCGAGACGCCCCGAGGGTGCGTTACTTTGTTGCGTTGCCATACTGTCGGCGTTGCTCCGATGAAATTGATATTCCGAGATATCATCAGCGTTTAAACGGCGATGGCCGCGTATAAATACGCGAGGCATTGCGCATTATCGCGGTGTGATATCGGCCTGTTTTGTTGCCTGTGTTTCAATCTGACTGTGCGTTATCGCTGCCGATGCCCGGGAGATATGCAAATTTTCGTCGAGGGTGACAGTGAAAGTGATTCCTCGCGACGGTAGTACTTGCGCCGAGAAATTTTTTAATAGGCTGCACGCGTGAAACGTACAAAGTTCCTTTCGAGTAGATCAAGAAGATAACGACACAGGCAGAAAGAATTTTTTTATATGAGATTATAATTAAGTTCTTACGGAGAAGTTTGATAAATTGCGTACGGATAACATTTTATGCTGCACTTTGTAACATTGTAATATCAGATTTTCACGTTGTCTATTAGTAAATTAAATATAGGGTGTTCAGGTTAAAATGGATTCTAAACAATATGTTTCGCATTGACGTATCGTATTAATTAATTAAGTGCACATCTTTTCAATCGTAATCGTAATGTTTGTAATGATTTTTAATAATTTTATATTTTTTCTTAAATACTTTTAAATATTCTTCCCTTTTGTTTCTCTCTTGTCAGTGACTTCTTTATCTCTTATCATAAATACAAGTTGGAAATTAACTTGGAGGGTACCAATGTGGTGTTCCATTCACTGAAAATCTGAAAATCTTTTCATATCTTTCTGAAAAGTAACGGTCCAACGTTAAATATCTTTTTTATAAACCCCTTTCAGGGAGTGAAACACTTTCCATACAAATTTTCACAAGAAGTTGCTTCCAAAGAATAAACCAATTTCTAACAAAAATTGCTCGCAAAAAATATCCTCTGTCCAAACGTTAAAAATTCATTTTTTTCGCGTGTTATTTATATAAAAAGAAAAAAATTCCAAAAACTGCCCTCCTTCGCAACTCTAGTATACAGAGTGATTCGCGTAACTTGCCAATCTGAGATAACTTTTCAATTATGCGTCTAATGAAAAATTGTTCAACGCAAGGGTTGTATGGTTTCACGTGTGCAAGTTAAAACCATCGTAAATCCCCAAAAAATAAAAATGTTACATAATATTGTCCTCGTCCCTGTTGCGCAGGGACAAAAGTCTGGCGCGCGTGCTTCCGCGAAAACGTCGAGCGCGTGTCTCTAGGCGTATCGGTGAACGCGGGGCGGATTCAAGCGACTGGTGCACCGGGCCCTATCGGTGTAATGATGTTATTTTCTTGTAGAAGTAACTTGCGCGACGGCGCAAAAACCAAGCCTCCACGGGCAGTTACACGTCTGCGGCAGTCCGCATACCTGACTTCTCTCGTCTTCGACTTTAACCCCCTGTGCGCGTACCCCGGCGTACGCATTCCGTATTCTCCTTACTGGCCGGCGTGCCGTTACCGTAGTTACACACCTGGTCGCCATCTCTGCCAAGGGGGAAGTAGGAGAAGCTTTCCCTTTTTACTTTTGCGTGGGTAGTCTAGATCGAAGCCACCACGCCGTGGTGGAATCTTCTTCTTCTTCTTCTTCTTTTTCTCCTTCTTCTTCTTCTTCTTCTTCTTCTTCTTCTTCTTCTTCTTCTTCTTCAAGGTAAAGCCGACGACGAGTTGCTGGCCTAACTTTCCGCCGCTGCTCGTTATTACGTCGCTGTAACGCGCCGCTCTTGGCGTGCTCCGATCTTTTTCTTTTTTTTCCTTTCCTCGCTTGAACGAGAGGTAATTAATTCCTCGGTTACCACGGACCAGATTCTTGTCATAAGTGTACTCGACTCTCTCGTTTCGCAGTGTTACTTATCTGACTTCGCCGACCAGATATTTCGCTCCAATGAAAGAGTTTGCTTTGTGTATGAATTTGCAGTGTTTCATTCGTCAAAATTCTGTTTTACCTGTCACCTGTTTAGAGGTATGATTTAATTCGCAAGTTCTGCTATGTGTTAAAATAGTTTATCTTCGAGCAATATCATTCGTTTTTGAATCGTTACAGAATTATTATTCGAATCGTACGTGGTAGAAATTACGACGTTGATTTATTTATTAAAAAATTAGTTCACATAATCAGAAAACACGGACAGATTGACGCAAGATCCGAGTGTCTTTGTTGGACGTGAATCTTCAGGGATTCTATGCACGGTGTCGTTAATCGGTATCTGTGGATGTTAGTAGGTTTGTCGGCTGTTAACTCCGGAATTCTTTCGTTTCGGTTATACCTGGGAATATTAGCACGCTTAATTAACTTCCCGAGGATGTTTTTTGCACCGGGTTCTTTGATTCTTCGTTTAGGTATACGGGACGTTCCAGGCGGCTGCGTTTTAGAAGTAGCTTCGTAGGTCCTTTTATTTATTTTACGTTTCATTTTTTCCTTTCTTTTGCCGGAGAGACAAAAGGGTGAGATGTGCAACTTTGCTGAAATTAGGCTCGTATAATGTTTGGAGGATATATTTTACCGAGATCGAAGTAGCAATTTTATTTCTTTCAGCTGGTCGAAAGTGAACGGGCGCCTTTCAGAAGTTTGGTCTGTATCCAATTTTTAGACTGTGTTGTCGAAATCAGTATAATAAATGTATATATGATATGGCAGGATAAAATATTTGATTCTGATGTGGTACATAATGTTTTTGGTATTTCAAATTTTGGTATCACAAAAGGTGCATAAACGCAAGATATACAGTATACAGAACCGAAACAGAAACGAAAAATCTTGTAAGTACTATTAAACATGACAGAACGTAGTTCGTTGCTACATTGGAGCAACTGACTTTTATTTTATCACTGGAAGTGATTTTAGCGGAAGTAACTTAGAAAATCAGGCCTCTTCAGGTGCAATGCTGATGCAACGAAAATTAGTAATTGGTTGATTTGGGTCACGTGATTCGCGAGAGGGCATAGGGTAAACCTCGAGTAGGAGTGGCGTTGTTTGGTACTGAGCGATCGCGCCTGTAATTTGTTTTCTATCGATTCAAATGTTTGCATATTGATAAAATTTTATGACAAAAAAGTCGTTTTCATTTCCTAGTCAGAACAGTTGCTTCTAGGCCTTTCAGTGAGACAAATCGTACTACAAATCGTGCAGTTTTTTCACTATTCTCACTACGTTCTAATATAGCGTGACGAGTCTTTAGATTGACTTTTATTAGCAGTATTACGAATAGATACCCCATGAAATTGACGAAATTGAATATTCACGTTCTCTGTTAGGAATAAGATGATCAATTCGTGTGGATAAAAGAATTTTTCCCAGATGAGTCTACAAAACGACGACAAGTGAATCAAGCTTGTTAAAACACCGTGAAATTGACGAAACTGAACGTCCACGTTCTCTCATTGTTAGCAACCGAAACTGGTCAATTCGTATTCGAATTACAGAGGATCGAGTTTTTCCCAGGTGGATTTGTGAATCAAGCAAAACCCCCCCTCCCGTAACGCGTGTTCGATCTCAGGGCATTGATCTTGTTTCAAGCGGCGACTAACGTCGTCTAATTTTGGTAGCCAGCCCCGTTTAATTTTCATGGGAACAATTTCGTGGCGCATAATGAGCGCGTTCTGCTCGACGGGGTCCGGTTGACCGTTATTAAATTCTCGGTAGAAAGTGAATCGATACCGGGATACCGGTTCACCGGCCCCCGGTATGCCGCACTCCTCGGCTCGTTCGCGGTTTAACGATCCTCCGACAGGGATTAGGGCTGCTGAACATTATCGTGAAATACGCATTATTAATGGAAATTCAACGGGCAGTTTACTCTCTCTCTCTCTCTCTCTGTGTGTGTGTGTGTGTGTGTGTGTGTGTGTGTGTGTCTCTCTCTCTCTTTCATCAGTCGATGCTTTCTTCTTTCGCCGCTGGCTAAACTCGCCCCTCCAGCTCCTTCGTTTTAACGCGAGAACACGTCCACGGTTCCAGTTTCCATTGGAAACCCGATTGGTTACGACAGACGAGAAAAATGAAAATTGTGTAAAGCATTCCAACTTTTGGAATTACGCGGTTTAGAATGGACGTTGGTTACGACAAACGAGAAAAATGATATTTATGTAAAGTTACTTTCACTTTCTACTACTGCGCTAATTGAAGTGGAACAACACGAGTGTATGTGTAATCAGATCCAGTAGGATCATAGAACAGCAATGTTTAATAAGTAATAATTAATTAATTACAGTCTCGTCTCCATTGTCGTTGGAAAGAGTAACTTAAGCTAAAACTGAAGCTTCCTATCCCGTATTTTTGGTATCAAATTTGACAAGTGACTACGAATGCTTGTAGCAAGCTTATCAATCGCGGAAAATCATAAAAATTGTCGAGGCAATTAGTTTTTTCGAGATATACGAATTTAAAAAATGATTTCTACAGATCTTACCGATTGCGAACTATTCGAACGTAGATTTTCAAAGTTCACAATGGCAATTTAAATTGATAACACTATCACATGATTTCGTCATATCATGGTGATGTCATGTCATTTTCAGCTGTTAGTAACCACAGAAAAGAACATTGATAAATTTGTTAAGGACAAGAGAGAAAGACAGGTGATTTTCTGATTCTCTTTCCTATTGAAGCAATAGATTAGGCGACATGATGCAATCAAACTTTTTTCAGCAATGTACGCGTTTGAACACAGTCCTGAATTTCACTTTTATCACATCTAACATTTATAACAATTTAAAAAAAAATTAAATAATATTTAAACAATCAGAATATCCAGAAATATCATTATTTTTAAATATTATTCAGAAATAATATTATTTTTAAATATTGTAGTTTTTAAATATTATTTAAAAATTCACCTTTAAAATTTGGTCGATGAGCACGACAAAGTTTGATTCATACTGAGCTCTTCGAGATTAACCTGACTTTTCAATCGTTAATCAATCGACGCGAAGCAGTTGATTAATTATAAATTGTAAATATTATCATTGCAATACTTCCCTCAATTAATCTTTTATTATTAATTTTATTCTATCAATCTTATTCACATTAATCTAATTCTATTTAACCTTCTATTATTAATTCAATTCTATTAACCTTCTAACATTAATTTCAATTGAAATTTACATATTCGTACACTGTTATCTCTTTCTCTCTCGATTGTCTCATCAAGCCCACATCGAGAGGAACCTTCATCCGCTATCGTTTTTCCCTCTCGCGATTGCCATTCGCACGTGACTCGATCAGAGAAAGTGCACGAGCAACTTTATATATTCGCGATCGTTCGACTCATGCCATCGACAGATTTATCTTCGTGTTCCCCAGTTTCGTCGCTCGTTCCTTTTCGAACCAGCGCAAGTATATATCCTACGTATGCACGTATGCCTAGCGACGTGCATCCAGTTTGCCGGAGGATTACGCGAATACCGTGCTGTTAGAATGTTTACGAGAGTGAAAGAACAAATCGAGAGTGCCTCGGCGGCAAGGGTGTTAAGTCAGCGTGGCTTGCCTCGCGGCCAACGGTCGTGAATTGTTCGGACATTTTGTCGGATTAGTTAATGGATCCGACGCGACGTGTGTCACTTCTACGTGCAATTGCACACGTAACACGATGACTTTGCTGCCTTTTCTGGGGGGAGGGCGGGAGAAAGAAGATTTATCAAGGTTTATCGCGATGAAAATCCGACCGAGTCACAATCGCTCGTGTTACACATTGTCGCGAAACTGCGAAAATGTCAATGGCGCTTTCTCTTCGTTATCACTGATAATAAATAAGAAACGAGAAACAGGTTCAGATTTGGAACAGCTTCAAATTTTAGAATGCTTCCGTTCCTTTCTTTTTTAATCTTACTACTTTTAATCTTCTGCCTCTCATGTATCAGTTTGACACGCTTTTTATACAAAGTATAAAGTTAAAAGGTAAAATATTTCATATAAAATTGATATTTTCATTTAAAGTGTAAAATTGAACGTTTGTATCTTCATCATAGCAAGTTATGTGCAACTTAATATAAATTTAGTCTATTTTTTTTTTTATTGTTCGTAAGAGAACTTGCAAATTTAATTATTTATCTTTCTGAGGTAGATGTTAAGTGTTTTAAGTAGTTTGACATCAAGGGACAAATTAAGTTAGGAAAGTGAGAAGAGAGGATGAGGATTAAGAGAATGAACCACCCTGAACAAGTGAAACAAAATTCTTTCATAGGATAATTAAAGTTTTCTTGCTTTATGGATAAAAATTTTTTTAATCTATATAAATGTGATTTTCAGTTTCAAGACCTAATTTCTTAGAACTGTATTATCAATATCTTTAAACAAGATAACAAGAGCATATATTTAATCCCTCAAATCAGTGAAGAAAAAACAGTTGTTGAATAAATTTCAACTGCAATTTTAAGATTTTCTTTGCAAAAGAGAGAAGATACGTGTGAGTCATTGTGTTCTTCTCTTTCGGAACAAACTAAAACTGCATTTACACAATTAACATAAATTCCACATTCTTCACATATACAACGCAAATATTTATACATTTAAATTCATAAAATGCAAAGTGTGGAAAAATATGTAAAATATATACAAAGCAAACTAAACTGCAGAAAAATTCGTTTCTAGAAAATTAAAAAATATCGTCACTTTTATCATACATGTTTCCAATCATTCTTGCAGGTTTAACTCCAATCACTCATTTTTATTTCAAATAAAAAAACGAAAGGGAATAAGAATCTTAAAAAAGAAGGACGAAAGAGAAAGAAGCACACTCGCGTTCAAAGATTCGAAAAGAAAAAGTAAGGAGAAAGAAACACTGAAAGGGAAGTACGCAGACGGCGGCGAACAAACGCGGGAATTACGTTCTCAATAATGCTCGTTGTAAATCACAAATCGCGTGTCCTCCTTTCGATTCGTATTCCCATGCGAACGAGCGACAAGATTCGCCAGGATCTTATTAATAACGACGATTTAACCGCGGCGCTATCCGTTTGTACAGTTGCGAATGTTTGCCGTGTCTTTTGAAACTTGTGAAGCTGTAGGCAAATATGCACGCGCTTCGAGATCCAGCGCACCCCGCTTGCACGGATGAAATTTGTTTGCACACTCGCGTCCTGCAAATCACTCGACAAACCTCGAATCTCCCTATTACAGATTGCTATAATCCGTCTCTAAGGTCGCGTTCAAACACTTTCAAACTATCGGCAGACGACGCGTATACTATTATCGCGATTTATTGACGATTTCAACGATAAATTCACTTTACGATTACACAAAATTCAAGATTGTCACTCTAGGAAATTTTTATCAATATTTCGAAGAAGAAAATTTTATTCAATTTCGTTCTATGTTTATTTGCACGGGGTTCTTGATTGCACCGCGTTCGATGGACACGGTTTGCGGGTAATCCTAATGACAATGCCTAATATCCTCGAAGATGCAAGTGGTTAATTACAGGACGCGCAACTCATTATCGCCCTTTGCGCGGAGAGCCTTTTAACTCGCTGAAATTGTTTCGACACACCGACTGTCGGCTGCCAGAATCGTGACTAAACGCATTTCGATACAGACGCGATCCGAAAGTGAGATACAGCCACGGGGTTGTTCGATCAGCTTCAACGTCGTGCGTTATAGCGGCAGGTCGGGAGTTTTGACTGTTCAAGGTCGTTCCTCCCAACTGCAACCTATTGTTAGACCTAACGAGGGATCGTCTTCTCTAGTTTTTAATCCCGCTTCTTAACAAAAGGAATTACAAAAGGAATGGATCGTAGATATTTAGAATCATGGATGCGTAACGTGACGATAACTGAAACGATGCTAGATTAATAGAAATTGGAAAAGAAGCATTTGATGATAATTTGGTCTCGTACGTAACGATAGTGAAATGGTGAAGTCTTGCGTAATATAACGATAGTAAATATTAATTTTAATACGAATGATAAAAGTAGATCATTTAAATTAATGTTAATAGGAATAAAATAATCAATAAATATTTATGACAGAAAGAAAGAGACTTTGGATCTTGATTAAATTAGCCATTTCGTCAAACTATAATTATTAATTACCTATATTGTATTAATTTATTAATTGTAATTAATATAATTGTATTAATTTATAATTATCAATTACCTACATTGTATTAATGTTAAAACATTATAACATATAATTACATTACATAAGATTGTATCTTTCTTTATCTGATTAATTTCTTTTCTTCTTATTTCTCAACTTCAATCATAAATCAATTTTTTGTCAAAAAATATGACACGTGTTTGGCGTGTACGATTAATTAATCACGACTGTCAAATATTTAAAGAAAAATATAATTATGTGCATGTGTACATGCGTATAAACATAAATCTTTTTCCCCCAGAACTATCGTAGATTTCAATTCCTGTACGAAATATCAAATTCAAGAGCCGATAGAGTCTCGAAAGATCGAAACTTGCGGTCTCGTCAATTGAGAACGGTGGAAGGAAGGACACGATCAAGGATCACATGTCAAATGTCAGGGTCGAATGTCACTCGGCATACGAAAGAACGCGAAACTCGAAGGCAGTGGTGGCTCACAGGGTGAAATAAATATCGCCTTTTTTAACTCTCTTCTTTCCTCCAGCGAGGGAGAAGAAGACTTAATGGATTTTTCGAGCCACGGGTTCTTGAAACGGGCTAATTTATCGTGTCTCGCTCTGTTCGTGATCGCCGGTGGAAATGTTTCGTTTCGGTTTGTTCGTCGAGTTTACGAGGGATTCCCGCGATAAAAGTGATGTATAACGAAAGATAATTCTGTTATCTAACGAATTTCTGCGTTTGCTTTCGCGTCACTGTTCTTTTTTCTTTTTCTTTTTTAAGTGTTTAGGATTCGTCCGAAATTCGCGGTAATGCAGTAAAGATACAAAGCGTAGTTGTGCGTGTGCTTGATCCTTGGAAGAGAAGACGGAACAAAGTATCAACCTTGAGATTCTTGGTTTGATTTCGTAAAAAAGTTTTTATACGATAAATATTCATTTTCCGTGGTTTCTTGGACGATAATTTATCAACTAAATAAAATTAACTATAAAATTGGAAGTCTGCAATTTGTAAAATCTCTTTTACAAATTTTACAATTTGTTTCGCTGTTGCGATTTCTAATATCTCATTGGTGATAATTACAATTGGTTCTTCGAAATCAAGATTGCAGTTTCGCGACAGTTTAGAAAAGAAAGAATCGAAGGACGTGAAATATGAAACCAACGACGGCAACAACAAGAACAAATATTTAATGATCTTCAAACAATCGGATCAAGGTCACGTCACCGTAGAACAACCTGGCCAGCTTCTTTGACTGCTCCCTTCTATTCAGCGCTCGGAACGACCTTCCATAATTCTTTTTATCTGTAGCAGACACTCCCGCTGTTCCCGAGTTGCAACGCGGGTCTCTTTTAGACCGATTAGCACGCAATAGAGAGATTTCGTTCATGATCGATGAGTCTGAACCTGTATTTCAGGGCTGCCATAAATTCTGCCGCCGATTCTCGCGTGTAATAAATCCTCTGCAAACATTCACCCATTCGCACGTTCCAAACGGGAAAGAAGAAAAAAAGGAAATATGAAAAATATAAACTTTTGACTTTGTCAAAAGAAAAAAAAGGGTTATTTTCACGTCTTTAATAATTATTGAACTGCATGAAAAAGGTACGTATCGAGATTTGAGGAAAAATTCCGAGATCTCTTCCTCGTCTCTCTTATTTTACAAGTTGGTGATTTTTCGAGTCCGTGTAAATTTGAGAAACATTTTTTTTTCAAATAAGTAATACATTTCAACAAGTTATCGCTGAAATCTCCTTCTATTCTGATAGACTCTGGAAATTTAAGTGAAATTTCATATTTCCTTCTCACATTTCAAACAAATATAACGCAAAAATTGTCTCAAGATCTTTGACTATGACGCAGATTATGCACAATTCGACGTGTTTGTTTACAAAAACCACTTTGAAGAATATCCGTGTGCACTCTGGATCGTCCTCCGTTGGACTGTTAACGAGCCATTGCTTTGAATAATGCTCCCATTTCAGAGCCTCTTAAGTGGAATATGGCCGCTTAGAGCGTTGATAACTTGTTAGTTTGAGCGATGCGCGACGGAGTAACTTTTATAAGCTAATAAGTTACAAGCTTATAAGCTAATACTTTCGTAAGTGCTTCTATTAGGCGTTTAGCTCGTAATAATGACAAAAACTGGTTGCTTATGGGGAACGTCCTGCGATATTATGCTATTTTTCAATATTATTCGGCTCTACACGGAAATTAATAATTGGAGATGGTATTTTATTTCACGAGTAAAAGTAAATTTTGTATAAAGATAATTCATCGATAATTAAAATTTATCAAAAATAATTTATTAGTGATATGTTATATACGAATGATATATTGTCCATTAACATTAAAAAGAGGTTTAAAGGAAATCTCGTATGAAGTGAGTGAATTTGTCATTTTATAAAATTCGATGCATCATTTTATTATTTAATTTAATTTAATTATTTATTATTTAATTTAATATATAATTATATTAAATTATATTATATTTAATATATAATTATTTATTATTTGATTTAATATAATTCAAAAATTTATTACACAGACAATAGTGTATTTAGATTTAAATATTATCAATTTTCTGCATTATTTTCCGTAACAACTCCATTCAAAATCTACGAAACCCTGTATATTTACACGTTATGTATTTACGTTTAAATATTATTCCATCGATTTTCTATACTGTTTTTTACAACAGCTTCAATAAAAGTCCTCTTCGAAATCTACGAAAAATTGTACACGCTTACACAGCCGTGTATCTACGTTTGAATATTATTTCATCGACGTTCTGAATGGACCCTGACATTTTTGAAAAAAATCCTTCCTCGAAGCCCACTTCGAAAAATCCCACTTTTCAAATCACATTCCGCATCCACTAGCCGAGCATTCTCGCAGCTCCTTCGAGCTGAGTCGCCTACCACGATGTCTCAATCGCGATGCCTTAACGCGTTCTGTGATCGGCCGCTCTCGCATCGGAGCCACCGTGGATCGAGTCATCCTCCGCGCAGCTTCGATTCACCTTCACCCGCCAACTCGCCAGCTCATCCGACTCTCAACTGGGAATCGAGTCCGGGAGGCGAGCCTACCGCTGCCACCCTCGCGACGCGCGATTCGCGCCAAGTATAGCGTTGTCCATGGACCGAATCGAAGCGGACAACACACGGTCTCACACACACGGAGTCACCGGTGGCTCTGTAGCGGATAGGGGGAGGGACCGTGCGAACGATCGTGAAGATCACCGCGTCGCGTCGCGGTGTTGTGCAGGTTTTTGGTGGGGGACCTTGACCGAGTGACGTTCACCAGGCAGCAGCGGCAGGCAGCCGAGCAACAAACGTGCAGAGCCAGGAGCCAGCGAGCAGTAATAGCAGCATCAGCGCCGGCCGGGTAACCCTACCAGGTTGCTCCGCGACGTGTGTATACCTGTTAAAGTCCGCGTATGTCTGTTGCTATTTACAGTCAGGTACGTCCGTACGTCCGTACGTCCGTCCGTACGTCCGTGGCACGTTCGTCTGTCCATACGTCCGTCGGTCGGTTGGTGCCTTCCCTGCTGCCTGTCTCTGTCTCGCGGGGCCCGGTCCGGTGGGATAGGACGACGGCCGCGGTGGAAGGAGTAGTAAGCGGCCTACGCAGTTTCAACCCGGGTCCCAGCTTTTATTAGTTCTTCGACGCTCGGCGGAGAACGGTGCGTGGCCGGAGTGGTAGCCAAACGAAACCAGCGCGTTCAGCTCTCCGGGATTACCTAACCAACCGGTAGTAAGTCCGTGCGAGAACGAATCGTCGTCGAAACTGCGGTGACAGCCTGAAACGACGACGCACGAACACGGTCCCAACGAACGAACGAACGAACGAACTCTGGTCAGATCGATACCGATACGTGATTTTTATTAAGAAAAAGAAAAAGTTTCCTTCAGTCGTGAATAACTTTCCGAAAAGTTGAAAACGAGAGATTGCTACGTTGCTGTGGTGTGATCGGAGTGACTACGAAGTACTCGAAGATAAGTGACGAACAGAGGAGAAGCTGTGAATCGCGATCGAGTGTCGGTGAACGATAGTTTTTAAACGATACGAGACGTGAGAGAGAAAGAGAAAGAGAGAGGAAGAGAGAGAGAGAGAGAGAGAGAGAGAGAGAATATCAAGCGGAGAAAGGAACCGATCGATGATCGATGATAATCGTCATCGCGACGTCGCATCGGATCAGGATCGGGCGCAAGGTGTTCGTCTCGCCGGTCCCACGGGACGAGACACCCGGCTGCCCCGGTGGCAGTGACAGTTGCTGTACGTGAGAGTGTTTTGTTCCAGCTGAACCGCTCGAGAACTCCGGTTTTCTCTCCTCTTCCTCCTCCTCCTCCTCCTCCTACTCCTCTTCCTCCTCCTCTTCCTTTTCCTCCTCCTCTTTTGCTCGTCTTCCTCGTCGGCAGTGTCCGTTTGGCTCGCGGGTACGAATCGTTTCGCTGCGCGAAAAGGGGGATACCCTTAAACAGTATACCAGAGGCATTACCCGATCGGAATGCTACCGTGCCAGTGAAGGTAAATTGAATTCTGAAGTTCGACAGACTCTCGTGCCCTGGGCGGCCATCAGTCTCTCGGGGACGAGACGTCCGTGTCGTTGACGAATCTCTTCTGACGCGAGCCTCGAGAGATCGACTCGAGAAGGAAAATTGAATCGTTTCGAGAGCCGCGAGATATCGACTCGTCGCTTCCTATCTCGCGTGAAACTCACTTAATGCGGAGGAGACTCGTCTTTGACCAATGATTTTTCTTCTTCTTTTTTTTTTCTTTTCTTTTCTTTTCTTTTCGTCGCTTCGAGGGAAGGAAACGTCGCAGTTACAAAGTGTCGATTCGAAGCTACCTAGAGTGTGTTTACTGCGTTGTTCTACGTCGATAGCTCGATGTTACGTAAAAAGGCTGACGTATCCACGTCGAGACGTCGCGTGTTCGCTGTTGTCGAACAGCCTTGGGGATTTGGACGATGAATCCTCGCGCGAGGAATTGACACGCTTGTGCAAATTTATCGTGGATCGTGTGAAACACGTTGTTGAAGCTGTCGAGGAAATATTTGCTCTTGGTATCTATTGGTTCCTGACGGATTGCAGATGATTTGGGCTAATTTTTAACTACGTGGTATATTTTCTATTTTGTTGGAACACCTTTGATGGAAAGTTTTAGAAATTTTAATGAGTAATCGGATAAATATGCTGTTTTTATTCATAATCCACGTCTAGATTATCACGTGACATTTGAGAGTACAGAAATATACGAATGAATGAAAATCGAATTTGAATGCGGAAAAGAATTTGTAATTAATAAATGGACTAATGACAAAATTTCCAAATAACAGAAGAACAGTTTTTCCTGAACTGAAATTTCAGGTAGTTAGCTGCGAGAGTTTCGACGGAAGAAAAATCTACTGTAAAAATAATACAACATTCAGATGATAATCAAGTTCCTACTGCACTTCAAAATTAAATAACACAATTGAAATTTTATCGAAACCGTTCCAAAATAATTTCAGAGATGACTATCGAATTAAAGTACAAGATTTCTACCAAATACATTAAAATAGAAAAATAGAAAAAACTTGGTAATACAATAAAGTACACAAGTTTTTATACATTTTGTGAAAAGTTAATGAAATCTTTCAAAAATTATAAATTTCGGTCAATTTTCTATTTAGACGATACTTAGTCGAAATTTAGCCAAAATTGTAGCTATCGTTTAGCAAAAACTGTGCCAAAGTACCGAGATTGAACGATAAAAGTTAAAAATTAGCCAAAACTGTGTCAATCGAAATTAACCCAACAAAGTTACACGTAACCTAACGTCAACGAACCATTAACGAACGTTTCCATCCCTCGAAGAGCGAAGAAAAATTGAAGGAAGCTTCACGCAAATCGCAGTCTTTCGTGTCATTCATTTCGAAACGAACTCGACTCGACTCGACTCGACTCGACTCGACTCGACTCAACTCGACTCAACTCGACTCAACTCGACTGGACTCGATCGGACTCGACTCGACTCGACTCACCTTCGCAACGAGATCACCGTAATTATCCCGATCGTGAAAGAACGTCGAGGCTCGGATGGACGGCTCGTTTGATCCGTGTTCATCAAACGAGCGGGAAGGCGAGACGCTAATCGAAAGGGAAACGACTTTCAGCGGACGCGCGAGCAGATTGCGGGACGGGGACGCGTGCGATTTACTCTCGCCCGTGAGGGGGGGGGGGGGGGGATCTCGTCGATAGGGAAACCAGAAATGCAATGGGGAGGAGGGCACTATCGCATTAACTGAAAGATCAATTAACTCGCGTTAACGGACACTTTAATCACAGAGACGCGCCTAGCCTAGCCCCGATGAAGATGACTGGATGGATCTCCCGTTCACCGGGTTTTGCCCGTTCCATTGCTCCGCACCATTTTCACCGCGTCGTTTTCGTTTTCTCGCGTCGACGTGCTCGCCGAAGGAGGTTGTTGCAAACTTAAGCGAGTTAGAAATTATGCACCATGTATAAATAACAGTCGGTGGTTTGAAATTTTACAAGTTTCAGGGGGTTTGCGGGTGATTGATGGAAAGTGGTAGTTTGAGGCGTGATGAGGGTTTCCCTTTGGAAAGAATTATTTCTGATCAATTTCTGTTGCGCTGTCGCGACATGGTTTCAGTGATTTTGGTGATTTTAGATCAGCTCATTGGATAAAGAGCGACGAGATTGTGTGTTGGATTTGAAATTTGATAGAACTCTTTCTTCTCTTTCTTAGCAGTTCTCGGTCTGATATTAAATTATAAGGTAATTAATTTCTAAAAATCTATAGCCTGAGATTGAGGAGTTGGTGTATAGTGTAGAAATCGAAAATAGCGTTATGATATTGAAACAGAACGATCGTTCAAAAATTAAAAACTGGTTCAATTCAGAAGAAGATTATTCTTGAAACATGATCAATGCAAAAATAATATCATCGTTTCGATCAAATTCCGACATTAACGTAAAACGAATCAAACGATTATTGTTTAACAAGTCATTACATTAAATATCTAGCTAAATATCCAAAGTATAGTATTTCAATCTCCAGAAAAGGAAAGTATCACACGCATATAATCAATTGGGAATCTCTCTCGAGGTTCCAAATCTAAATTTCAGACACAAACCATCCACATAAAAACGTCCGCCTGTCCAAACCTGACGTTTCGAAGGAAAGATAAAGTATCCAAAAAAAAATATATCGCGCGCAAAGTGTCTGAAATTTACTGCATCCGAAACGGAACGATCCGACGTAACCGTAACTCCCTGCGAAACAAAACGAGAGGATGAAAGAAATATCGGGAATAACGTGCCAGACGAACGATAGAGTTCCGAGAAGCACGGCCAATAAACAGCGCGCGGGAGAGAGATTGCGACCGGGTAGAGCGTGCCCGAGCGGAGGGTGCGCGCGCGCGGCGCTTAAAAAATTTGCGCGGGGAAGAAGAAGAAGAAGCGGATGTCACAATAAAAGGCCACGCGGGGTTTGACACAATTACGAGGGCCTCGAGGTGTCTCGTCCTGTTTCGCCGCGGCCCTTCTCGACGCGTCCCCTCATTAAAATCCAGAAATAGACGCCGCAACTGCGAGTCTCCCAGCAACCCTTACGAACGATTCAATCTACGGATCGCGGTTTTCGACTGACAATGAGAAATACGCTATAACTACCGAAATGGTCAATATGACCATTTGAATTTTTATTTTGGAATTTAACTAGTGTGAATATGTGTTTATTTGTAATATTTTTATTAATAACGTCAACATTGATTGGCGCGAATATTTTTAGATACGAAACAGTGTATTTTTAGAGAATCGAGTGATTCTTCGTAAAATACAGCATATTGTGTCGTGAAAATTTTCTGTTTCTTCTACTTTAAAGTTTCTGAACTAGAAATTTTGTTTTAGTTGTTAGTTCTAATGTTAAGTAATTCGCGTGTGCACTTCAGCATTGTTTTTAGTATTACATACGTCGTTTAGCATAGTTTCTGGCGTGTGTCTTCTAGTTCAGGCATTATCATTAGGAATGTTGCAAGCAGACGATTTTTGTTTGTACATAACGAAGCAAGTTCTTGAGATGAACATGTACCTGACATTTGAAAATTACGTATGGAAAAATAGGAACGTCGTATAAGCAAATGGTTACAATTTATCAATAACCTTTTCCTCTTAAATATGGAGTAAACGAAATTCTGGTTATAAAGAGTTAATTCTATAATAGCCCTTTACTCCGATTAAAAATCTGACAGTTAAGGATTACAAGTCATAAATCATTCATTCAATGTTGTTGTAGTAGTGCATCGATTCAGTTTTGCAACACACACGATGTTGAAACATTGTACGTATTTATCAACCACGCTTATCATCTTTTCGTCCAAGGAATCCTCGAATATCAGATCGACGATTCCTCTGTCTCAATCATCATGGTTGAACAGAATACGATCGAGTGTATATTTAAATACACGTGAACACGAGTATTAAGAATTACACGGACGGATTAACGGACGCGTACAGGGCTACGTTTGCACACATACGTGTGAGATAGCTCGATCCTTCTTCCTCTCTTCTTCCCTGCTCGCTCTTTTGTTTCGCCTGTCTGCTCGCGGCCAACCTCGCAGAATGAAGATCGCGCCTCGTCTTGACGCGCGAATCGACCGCCGACCGGCGCGTTTTCTCTTGTTTCTCTCTTTCTTTCTTTCTTTCCCTCCGAGGCCGAATAATCTCTTCGTCCACTCTGACTCGCCTCTTCCTCTTTTCGTTCGGGTTGCACGCGACGCGACGCGCAGCAGAAAAAGCGGAGGCACGGCCATGGATCGTGATATTCGGGGCACGAACCCCCTACGACCTTGGCACGCTGGCAAGTGTGCCAGTGGAACATGCGCCGGGATACGAACCAGCTTGTTTCATTGAGCGCGGAATCTCTTGTGCTAGATGGATTTAGGGTGGATCGATTCACAGACTTTTTCATTCTTTTCTCTTTTGTTTTTATTTTCTTCCCTTTTTTTTCTTTTTCGTGGGTGAAAAATTCTCTCTTTTATTTTTCTAGACTTCTTTGACATAAAAGAATGTTGGAATGAATATCAAGTGTATTTTTACTTTTCCTTCTTTAATGTATAGAGAATTGCATTAGGTGTTGAAATTAGATTTTGATCAATCAACTGGACAATATCCAAATCTCTTTGATATTTTTCATAGAGGAAAAGTATGAGCGAAGATAATTCGCAGTGACATTTACTCATATTACGATAAGATGATATATAAAATTTCTAGTAACATTTACATTAAAATGAGATAATGTATAAAGTTTTTAAGTTTAAAATTCGAAATTTGTTATCTCACTCGAACTTTTTAATTTCTTTCTTCTCACAAACATATATCAATGTTACGACCAAAACTTTTTCACCACGATTGGTCCAAGATCAAAGTTTCATAAACTCTCGAATCCGACAAATGACTTATGTATGTATGTATGCACGTGTGTATATATATGTTATATGCTTGGTTACGACCCGTTTGGTCGCAAAATTCCAAATGATTTTTACACGGTTGCCACTTGGCGTGTGATAACTGTTCGTTGAATTCTCCGCAGCCTTCATCATCCACGCGACATCGAGGAATTCACTCCGAGGTGAAACGTTGCTCGTCATTTCTCGCCCGACGATATTAAAGAACCGGTCAACGCGCGGCTGCAACGCGCGAACCTCGCTTCGGGCGCGAACCTTTGATTTTATCATTGAATCATTGAATGGACGGGCCGCCACGCGGCGGGGGGAACAATAAAACAGCCGGGGGAAGGTACTAAATATTTACGAGAGACACGTGACTGTTTATTGCGGCGAGGTGGCGGGCCGCAGAACGCTAGAAGAGAATCATATCGTACATTCTGGTAGCGTGTCTTTTATTGTCGGCTTTCTTGATTACCAGACACTTCGCCAGTTCCGAAGGTTCTCGCCTTTGATTCGTTGTCGCTGGTCGCGCGAATTCTCCTTTTTTCTTTTCGTTTTTTTTTCTCTGTTTTCTCTTTAGAAAATTCGCGAACGAGAATGCTAGCTATTACTCTAGGGTTCCTCTGACGAAATATCGCGCGTAGTAAAACTGAAACATCTATAATTCTGATTTGTTGTCGTTGATCGTGCAAATTTTCCTTTTTCCTTTTTTTTTTTCTTTAGAAAATTCACGAACTAGAATGCTAGTAAAATTAAATATCCACAACTTCTTTATCGCGAAAAAAAATTAAAAATACGAAGAAAGGGGTAAATTAGAAATTTAATCTATGTAATTTAGAAAACAATTATATAAGTTATGTTTCTTTTGCATAATTAATATTATATTAATACAATAAATTCATACGTTTTTCGTAAACAGTATATTAACTATATGTAAAATGTAAAAAGTAAGCTTCATTACGTATGTATACGGTAGAAGAAGAATTAGATTTCAATTATATTCGCGAAATCACATGCACAATATTTCGAGGCGCAGTCGAGACAAAAGTTCGTCAAATTCGCAACGTCAAGCTAGCCAGCTGCTAAATTCCAAAGTCGAAGCAGCCGTCATTCTCACCTCGGGAAAAACACGCGTCAAATATTCTCACTCTATACGGAATCGCACTTTATACGAATGACATCATCCGCCGAGTCACCTCTCAGAAAAAGTTAAATCCCGAAAAGCAAACTTCGTTCCGAGTCGCTCTCGAGGTGTTTTAGAAAAAAAGAAAAAAAAACGATTGCTCCTCTGTGATGCTCTCCAAATTTGTTCAGCTTCTTTGCAACTCTTCGCGTTCTCTCGCAAACGAGAGTGAAAATCTTGGATTTGGACGATTAGGGGAACAAAGAGGACAGAGGACGGAGAGGTTGACATTTTGCCATCCGAGCACGGTCGCGTTCGACTTTGAGAAAAGAAAGAAAGAAAGAAAGAAAGAAAAATAAAAAACTAGTCGAGTTAACGTCTGAATTTTACGGGACAGCGTCGCTTCGCTCGAGGACCGCCCTCGCGAGCATCTGTTCGCCAAATATGGCGGCGACGAGTCAACTCAGTTTGTATCTTAATCCAGTGATCACGGTCACGCGAATTGTCTCGTTCGAGAGTCGGCGTCTCTTGCGCGAAGAGGCCTAATAAAGTCGTCGGGGGCCCAACCCCTTTGGAGCTACGGACCACGAACGCGTCGCGATTAGATGGCCTTGGGAGATGAAGCGCCGACGAGGTCACCGTTGCAAGCTCGAAAGGCGACCGAGATCCCGCGCGGATACGCGCGAACGCAGGCTGAATCTGAAATCGCCGTGCCACCGCGCGTTGTTGTTGCCTCCTCTTTGGAGGTGGGAAAGTGAAGGTGGCGTCCCGCCACGAGGAATCGATCGACTAACCGATGCGATAGCGTGCTTTACTACCTCGAATTGCCGATCGATCGTTGTTCGCGCAGCGAACAGTCGATTCTGTACTTGAAATTTTTGGACAACTGATAACGGAGCAACCACCGTTTTGAATCGTGCTCAAATTGGGAGCAACAGTTGGAAAATTTTCAATTTATCTGGGTATTTGGATACGTACGTGGTTTTTTAATTACAAAAGGAAGTTTTTGTGGAAATATTTGTCGATCGCTCTTGTCAACAATTTGTTCGTATTCTTTTTTATCACTGAAAGTGATTTTAGCGGAAGTAACCCAGAAAATCGGGCCTCTTCAGGTGCAACGCTGATGCAACGAAAATTAGCGATTGGTTGATTTGGGTCACGTGATTCGCGAGGGGGCGTGTGGTAGGCCTCGAGTAGGAGTGGCATTGTCTGGTACTGAGCGATCGCGCCTGTAATTTGTTTTGTATCGATTCAAATGTTTGCATATCAATATTTTCTTTCTTCTCTGTTTGATTTTTGTAACACGAACGATTCTTTTATACTTCAAATCGTCATAAAATGTATAAATGAAAGTTTGTATTCTATCTTCTCTGATGCAAGTTTTATAATTCCTGATAATTCTAGTATTAGGAATAATTCGTTTAATAGGGTTGCGACTTTGTTGATTTTTAGAACCTGTTAAGATCCAATATATTTTTTCTATTCAACTTTCTCTTCTATTCGTTGCACTCTGACTTTTTTGACGCGAGTTTTCTATTTGAATCGTCGATAGTTCTAATGTTGTAACCTAGTTAACAAGTTACTCGCACTTAGGGACAAAAGTGAATTTGTTTTCAGAACCGATTGAACTGCGTTATATTTTCTCCTCTCTCTTTTTCATTCTCTAGTTTCTTTAGTTTCTAAGTATATCGTGACGATTTTCTTTGCATTATATTGCCCGATGAAATCATCGTAGCGGTTCGAGGGAATTAAGTAGTATTGGGCAGTTACGGTCAGACACGGTCAGTCAGTATTGACGAAAGCGTTTTCATACGTTCATCGCCATATTTTCACGCCACGTTGGTCGTTGCTCGTCAATTAGCACACGACTGTGGATTTTATTCGTGGAATTTTATGCACGGTGACTCTCGATTCTTGAAAAATCAATGAGAATGTTAGATTTAATTTGAAAAGGGAAGATTCGCAGAATTTTTAGGAACGAGTCATTTTGCTCGATACCAAATTTTTTAATATAATATTGCTGAAGTCGGAAAATTGTTCTTATAGCGGAGAATATAACGCAAATGTGTGAAATAACAAATATTTCTTACTTAGGGATTTATATTGTAGTCTAGACTTTAAGGTACAAAATTGGAAGAGAAACTCGAAGAATCATAATTTACAGAAGAACAAGCATATTTTCATGAAATGGTCATGAAATTGGTGAAACAGTTAACAAAATTTATCATGAAAATGTAATTAATATTTGGTAAACATACTCTGCGTCAAATTTACTGTTGTTTTTCTAATCTACAGAGGCTTAAATTTAATAATTCAGATGGAATATATTCGAGATGCCCGTGAAACCCTCATTTTTGCACTAATTGCGCGAACAATTTTGCGACTTGCTGCAAATTACACCTTAATTTACATAGCCGTATGTTTAAAAATTAGCACACAGCGTCATTAGAAAATTCCACTTCAACGTAAAATGCTCTTACAACCACAACCAGTCTCTCAGTTTCCATCAGACGAACTGTACGAACCAACGGGGCAGTAATAACCATGAAAATAGTTTCGTCAGGAAGTCGTAAATTTAAAATAATATTCCACGCGCGAAGAAAATGCAAAATTCTTTCTTTCTCGTCGAGCACGCTCGCGACGATTTGTCCCCGTTCTTTCTCTCGCGTATTTGAAAAATACTCAGGGACGCGATGAAAACTGGACCGATTCGACGAAGCACGAAGCTTGAGGGATGCGTTTCCGACTACACGATCTCGCTCGATGAGAAAACGTAATGAACGTCGTGCCCCGGAACCCCGGCGATTACAGCGTTGCATGACGGCTTCGTGGCGAAAGAAAGATGGGGCAACACGAGAGAATACGTTGGTAGCTCATCGCACGATCATCAACTCATTGTCGTTATTGCGCACCGTCATCGTCATCCTCGCAACTGTCAATAGACCGTTTGCACGTGTATCTCGAGTGTCTCATCGAATCGCGCGACGACAATGGAGACCATTATCAGACTGCGTCGTGTTCATCGCGATCGCGTCCTCGACTCGCGTGTATACCAACGCCAGCGAATTTATTCGAAAAATAGTCTCTTTTGCCGTGTCGGTCGTGCTTGTTGCCGATCCGAGAAAAATCGAATGAACCGGCGGTGAAACAATAGACTTCGTTATAATAGATAGCTCTCGTCAGTTTTATTTTATTTTTCATTCTATATTTGTTACATTAATATACGATAATTTTATTTTTAATTTGCAATTTATGGGTCGAGGCGCAAAAAAGATTATCTGTCGAGGATGATTCGGAATAGGATTTTATTAATATATAATTTATTAATATGTATATATAATAATTATGTATATTAATGATTTCATTAATGTGCAATATATATCGATAAAAATATGAGATTTTCAATCTTATTTTTAATTTATGACTTATGAGTTGTGGATGCGGGAGTTGTCGAGGCATAAGAAAGACTATACGTCGAGCATGATTCGGAACAGGAAGAGAAAATATCATTGATACAATTCAATATTCGGATTACCAATTTTCCGAATGTACAAATATTTTTCATATATCACGGACACAACTTTTCGATCAATTAAGGAAATTTTATTTATTTGTATCTATAATTTCAAACGCGTAAATATGTTTTATTATAAATGAAATATAGTGATTGAAATACAGTAGAACTTCGTTGAATCAGAACAGAATGTCTACCAGTAGCAGACAGAAATTCTTACAAAGAAAAATCTTGCAAAGTGTATTGTTTCGATTTACATCGCCTCAAAAAAAAAAAAAAAATGAATCATATCGGCGAAAGTATTCCTCTTAATTTTTAAGAAAAGTTTTCCAAAAAAAAACAATGAATTCATCGTGACGATTCACAATCTTTCGAAAGCTCGTTGACGAGGCATCGCATCGACGAGAAAAAACTCGATAAAATTTCCGAACAAAAGCTCTCTTGTGCCTCGCTGGAACTCGCCGAATCCAAGTAGAAAACACACGCCAGATAATCGTTTTCTCTCGAGGCAACAGTGCACCCCTTTGTCGCCGGTGAGCAAGCAAGAACTTTACTATCGGTACTCGACATCGATCGCTTCCACGGCACGCCGATTCGACAGTTCGTACGTCGTTCGTTCAAACACGTGTGTCGGCGTGTCTCCGAGAGCAAAGCACCGGTGAAAAGGCCGGCTACTTTTACTTACGAGCACTAGCCCGTCAGTTTGGCTGTAAATCGCCAATAGAGGCGATTTCTCTAACCGCAATAAGGACGACCGCAAATAGACCGACGCACGCGCTGCTGGCGCACGTGAACTAGACGTTCTACGTTTAGTTCTATGAAACTCGTAAAACCGTATACCGGTGTATACCTACTGGCTTTACAAGCTTCCCGCAAACGCAAGAACCAAAAAAAAAAAAGAAAGACAGAGAAACGTCTCCGAGACTTTGACAGAAAAAATGAGTGTGTCTTTTTTATGCGAGTGTATATATTATATATAGGACGTAGCGTGATACAATGTAATAAGAAATAAGTTGAAAAATCGGATCGATTTTTTTTCGATTTTTGTTCGTGACTTGGTTTTCGAGAGCGTCAGAATTCAGAGAAAGTTGAAGGATTCGTAATGGAGAGAAGGTAGCTTTAACCCCTTGCACTGGCAACTGGTTCGCCATAACGAGTGACCGAACCGTATACAATAATTCGTCGCTTCCTTTTTCATTTCTTTGAACACGTCGGTATGATATCACTGGATAGAAATTATTACGAAGTAATAAACTTATCGTTTGTTTTGCTTACATTTAAATATACTTAAAACTGAGAAAATGTTGCAATTTGGGACAAAAAAAAAAAAAATTCTCGACGCACGTCATTCCAGCGCAAGAGGTTAATTAAAATTTTGAGATTTTTCGTTGCATTTTAATTTGATTGAAGTAATATTTGTGAGGCGTAAAATTGAATATGTGTATTTTTATAATCATTTATAATCCAACGACATTACTATGTTATTTAGATCGTTTTTGTTGAAAGAGAAAAAGGAAGGTACTGATCTCATATTTAGAATGAAATATAGAAGCTCATTTTCAGAAATACCAATTAAGTATGTTTCAAAGACTTGTGAGTCTTGTAGATTACGGATCTTTACGAGAAATTTGAAAATGCGTGCAACAAAGTGTAAGCCGAAGTTTTTCATTTCTTCTGCCGGCAACTTCTCAAATTCGATTCTTTCGAAAACCACGTAACCATGAAAAAAAAAATATTATTCCCATTTATATTTCCTAGAAAGACACACTCTGAATCCACACTAGATTATGCGCGACCTATCCTACATATAAAAAAAAAAAAAAAACAGAACACAAATCTCATTCGACGAGGTTATCCATCCCGCAGATGTATATTAAGAGCACAGCTTTGCTTGGCTTACAGGTCGGTGATCGGGTCTGAGAGGGAAGGAGAGGGGAGATAGAGAATATAGAAAGAGAGAAAGAAAGAAAGAAAGAAAGAAAGAAAGCATTTAGAAGCCGGGGTGCTAGGGCACACACTTGGGTGCTCGGTGAGAGGGGTTGCGAGGTAAGAGGAAAAGAAAAAGTACAAAGAAAAATATAAAAAAAAAAAAAATAAATAAATAATTATATAAAATAAAAAAAGATAAAAAAAAAGGGAGCCCGATTGGTGGTGTCCGGCGTCTAGGTGTTACAATTTGGAACGAAAAGCCGGGAGGATGCTCGAGGTTCAGCGCTCGGATTTTTTAAGAGAGGGAGGAGCCTGCAACCCTCCTACTACCGATTTACTACACCCCGATACGACCGGGGCTTCCGTCTCCGGATGGAAGCCCGCTGAGAAAAGCGTCTCCTTCAATCGAGACGTCCACGTCAAGAGGATCGGTGAGTCCAGGCAATCACACCATAATGGAAAAGAATTGAAACGGTAGCGCAGGAATGGGACGAGTCGGTTTAACGCTGCTTGACTTTTGTCGTGTCTTTTCGAGGATTCAGATTTTATTTAGTTCGAGAGTTTGAACATCTTTAATTTTTTTATTTCTTTTTCCGTGTGGTATTAAAACGAACAGGGAAATAATATTGAAATCAAAAGTATGCATGGCAAAGAATAGTACTGCTAATATTGGAATATAGATATTAATAATATATGAAACATAGTTGAAAAAGAGTTCTTCATAATTTGATATATTTCTGTCCTTTTTTTATTACTTGTTACAATTTAAAGGGTATTGAAAAATATACACGGAAAAAAGTAGAATTTAGTTTGAAAAGAATATCAAGTAGTCCACCATGTGTCTGCAAAGTTAGAAATTTTACACGCAGTTTTTATCGCGTATTGAGATCCATTGAATTTCCCTAGTGTAATTTGTCATTCTCCGAGAGTAGTTTGGACAAGGCCTTCTTGAAAATTTGAATATTGTGATGTTTCAATTGACGACCACGGGAACGAGAAAACGCCAGATTACGGGAACGATTACGTCGACGGGATATGCGCTCTTACGTTTCAGAGAAAATACGACCAGGTCCTAGCGCGATCTCAGATTATGAAAATTATTTGCGTCGAGTCGCTAGTTTCCACGGATTTTCAGACGTTTCTAAGAAACACGCGGCTTCGCTAAAATCGCCACTGCCCTGGAAGGACTTTTTAGAAATGTAAAACCTCCGTCTAATCAGATCAAAAATTTTGTTTCGTCACAAAAATACGAGTTTCTTTCGTTTTATCAGATGAAACGTACGACACGATAGAATTCAGACATTTTTGCTCTTTCAAATGTTTATTATTGAAACGTTTAAGAATATTATTAACTTCTTCCTCGAGAACTTGCTTTGCTCGAAAAAAATGCAAGAGTGCAAAAAATAAAATTGTATCAATTACGGAAAGTACAGCAACAGTTTAAGTGCGCAAATTCATTAAAATTTTATTAAAATTTATTATATTTAATTTGTAATAAAATTACAAATTAGTCGGTTCGTCATTTAAACGGTATTGAAAAAACGTTCGTCATAATAATCGTACTATATTTAGAAAGTATTGATTTGTCGAGGCAAGATTGCAGGTTAATTACATCGAGCGACGTTACTATTTTGCCATGTATAGTCGGACGAATTTACTTCAGATTGGCTAGAACGATGAAACGGCGATAGCAGTAGGGTAATGTCAGTCATCACCGCTTTGCCACGTTTAATTAGAAAAATGATCGTCGAAGAGAAAAGGCATGGCGGCGGTAGCAAAGTACACGAAATTACGAAACAAGAGATTAGATACATCGCGGTAATTAATATCATTAGCTCGGTCGGACGGAGGGTGCAATTTGTTGATCGGCAGGAGGACGAAACCACCTGTCACGACGCGAAAAGCGAAAAGTCAAGCAGCGGGCACCGGCTCGGAACGTGTTCCGCCTAACTTATATACCTAACTGTTCCAAGCTCGAGCTCTCTCTCTCGATATATATTGATGTATAACACATTTAATCAAGTGCCTGGCCGCTGACTAACGGCACGAATAATCGTTACGCTCCGCGATCGATCATCGATCGATCCTCCTTGTGTATGTAATCATTAATAATGTTATCAGTAATGCCATTAATCTCGCGATCTCGCGTAACAATACCTATATTTTTCGTATTTATTTATTTATTTATTTTTCTCTTTTTTTCTTTTTTTTTGCTCTTTCTCTCTCATTCATCACTGAAGAGAATACATCTCGAGACGATTGAAATTTTTCTCCGAGGCCTTGACGATTTAAATTTTTGCAATTTTCTATATACATACACGCGTGTATGTCTGCGAACGATAATTAACAAAATTGTTATTTGAATTATTGATTTGTCTCGTGCTCTTTGTTCCCCCCTTTTTTTTCTTTTTTGTTTAATTTTCTTTTTTTAATGTAATATCTGGGCTCGTAATACGGTATTGGTGTGTGCGCGCTGGACTCAGTCATTCCTCTGTCACCATCAGCTTAATTATTAATTACATTAATAATCTCTTTGTATCCCCCTCCACCCGTTTCTCTCATTCCCCGCTCGAACGTGTCGCGTGGATCGGCGATTCACGCGCGTTCGCCCAGCAATCTGCGCGTTGCAATGCAGTGGCTCTGTGTGTATGTATGTATGTGTGTGTATGTGTGTTTGTGCATTTCGTGTGCGCGTATACGCCGCCGTAATTGCGGCGGTCTGCTTGCCGTATCATCCTCTAACGCACGTGTTAAGCATGTCGGACTAACGAGGGAACACAGGTAACTCGGATAATTCAGCCGCCATCTGAAACTTCGCCATCTGATTCGCAGGCCGGAGTAATTCGTGTGAAACGTGTAATAACGTTGTAATTAATTTCTTTTCTTTTCTTTTCTTTTTTTTTTTCTATGCACTGACTGGAAGTTTCACAAGACTTCTGCAACATTCTTTTCAAAATTTGGCTCTTAATCTTTTGTGAGTTTATAGCGATCCGATATTTCATTCGTAGAATGTTTTTTTTATTTCGATATAGTTCGATAGAAAAATAGGAAAATGGACAGTTTAATTTTTTATTCCGCGCTAAATTCGTGTAATTGATTGTAAAAATGATTATAAAAATTTGTCGATCGTGACTCGAAGCGCCAATTGTCGATCTAATGGAAACATGTGAAAACGATCGGCAGTATTTTAGAAACTGTGTTCCTTTGTACGCTGCTACTTACTTGAGAACAGCTTTGCGAAGATTAACGCGATATTAAAATTCATTTCTATAATTCTAGCAGAGGCTGGCCGCTGCAGCACGAGGCTCGTAAATTACGAACGAGAGTCGCGTGGGAAAGTGAAAACTTTTGAGAAATTTACAGACAATTTACTGCTGTAATTTACGTTGCGTCTTTATTAAATCCGTTCTATAATTTCATACTTTCCTTCGTAATGATACCGCGTCCATATTACGGAAAAATATTCTCAGCTTGAAAAAATGGTAGTTGTAATCTTTCTCTGTTTTATACTTTTTATAATTCAATTTTGAAAATTTCTTTTCTATTTTGAATCTTAAACAGTGATTTCACATATCGTTTTGCATCGATCTATCAAATTCTTCAAAAAAGAAACTGTAGTATATTATTATCGTGCATAAATTATTTTTGAGAGATGATAAATTTTAATTTTGGAATTTTAAGAATTCCTAGTTCTACTAGGTTCTTTTTACAAAGCACCGTACAATATATCCAGATTCTTAAAAAATTTTAAAATATGTTAAAAAGTAGCAAAAATTTTGATTTCTCCTCCATACGGATGTATTTAGAAGAAAGCACGAAATCTCTGAAGAACACTGACTGAACTCTCTGTTTCTTTCTTATTAAATGCAATCGGATCACTGTCGGATCACAGATCGGATCGCGCCCAAATCGCAAAAACGCAACGTGACTCGTAGCTCAAACTTGAGACAACCTTCGATCGATCGGTAACCAAGACTCGGTACAGTCGATTTTAACAACAAGTACAGAAGTACAGAAGCATCGTGGAATGAAGGAAGTCGGCGACTCTGGCAATCAGTGATACAGTGATACAGTAATATCCTACGAATACCGGCGGCGGGAAATTAATGGCTACTAAACAGAGCTAACTACCTTAGGGCCCGGTCGGCGTTATTTTATAGTTGGTATCCGCTGGGTTTTACGATCGTCAGCGCGCCGGCCTGTCGGTCGTCGATTGTAGTTTCTCTGTGGCAAGGTAGCTGTAGAACAGCCAGAGACAAGGGAATAAGCCGTTGATCGTGGTGCAAATAACCGACGTGTCCTCGCAGTTAGCGATGGGCTCGAGTACGTTGCAAGTAAACTCGAACATTGACAAATTCAGTTCGAACCGTCCACGAGTATTTTCGAGTACATTCAGATTCGGACCATCTAAGAGTGTTCCGTGTGAAAAAAATACTTAAATTTTATATATTTTATAGAATCGAACAGGTTTTGTTATAGATCGAATGGGTTCGAAATTGTTCCATTCTGAGAATGGTATTTTCTTCAAGTCACTTACGATAATATTTGTAATCACGAATAAATAAAATAAATATAATCACGGTATTAGTTATACTTTATCGAATATATATTAGTAGGTATTAGTTATACTTATTGCGATATTTACACCAGGGGAAGGGATATTTCCTAAAGCCGGGAACACTACCGAGTTGAAAAGAGGAATAGATTACAAACAGTGGTGCGAATCAAGCAGTTATATAAATTTGGACATCTGCGAGGGTTTTCGTTGTTTATTAACTCGGAACAGGCGATCCTCTTCGTTGTTACTAGGATCGTCAAGGTTGAATATCAACATCGCAAACAAGTGGTCAACGAACCTGTCACCCATTCACTTTTTGCTCGTAATTCTCCTCGTGATACGCAACGAAAAAACGTCTGGCAGCAGAGAAAAAGGGACAAAAAAAAAAACAGACTAAAAGAACGAAAAGAGAAATAGACAGAATAGGCCTGTTTCGTTCGTAGAGAATTACGTCGATGCCGAGACGATCGTATCGGGAGACAATCGGACGGGTTTTGATACAATTACATTTGATAATACGTCGTGACGTGGCTGATTCTTAACGATAGCTCTTAACGGCGTTGGCAAGAGTTTAAATTGCACGGCCGTTACGAGCCGAGACTAACCTAGGCAAATTGGTTATCGCGGCTGTTAGCACCGACAGCGATCTTCTCGGGGGCTTAACGACTCTCGTCTCTCCGTCGTTTGTCCTTTAGCGTTATGGATTTCAATGTTCCTTCGTGCGCTTATTGTACCAGAAAGCGCGAGGGATTTAATCTTCCCAGGCCTTCTTGAGAAGGCGCGTTCTTTCTCTCCCGAGTCGTATTTACCGCGGGATAAATTGAAAATGGAAAAAGAGTCAGAAACAACGTAGTTGTGTACAACTGCGGGGAAGAAAAATGGGAGAAATTTGAAATTATTAGCTTTCAAATGTACTTTGGTCGAATACAATTTTCATCCTCGCAACTCCAATCTTAGTTGATTAAATGATTTTGGTCCTGACAGAAGGTGTAATAATTGGAATAATAAGTTGTAATAATTGGAAGATGTAATAGTGCACTCTATTTTGATGAAATTGCTTGTGTATTGGGTTTCTGTTATTCTTTAAATTATCCAACAAAATTAATCTCTGATATTAGTTCGCAAAAAGGAACTAGAAATTGACTACTTTCGATAAATAATTCACCACGATTTAATTCGATATTATTTCCCAATATTTCCCAATATTTGACAAATGAACTACTCAGAATTAATTTAAAAAAAAAATGAAACAAAAACAATTTTCTCGGAATTACTTCATAAAATAATTCACATTACGTTACAACATCGATTTGCAATTTAAAATTCAAAGTTATTTATCGGATAAAAACCGAAAATTCTTTGGACGATGGCCGTTTTCCCAGGAGGGGAAGGATTTGTCGCGAGCGGCTACTTGTTGCAAGCGGCGCGCGAGGGAATTATTATGCACGGGCACGCACATCGGTTCGTTTGTGCTCCTCCGTGTCCGAGTTCTTCCTCCTTCTGAATGAACAATGCCAAGAATTCCAACTCTCGAGGCTCGGCAGCGAAAGTTACGAGAGGGAGGGGTGGACGACGTTGGATTTTATCAAGCTGGCATCTAAATGCCACGAATCTAATTGTGAGTCGTGCGGTGGAGGACGATTTTGAAGTTCGTTTGCGTCAACCTGACGTGAGCCTGAATTCTCGCTGCTCTACGTAATTCTTACGATTCCCGTGACTCTTTCGTCCCTTTACAACGCTATGCAAATCGAGGAATTACGTATTCATGCGTCTATTTGTATTCGTAACACTTCCTTTTATTTACCGCGCTATCATGTTTTCTTTTTTATTAGGGGAGGGGCTTTCTTGCAGAGACCGTTTACTAACGAAGAATTAATATTCATAAACTGATAAATTGCAAAGCGCAGACCGTCAAATTTCCAGAATTTCTAAATTTTCATCAACGAGTTAATTTCTCATAACAAAGTTCTTCGAAACTTTTGGTCACCGCGACTTTTATCCGCTACGGGAAGTAACATAACCTCTTTAGGACACGTCTCTCTCGATTCTTTGCAATATAAACTAATTGTAAGCTTTCATCCTGTACGATGCTCTCCTTAAAAAAGGAATCAATTACTTTTGAATGTCAGATGTCGAGTAATATCGATTGGATTGGAAATCCGTTTAAGAGCACGAATCTGGTTGTCAATTAGCGTAATTGAAGAAAAGAGTTCGTTAGCCGTCCACGGTCGGCAGTCCTTCTCAATTATAATCTCCTAACATAGTAAACTGTGTCAATCAACAACTAATATCCAATTTCCCAGACGTAGAAACGAATCGAGCAATTCCCTAAAAAGCGAACGCTCGAATGAAAAATCTTCTTTCTTTCCTGTTCTTAGTTTTCCGCGTAGAGTTAGTCGTAGAATTACAATTTTGTCGTGGGAACTGTACATGATCTTGCCACTGTAAAATTATTCGAAAAACGAAAAAATAGTCGAAAGTCTTCTGTCTTCTTTGTTCTAATTTTTCCTCGGAAAAATTAAAATTATTTCTAAAAATGAAGTGACTGAAAGCCTAAAATTTACTCAATCGTCGAAATAATCGAAAGTCTTACTTATTGTGCTGTTTACTCGTCTCCTCTTACAACTTACTTCCGGAATAAGATTGCTCAGGATATATGGTTGGGAAGGGGAGGATTGACGCGTCTTTACGCCGCAGGTTCGTAAAAAGTTTTGAGCACCGTCCGATGCATTAGCGGCTGCACCGTATTTCTTATTATCCGCAGCAAGTTGTACACTCTCTCTCTCTCTCTCTCTCTCTCTCTCTCTCTCTCTCTCTCTTTTTCTCTCTCTTTCTCTCCCTTTCCCCGTGTTTTGCGGTCTCCCCCGGTGTCGTCAATGCGGGCGGTCCTAAGGAGTCAGCCTAGTTGGCCGGTTCGCAGCATTGCGTTCGTGCATGCACCTTGTCGAAGCTTGTTAAGAGGGCCCTTGTGTCGTTCGCGTTAGCTCCAGCCTGGCGGCGTTTCCTGGATCGTCGCGTGCTCGAATCCGCCTTAAACCCGGCACCGCGAGCTGTGCGTGCGTAACGGGGTGCATTACGCCCCGGAGACTTCGCCAGCCTCTTCCGCACTCCGCTAATGAACGTTGAAACAGCGTTGCTTCGATTTGATACGAGATTTTTCCTTTTCTTTTCCTTTTTTTTTTTTTCTTAACGGTTGGATGATCGGTGTTGAAGGTACTGTTATTTATTAAATATTCTAATGTTTGAAAGTTCAAATATATTCAACAATTCTAATTACTGAGTACGTTTTTTTTTTTTTTAATTACGATGTATCTGTGTTTACGTTTATTTTAATCGTGACATTGGGTATATGCTTTTTTTTTAATTTTAAAAAATATCATATAAAATAGTTTTGGAATAATTTAGTTGTTCTTCGTAGTTGAGGTAGTTGTTTTTAAAAATATGTAGATACTTGATACATTTTCTTTGGATTAAAATAAGGACGCTTGTTTCCGGAAGAAAGTAAAAGTAATCTCTCTCTCAGATATTCGGATTCAGAATATTTGAATGATTCAATATTAGCGACAGATACTTTCTAGATCAGTAGATCTAGTTATTTTACGCGTTTGAAAAAAATTTATACTTAATTTATACTATATATTATACTTATTGTTAGATTGTGGATTTTTGTGCAAATTCATGTTTTTGAGAACATAATTAAAAACATAGAATCTTGGTATAAAATTGTTTCATGTACTGAATGGTAGACAAAGCATCTTGTGCTTATTATTCAAATAATTAAAAAGCAAGGATTTAACTTACTTGTATGGAAGTACTAAATTTCTCATAAAATCCTCTTTTATGAGTTAAATGTATCATATTCTATGAAAATTAGATAGAAATATTCGTTAGTTTTCAATTGAAGAAATTAAATTTGATAAAAATAATTTTTTCTAAATTCTCGAAAAGACTAAAGATTAAAGAATTTGAAAAAAAAAATAGTTTACGAAATAAAAAAATTACTTAGCACGGTTAAGAACGATCGTGTGTTACGGTATGAGTGACAGGGATTAAATAATGAAAGGCGATCGCGGAATCGCGTGACGCGGAAGAAACTGAGCGAGGAGATACAGACGTTGATGCACAGACAGTGAAGGACTAGATGACGCTTCGAGTAACTCGACTCAATTAGTTTCGTGACGATAGCGATACGTTTAATTCTATTATTTTTAAAAATTGCGTAATTCTCGTCGAACAAACGCCTCTCTAATTTCACACCGTCTCGAAATAACGGTAACGTATTGAATGAAACAATACCAAAGGAAGAATTCAAAGGAGAGTCAAGTTAAAAATTTTACAGCCGCTAAAAATTAAATCTTGCGACTTAAATTTCATTTCTGTCGTTGGTCTATTTAAATGTTTAACAATCGTATTGTCGTAACGTTTTTAGAAAAAAATCGAAATGATTTTCCATCGAAGACCGAATATTATTGAAACGTTGTAAAAATGATTACATAAATAAAACAGTTGCAAATGTTTATTCATTCACGGGGAAAAACGTAATTAGCCTTGTTAAAACATTTCTTTAATAATATCATTCCTTTATGGGATATTCCAATGAAACACGTTGTGTTATTATGTACTAACATTATTACTGCAATTAATTTTACGTAATAATTTGATATAAGAAAAGAAAAGTCAAAATTTACTGGTAACTGAAACTTTTTCCATTAAACAGTGTTCCCCCATTTCATCATTACTTGCAAGTGTCTGTACGTCGTACTAATGATTTATTAAACCACGAGTTTTTTGTAGCGTTCGATTTAATAGCGTGATTATCTCTCGGTGATAAAAATATCTTTGCGTTATTGATCGCCGTGCCATTAATCACCGGCCTTAATGTCTTACGTAACAAATGTTTCAATTTATACTTAGCCCGACTACTGAAATTAAGATCGGAGTTTCTGCAAGTAATAATCTTGTAGCGAGGTAACAAGAAAGTGAGGAGTACAAATGGCCACCGTTTATTCGATGCCCCGGCCTTCCGCGTTGTCGATCAACCTTATCGTCTCATTCAGTGCAACAACCACTTCCTTATGCCTTCTTCACACTTATCATTTTGCCGCATCGCTTCATAAAATCGAGCGTCGCACAATTTCGCCGCGTTCTTCCATAATTCGAAATATTACCACACGTACGCGTCCGCGTCCATTTTCTTTCTTTTTTTTTTCTCAATGCTCGAGCCTTTATCACGACTATATTCTTTGCGTGCGCGCGCGCGCGTGTGTGTGTATGTAAAATATACGCGACATAGGCAATAAAGCTGCTAGGTAATACCTAAGTGCGGATTATTGCTCATAAATATTCTGACGCTTTAGGCGATTTCTGACTACAATATACGATATTGTCCTAGTGTTTATGTTATAAGTTGACGACAAATCTGACTCCTTGTTGAAACGTCGACACGAGAAAGTGAGAAACTTTGATCGTCTAGCCGATTTTACGAATGTAGGTTTGCTGAAGTTTGACTAGATATTTCGAAGATAATAGGTCGAATAAAGGAAGCTTCACTCCGTTCATAAAATTTTCAGCCATTTTTCCAATATTCCAATTGTATAAATTACAAATGGAGCTTGCACGATTATTTTTTCATTACTTCGAAAAGTGTCCATTTTCTTTTTTCTTTAGCAAATGGTACGCTTTGGCAAATAATTCCCTCGGTGTGTAACGTCGTCCTGTCTGCCCGGTAAATTTTTCCCCCGTTGTCCTGGCCACCCTGTTCCTCCGGCTGATCCGCTTAGATCGGCATCCTCGGTTGCGTGCCAAAGGGTCTTAAGGTAGGCCACGATCAGCTGAAACGAGGAAGTATCCAGTGGACCGGTATCGTTCGAGCCGAGAACGTGGAGGTCGCGCGCGCGAGCATCGCTTTACCGCGTTCGTTCGAAGAACCGCCGGTGAAGGGAAAAGGATAAAATCGCGCCCCGGTGGATACTCTCCGGCGGCGTACGAGCTGGACCGAGCGCGGCTGAAGAAATAGGATAAGGAGACCGTGTAAATGAGACGAATTATGAGAACAGGATTAGCGATATCATCGACGGTGCCTCGGTCTAAAGGCGAGTCCACGATAAATCAGAGACGCACTTGTCCGTCGATTTACACTTTACTGCTTTTTCCACGCAGTAAATAATCTTTCCGTTTGCTCGTGTGGTAGTTTCAGAAAATATATTTTTCTGTGCATCGTGTGCTTCGGTGAGATCTGTATTTAAACGAGTATCCTAGGTTTTGAACCTAGAAAGGGACTTTGTGTTCCTTTTCTTGGTAGTACATGTGAAATAAAATTATTTCTCAATCTTGTTTTATTATAGAGACACATCTGTGCCTATTAAACATCCTAATATAGATTTTTATCCTTAAATTTACTTTAAAAGTGCACAAACGTCCACAATTTTCTCTCGAATATTTTTCTTTTTCCTCTCAATTTCAACGTTTCACCTAAAAAATGTATAAAAATATATCTTCGACTATTTTTCTATTTCCAAGCATGTAAATACATCCTCTTCGATAATTCCAACAGCGGGAATTCCAAAGGGATTTCGTACCGTCGAACCGCTTCGCGATCGCCAGGCCGAACGCGGCCGAACGAAGAGCAAAAAGCGCGATGCAATTTACAGAATTTTATCGGGAGAACCCGTTTCGCGAAACGGACAGCTGGATCACTCTCGTTAAAGTATCGAGCCTGAACCGCGGCCGTTCGTACCTAACGCGCCCAGTGATCCGATCCCGAAGCGCCCCAGTGGCTTTTCATTCGGATCGCATTTCGAAGTTGCGTTACCAGTCAATTTATCACCGCTCAGCCGCTGTCTATGCCCTCGTTACGATTTATCGCGCGACCATTGTATTTATCGTAACGAAAGCGCGCGAATCGAGCCACGATTTATGGTTACATAATCGCTATTTCGGTGATGATTTATCTCGGCCAAATTGGGTTATCGATCGAACGATATACGTCTTGATATATATATTTTTTTTTCTTTTTCGGAATGTCGTTTGAGATTTTTTTTTTTTTATACGTATGAAAATACCGTTTTTTGTAGATGTCAAATCGGTTGGGTTGTGCGAAGGAATGTAAGAAGAAAAGATTTTGTCGACACGTTAATTCTGATTTATGCAATTACATGTACCTATACATAATATATTAATATGTTAATATATATTAACATATACCTATTTCTTAATATCAGCAGAAAACGAACTACTCATTTCGAATGATTTTTTATCCATCGGCCAAGTCATGAAATACTTAAAAAAAAAAAATCAAATAAAATGACTTTATTCAAGCCTGCTTTAAGCGACATCATGCAACGAGACGTTTCATCCATAAACGCAAAAGGGGTTGAAACTAAATCCTTCAGAAAGCATACTAAATGTATTAATTAAAATCCTCGTTTCAAGTTTCCATTTGATCAACTAATCTAATGCCTTCGCCATAACGTGATCCAATCTTGGGAAAAATGGCGGCAGCAATGGCCGGTAAAGGAACGGTTTCGACGACGTTCGCGTCGTAAGAGTATCGTTTACGATTATGCTCGACACCATTCGCTGTTGTAACTGGAGATAGCGAGTGTGTGTCTAAGGAAGTACGTTTAGGTTTGTCCGAGCATGCGTGCAAATCCCGTGGCGAAAAAGCTGTAAAAACGTGTAAAACGGCTGGAATGCACTCGAAATGGTGATTCCGATTTTTTTCTTTTCTTTTTTTTTTTTTTTTTTGAGATTCTCGCGGTATGTCTCTTGGACTGAGTCCGGTGGATATCGCATCGGGGGAAATTATCGTCGTCGTTGCGACGCAGCGTCGCACCGCGCGATTTGTTGCATTCCAATCTGTTACTTCAGCGGGACAGGTTTGTCAGGCTGTAAATCGCATTTTGCATTCATAATTTTTGCGGCACTTTGCTTTTTATCTCGAGACAAGAGAAAGATGGATTCCGGTTATGATTTTGTTTTAACAAGAGTGGAGATAAACGTGGTTTTAACCTTAGAAATTTAAAAAGACTAAAGTTAGATGGAGACGATGCGTCAACAAACTGACGAAAGAATTGAACCGAAGTAGAAGTGTTTTTCTTTAAAATCGTAGCAAATTATTCTCGATGTGAAAGATTCGTTTGTCACAAGTTGGAAATTGTCTCGTAATTAACTGTCCTGTTAACCCCCTGCGCTGGCAACTCGCGGACCATAACGAGTGACCGAACCGTATACAATAATTCGTCACTTTCTTTTTCTTTCGAACTCGGTGTGATATCATTGGAATTCAAAATTATTAAGAAGTAATAAACTTATCGTTTTTTTTGCCTGGGTTACATTTAAATATATTTGAAACTCAGAAAATATTGCATTCTAGCATAAGAGGTTAATTAAATGAACCCATAAACAAAAGCTGGCAGTTTTCAATTCGCCCATATTAGCGATGTGATGAATTATTGTATCAGACGTGAAGAAATATATCAATCGATAAATTAACAGAGAGAATGTCTCATCAGCCATAGTAAAATTTCTTTGCAACAAGCTAAAGAATAGCTTCTTCAATCCAAAGGAGCTATTCGTCACGTTCCTTTAACCCATATTTCTACGACTTTGCAAATTTTTAAAAAACAAGAGAAAAAAATGCCCCTTTAAAGAGACAAACTCTCACATTCTCTCTTCTCTGTTTCGTGGGGACGTTGCGCGTAAGGTACGATGCGACCATCTCTAGCCGTTTTCGTGGTTTCTGCATCGCCATTATAATATAAACGGACAGACAGGGTTCGTTCGGCTCCGCAATTTATATTCATACCTATCGTAACAGTTATCGATCGAATCTGATCGGACGGGAGGGAGAGTTAAATTCATACGTGACCGGGCTCGCGGTAACGATCAGATAACCGGCCAGATATTAATTTATGCCCGTGATCGTCCGTGAAATTACCGTTGCTTTGGTTCGCGCGATGATCCGTACCATCCGGCCAGAGCGTTTTACAGCGTTTACAGCCCTCGAAGCACTGGGTCAGCACCGCTTCGCGATCTTTGACCCTCCCCAGTAAGACGCCACTTGCACTTCCGGCAAATCTTTCCCTTCCCCTCCCTTCCACTTGTTCGCCACTCGATATCCCCCACCCCCCACTACTTAGATCCTTCGAACGTTCCGTGAATCCTCCAAGCACCTGCTGTCCATCTCGCGTAGAGATGGGTTCGAGTGTCTCGCGAGTAGGTTGAAACCCTCGATCGTTGAACTCGAACGGTTCGTAAGCACTCCTCCGATGATACTCGAATTTAAACGGAGGATGTTTCGTGAATATTTCCACGAAAGTGGAATAACATTTCCAGATAGATGGACCGAGTATTTCGCAAATGGGTCGGAAACTTTTAAGACGGGATTTCCTATGAGCGTCAACGACTCAACGTCGATTTTCTACACTTCCGTTTTCAAACGTTGCGTCCGTGTCTGACGAGCCTCTCTCATTTCAAATTAATGCAGCAGATGCAATCACGATAACAGCGACATCACTTTCGTGTTTAATCATTGTGCTTCGTTTTTGGATTCTCTAAACGAAAACAGTATTCTGATTTTTCAAGATTCGCGTAGAATCTATATGTAGAAGCTTCGAATTTCACAAAAATATCGAACTACTTGCGAGTATGCAAACACTCCAAAGTTCAGAATCGTGTATAAAACGAATATATTCACACTAATCGTGTATAAAATGAATACATTCGTTTCGTTGTACATATTCGTGTATCGTTGCTTGTGTAAACGAATATATTCACATAAAATGAAACGTTGAATATCATTCTGTAAAATTATAAAAAATGTAAAAAAAGAAATTAAAAAAAGAAAAGGATACAAACTTTGAACCACTCGCTACTAGTAAATTTTCGAAACTCGAAGATACTCGTTCTAGACTTTGAAAGTTTGTACAAGCGTAACTCGTTGGAACATTTGTGTTTTTACGTGGTATTCGAAATTCGAGTTTGTACACAGCGGTGTCTCGATCCCATTCATACTGCTCGTTTCGAACTCACCCTCCGCTTCGCGTGCCGCGGCTGCCACGGTGAAACGTCAAAGTCAAATTGCAAGCAGGTTTAATTGAACGCAAGAGGTTCATACGATTCCCTCGTCTCGCGACGAGGTGTATCATCGATATTGAGGCGAGAAATCAGCTCGTTAGATGTGGTACGTTATCGGCACGTAGCGTATCGAAACAGTGATTGATGTATTTTCTTTTGACTTCTTCTTCAGCCAGATCCTCGGCGTGATAATTTCCAATCTAACGATGCTCGCGAATTAACCAGCGACGTGTCTCGAATTGCTTTCGTCGCGTGCGAAGAATTTTTAAAATTTTAGAGACTCTTTTCTTTTTTCATTGTTAAATAGGACGATTTGACTTAACAGATTACAATGTATTAATAACTGTTTTAAGACTGTGGGTCTTCCTGTAATTTTATAAACTACGGATTCTTGTATGAATAGAAATTTATTTAAATGTAAGTACTCTTAAGTAAATTTTTTGGAAATGCATAACATCCGCAGACTACTTATCATCATTATGCACAGTTAGTGCAGTAGCAAATTGTAGCTGTAGAAGTTGTTAGTGCTTGTAATATGTAACTTATGATTTGGTAAATTTCAACGATAACATAGACTCATTTCTGTTAAATACTATGTTTCAGTGCAAAAGAGACTAACACGACTCGAATAGAGTTTGAAACTGAGTTAGAAAATAAGTATCAATATTCAATTCAATAAGTCACAAATATTTGTTAAATATCTGTTTCATACATCAACATACCTAATGAGATAATTATTTTTATCGAAGTACCAAGTATCACATCATCGCATTATTCGTAATTTAATACAAAAAGAAAAGTGCTTGTTTTGTTATCCAAAAATTCTATCAATCCAAAATTTTTGTCGTATTTAAGAATTTCTCAACATAAAAAACGCCTCGAAAACCACGTATCTCCCTTCTTCTGAAGTTCACTTCTCCCACTTCTCGAAACTGTAAAAACGTGCAACTTCAAGAAAAGGTGACCGAATTACCAACTTACAATTAGAGATCCATACGGATTCTGTCGTCGACGTAGCCCGTTAGCGACACGAGATCGAGGCAACAATACGTCGAGCAACGCCGACTAATTGGACGTGTATTGCAATCGTTGGCTCGATTTCGAAGGGATTTCGTCGTGTCGCGCGTTGCACGCTCTCGCGCCTGCCGCGGCGCCGATTTCGCACGATCGCCGCTGGACGAACAAAGCCCGTTCCGCGGGATCGAAGTGGTAATTGGTGATTTATTTCCGTTATAAATTTCCCCCGTTCCCTCCGTCCGGGCGTCGGAATGCGGTGAAAAGGGAACGCAAGCGGAATTTATCTAATTACGCTTAACGTGCCCGTGAGCGGGCGCGCGAGGGACACGATCCCCCGGCGTGATAGGATTATAATCGTTCGAAGAAGCAACGAAACGTACGTTTAATACGCGCGTAATTATGAGTCACGAATGCCAGATGGCGAGCGGAGTCGCCGCGTGCACGTACTATTTTCGTGTAATAAAGCGGCAGATCGGTAATAGTACAGCGATGGTTCGTTGCCGATTACGAACCACCGCTCGAGAGCTCGATTTTAAGAGCCCGACATTCTCACGAATCGTTATCTTTCGACGGTTTCAACGACTCGCCGTGCCGCTGTCGCTTTTTCTCACGAACGCGACGACGACGACCGTTCGAGAACAATGACTGGAGCGCAGTTCGAGTGACACGATTATTGTTCGAAGGAATTCGACGTTCTTATTCGGGATCGTTACACACACGTGTGTCGTGCCCCGTGTTCCTTTCGTGTTTGAAACGATCTACCGATATTTACACTACCGTCCATAGAAATATATCTAGACAGGTCTGAATGTACGAAATACACTCTTCAATTTAACTTTGATCTCCGATCTTATTTGGGACAGTCGTACTAGGTGCCAACTATCATACATATGTACACGTAGGAGGATCCTAAAGAAGAACGAAGACGTGGATTTTCATTTAAATGAGAAGGATATCTACTGAGATATTGATAAAAAATGATAAGTAATATTAATTAGTGTAAATAAATAATTAAACGTAGATGAAAATTTATCTGCAGGTACATCTTATTTAATTTGTAGAAATTTGACGTTCGGTTTGTAAAAATTTAATACGGTTTGAAGAAATTTGATGTTCTTATTGGAATTGTTATTTGACGTTTAGATAAGTCCAAATATCACTCTAGTTTCTGGTTTTGTCTTGAACAATCATACACAGTACTAACTAGATACATTAAACGAGAGTCGAGTATTTAAGTATTCAATTAAGATCCTATAAGAGATACGAAACATAATTTTCTGACAATTAGCCAGTGAGGGAGAACGCGCTCAAACCTCTCGAGTTCTGCCAGAAAGTCTAATGGAATTTAAATATTTGATTTGTTTAAATATACTATTTTACTTAATAATCATGAGATTTTATTTGACAACGTTCACGCTATTATCTCCGTATATATAAATTTCACTAAAATTTGCGCACCTCTCGAGCTGCGAAAAACCGAATATCCAAAGATATTCTCGAGGGAATTAAACACGAACGCGAGGCATAATTTTCCGGCAATTATCCACCGGGAGCAAGAGCGCACTCTGACGCGCAATTCGACCGGAAATAATTGTATATCCGAAACCCGGCGCGATGCCTGTCATTACCTCGGCTCGACTTTCCGTGAGCGCGTGTGCACACGCGCAACGACGCATGCGTAAACGCGCGCGCAACATCGCGTGACAGGCCGAAAGTCCCTAGACGACTAACCCTGCAATCTCCGCATCGAAGTCACGTTCGTTAAGTGACCTCGATCATTGTGCCATCAGGCTAATTAGTATGCTGCCGTAACGTCCAGCGAACGTAGATCTGATTGCCGTATCATTAGCGATTATTGCCGAGACAAGAGGCCGATCGTGCGTTCTCTGTATTCCGAAAATTCAACGCAGATGCAGATGCAGCTTGGTATTAATACCGTGAAATTTTCAAGTTTCGCGCCTGCGTTGCATCCTGTGCCTTTGTGCAAATTTATTTTTCGTTGCAAGCTTGGATACACAAATGATACAACGAGGATTTATTTGTACAAATCTACGAGGAACTTGTGAAAACAAAATATCTCGATTTCTTTTAAACAATAATGCCAGATGATAATTCATTTTACGCAAAAGGTAAAGGTCCGAGTTTTGTAAGAAATTTTAGTTATATTTAATTAAATTTCTAATACTGTTTTTCTAACGATCACGTCAGGGCTTTGATATTCGTAAGACTTGGGACTAACTCGATTTTACGTAATAATTTGTCTATCGTTAACTGACACTGTTCGTAAATTGACAAATCACAAATTGTAGACTCTATATTTTGCTTCTATCATTTCTTTTATCGAATAGACTAACAGACTTTAGACAAAATTATATATTGATACTAGTAGCAACAACTCGTTAATAATATTAATTTAATTATACACGAAAATATATATGATTAAAATATAAGTAACCAATATATATATATATATATAATTAACATATAAGTAAAGTAGCCCCATCGATCTTTTAATAATTTTCGAACGTTGTCCCGCGTTAATTTTCGACTATTTCCTCGTGAAGGATTAGCTAAAAGCCGAAATACAAATTGAATGGCCAATTTCCCAATGTCGCTTGAATTTTACGATGTTACGATTCTTTTCGCAATTTTAAGCGTACACATACGGAGGCAGAACACGCTCGAGCGAAGATATTGAGAAACTACGTACTCGATGAATCCTTACCGCGAAGGCCACCGTGTACGTAGCAATCATCGAGGCGTGTGATCAACTTCGTTGGCGCTTAGTGTACGTGCTTTGCATGCCAATACGCGGACACGTTGGTCTCCCATTTCATCTAGCGCATAATGAAGTCATAAAAACTGCAGAAAGAAACGATACTCAACTTTAGTCCCGGGCACTAAAAACTCATGAATATGCGCAGGCACGAGCCGTGAAGAAATTTTCAAAAGTATCGGCGATATACTAAATAGAACGTTTATACCTAGATGTTAGATTCTGAGGAGCCTTTAAAGGCTCCATTCATCGATTACCAATTTTGTCAATTTTGTTATTTTCGAAACTTTCGAAAAATAAATTATTTCCGTGGATTTATTCGTCGTAAGAAGATGATATCAAATATAAAAAAATAGTGTTCGCAATGTCATTATTTCTTTTTTTTTTTTTTTAATTGATAGAGTTGATGAGTATGGTTTTTACGGCTAATTGTAGAAAATTTAAAAGTATGAGAATGCGCAAATATGTTCTGTATGTTACGATATTTCTTTTGACGTGTTAAATACGATATTGCGTGTTTAGATGGTGGAAAATATCACGTATCTCGTGACGCAAATTTTAGAGATTTGATTCCAAGTTCTCAGTGTATCTACCGTACTCGAATCTAATAACAATACCTCGTAACGAAGTGACAGCGACCAAAGCTACTCAACAACCGAAAGAGAAAAAAAACAAGAACGGAAAAAATTATACTCATATTCACCTGCTACATATTTGAAACGTATAATAATAAGTTCGTGATTTTACGAATCCAGGGATGTAATTCCAAATTTCTCGTCTAAATTAAATTGAAAAAAATTAAATCTAGGATAATATCTTCTAAAAAAAGGAAAAGGTGATAGGAACTGAATCTACTCGACAGTCAAAACTAAAAACAAAATTACGCTCATGTTACAAATTACATACTTGGTGCGTACGTTATTGAAGTTAAACGGGTCGCAACGGTAACCAACGAGACTTCGTGAAAGTGAAATCAGTCGAATACAGCGGTTGAGATTAATTTAACATCATATGGTAAATACCATAATTCCTTTCTGGTCTACATCTTATTAAACTAGACCGATATCTTAAAAAAAAAAAAAAGAAAGTCTTGAAAACAATCAACATTCCTGGTGACTTTGCCGTACAGTCAGCCCTGCCCCCCGGTTCGGCCGGTTTACGTAAAAAGCGGTTCGGCCAGATCGAGGTTAAATAATCACGCTATGTAAGAACCGTGGAACGTGGTGAACAAGTAACACTAGTTACGCTAGAAACGAGGGAAATCAATAGACCTGTATCTCCGTGATCCAAAAAAAAAGACTGTTTTATAACAAGGAGTGAAGAGAAATTCTTAATCTGAATCTGTGAAGTTTCCAGTATCTTTTTAATTCGTCAAAATATTAATTGTTTCAAAACTCGATAGGTCGACTGTGTAATTAGATTGTGGATTTTTATACATTATAGAATATAAATGTGAAAATATAAATAAAATATTCGAAACAAGTCTGTCTAATAATTTTGAACGATCGTCGCGAAAATGCGAATTCATGCAAAATTCCATAGTCTAAATATGACAAACAATTTTTATATAACTTCGATAAAAGATTAATGAATATTATAGAAATATTATAGTTTCAAATGTGTCAAGTTCGAAATATTGTTTCTTGATAGTTGTAATTATATACAATTATTTCATATACGCTTATATAGTGTAAATGATCTCTTCATGTCCACATTTAAATAATTAAGTCTTGATCCGTTAGACACTTTTCCAATTCCAATTTAATTTAATCCTCTGACTTGGAATTGATGTTCAATCAATGAAATTAAAATTAATGTAATGAAAAATTTCGAAAAATAATTAAACCACTTTAGTTAAGTGTAAACTGATCTTATTCTCACGCAAGTCAGATAAATTTATTTATCTGTATGTCAAATTGCCACGAGGAACACATAATTTAGCAGTCAAATGTTAAATAATTTAGCAGCCAAAAATTCAATGAAACTTATTATAAAAAAAATATCTCGTTTCGTCTCTCCTCTTCGTCTGTTAATCGCGAATAGGGATAGTCGACGCGAATAAAGGCTCGCAAAAGACGGCTAGAACCGCGTTGAAATTGATTCGGTGGCCATTTAACAATGATTTCCCACGAGAGACTCGCGGGTCCGTGGAAATGGTGCGCTCAGAGCGTTCCAACGGCAAAGTGGCACGGCACCGGTTTAGTAGGCGAACAGAAACGCTAATTCCAACGCGGCCTCGTTCCCGGGGTCCTCTCGAGTGATGACCTCGACGAGATGTTTCCCGGATCCATGGGCGCCGCGTGGTGGTATCTCTTTAACTCGCGAAATATCAACCATCCGATTATTAATCCGTCAACGACTTCCGCTGTGGAATCGACAAAATTCGCGATTATCGGACAGAAATCTTTCAACTGACGAGTTAATTTGCAGTTTTTCTTTTTCGCTGTCTAGAAACGTTGAAAGTTGGAAATATTTTAGTGTTCCAGTAAATACAACGATGAATATTAGACTTGCCATAATTGGAGGATTCCAGAGTTAATTAGCGCGAGTCGTTTTCAATTGAAAATGACTCGAGTCGAACAAACATATTTTTCATGGAATTTTTTAAAATCCCAATTTTAAAAGCGACGCAAAATTTAATCGACAAATCATGAACACCAGAGTATCAGAATTTTTTCACATTTCGTTTAAACTTGAAGAAAGTAACCGACTGAACGCAGCCTTGGGATTAGTAACAACCCTGTGATTTTAAATTTCTCCTTAAAATCCTTTGCGCATTAACAGTTAATGTTAATTTATTGTGTATTAATGTTAATTAAAATCCATTTATATTAGTAAAATACCTCGCTAGTTTCAAAAATTTCTTTTCAAAATCTTTCGCGCATTAACACGGTTGTTTACTCCTCCCGCTAGTTTCGAATTTCTTCTGAAAATCCGATTCGGAGTAACCTAAATTAAACAGTCCCTGGATTTTTCAACGATCAGATCGTAAGTCCGCCAGAAAAATCGCCAGAGCTCGTTTATCCGTCGCGATGCCGGCGCGTATCTTCTAATTACGAGTTAATTTGCGGTTCTGTTCGGGCGCGCGATCTCACCGATACAGGTTGAATCGGTAGGGTACAGTTAGGTGACGCGTTGCTTCCGTTTAAACGGGACGCTAACGGGTGAGAAGAGGAAGAGATTCATTAGGTCAAAGTGGGCGACGAGTTGGTTCAAACCGGCAAATCTCCTGTAACACGCGCGTTGTGAACGCGATTTTTCCAGGGGGCAATTAAGAGTGAGAATTGTGAGAACGTTAGTGTAACACTCGAGGATTTTGAGATACCGTTCCGATACGACACGATCCTGAAACTTGGAACAATTTGCATATAAGAGACGTTAGATGAAGTTAATTGAGACACAATTCGAAGAAATTTAGCTGTTGTATCATTTGCATAACAGCATTATTCACTTGGCATTGGGTATTCAAGTATTTGATCGGTTTTGGGAATTTTGAGATTTGTAGAATTTATGGAACGTAATTAGATCAATCTATAAAACATTTGCGATCTCTTCAGCGGTTACGTTCGTCAAAATATAAAATTGCACAAGCAGATGTTCGTTAAAAATTAAAAACCGCGTTGACCGATTAAATAAAATTTAATTGGACAGATCAATTGATTGAATTGACTCAAGCCAGATCTACGTTGCTCCTAGCTACGCAATTTAATTTCAACTGTTTCCCGAAAGCTCGAAATCACTCCAGAGTGAAATGTCAAAGTTTGTACGGAGGTTTGTACGGAGAGTTCTCCGATTGTCCGACATCATAAAAAACGGCGGCCGTTGTTGGTACGTCAATTAACTTGGAGCGTGGAAAGCGCATCGAGTTATGGTTCTGGTGGAAGGTACGCGCGATCGTGAAAAGGTCACTGGTGCATGATATTTGTTGGGAGCATCGAATGATTGCTCCCAGCTATGCGTTTTGTGTGAACACGCGACGCAGAGGGAAATATTAAACGAGACGCGGGCTACCTTTTGTTCAAACAGCTTCGCGAGGTATTTGAAAATTTTTTTTCGTCTCGTTACACCGCTGAGAAGATTGAGAAATATCAAAGGTAGAGAAATCAGCAGGCTTGGAATTAATCTCTAAATTGTCTTTAAAGTTCTAAATTTCCTATTTCTTCTTTCTTTTGTACCTTAATTTCTTTTTAATTCTCTAATTTTCTAGAGAAAAATAGAAAATTAGAAAAATGCTACCACTTTCTCGTCTCGAAACGAACCGATCGATTAAGTTGGAATATTCCGTCGACGAATGACACGAAGCCTGAAACGTTGAACTCGTGTAGAACTGATTTCCTACGTCCTATCCAATCCGTTGTTGGTTGAAACCGTAGGTTTACAGTAACTCACGTCGAAAAGGTCAAGTTGCGTATATACGTTCGTGTACGAGTTCCAGTTGAATTTTAAATTGAGCCACGATTTCCATTATCCGTCGTGAAAAGTCGGATAACGAAAGTCTCGGTTGATTCAAGAAACAAGTCGATTCGAGTTGAATATTGTGCAGTTGTAAATTTTCAAGCATTGCGCCAAGTGCATGCACTTTTTAACACTCTGATTGCAAGGTTTAATTTCACTTTCGTACTTCGACACGGTTGAGTCTGCATTTGAAAGTGAAGTCGAACCGTGTTTGAAAGTGAAATCAAAGTCGAGAGAGACACTGTTCTTTGTCTCTTCTCTTTCTTTTTCTTTTTTCTTTGTACTATTATCTGCTATCGTTTAATATTTTTCCGAAACTGGAGAAACTGCTTAAAATTTTAAAACAGAAAACTGCAAATGTATTGAACATGATTCGAAGAATACAGTAGAATGATAAATGTAAAGAACAATAATGCTCAGTCTTTTAAATAATATTCTACGTCAACGTTGTCGTATTTTATATCAATGTTACATCTTAAGCAGCAACATTATTACGTTACCAAAGATCAGTATTAGTATTATAAAAATAAATAAATAAAACAAAATAGAAAATGCAGAGAAGCCTAAATTACGTGTGACGTATATTTAGAATGTAGCTAAATCACCGTGTAGAGGTTTAAAAGCGAGCAGTTGTTCATAGAAAGACCAGTCGGATAAGTCACTTTCCAGTTTCACTTTTCATGAACGACCACCAATCGATCAATGGAATTTACAACTGTGACGCTGTTGATCAAGCTTGATGTAAGATGGTAATTAAACAACGTTCGATCGACATGTTACTTGTTCTTTGCAAATGAATTAAATAACTTTGATGTTTTCTATCGAAAAATTGTCTATATATAATATAATTATATAATATAATTGTGTAATAATTAATATATATAATATATATAATTATATATATATATAATATAATATAATTGTATAATAATTAATATAATAATACAATTATATATATTAAAATATTAGAATAATATAATAATATAATTATCAATTAGATTTTCAGTTTCACGTCGTGCTTTGAATATTTGTAATGCTCGTTTTCTTTCTATTTCTTTTTCATCATAATGTAATATATAATTATGTGTCCCTCTATTCATCGTGAATGAATTATATCTGATAGTGACGACAATTTCTATAATCACACTTTTAAAATAACAAATGTCAAGTGACGAACGAATTCGTTGCACAATCGAGTACAATATTTGGTTCGTTTCTAGTATCAATTGCACGAAACAACGGAGGAAAAATATTCGACAAATTTCTCGTCACTTCGATGACTCGTTCTATTAGCAACTAGCCACCTGATCAACCGCTCCGGTCGATCAATCCAGTCTACTTAAAATGCATAAATCGCTAACTCATAAATCGAATAACGCGTCTGTAGAATCCAACCGCTGCTAATGGGCGTCGTTTTCGGACGTTGTCCAATTAAAATTCTGCGACGTGAAGTTGCGGTCGTTAAAACGTGGATCACGTAGAATTCGCGTATTGCTTGTTGCTAGAGAGAGAAGCGAAGAGAGGACAGAACCTTCGTTTACGATGCTTTAGGAATTATGGCTCACGGACGGTTTTATTCTTCGCGCACGATTGCCGGAGTTTAAACTGATTTCGTTCACCAAATAAAATATACTGTATTTCGCGTACTTTGTGCGTTTACGTCTGCCACAAGCGCGTGCAAAAATCCACGATCGAACGTTGAAATCTCTTACTTTCTTATTCGAGCAAAACTTGCTTCAAATGAGATCGATTTTTATTTTTCTTTCTAGCTTTCTAGCTTTCTATTTTTTTAGGGTTGGTTCCTCACGCTGCTGATGTACGATGCGTGCAATAGTTAGAAACAAATGTTCTTGCTAATAATAAAATAAACGTATCTTTTGGATTTTGGTTCGTTCGAAATTTACAGTTCAATGAAATTTGCACATTTACCGTGGAAAATCTCGCAATCTGTCAGATTTATCATCCGATTTATTAATTATACCATTGTCCGGATCGATTCATATTTTCAATTTATTCAACTTGAAAACGCTCGAGTTGTAGAAATTTCGGATCTTTTTTTTTTTTTTTTAACAGAACGACGGTCAGATTAAACGAACGATAATTAATCCGATTTGATGGTTGGCGCGACGATAATCGCGCGGCAATTAGGACGATGCGGAGAGTCGGAAATTACTAGCACGCTCTTTCATAAAAATGGCAGCTAATGCCTGAACGATTTACCGCGAAGGTTAATACGAGAGGGAATTAACAGAGGAGAACTGTGAAGCAACGCATTAGTTTCTCTAGCGTTGCTTAAGCCTTAATTTGTTATTCCCCGCTTTTAATAATCCACGACAGACTTTCCTCTGTCTAGCGTCTTAATGCCGAGAGGATTGAGCTTCGCCGGCTTGGTCGCGAAAGCTTACAGCTTCGTGTTAACGACTTAACAAGACTGTCCCGCTGTTATTTGACAACGTAAACGCGTAATTATTTTAAATGTAACAGAAACGCTGTCTAAATCCGATGCAAGTATATCGAAAGGAATCTTAAAGTAACAGGAAAATAATAATAAATTTAAATAATATTCACAAGGGGGTAGCATGTAACAAAAATGTAAAAAGTATTTGCATATGTTATACTTTCTCAACAAAGTATCAATTTTTGTAGCACGAAGGTTAAATTGAATTGAACACGACACGAAATTTATCATACTCGGATCTAGTTAAGGATTTCGATTGAAATTTAATTGAAAAGTAGTCTATTAACTTTATTTTGTCGATCGTGCTGTAACAAATACAACGGATATGCGAGTACTTTTCACAGCTAAACGACAATAATATTTCGGATAAATAAAATGAAATAATTCCACCAACTACCAACTGCTCCAATCCAGCAGTTTCGTAGTCCGACGAATGCAATAGTAAATCTCCGATTTCGAAAACGAAAAAAAAAAACAGAAAAAAGAAAGAAAAAGAAAAACGTCCGTCGTTAAACACCTCGTTGCGAACGTGACTGTTGCAGGACGTGGAGCACCCCGCGTGACCGCGGCACTCGTAGGAGATGGCGAAGGCCGGCTGATCGCCACCCCGGTGCACAAGGAGAGCATAGCGTCGAGGAGCAAGGAGGACTTGGCACAGGAGGCGGCGCTGGTGCTACAGCAGGCGGAGAGCCTTCACTGCGTGGCGCACGACAACCGACGATTGCCCGGCCGATTCAGCACACTTCCGGCGCGGCGTAACAAGAAGAGGCCGGAACTGCCGCTCGATGTGAGACGCAAGAGCGAGGAACTCGGCGCGACCACGAGCAGCGCGGACCTCGCCGTCGAGGCAACACCGAGGCCGAAGAAGAAGGCACTGGAGCGGAGCGCCAGCGATGCCAGCGCGAGGAAGCAGCTGAGGGGCTCGCTGGCGAAGTTCTTCTCACCCAAGTTAGAGCGCAAACGGAAGCCGGTGGGACGTAGCGCGAGCGACGCGGCCAGCTCGTCGAGGTCTCATCGGAAGAGGAGCGGCAGCGAGAGCGAAGGATCGCATCTCGGCAGTAGCCGCGCGAAGAAGCAGCTGTCGCCGATAATCGAGGCGTCGCCGTCCCACGTCGATCACCAGCCGTTCCATTTCGGTGGCGCGGAGAGACCGGAGATCTCTCGACCGGAGGCGAAGAAGTCGAAGCAAGAGGAGACCGCCGCTGCGAATGTCGAGAGGAGGGTGAGCGAACAAACAGAGCGAACGACAGAGACGACAGAGACGAGAGAGAAGGTTGAGAGAAGGACGGAGGAAGCGAGTCGAATCGGGAAGCCACCAATATCGCCTAGGAGAGAGGGCAAAGGAGTGGTGAGACGCATACCCATCGAGATCGAGGCGGAAGAGGACGAGCAGAGAAGGAGCAAGGAGGAAGTTGCAACAGGGCGGAGGAAGGAGGAGAAGGCGACAAGTCCGACTGCCTCGCCGGTGGCAAAGGACACTGGGGTCGACGAGGTAGACAAGGTCGCCGCGAGTAGCATGCTGCACAGCAGTCGATACGATCTGCAGCAACGAACTGCGAGCGAGGAATCGACGATACACAAGATGATTCATCGATTGTCCAGCGATCGGTCGCCGCCGCCGCAGCTGACAAAAACCATGGTCTCGCCCGGGCCAGGATTCGGTCACAACAACAACCGGCCGTTCTCCTACACCAGACCGAACGAGTCCTGCAGCCCGCTGCTGCCGCCGCCGCCGCCGCCGCAGACCAACGTGATCTACGCTCAGGTGCAGACCGACAAGAAGAAGGCGCAGAGAAGTCACTCGGACAGCGACGAGGGCCTCGGCCTCGAGCGGAAGGACTCGTCGCGCGAGAACAGCCCCGCGGAGAAGGAGTACCGCTGCAGGACGGATTACTCGTACAGCAGCGAGCTGCGCCGCAACAACGAGATCAACGCGTTCAAGTCGAGGTACGAGGAGGACAGGAAGAACAGTAGCGCGCACTTCTCCACCCATTACGCTCCAGCCGGCGCGCTGGACTACGCGAGCAGAAACGCGGACGCGAAACGGCGTCACGAGGTCATCGACGACGTCGACAGACGCCTGTACGACAAGCCGGAAAAGTACACGTCCACGGTGTTCGTCGACACGTCCGGCAGAGGCAGGGCCGACGGCACGGAAGCCCGACAACGGGACGGCAACGAATTCTCCGGCAGGCAGGCCCCGAGCGGAATATCGAACAAAACGTCCGAGCTGAGCGCCAGGCGCGACCTCCTCGAGTCGAGGATCAAGTCGAGGTTGCTGGCCGACGAGATGTTCGCCGCGAAGAACAGCGCGAACGTGCCGATCAAGAAATCCGAGCACGAGATCATCGACAAACCGATCGTCCCCTCGCCGGTCACCCCGAACCGCGTCGCCTCGCCGAAACGCTACATGGATACGTACATCACGGAGACGCGCACCAACAGCAACGGCGAGAAGTACATATTCGAGAAGGAGATACACGAGGACAACGGCAAGGTGTACGGCTACGAGAAGAAGATCACCAACAAGATCCCGTCGGACGGTTACGTGGTCGACGCAAAGCCGAGGGAGGGATACACGGTGGAAACGAGGACGGACAAGTACGGGGACAAGTACATCGTCGAGACGCGTACGCACGAGGGTTACGCGGACGATCTGAAGCCGTTTCTCGGCGACAGGAGTAGAACCAGCCCGGAGGACCACCGGTACCACACGGCCAGAAACACGACCGGCCCTTACGGCAAGTCGTCCGGCTTTCGTCCTTCGGCGGAGGAGAACACGACCGTTACTCGTCACTTCCGGGCCGAACAGTCCAGGGAGAACGACCTTCCCTCGCCGATAATCGCCAGCAAGTTCGCCGCCACGGAGAGGAAGTTCTCCAAGAGCGACGACTTTCTGGACAGGGAGGTTAGACGACCTCCGATGAGAGAGAACGGCTACCTGCCGAAGAAGAAGAGCAACATCGAGTCGATTCGCGGTATGAGCAAGTCGACGCAACGTTTGGACGAGGTGGGTGAGAACTCGCGCGTCAGGGCGCTGAGGAGCGAGTACACGAGCAGATCGCACGAGAATCTGACCAGTAGTCACGCCGATTACGTGAACGCGAGGGACGTGCGCCGGCCGCCGCTACTGGACAGCCCGGCGATGAACGTACGAAAGGAGAGGTCGCCGTTCGCGAAACGACACCTGGACAGCCTGCGCGAGGGCCCGAACGACGACTACGACACGGACATATCGCAGATGACCAGCAGTCAATTGGAGTCCAAGTACTACAAGGAAACTCGCACCACTCAACGGTACACCAGCAGCAAGCATCCGATTCACGATGATTACGACAGTTCTCCGCCGAGGATACGCACTACCGATCGCGGTGGCTACAATTCGAGCAGATACGACTCGGACACCACGGCCAGGGACTCGATCCGCTGCGAGACGACTCGCTACGACGAGACGTCGTCCCGCACGTTGAGGAAGGAACACCGAAAGTTGGACGAGGATCCGAAGAAACCTCTGAGACGGTCACGCAACCGACTGGATTACTTCGACGATTCCGACGCGAGGGAGAGCCCGCGGGCGAAGGCGGGTGTCGTCGGTCGGCTGGAGCCGTTCGACGAGAGTCCCGCCAGGCCGCCGAGAGCGTACCACGATGGCAGCAAGTCTCGGCACACCAGGCAAGAGACCAGAACGCACACGGAGCGGCGACACCGCGAGACGCGACTCAGTGATTCGGATCGGAAGGATCGTCTGGCCGATTCCGGGATCGAGAACGATTACAGGCGGGACTCGCAGGAGGTCGATCGCCGGGAACAGATCGAGTCCGAGGACGAGGGTTTCGTCACGAGGCAATTTATCAAACACGAGAGACGGCACACCGACAGGAGCATGAATCTGACGCCGAACGAGCAACGAAAGTACGATAAATATTCCAACGACGCGGGCAAGTCGCCGCCGGTAACCGCGAAGCCGCCCTCCGGCGCGGACAAGAAGTACGAGAAGAAGGCGGCGAAGAAGAGCGGCACGATGAGCAAGGTGAAGCAGCTGTTCAGCAAGAAGGAGAAAAAGGCCAAGGAAGAGAAGAACAAGAAGAACGCGAGGGGCAGCGGCAGCGGCGCGCTCACCGACGACGAGGTGACGATCAGGTACAAGGAGTACCGGGGCGATCAGCTGAGGAGCGCCAAGAGCGCGCGAGACCTGGGCAGCGACATCAATCAGGTAGGATCTCCTCTCTCGCATCCTTCCAATTTACTTTCAAACGTGTCTTCTTCGCGTTTTTCTAAAAATTTCTCGAAATTCCAAAATGGGGATTTTTAGTAGTTTTGTCGCGTAATCTTAGACGATTGTTGAATTTATTTTGCCCCACGAAAATAAAATTTTTGGGATCTTCGTTGGACGAGAAGTGGAAAGATCATTTTTCTTTCCATTCAATTTTAAAAGTTGAACTCTTTAACGCGTAAATTATCCTCTGGTTCGTGAATCGCGTATGATTCGATTTTTTTAGTTGTTTACGCGAAGGACGTGCAGAACGTATAATCCCTGAATTATTTGTATGTCATATTTAATTGCGTTTTATACGTACGATTACATATTAAATTCAATATCTCATTTTATAATTATACAGTAGTGTATATGTCGCAGTTCGATATTTAATAAAAGTAAATTACAAAAATTGATGGTTGTGATATTTCAAATTGTGACATTATTCTTTTCCAAAATTTTTGGATTTCAAAAACTAAATTAGGACACCCTACATTCCGCAATTATGCGTAATTGCAACATTTTCTAATTGAAAAATTAAAAATTATCTAATTGATTACTCGATGAAATTCGAATAAAATTCACGCACACGCGTACGTACATATTTTGACACATGGTCAATTTAGAATGGTCAATTTTAATCATAAAGTCACAGACATTCCTCCGATGATCCTCGACACTTCCTTATTGTACTCGAGATGCAAACCGTGAAATCTTAATTGCCTCGCGTGAAACGGCACGGAGGAAAAATACGCAGGTTGGATACATAGTAGCCGACGTGGCTATCTTTATATTACATTCTAAAAGACAGAAATCACCGTACGCGGGCCAAGATGAATAGCCAGGGACAGTCGTATAAAGTGTGGCTTTATAAGCTTCTTTTACAACCGTGATCTTCGCGCTTATCCGATCGTCGTGGATCACTGCGAACGGTTCCTTTACGATCGTTCGAACGTAACTTCCGCAATAACGCGTCGAGTGACTGCACTGCCTCGCAGTCGTATCTCTGACGCGCCTCTAATTTTAACGCCAAATGTTTCAAACGTCGCGTCCTATCGATGATCCACGGTGGACTCTGGACAACTAAGGAAGTTTCTAAAACGTTATCAACGCGTGTAAATTGTTTCCTACAGTTTTACCGTCTCTAGGAAACGTATTTGTACCCAATGGAGCTAATAAAATCACAGAAATGGCAAACTGTTAGATACGCTGTAAATATCTGAGATGTGAAAGATTCTCGTCATTTCTGTCGTTTGATAAAATGAAATTCTCCATATTGCATATACGTATCTGAAATAAAAATTGCAGTAAAACAGTCGAACTTGATGCCAAAAATTCAGATTAATAAAAGAACGCAAATATTTCAGAGAAGTTTGTAAAACCATATTCGTATGAATTGCGTTCTTGTTGAAACTACCGAATCGGTTTGTTTGAATGCAACTAATTATATATAAACTACAGGTGCTCACAAAAGTACTCGAATATTGCAATTAAATCCGACTATATCGATCGAAACCAATCCGAAAATGTACATATACAAGTGACAAAACATTCATTACAAAGAAATATTTAACAAAAAAATTAGCATACAGCGATAAGAACAGTCGTCTTGAGCGTACAATAAGAATTAAAGATTCCAATTACGACTGCGGTATATATATTTGTAATTAAATAGATAATAAGTATATTTTCAGATTTGTTTCGAATTTCAAAATCCGCCATGTCGTCGAATGCATCGCAGATACTCCGAAAAGTCTCGAAATTCCATCTAAGAGACTGTCAAACACCGGTGTTCGTGGCCCTCCCTCATTGACGCCGAACATCGGAAGACACTCCTTAATCATCGCCATAAATTACGAAGCAATTCCATTCAGCGCGTTAACCACGCGATTCAATTCACACACCGGTGGCTTCTATGCTTTTCCCGCTGCGGTGGCAGCGCGTTTCATCGCGTCGCTTGGCGAACGCCTGGCAGAGGCGTTGTTCGTTGCGAGCGGCCGAGACCCTTAGAAACCGGAAGCACCCGATAATTGGGATCTCATACCGTTCTCGAGCACACCAGGCTTGCGTCACGCCTAACTGTACACCATACGGTGGAGAGTAACCACACCGGCGGTGTGATGCTATTCAACACAGATTCGCGTTCCCGCCCACGCTGTAGAAACGTGGTTTTTTCTTTTTCTTTTTTCAAAATTTCTCACTCGTTCTTGCAACGCGTTCGCCGAGTAGAAACGATATTGCTGGATACTATTGCGAATCGCAACGATACGTGGAAGCAACGCGGGATAAAACTCCATCTCTGTATCGTTTTCAACTTTCTGTGTTAAATTTACGTCTTTTGGATTTCGTATTTGTTCTGTCGTTAACAAATTTCTTGAGCTTGAATAAATTGATACTGTAGAGTGAGTTGTCCGTGTATCGTATTAAACTTTGTATTATACTTGTGTTCCTTGGATTATTTCTTGAGTCTATTTTCCTGTGGTCAGGTTCGAATGAAATTTCTTCAGTCGTGTGCTAGTAGTATAAGCTGTCTGCGTCAGACTCGTGTTCCTTATATTATTTTCAATCCTGTCGTGTCTCACTCGTCGAATAAATTTGTTGAATCTCAGAAAATTAAAATTAGTAATAATTTATGACACCAGGTGTAACGAATTTTCTATATGTTACTTCTGATTTACTTTTAAACCATCTAAGTTCTACTCTTTGAATTACTTTCAACTCTGTCGTATTGTTTTAGTATTCCACAAGTCAGAAGATATTTTATTTATTTTTGAAACAAAATTTTCTTCGTTTGCAATTTAAATTACATCGCAATGTAATATATCTCATTGAAATATTTTCATCTTCCCCCTTTGATGATCTTCCTCCCAAAGATTCCTCGTCTTTGAAAACAATTAAGAAACAATTTAGGTCATCTTTGGTCTTCGTATTTTATCTTCAAAATACTATTACATTTCGACTGTGTGAAACAACAAATGAAAGCGATCTTTCATTAGTAGAAATACGTACATGTAATACGTAGATATAACGTTTCAATAAGTAGAATATGCACGATATAGTCAGACTTTGCGTCTTAAATACGCTCGACGTGAAAGAAACGGCGCGAATCAGATAATTCCCACGTTGAAATAATTACATACATTTATCAATCCTCTATTCGTTGATAACTTCTGATTTCTGATAATAACGCTGCTCGCTTTAATTCATTTTCATCGATTCAATCGATGATTCATCCACTACGTTCTTATCTCTACTACTTGTTGAATGAACGAAGCTTGCTAAATCGAACCGTACTCGGGGAAATATCGTCGTGGAACACAGATAGAGGGCGATGTTTAGGTCACTTCATCGATATCGAACGCACCTATACCGTCTAAAAGACGCTAATTACTCGTGGTACCAACCTGTTCCCCGACTAAGCGTTGCGTCACGAGATCGCTCAGGCTCGACTTGCGCTGCATTGAAAACATACATACACGGACACATACACGCGCACATACACGACTGAAGTCGCGTATAAACTGCACATTATTCGATCGATTCCGTAATGCTGAAACATGTGAATGATATTTCTTACATACGTTACCCGGTGTATAATTACCGGAGTGTGCTGTCGAGCTATTTATGACTTTGCAGCGAGGCGCCCGATGAAATCCTTATTTACAGGTGAACACGTGACCAAATATCGTGTAATATTCACGCTGCTCTATCGTGAAATTGATTGTAAATCGGTCGGCAAATATTCGTTAACGCCGTGATATTTAATTCGAGCGAGATTGATTGATTTTCTTGGATATTTGCGACATCGTTTCTTGCGCAACATTGTGCAATTGTGCAATTTTGTTTCGAATGCGAACCGCGGTATAACACCACGTAACGCTTCTTAATGTTCGGTAAACGAGTTAATACCGAAAGGTAGTAGTTTATGGTACAACCGTGAGAGAGTGAATAAGTCAAAACTGTCGAATGAAATCATTTTCGTATGACGCTTCACTTTCGAGAAAATCGAATTTTTCAAGTATAGTTAAATTGGTTGAATTGAATCAAACAGCGAGAATACCAAAATTACATTCAGAAATTTATCAAGGCTAATTCGTAATCAAAACCTAACCTAAACCTAACCTAAACCTAACCTAAACCTAAATATTCACAAATATTCACATTTTCTTTTCGAGGATGGTAAAATTTCATTCCACACTTTTCACTTGTTTCTGCACTTAAAATTACTTTCTATCTGAAATTAACCAAATTAAAATATACTTGACAAACTTTCAAATTCTATTCTTTTCAGAACAACGTCCTGAATTAGAGGATGACATTATTCTTACGTTAGATGGATTTATCAAACTTTCTATCACCCAGATATTAATCTGTCGCCAACTTTGTTTCAATAGAATAAAATTTTCGCACTACCTAATTTCTGTTCTACTTTAATATCTCCTCCTTACTTCAATTTTCTACAATACAACCGCTCCATCGTTGTTACTGCGTGAAATCAAACAATCATTCGCTCTCAATTTCTCACAGAATTATTTAATTCGCAGGCCGAGCATACGTTGTCGTTTTATTCTCGTTTGAATATCCAGAAATTAGCCAACGGCTTGATCCAATGTACAATGGAAATTATTTATAAGACGGCGCGTAAACACGATGAAGTCGTACAACGAGACTTACAAAGCAAATGCTGGTAACGGAGCTTTCTCGATGCGTTCAGCTACTTGCACGAAGAATAATGATATAACGCTGAAACGATCATCGACGTAAAAGTCCGGTTGCATTCTCTCGGAAAGTGTGCCCCGCGCTCGAAGATTTATCGAACGTAACATTCAACCCATATGATAAATAATTCGCCGTTTATGATCGCGCCGGGTACATCCGTCTTCCAGATGGAAGTTTGTCCTTCTTGTTGCACCATCGTCCTCTCCCGTTAGCCGAGGATGAAGGTTCATCAAGGTCGTATACCTTGACACGGGGATAGCTTGCCATAAGGTGACAGCTGGCATAACTCCTCGCAACGCGCGAATTATTCGTATTTATTGTTATTAACTGGATAAATTATAGTTGTACATTGTCCCGTTTCCCCGTTCTTTTATTTATTTCTTGATATTTAATTTAATTGAATTTATTCGTTCGACGAGTATAGTTCTCTAGATGTGACGGTAATGGATATATTTATATTTATCCAATAATGAGTTGCCATAAGTTGATGCTTCATATAATTATAGTATTATTATGTATTAAAGAAATTATTTTTGTATTTCTTCGTTTTTCTATTGTTGATTTAATTTAATCTATAATCATTTGCTAACGAATATATGTGGCAAAACTTGTAACTTCAAGCAAAGGGATGTTAATAAACTGCTGTATTTGAAAGAAAGTATATAACAGTACATAAAAGTAAAATAGTTAGATATTCTGCGATTTTAGCATATCAATTTATAAATATTCATTTATCTTTTCTTTACTCAAAAATTACCTCCCCTCCTGAAACTTCATTGTCACTTATTACAAAACGAAGTTTTAATACAGCCTCGTATAGTATAAATATTACAAAATAAATTTTTAATCATAATGCGAAATCATTACTATTATACGATACTAATTAGATTATTACAAATGTAGCATCACTTAACTCAAGTACCTAATTTCGTCTCTTGATTCTCAACAAAGCGAATTCACAGACGGAATTTTTTCCTAGCACGGCTCTCTTAATAAATACCTCCCTTCGCGCTAACTCGTCTCTGGCGAACGCGAAGAGCCTCGATCAATTCTATCATACATCAACTGCAATCGCCAATAACATCTTCTATGAAACCGCGAGCCATTGATGCAATCGGCCATAAACTCGTCGATCGAATTATCCGATCGATCGGGCCGGTGTCGGTACACCTCGCCGAGGTAATTATTTCCACGCAACGAACGGGGGCCGGTGTTACTCGATTCCTCCCCCGACGAATCTCCATCGAGCTGCAGGCGTTGTATTTCGCAAACCAGGATACTCTATCGACGTGTGTTTCTCCGTTGAGAAGATTAATGGATTGAATATAGCGATGGCCATACTCCATGCTCGAGTCGAGGTCGAAAAAAAGAAGAAGAAGAAGAAGAAAAAAAGGAAAGGAAAGAAAAGAAAGAGACGGTGAGAAGCGAACAATACGCGGTGAAAAGAGTGTGGTAAAATCCATTTGCATGGTCCCACGGTGGAAACGAGACGAAGGTTGCGAAACAACGGTTGTTGTTGTAAAAGGTTTCCGCGATCGGAACAGGTGGTTCCACGCGGCGGGAATCACAGCTGCAAACTGAAATTCCCTTTGGTCCGCTGGTAACTGACAATTAATGATCTTGTTTCGCCGTCCAGTGTACCAGGTCTGCCTTGAGATTTTTATCTCCGCCATCTCGCGCGGCCGCGTAATGCGTTTTTCGTGTACGCTTGCTATAATTCAGCCTTGCCTCTCGTCACTCTGCTTTTATTATCCGTTGCACGATATCTGAGCTGGTGGTTGTAATTGGATTGCGTAACGGTTAATTATACGCGACTGGGATACAAACGAGACTTTATCTTACGAGGGTGATTTGATAATTATCTTCTGCAGCGTAGTGATTCTTTTTTTTTTTTTTCTTATCACTGAAAGTGATTTTAGCGGGGGTAACCTAGAAAATCGGGTGCAACGCTGATGCAACGAAAATTAGCGATTGGTTGATTTGGGTCACGTGATTCGTGAGGGGACGTGGCGTAGACCTCGAGTGGGAGTGGCATTGTCTGGTACTGAGCGATCGCGCCTGTAATTTGTTTTCTATCGATTCAAATGTTTGCATATCGATAAAATTTTATGGCAAAAAAGTTGTCTTCATTTCCTAGTTAGGACAGTTGCTTGGGTCATATTGCAGTGTCAATCATTTGCGTCAATTGCATGATGGAATGTTGGTTTTTATCTCGACAGATTGGATCTCAAAGGTTGAAAGTGATGATTTTATCTCGGCGAATTTTTTATCTCGACAGTGTGCTCAAATCAGACTGCAACGAATTGTTCAACTTTTGTTCAAGGTTTGGTTGAAATTTTAGGAAAAATGAGACCTTTTTATTCTTCCTTTAATCTCAATTATAGTCACACCCCACGCAGTTACACAAAAAAACTCTGAAACTTGTTGCAGAAGCATGTACATCTTCCTTCGTACAATCAAAAGATTTATTTCTCGAAAGAGAAAAATAAAAGAATTTGTACAGTACAATTTATACTCATAAGGAAAGTGTTAAATCGTAAGAAAAAACATTTTCTCCCAACAATATTCTCCCACGAAGATAAAGCAAGTGAGCAACAAGCAAGAAAAATTATGTATCGTCGCAGAAAGGAATTTTATAAATTTTACAATTGCACGCAATTGTTGAATCATCCCTCGTAATTTCCACGTTCGTGGAAAATCTCTTTAATCAAGGTGGTAACGACTCGTGCTGCGAGCCACGACATCACTTCGGGAACTGTTTGCCCCCTGGTGAACCGAGTTTATATTGCGATAGATTTTAGTCGTAAGCCGAGTTTGGTTTTGTGGGAAAATTAACGAGCAAACTGCGCCAATTAACGCACGGGATCTTATTAATCGGTACGAGAGAGTTGTTTCGTATCGGTTTTATTCGTCGCGTGTAAGCCACGGGTTTAAACTGGTAGTCTCGGATTAGGAATGCCACTCTTGTTGTTTCGTGCATGGTGAGATTAGTTGAAATTGATAAGCCGAAAGGTTTATCCGATCGTGTTGGCCAGTTGAATAGGTGTAAGTGAGGTATAAATGGACCAGTTTCTTATCTTTTGTCCTTCGATTCTTGGCAAATATGTGTGTAAAACTCGTTTTTTTTTCTTTTTAATTAATGTCTTGAAACTGGCGAACACTGGATCGTCGAGTGCCTTATTAGAGATCAATTTTTTATCTCTATCTCTCCTTTTCTTTTAGATTATACGTCTCGTCGGAATTCAGCCATTTTTATTCCTCATTTTCGAAGTTTCCAAATTTCCAATATTTTACTCCGAAAATCTTTAACTTTATAATTGTGTTTTTAATCCCTCCTCTAATTCTTTTTCCCCCGTACTCCTCGAATTTTTATTTTTCTGCTTCCAATCCGTTACTTATTTCGTCCGAAATAAATAATTCAAGTTTCTACTTTAATTTTCCATTTTAAAGGTTCTTGAATTTCCCAACTTCTCATCGGGAAGTTTGTCTTGCTAAATCCAAAGACTATCCCCGGAATTTTCATACTTCCAATACGTCAAGCTCTCGAGTATTTCCAAATTTCCAATTCCTCGTTTCTCAAACTCTCAGACTTCCGATAGAGCTCCCTTCCGCAATTGGACTCGGAACTCCGAAATCTGCAAACGCGTCAACTGCCACGTCACGCGTGCGTAGAAAGTGGCTTGGGGCAGCGGCAATCAGACGGAATAATCGACGAGGCCGGTGGTCCCCGTGTTTCTCTCCTCGGAAGGAGATTTCTGCCCCAACGGCGTGCACCCCAGCAGGTGACTGCGTATCTCGCGCGCGACGAATTGATCAAGTAGTTCTTAAGTTTAATGCGGCCGTCTGCGGAGCTGCACGCGCTGCGATCGCGTTCAACCTTCCCGTTCAACACCTACGCGCGTGCACGCGTGCGCCACGCCAATAGCATCGCGGCCGATCCACGCCCAGGTGCAAAATGTTCGCGCACCGGCCTGTTTTCGCAATACTTGAAAGCGTGGATAAAGAGGAAAGATGGAACTCGAGGAGAAATATCACGCGAAATTATTCTTTCTTCCCCGGTTCCACTGATGTATAGGGTGGTCACTGAAAGACTTTACAGTTTACAGATACATGTTTTTTCAATTTTTTGTTATTTTATTTGGAAATATAATTAATGGATTTTTTTCAGTATTATTATGTGTGAAAAACAACATCCCTCAAATGAGCAAGCTATGAAAATGAAGAAGTTATGACTTTTTCAAACCCTTCAGTTTTTCAGTGGTCATTATATTGGTTAAGATTCATGAAGATACAAAATATCAACTCTGGAATTTCGACGAGATATAGTTCTATTTTATGTTACTTTCGATAATATTATTGTGAAATTTTTGTTTGAGACATGTAGTACAACTAATTCGTTGGGAGTGAAAGAATTTTACAAGGATTTTTACAAGGATCCAGATAACTTTAACGGGTACATCGACCAAAATAGGATGCTTTGGGATTTTATTTGCGTGTGATTCGCAAAAACCGATTCCATCGTCAAAAATCAGCACACCGTGAATTTACATAGCTTTTAGTTTTTAAAGTCCTGAGCTAAACATATTGGCATCTGTGAACGTTTTAAAATACAAACCACCGGAATTTGCATAAAAGAAAGGGGGATAAACCTGCAACACTGCTCTTGGCCAAATTAATAAATCGATACGATCTCCAGAACGATATTTCCTCACGTCTTCAAAAATTTACAGTCGTTACGTCAAATCTCTAATTATCTCGCCGATACGAGACGAGATTTTTATTAAAAATCACGTCGAGCAAGTAGGTATACGTTCGTGGAAATAATTCGGGAAGAATTTGACATTTACGCGACATTTGCATTTTTGAAAGTTCGTTCTGTCCCGTGTCCGCCTTGACGAACCAATAAAATTCGCTCGGTATCGCGATACATTTCGAACAGCCAGTCGACCGAGGAAGAAAGATCTCTTTGCACGATAGCTGAAAATACATCCGAACACGAGCTGGCCGCTCCGTGTCGACGAATCTCGAAAGAGGTCTGACAACGAGATACCTGAGCCTGCTGGTAGCCAATGACCTGTTGACAGGTCAACTATGGACATTCGATGCCCCAACGTGGTTCATATTTTTAATATAAAAAGAATCTAAACCGATTAGCTAATTATCCCAATTTTGATTAAATTAGTCACGGTGAACTACGCTGCTTTATAAATTAAGCAACAGACGCAGGAAAATGAGTTTGAGAATTTTCCTGGAATTTGTGCGTGTGTCGATAAATAAATTTGCGGAAACAACATTACCAATCGCGTAGGTAGATAATAAAATTTTAGAGAAAGCGCAGTTTGATTCAATCATATCTAAATTATTAGATTTATTGGAGAAAGATGCTAAATGATAATTCAAAAATCCTCTTCAATTAAATATTCTAAAAGTAACTCGTCTAACTCGTTATTCTCGTTTTTATTGTTTTATTTTTACACGACACCGAATGTTACGTACTTTTGTGTAAAATTTTTTTGGAGGAATCCTTGCAAAATTACTCAAAATGGTGACTGTGACAGTAGGAGGCGGCTCCGTTTTTACAAATATTTTATTTCATCCTGCCATGAAAAAAAATAATAATACTTTTGCAAACTAAACATGTCGCACACACGTACAATTTAAATAAAAAATAAAATTAATGTTCAAATCATGGCAAGGGGCTGACAATTAATTCTCAAAGTTCGCTTCTCAACGTGTACCGCGAGTTGAGTTCATTCGGTTCAACGTCGAGCACTCCCGAAAGGTAGCAAAGTCGAAATTAATCCCGTGCACAAGGCGGAACGCGTTAATTGTTCGTTCCTCGGGGAAAAACGGCACGAACGCGGCAAGGGTACCGGGAATCCGAGCGTGCGGCAGGCGAAATCACTGAACGGTGGTGACCTGCGGCCACGGACATTCCGCGGCGAGCAGATTCCATGGAAACTCAGCCAGCATCCGCGCGCGCGTGCATGCATATGCAGGGCGTGTCTATCTCGCCGCGACTATTCCACGTAGCGAGATGCATGGTGGAAAAAATTTATCGCCACCGAGTGATCGCGATAATTCCTCACTATGCGCGCGCGCGCGCGTGTATGTGTGTGTGTGTTTAACCTTGCAGGACGCGTAACAGCTGGATCAGAAGGCGACACTGATCGACTTGCGCAACGCGACTCGATGTTACATCAACGTGCGAGTTATTTCTGTGGGTCGCTCGTTCGGCAAATCTCGAATTTGTTCACCCTTTGGAAAAGAAGAAAACTCTTTGGAAAAGAGTGAATTTTATAGTAAATTACGGAGACTTCTTGTTGGTAGATTTAAATTTCGAAACTTCTCCAATTTTGTAACCTTCAATTTTCAATTTCGTTGGCTTTCGCATTTTGCGATTTTCGTTTCGTCTCTAAAATCCGTGTTTCACGTCTCTACATTCTCCCACTTTGACAAACCTTCGAGTTTCAAACTCTCCACTTTCATAGCTCTCGAGCTTATAATTCTCTGATCTTTGAAAAAATTCCTCCTTTATTCTCGTAAAGATCCACCGATGTTCAACCATGTCCCACGCTTTATAGCAAACCTAGAGTATTATAAATTGGCAATTCAATATGCACAAATAGTAAATAGTTTTTTACGCGTACAATGTAAACAAGGACGCCTGATCTCAATTCTGGGTTATGCTCTGCGTGCAATTAACTACGTATCAGACGTAGCAGAGACGATCCAGACCTTTAATTACCAGCTTCATAAATCAGCTTCAGAACGTAAAACCAGTATCGCGGTGAATAATGATTTGGAAATGTAACCGCATGCCAGATAGAAATTATTAAAGAAGAAATTATATGTATATGTCTGTATGTTGCTCGCTTACAGGAGTAATAGAAACTCCACCGTTCGTTTATTGCCTCACGTTTTAGAAATAATGGTGACCGAAGATAGCGCGAGTCGTTAACTCTTGGACGAGCTATTTTCCCAATCACACTGTTTCAGTCGCTGACAGAACTTTCCACGACATGCCGCAATGGCTCAAACGAACCGCGGTAGGTAAGTTTCATAACTATCGCCAAGAGACGCTCAGCATGTGGTCCGCGCTGCTTTGATAACGTTTGCGCAACATTTCTTAATTACTTTAGCTTTGCTTGATTGATCGTCCAGAGAGATTTTTCCCTTCATCCACGGTATAAGTTATTTCGCCTCTGAGAAGAATTCGATCAATTTTTCACCTTACGCGTTTGAGCGTTACTGCGTAGTAATCTTTCATTTTGCAGATCTTCGATTTATCTCGAACTCGCGAGTTTTCCATGTGACAAGTACGTACATTTCTAAATCGTTAGATTCTATTTTTCTAATTTTCTAGTTCTGCTTCACATATATATATTTCGTAGTATTAAACTATAGCTCTAGATATATTCGTCCAGCTGAGAAATCTCTGACGCACACGTTGAGATGCTGGAAATCATAGCCACTCCTATCAACGTTAATTTCTTTCCTTTAAAATACACTGTCCGTCCTAAAAAATTCAACCTGTATAAAATTGAACGCAACGGGTGAAAGTCGAAAGAACGGAAAAAACGTTTCGATTTTCGTCTAGTCGAAAAAGTCTGCAACTACGCACGCTGACTCGTATTGGAAATCCCATACGTTTCTAGACGTATTCCACGCGACGCGTGCGATCGTGCGCGCTAAAGTCGCGCGGTGAACCCGCACGCTGAAAGGATCAGTCTGTTCCGAGGGAGATCTCCGGTATGCAGGGCCCACACCTCCTCAGCATTGCACCCACAGGCTGACCTACACGCGAACGCGCAGCCGTGTTGCGCACCACGAGCCACGAGCTCTCGTATCCCGTTTCCATCGAAAGTTCACACTAATGGCATTTGCTGTACCGCCGTACCGACGTACGGGATTATTACGATTTATTAGCTCACCTATCACGGCCCTGTTTCGCGGTTCTGCACCGCGATGCGATTAGGGATTATTATTGCAATTTATTCGTTAAATGAATTCATTGTTGAACGGACGATCGATTGCCTTCAACGTTCCGATCGTATCTTTTTGAATCAGGTTTTGAAAGAGTTTGATGGAACAATGTACGACATGAGAGGAATTACGAGGAAAGGGAGAATTTAGATACGCGTTTGTTAGGAGGCTAATTTCTAAACAAAATTTTTACGAAATATATAACTTGTCGATGTACGTTACAAAAATTTACAAATGTATCCGAAAAAAAATTAGTGTCTTCTGCAATTAAATTATTTCTCACTGCAGCGAATTTAATGAAAATTTCTTAGAGGAAATTTCGTAATTATTGTTACACAGAGATCATAAGAGACTTCGTAATCACTGTAACATTTCTATATATATCACATGTATTTTGTAGAATTTTGTATTTCAAGTTCATGTTTTCGAGAATGTGATTCAACGAAATAGAACTTGGATCGATGGAAAATAGCCTTGTTTATTAAATACTATAAAAAGTGTTGTGCTTTGCAGATTTTAGATAGCTTTCCGCATTACCTGCACTTCGAACAATTTCAACGCTTCAAAATTTCTTTTAAAATAACTAGATTATCACTACTTCAAAATATTACTACTACTTCTTTAATACTTGAATTATTACAAAGTAGCAAAGAAGTGAAGAGATATTGAAAATTACCTACTCGTTCCGATGCTTCGTTGAGTCAAACAAATTTCAATCTCTCGATTTCATTCTATCGACGGAAACCTCTCTGTCTCTGTCTCTGGCAACAACCTAATAGTATAATAATCGTAATCAACGATCAACGTAACACGATTGCGATCGGAACTCCACGCATCAGAATTTATCTGCACGATTGCAATCGCCCTGTAATTTATCGTGCGATCTAAACGCGTGTCAAAACTTCGAGAAAATGAAGGAGTCGAGTTTCCCAGGCTGGCGAGTGGGGGGAGGGGGTGGATCCGCGACGCGAGAAAAGGCTGACGAAGCCGGAGCGAGACGAATCTGGCTCGCATCTCTCTTCGGGGCTATCAACGGTACACCGTAGCAGGATGTTACACGAGCGGACTGCTTTCGCCCAGAAACACAAAAGGGAGGAAGAAAGATGCAAAAGCTGCAACGGGCATTATGCCGATCTCTCGCGTCGGAGAAGGTTTCCGCGATGGCATGCCGTGGCGTAGAGAGCGCAAACACCGGTGTATCTCGTGCCTGGCCTCCGAGAGGAAGGAGGGCCTTCGAGTAGAGCTCTCGAGATATCAATAAATAACTTATCTGGCAATATTATCTCAACGGTTTTATGCCTCGTGAAACGGGGAATGCGATCCAATTCTTACGTGAGCTCGAGAACCTCTCTTTCCCTTAGCGTCGAGCGTCGCCGACCAATCATCGCTGGCCTCGTGTCAATGGCGCTGCGAGTGATACGTCTGCCATAAAGCACCGACGTGCTCGGCACTTTAGTGCATTTCCGCGTCTATTGATTTAACTACGTGGACAGGTATGATTTTGTTTTCCTCCTGCTTGCAGATCTATTTTTGCGCGATGGTTTCGTAAAATCATCTACGTTGAGATTTTCTTGAGCTGCATTTCGCTCGAAAATTCTGCTCTCCTTCGTTTGTGTCGCCATTTGTATCTTCTTCGTTGAATCTGTTTCAGCTTTTGTTTGTTCTCGTACAATTCTGATTGTGAGTGATATTGTTGATAAGAACAAAATCAACGACTAGTAAGAATTTTTTTTACAGTTGTTGAGGACAATTAATTAGTCAGTGAAATATCACAGTATATAATTCTATCACTATTCTTGGAAATGTTTAATAAACGGTAAATTATTATTATCATTTCATAATAATTTTATACAACTGTGATGCACTATAATTATCACCACGATCGTACATATCTCAACGTTTCATTCGTATCGAATTTGCGAAAAATTCACGAAACTTTTGCACCTATTTCGACAACGTAGATCGAGTTAAACAAAATCCTCGATCGTTCATCCTCAAATTTCGCCAGCCGTTTCGTTTCTCGGGTGTAACGTACATAAACGAGATTCGCGTTAGGCACAACAGATCTAGTATATTCTTAAACAACTCGAGTTTGAAAGTTTGAACGTAAAACATGGTTTACGAAGCGGCTCGTGCTTCCTCGCGTGTTTCCACCAGATGTCTTCCTTATTGACTGCAGAATCATGGGATGTAATTAACTGCGAGCAAACATGAGAACGTGATAAAATAGATATTCGTCTGGTTTTACGAGAAACGTGGTTTAATAGCTCGGAGTTGTTCGCGTGTAATTCGTCGTTAGAGACGTGTTAATCGCGCGTATTGCCACCCATAAACTTCCCGGTTGCTTTTTACATTGCGCTTATAGTCATTGAGCGGATGGTATCTCGAACGGAGTGAGCTCGGTCGCATGCATAAGCGACAGGTTTACAAGCTTTCTTGCTCACGGTTCTCATTCTGAACGAATAATACGTGCGTGCGTGTTTCGTCTAGCGATATTTCAATTTAGGCGTTTCATTTCGGCGGAGTTAACTCGCGTTGGAGGAAAGTTTCGAAGGGCGTTCTTCGGAAAAATATAACAGACTCATTCGCGTTGCGACTATCGAGAATTCAAATTATCACAATAATCGTAATGTAAATAAATTTGCGAATATTTTGAACTTTTATAGTGTTGCTTCGAGCTTTTTCGGAATTTGCGTGAATTAAAAGATTTCGACCATAATTCGATAAAATGGTATATGACGGTACTTTGTTCTTAGAGTGATAATCATCGAAATTAATTGTCTGATATTTTTTTACTAACAATTTGTTGATAAGAACAAAATAATTAGAGAATAAAAAAGTGCACGAAGGCAAGGAAAGGAATGCAAATTAAATACTTTGATAATTAATGTACTTTATTGTCAGAACTCGTTTACGCTTTTTTAAGATCTTTAACTTAAAGAAAAATTCAATATTCTGAAAGAAACGAAGGAGTAATTCTAATTCAACGGCCAGAGGTCACAAGTTAGCACTCGGATCGAAAAATGAAAGTTACGGCATGGCAGTGTGAAAAACTGGAAATATAATTAAAATTTTTAATTCAAAATTGTCGAAACAAAAATTTTCTCGAATAATAAACTACTCTTTGATTTAAAGAAAAATTCAATTTTCCAAAAAAGTAAAAAAATATAGAAATCTCCGAATAATTCTGATGTTCGCTGATTCTCTCCTCTCTGCTAAAAATTTTTCATTTCTGCATTATAGCAGTTCATACTCAGATAAATGAATTCAACCAGACAGAGCTCGTTTAATCGGATACCGACTTGCGCAATTATAATCAACCAAATGGAATTCCACTGTACGAGCGCGCGTAAATAAATCTAAAGTGACAAAAACCGACGAAACGGGATCGTAAAACGCCTCCTACGTGGCCCGTTTATGCAAATTCGACGTTTTGAATCGGCAGGACTCGGCGCCGATCTTATTTGGCGAGGCGGATCGCTACTTGTCGCGTCATTACGCCCCGTAACGGTATACACGGCGCGCATCGGTAAGTCGTCCGAGTTTACGCGCTGCCGTCCCCGTAAAAAACCGCTCGCGCGCAAGCCCGCGAAGGCGTGGAAAAGCGTTGGATCGCGGACGCGCGTTGAATATGTAAATGGCGAGAGCTGAAAACGGAGCGAGAGGGCGGAGAACGTCCGCAGAAATTGGAAAGCGCGACAGTTGGATCGCCGCGGACTCGCGCTTCTACGCGCCTCTACACACGCCGGAACAAATCCGCCGGTGATACGACACCGCGCGAGAGCAGATTGATCGCGCCCACGCGATACACCTACACCCGAAACCTACGTGGATGAAAGCGGAGAGTTTTCAGTTGCCTCGCGTTGCTCCGGAATACGGGCTATCGGTGAAAGAAAAAAAAAAAAGAAAAAAAAAAGACAGTTTCCAAGTTCGATATCTTGCACTTTTGTTCTGATTACAGAAGTATGCGTTGGTATTTTTCCAGTTCGAGAAATGATCAAATTGTCGATATTGCTTTGTAAAAAAAAATCACACGACTATCTATGATTTTAATCTCGTTTGGAGTCAAATGTCTATGACTTCTCGAAAAATTACGTTCGTCGCTAGATCCATCCAGTTGGTTTTGAAGATTGACATTTTTCTTTTACAATGATCCTTTGAAACTTGCTGTATGATTTTCTTTTTTTTCATTGAACTTTAAAAATTAGAGTTGGACGACGAAATAATTCTTAACACTGCAGCGTTCAAAGTTTGATAAAATGATAAAAAAAATCAAAGTTTTAAGACCTTGAGGAAATTTCAGTCTTTGAATTAATAATGGATCTAGTCGTGAAAATAATGTTTAAATATTGTCAGTATAATTCCTAGCTGAAAACCGGTGTTTTCAAGCGAAGGCCATTTATTTCCAACATAAAACAGGTCTCTGGATCTAAAGAACCATTTAAATCTTCATTACGATTTGAATCCATTACAAAAGTCGAAATCTACGAGTTTTACTTAGAACCGGGATTAATAAAGCCTTCAAAATGAACTATAATACCGAGGAAGTCTCGTCTATCGCGAGACTGCAGGTCAGTAAATTACATTAATAAATGCAGCGAGAATTCTCGGTAGAAGACGCAGAACGAAGATTTCCCTCCGCGTACGTAGCGTAGGCAACACGATCCCGTGCTGATTACCGTGCTAGTTAGAAGCAATTAATTACGAGAACGAGCGATTAATGATCCTCGTTTAAGCGAACCGCGAGTGAAAAATTGCCCTCTCGAGCGAACCGATCGAACACCGCTTTCGCAGATGAATTTTCGCGCGATCGCGCTTCGACGCGCGTGAACGTTTTTATTTCCATCGTAAGTAGCGTAATCTGTTTTGTGAATTCAGAGGAATGATACTTGCACCGTTGGAAAGGAAATGCAAATGATCGTTCGACCTTTCCAAACCGCGTTTATTAAATTTCTCGCCTTAGTTTAAATTACTACAAGGCGCCTATATTGATTCTTTCAAGACCGAATATCCAAAGGAAATTGTTTAAATATGAATGGTAAAAAGTTACTTAAAAAATAAAATAAGATACAAATTTGTCATCAATTTTCGTACATTTATCGTTTAGTTCGTTACTGACTTTTGTAATATAATTTTTAGTTTCAAGTTAAGAATAAATTTGTCTTGTTATTTTATTGCATGGTGCATTCTCAGTTGCAAATATTAAAAAAAAAAAAACTAGGATTAATAAAAGAACTAAAACCTCAATGGAGTTAAATCTTACAAGGCTATATAGTCAATCACACAAATTTATACACATTTGACAAATTTCAAATATTTAAAACAGATAACAAAGAGTTTTGTGTTTCCTATATTTTAATTAATTTGTTAATTTAAAATGGACCAATTCTAGTTCAGCAATAAATAAAATGGTGCTTGTGCAATGTTTAAAATCTTTCTTTTTCCTTAAATATTTGAAATTTGACGAGTGACGAGTATAGTTATACCTTGCAAACTTCGATACGCGAAATTAACGAGATAGTCAAGTTACAATCGATAAAAGAAACGAGCAGCCGCGGAATAAGTCAGCGCCGTTTATTGTCTAAAATTGGAACGTGTCGTCATTCTCGAAGAACAAACAAATTATTTATTACTAATTAGTGAATAATCAGTAGCAGCAAAATATTTAAAATCCTTTCTTCTCCCAAGATCAGTAATAATTTGACTTTTCATGTAAAGAAATATTGTTTATTTTCAACGAAATAAACTTTGTCTCATCCTCTGACGATTATAAAACGATCATTCCAACATTTCAATCAAGAGCATAAAATACACAGATTTCTGACGAGAGACACAAATAATCACGATCGATATTAAACGAGCGATAACCACGAGGAGGATAATAATAAACCAGCGCTTATCCCATTCATTAATGTCTCTGAAATTGGTACGAGCGTGTCGCCACGGTCCTCGATAGAAAGGAGGATTATGGGGCAAACGTAGAGACAAGAGCGAGGAGCATTCATAAAAGGATACGAAGACTCGCAGATGCACGATCGATATTGGCCCCGGTGTGTAATTGACCCTAGCCAGAGATGGATCGCAAGCGCCGGCTACGATGAAAGAAGCAATTAAACTCGCCGCGTAACACACTTTCCGAATACGGTGCCGAAGGCCTCGTGCTCGGAATTGTTTACGCGGCTCCAGCCAGCCGCAAGGTTCCTGGCCATCTTGAGCCAGGTTGCATCAATGAACAGGCATTTTGTTCGAGCTTAGGCAAACGGAGGCGGCGCGACGAGGTCGGGACGGGTCCAGTTGAGAAACTGACTGCTCCGCGTCGTTGATCATTGATCGTCAATTTTTGTCTCTGAGCCTTTGTGCTCTCGCTGCAGAGAGATCGACCAACATTTTCAAGAAAGAATTTGACACAAACAGTAATTAACCTGCCGTCTCGTAACGTTTCGAAATCGAAACTGAAAATAAACTATCAATCCTTGTGTTAAAAATTTGAATTCCTTAAATTGAGGATCAGATACGTGTGTTGTATCTCAATGTTTTATACCTGATGTGAAAACTTGGAGTAAGTAGTTTTTACCTAAAAAGGGTTTTATTTCGAAAGACAGAATACTAATGACATAATTCCTTGATAAAGTAGAAATTTAGTTAATTGACAATAATCAACGAACTAACAAGTTACAGACTGTCAATTCTGTACTTCTCTTTCGTAATAGCCTTTGAATATCAAGCCAGACTAAATTTAACGAATTTAAAAAAATTTCTACAAAAACTCGCAAATTAACTGTCTAGAGTGAACCACTCTAATGATTCTAGACTTCAGACTTTAAAAAAATCAATATCCGTTTCGAAGAACCGTTCCTTGTTTTACCTGCTCTAGTCTACACGTAACCTAATATAACCGAAAATTTATTACCGCTGGTTTTCTCTACGTTCGAAGCAAAAATAGAAAAAACAGAAAAAGAAAGAAACAACAGAAAAAGCAAAAGATTCAACGGGAGACAGCATTAAAAGTCGTTCGACCGGCGCCGTTCAATGAAAATAACACGAGGCAATTGAGGATGCAGAGTCCATTGAATAATCCTGGGTGCAATTACGATAATCGGTGTCGCTGTTGCATGCGTCTTTAGCCGATTATCGTCGTTGGTATCGATAGGAGGGAGCGAGGGAGACGAACCGATCGAAAGGATGAAACTGTCGTGGCGAGTGACTATCCGTCTTCTTCCACCAACCAATCCATACCAAGTTTGTATCGGTACCACCTGAACGGTCGAGAAGGGAGAAGGTCGAGACGACTGGTTATGTAATTAGCCGAGGGAACGTTACGTCGGTTAGAACGAACCGTGTGCTATCGTGTGGGTGGTCCACAGGCAGCGCTGGCAAACGGTGGCACAATACCAGTCGTATACATTACACGTCGATACTCGCGATCGACGGGTAACCTATTACTCACCATGCTCCCTGTATTTTCCGTCTGTGGCATTCGGTACACCACATCTAACGCACGCGAGAAAGAAAACAGTTTTTCCTCCCCCCGCCCTCCTCGGATAGAGTGTCAGAGTCTGAAACCGAAGAAACTGAAACAAAGGAAACACGTTTCAACGATATTATCCACGCTCCGTTCAGGAACGTTTGAAATAGTCGGGCCAAGTGTCAAGGCGAGATAATTGCGGCCGATACGTGTGAAACGTTAATTGCGGAGGCTGAGCTATTCTTGGAGCAGGTTGGGAAAGCTTCCAGGGGATTGGGAAATTTCGTCTCTCCAGACTGCGGACTTTTATGGAATTTAAATATTTATTTCGCGTTGGACGAAGGAACGGAGTGTGGTAGAAATATGCTTGGTCTGGCAATACCTTCTATCTTGGACATTTGACAAGTATATTAGGCCGAGTATATCGAGTCAAAGTAATTAGAATTTTGTAAAAGTGTATATATGCCTGTTGATATCTTACAATTTTATAGACTCACAATCCTTTTAATATTGATAGAACAAGACGTTTCATCTTATTTCTTATTACTTTCTCCCGGAAATGCATCAAGGTAGTAAGAAAATTCAAAATGTATCTTTAGTTGCCGTCGATAACTCGAACACGTAAAATGTAAAGATCATCTTTTCTTTCTTACACTAAAATAAATTGCCCCCCAAAAATAATACGGATAAATTAACAAACAAATTAAATGAACTTTGCTCTTTATCACGTTCCAAAGGAACAAAAGTTCCCCCCTCGCAGAAGAAAGCTTTTGTTAGCGAATCGTAAAGACGAAAACGAACAAAACCATCGATAGTTCCGCGACGATCCGTGTGAAACGTCGTCATACCGAGAGAGACACAGAGCGATCTATTTGCAGATTTGCCACCGATCGCCAAACGAACGAACACGTAGCGAGATTACGTCGTCAGCAAGAGGGGCACATATCAAAGTGCGCGCGGCGAGACACCGGCGCGAGTTAATAAAATCACAGCGAGTCGCCGCGGCGACCTTGCCGCTGCTGGACAAGCTTCAAGCAGCTGATCGTTATAATCGATAGCGTAGCCCCCAAGTATGCAAAATACGCGGGCAATCTCTTCTGCGAAACTGGCACTGGAGAACGCGGCGAGGTCGCGGGCAAAAGAAACGCGAGCCAACAACGAGCCACTAGTTGCCATGGACGTGCGAGAATTCAATGCTCGTTTCGTATGGGGGGCAGATAATGCGGCAAGGCCGCAAGGACGACTTGACGAGCTTAACCGGGATAAATTTAACGAACGCGCTTGTCTCGATACCGATGTCTTGCCGATCGGCTATAATTACACAACTGTAAATTGTGCGGTGTGTAATTATTGGAGTGTAATTGGACCGTTGCAATTTAAAATCCATGGATGCATATGAGTATCTTCGTGCAAATGGTAAACAATGATCTTTAGTGGGAAAGGAAAGTTTAAAGTTTTAAGACACTTATTATTGGAATATATTCAAAAAAAATACAATACCATTCTGAATATTAATCCTCGAATGGTGTCGTTGGATTTTTACGCAATCCGTAGTAATTGGCAAGTATGTTGAATTACTAAAATCTTTGATATTTAATTGAATTAAAAATTTCAAAATTAATTGAATAATTTGGCCAATGTTACCAGTTAAGGGTTAAAAATAAAAGATGTCCCTGTAAGAAGATTTAAATTAAAAACAATATTAAATAAAACACGATATTCCAATATTAATGAAATATTAAACAAGTACAATTAGATTGATTATAATTACGCACAAATATCAAGCCAAAGGGTTATCAATGTATCAGTAAGTTAATATAACTGTATAACTACAACTATTAAACTCAATCATCGAGTAACTGACTCTTTAGAAATTCCCAAACAACTAATTAGCATTTTCTGGGGCTCGCGTTGAGAACGTGATTCACGGATTTGCAAACGCCGTCTCCAAGGTCCCATAAGATCGCAAAGATACAGTCCAGGTCGTTTTGTTCCGTACACGTTAAGTATGTTACACGTAGATTACACTCGGCGCATGTTTGACTGAACATAATCGTCTCCTTGCCCGTTGCGCGACCCACTTCGCAAGGTCGTGGGATCAAGTATCCAGGGGACTAGTAACCCGGCGTTGTGTTCGTTCCTGGACAGATCTACGCGACCCCTTTATCCCGAGGAACTTTATGAACTTCGACGTTACCTCTGACACCGAGGCGAGAAAGGAATTCAAACGGAACCTTTCGATGCCTTCGAGCCCGGCAGAAGTTGATTTGTTCGATTGGATACGGATCTTTATAATGGGGGTCTTGTAAAGTATGGAATTGTCGTGATCGAAGCGATCTCTCGGCTGTTTATAGAGAGTAACCGCTGATGATATTTCAGATGGGATTAAAAAAAAGAAAAAGAAGGAAAGAAAAATAACGATGTTTGACGATGTTTGACGAAGTTTGATCGTATCGTACGAAGGAGATTATTTTAACTTGATGCACGTATACTCGATGAATATTCAAATTCGATTCGTTTGGAAATAAAGAATTTTTGCATTTAAAGTAAAATGTCGTTTGGTTTTATATTTCACCAGTACAGTAGAACTTCGTTAATCGTGGAACAAGTGTAATTTACAATAGAAGATCATTGATCCTCTCCTCTGTTTTTTTCAAAACTTGCCAGCGCTTACCGAAAATAAGAAATGTAATTCATCTTCGTCCATCGTCGACACACAATCACAGCCAAAAAGAAAAAAAAAAAAAAAGAAAATCTACATGCTCCGAACTTTCTGCCTTTCGTTCCGTAACGATCTCGAGGCAGCAATCTGCAGAGACTCGGCTGCAGCCGGATACACAAGGACGCCGACGAGGACCACTCGAACGGGACAAGTACGGTTATTGCGCCACTTGTCGTTCTCCATATTGGAGAGTGGACTGAATAACTTTCAGGAGCCGGGATTGCGAAAGGCAAACAATCGGGGCTGCGAAACGAGAGACGAAGCCGCCACGATCTACCGCGCAAGGTGTCTGTGTACAGGGAAAATATGACAGAGGGAAGCCGATGTTTGCACGAGGAAAATAAAGGTTTCCGAGCAAGAAACGGTTGCTCGATCGTTCGCTAGATCCTTGATTTCGTGCCACAGAGTGCCGGAACAATGGGGGGAGGAGGGCCCGGTTCAATTGATCGGTGGTTTGCGCGCACGGATCGATCGTTATCGAAATTCGAGGCCGATCGTGTTGGTCGGGAGAGAAAGAGAAAGAAAGGGGGGGAAAAAACAGACGGGAGCAAAAAACGATTGGTCAAGCTCGAATTCGCGGTGCAACCTGTTTGTAGCTTGTGGAATATAGAGAATAGAGAGAAAGGCGTGCGCAGCGTGTTCGATCAAGGCAATCACGTGGAAAGTTCGCCGATTGTGAAGGGGGGAAACTTCCTTCTGGTTTGCCCTGGCGAAAAATTACGGCCGTACTAAAAACGACGCGGGATAAGGCCGCGATTATGAATGCAGGCAGCTCGACGGTGGAATGCACGGGATTGTGGAACATGCCGGTCGAAACAACGGCGGCACCGCTGTAAGTTCGCTTTCTCAGGCCTTTGTTTCGCGATACGCTCACGCGTACTGGAATAACGTGGGCGTTCGTTGCGATGTGTGTGACCGGGATAATTATGAATCGGTGCTTGCGTGCCGAAGGTGAGATGACTTTGGTCTTTAGTTTGACGCCAGACGTGGCAAACTTGTGAAAATTATGAATTGCGGTTGTTTCTCTTTTGTAGTCAGTGATGCAGAGTTCAGAGCAAACGAACGAACGCTCGACCGATTTGAGTTAATCGTTCCACCTACGGGCATGTAGAACTTTACACGGACAAATCGAATGTTTAATTTGGATTTAACTTTTTTGTACAACTGCAACTGCATTTTTGTTTGAAAACCATTTACGCATTCTTATGATTTAGACTGATGAGTTTTTGAGTGTAATAAACTAGTACAAATTTAATCGAAGGAAGAGACGAACGAACATTCGTTCTAAAGAATACTTTGAAGGAATAGTATATCGAAGTGTGTGTCTAATAATAGTCAAAAAATTTAAAGCTGAAACACGATAAACTCTTACACATTAACAATCAAGCACAAGATACATGCTACTATATCCTAATCTAGCACTGCTCACATACCACGCAAAATTCGATTTAACCACTTGCGCTGGCAACTGATTGCGGACCATAACGAGTGACCAAACCGTATACAATAACTCGTCGCTTTCTTTTTAAACACGTCGGTATGATATCACTGGATAGAAATTATTAAAAAGTAATATTATTTGTTTTGCTTGGGTTATACTTAATTATACTTAAAACTGAGAAAATATTGCAATTTTGGGACAAAAAATTCTCGTCATTCCAGCGCAAGAGGTTAAAATCGTTGAGCTGTTTGTCGGCTATTCTCAAGCGATTACAATCGTACAAACGAGAAAAACAATTAACCAAACATATTGAAAACGGAACCTCGGCGAGGAACGATCAAACTCTTCTCTTTTTCGTCGTTCGCCCATTACGCAGAATGCCACCACGTCGCGACCTGCACGTTCAAATATTACCACGATACCAGGAACATTGAAACGGTTCGTTGATTTTTCCTCGACTTGCGATCAGCAATCGCATTAGCGTATGTTGATCAACGTGAGATCTCGCAAGTCTCCTTTTATCCACGCTCGATATTTGCAAATTGCAACACTGCTCGCGTATAATAGTCGCTCCCTCCCCATCCGTGCGTGTCTCTCTCTTTGTGGCAGACACAAGTGCAATTATACTCGCATGATAGCGACGATTCGAAGGAAGCACGCGGCTCGAAGAATTCTGGGCGTACGCGGGCTGCGTTAACTCGTATAATATATTACACGGTATTATCGTTAATAGTGGCCGATACGTTGAAAACTGTTCTTGGTATCGATCGTGGCGATCTGCCGTGCCGATTCCTGCATCCGACACGAGCGGACGTGTTATTACGTTCGTACAATGTTACGTTCCTAGCCGGGGATTTTCGTTCGAATTCCGTTGCGTGCCTCTCGAAAGTAATCGTAAATGCACGTCCGTGATTGAGTAACGCGGCCCCTCTCGCAGCCACCCCTTGTTGATACGTTCGGCGAAATTGCATGCTCGCTCCGATGCCGCTCCTTTCATCCTTTCCACCGCTAACCGGGCAAATAAAGAGGATACATTGAAAACGGAATGGAACTAACGCGCGAGTTAAGCTTACTAAGTCTGGACGTTCAGCTAGATTTTCATCGTTTAACTTTTTTTCTTTTTCTTTCTCTTATTCGTTCTTTCCTTTTCTTTGAGACTTCTTTCAGAAACGTACGTCGGAATTATAATTCGAAAGACATTTAACGATGCTTATTCAACGTTTAGCTCTCACGACATTTTAGAAATAAAATGAAGAAGTAGAATTACATCCTGGGTAATTTTATCGCGATGCTCCTTTTACTTTCTTGGTTTTTGAGATATATTTTCCAGTTATCTCAGGGATGTGATTTGAAAGAAACGAGAATGGGGTAGTGAGTATTTAAATTAAAAATTAGTTACAACCTCGATATTAGTTGAAATGAGAAAAGTATATTATTTAAAACGAGGGATTAAAAGTTAATACACACAAGTTATGTCAAAGCTTATCTTTTGAGCAATTCAAAAGAAATAAAAACGAGTATTTAATGCGATATTAGTTGAATGAGCAAAATATATTTAAAACAGGGATTAAAGTTAATATACGAGTCAGGCTTATGCTGGATATTTTTATCGACGCGGTGTTTTTCATTTCCTTCTTCTCATTCGTTCCCTTTTCTTTCTTCTTCTTAGCAACTATGGAAATAACGATTTAAGAGAAACTTATTTAATGATAACTTTTTCATTTTTCATTGGTATACGTGAAAATTTAAGAAAAAATTTAAAAGAAACGAAAGAATCTCAAAATACGTTAAACGTTATTATAATGCTCGAAAACGTTGCTAAATCCAAATGAAAAATTTAGTTTTGAAATAAAATATGTCTCGCTTGTAGTTCGGTTGGCTGAAGAATGCGGTTTCAACTTTTTCACGCAGTTTTTGCTTATTCACTCGACGCGATAGTTTTCCTTGCGGTTTGGGTGATTTTTTTATCGTGAAACAAGTAGTTCCATTTGACACGACACTCGGCAAATATTTGCATAGAACAACAGTCATAGTCAATCCTCAGATCAAATATTCTATGTTGAATATTTTATATTCTCTTGCGCATTGTACATTTCTGTATCTTTAAAAAAAAAAATGCGCAAAATTTCACAGTCCATCGATCAACAATAAAATATTAAAATGACAAAATAGAATATATTCGAGCAATATTAAGAAATTGCCAAAAGAAGAAAGAAAAAATGGAGTTCAATTTAATTTCTAAAAGAGTCGCAACTGTGCAAATCAATTCTAACTGAAATCGATCTAACGATACCTCGTTCAGTTTCGCAATTTTTTCCGCGAAACGCGTTCCACCTCGATCGAAAGACAGGGACAACTTTCGGAAAAGTGAATTTCGTTCGTTGCGCAAGTGTCTGCCCGTCGTCCGAGCTGCGGTTAATTCTACTGATTTTACTTTTCCTGTTGTTGGCGGCCGATCAAAGTGCGCGTACAGTTACATAACCGTATTGTGCAAATACGGTGCGCTTTATTAAATTCATCGGCGAACATGTCGAAATGGCCAGAGTGGATCCAGTGGAACGAAGCTTGTGTTTTCCAACCTGCGCGCAATAATCGATAAATTACCGTGTTGCAGTCTACGTGGCCATTACATGCACACACGATATTCCACGATTTTCAACAACCTAGAAATTGCTTCATCCTTTGTTATTGATAATTGGATTTTCAATCCCGGCCCGTCGCCAGCTCTTGTAATTTATGTTTCAAACAATTCATGTTTTACCGAGCAATTTTCTTATTTCTTATTACTTTTGATAACAGGCGAAGAACAGGTTATTCGAGACTGAGTTACAATACAGAGTCGGCCATTTCATCTTCTTTTTCAGATGAGAGTCGAGATTATCGCGAGATCGTTTAAACATGGGAACTTACCGAAAGATGTTAATACTGGAATTATTAAACTTTAGCCCTTCGTAAACATTGTACTTGCGAATTAATTGAAACAAACTTGAACGATTCCTATTAAAAAAAGACGCTTACTTTTTACGAACGAGAGATCGAGAAATAATTACTAAATAAATTCCATTCGTGCACGATAATGTCAATAAACATTCATTTCGACCAGAATCAACGCATCCGCTTTTCTGCGAAACGTGTTCTCGTTCCACTTCCATTTTCATCACTCTTGAAAATTCCACCTAGACTTGTACGCGCGTTTCTTGCGTCGCCAATCTCGTTGCAATAACGTTCAAACACGTCGGACGGTGGCTCGTTAGATCGGTACGCAACTGGATACCGATCTCCTCGACGACGACATAGCTTCCCACATTTTCCTCGGTCATCTGAGGAGATAATATGACTTCAGTCCCATCTGCCGATTCGCTGCTATCACCGCGGTCTAATCAAGCTAAGTAGAAAGGTCCATTCAAGTGGCCCATTCATGTGGACGTTCGTCCCTGATAACATCAGCTGCTCGTTCAGTTTCTGCGTTTCGAACGATCTATCAGGTTATCTCTTCCCTCCGGTAGTATCGTCCATGCTTGTCATTATCATAACCGGAAGCCGCGTCACGCGTTAAGTTACGCAAACATCACGACACTTCGTTAACGCTCGAATCGGTTACTGTTTAACGTCGTATGATTCTCAACGGTTAGTGATAATGGCTGACGTAATTTTCAAGTTACTCATCCATGATTGAAATGCGATTTTCATTTCAGTGGATGGTAACTGGTGACGTGACTGTTGCTTTTAGCGATCCAGGACTATGACCGTGTGATTTTATGTGATTTTGAATATTCATACCAAGCTACCGTAGTATTACACAGAAGATCTATCTGTTATTTTGCTAGGCTCGACAGTAAATTCCTGAATCTAGTGTATGATATCGAAATTTATCCTACTCCTTTTATTGTAACTTATCATCTCCGACACATATCGGTTAGAGGCACGAATCTCAAATAGATCATTTAGACTTGACGAAGCACATAATCTATAATAAATTTAGTTTCATTCAATTTCCAACGACGCTACTCTTATGTGATTTCCTAGCGAAAGCTCCAAAATAAGTCCTCTCTGTCGAACCTCGACACATTGAAACGAATCTCACGTATAATCTGACAATCTGTTCCTTCCTTCGTTAACTAATCGTCGTTCCTTTTCCTCCTCGTCTCGTCCTCGCTTCTTCCCTCATCCTCCAGCTCGGACTTGTCTGTCCGCTCGTTCCCACAAGGGAAGAGATGTTAAAGTTCCGAGTACGCGTCGCAGATGCATGAGCGCGCGAGATGTAATTTACAAATTACAATGTCGCCGGACGTTGGCGACGTCGCCGTGCAACGGGCATAATGCGGACGGACACCTGTGCCGTGTGCAATCGCCGGAGGCGCCAGAGTCTCTCTGCGGACAAGTCCGAGAGAAAGGGACGCGGCGCGAAAAGAGAAAGAGAGGAGAGACAGACAGAGAGAGAGAGAGAGAAACCAAGGAGTGCACAGGATACACAGGGTACATAACGTGACCGGGTATCTCGGTGCCAAGCGAGTAGGTACGTACACCCACAACCAGGCAACACAGACTTCGTTGGCAGTTCACTTTCCGTTTCGTTCTCCCTCTGTGACCGACCTTTTTCTCCTCCGTCCGACTACCTTCGTCGTCGTACCGTCCCCTTTCTCGGATAGACCGCGATGTCGCGCTCGTTCTGAATACCGTGATGGATCGGACGATCCGCTGGAACGTGCGCTTCGTACGTTTCACTCGCAAATGTTAAGCCAGTGGTGATATTTCAGGTTGTTTGATTCAACTCCAGACGTTGATTCATCGGTCGAGTTAAGTAAGTCGCGAGTCAAATAATTAATGTACGTGCGATCGAGGGAAATGATTCTTCTCTTTTTACTCATATTGACTCCCGTTAGTATTCGAGCATCACGGTGTTGGAGAGTTTATTGATTAGTTACGGTGTTGTTGAATTAATGGATTTTTAACACGTTAAAATAATTATTACTTTAATGGTGACACTGCTTTCACGACTATTTAATTTTCTTCTCTTGTGTAGGAACTATGCTTGCGATAAATAAATAAATTTGTTAAAAAACTGTGACATAACCAGAATTTCATTTACGGAATTTTATATTTTTTCATATTAATTGATTTCTGTTACGATATACAATATCGTAATAAACCAACGACGTGCAACAGCAAGGCAATATATATATATATATAATAAAATTTTTTATACAATATATTTTTATTATTTTGTATTATTTTATATTTTGTATTTTATACAAAATTTTTACACAATATATATATATATATATATATATATATATATATAATAAAATATAAACAGATAAATGTATAACTTTCACGGTTACACAATTTCACGGGAGATTAACATATCTCTGTTTGATAAGTTTAACTCGGCACTACTTCGTATCCACGTCGGTAACAGTCGCCGTTTGCTCTACATCTGTGTAACATTCACTTCGTTTAACGCGACTTCTCGTCTTATATAACGAAACGTTGCACGCCAGCATTTCAAGAAAACGGCAACGCCTCGTAGAAAAAAAGAAAAAGAAACGTCGATAAGAAATGGTTCGAACTGTTTCCTGATTGCAACACCTGATTACGTTTCACCGATGCCGGTCCGAGGTTCGACGAAATTAGTTGTTTTACGGGCCAGACGCGTGGAAATAGACGCTCTGGGATCAGACAGACTCCACGCGTGCTCCACGCTGCCACGGAGAAAATGAGTTATGCTCGGTGCCAGGTTATCGGCATTCGTGTCGCGCCGTAAATCGGCTCTGACGCCCCGTGCAATGAAATCAGTGGTTGTCAGAACGTAGCGTTTTGCGAGCGTATAGTTCTCGGGGAAGGATTTTCGCAAACACGGCGCACCGTTCGCCGTTCGTACGGGTGGTATGACAGGTGTCTCTTACTTAATAATCATCCGCGTGCCCTCCGTGTATCAGCAATTATTCCTACGCGCATCCGATCATTTCGAATTTACCGCCACATGATACTCGCCTGCGAAACGAAGAGGAGAGAAACGCGCCGATAAATCTTTGGGGGAATCGCGCGATCGTTCTCGGTTGTACATTAAAGACGATTAAAATGTATTTTTAGAGCGGGTAGAGTTGTGATTTTCGAATATGTATCAAATCTCTAAGTGGTATCCTGTTTTATCGATCCGCGTTTGACCGACGGAGTAACTTTATGTATATTTATAAGTGCGTCTAAGGAAACAAGAGATAGATTTCAGCCTGGTAAGTGTAATAATCAGGATAATCTGGATGCTTTTCTTGAAACGAAATATACTTTGGAAATAGAAACATTACAAGTATTTTAGTTGTAACAGAATGATTTAAATTAAAGTATTCGGAAAATTCAATTTATGTTAGTTTCATTTTGAAAATATTGAAATACGAAAATTGAATTAAATAACTCTCAAAAGATTTGCAATCTTCTTCACATTTTTGCATTCTGCATTACTTATTGATTTTTGATTATTTTCAATTTTAGAGAAGGAATATTATGTCATCATTGTGATTTTAGATCTTATATTTCTATTACGTGTTGATAATTGTTTAATAAAGTACTTGCAAGAATCTAATAATTTAACAGAGTTAAATAATTTCAGACTACCTATTTAGTAAACATTACAGTGAACATGGATCGTCACAGTGAACATATTAATCTTGAAAACGATATCAACAATTTATTAAAATTATTTATCGGAATTATTTTAAAACAATATTATTGCAAATTTATATATAAATTTAATTAACGAATATAAAAACCAAGTAAAAAATTGTTTTACTCGCTGACTACCTTAAAGAGTAGTATAAAAATATTTTATATTTGGAGTTTTGCGTATTACGCACATTTTGTGCATTGTACCCGTGAAAAAAAGAGAGTGCATTACTCACGGCGCACCGGCCTATAATTTTCGCTCGTTCTCGTCGACATTGTTTTAAGTTTAAGGTTATCAGTCTCGTGTGAATCATCCCGGTGAATGTACTATTGTGTAATGGTGTTACAATGTCAGCTTCCTACTCCGACACTCTGGCTAAAGCCTTTTATTAGCGAATAAACAGCATTCTTTGTCTCAGCCTAGATATTCCATTTTTTACACTAAAATTACAACATCCTTTCAGTCCCCTCTTTTCTTTTTATTTTTTTTTTTTTTTTACTTATTAGTTTGCTTGCTTAATGAGTTTTCAAATTCTGATTCGCGAAACAGATAAGACTTCAAACTTTCCTTTCACTTTCGAACGATACCGATCTCGTGCTATTTATTAGCTTAATGCACGTAGATACGGCGTATCTTTTTTCTAACGCATTTAATTAATTTAAATTGTTAGACCATCACTATCTGCATCAATAATCAAGTAGGTAATTCTTTGTCTCTCAGAATTATCTACGTACGTATAGATCAGCGATTATCCTTTGTTGAAAAGTGCTGATTCTCAACGTTGTTAAATTGCAGAAAAATTTTCTCACGAACTCTGTAAATGTGATATAACAATTTTCGAACCGATTCGCGTTGAGGAACAGATTCAATGGTTCATTTTCTCAGCGCTACTTCTCGCGTTATTGATTCGTTTGTGTTTAAAACTAGGTAGTACGAGTTCGAGCAAGCACGTATATTTACTTAGTGCAAATGTGTTAGACTGAAATGTAAATCGAACAAAGTGGAGCGATGTAGGTAATCGTTATTCGATGCATTTACATATGTTCTCTATAGGATTGATAATGCCGTGCACTCGTGTTAAAATGAAATATATACTCAACAAAATGGAGTAATCTACTTGTGCGTGTAGGTCTACGAAATCGACGTAATGTGACAATATTGTGTACTTATTCAGTATAATATACATAATAGTATAATAGTCATAGAGATTATTCCATTTTGACTAACATTACTACTGTGTGAAGTTTAAAGAAACAAAAATATATCGTATTTAGTAAGTAAAATTATTTTTTAGTTAGGTTCCATTCATAAAAATATGATATTGAATTATAGTTATTATATTTATATAATAATATATATAAATTAATTATTAATATGTACTATAAAATTTTTTTTATTAAAAACCGGATTTTACGTTATTTGGAATAATGAATATTTAGTAACGAATATTTTACTTTATGACAAATATGTTAATGAAATTGTAGTGCAAATACGTTGACATACATAACATACGAAATACGAATATTTCTCTACTTTCTAGTGTGATTTCTATGTTACTTCAAATTCAGTTGTACTTCATTTATAATTTTATACCATTACCAAAAAGTACCAAACGTAATCATAACAATTATCAGTATCTAAACTTTAAACTCTAAACCTAACCTAAACCTAAATCTAACCTAAATCTAACCTAAACCTGATTGATAATCATTTCCCCCATTGAGTAAACGAAATTCTAGTTACACGAGATCTATCACCCCACCCAGGCGTTCATCTCGTTACCCACTTTGCTGAACTCAACCTTCCACGCGTGGATCCACGCGAATATCAATCACAATGCATCAATATATCCTGTTCGACATTATACCCGGCACGCACCGCAACGCGTGCACACGCATTCCGCGCGATCTAGCGTGATTTAACGCCGTACGAGCGGAAAGTGGCACGATCACCGAACGAACGGTGGGTCGTAATTGAAACGTTATTAAATGTTAACTGTCCCTTCGGCTCGCGGCACAGCGCGATCCCGCCAAACGCAGCTATGCACGCGCCAGTTGTAAATAATCATTACCGGCGACAATTTACGAGCATCTCGACGCTCGCGCCGCATTTTTCACCCCACGGCGCGCCTTTCGGTATCGCAACCTTCGTTATATTTGCACATAAACGCGGAGAACAATGCGATCCGCTCTCTGTCTATCGACGTTGTTCTTCTCTCTGTCAAGGGGATACAGCCGGCTGTAGAAAGGTGGGCTGCCCCACGGTCTTACCACGCCTAGGCGGGAGTTGACCTTATCCCAAGTGAGAAAAAACGCAATTTTAAAATCCTCGGCCTGAGCGCGGGTGTTGCACCTCGCGGTCACGCTCGTTTCATCGTTTCATCGTTTCATCGTTTCATCCGACTCAACGACGCGACTTCCGTTCGCGACGATCAGCTTCCTAACCTAAACCTAACCTAAGTGCAATGGGACGTTTCGAACAACAGCTTGGCACCGATGGGACATTTTCGATTAGCAGGTTGAATTTGATATTTCCGTGAAATCTGTAATACTCCGTGAATATCGAACGCGTGAAGCGTTTCACACGTTTTAAACGTGTTCGCGTAAAAGTTCGTTTTATACACTGAAACTTTAATAACGCGTAGTCTCTTCAAATTATCGCAGGATCGAAGTAATTTTCATTATGGTTCAATATTCCCTTTGAATTTGTTTTATCGCAGATTTGTAAGTTAATTTCGAAATCCAAATGGTCTTTTTTCTCTAAAGGGAGTAAAGTCAATAAAGCATTGAATTTATACAATTTCTGAGTATTGAAACTCGTTTGTAAATAAATGAACAAAATCCTGGCACTACTAACTAGACACACGCATCAGATTCATAAAATTTGTAAATATTCAAACTCGTACGCTCGTACCAGTTAGGTAACACCTAATCTGTTCACGTGGCAGCGAAAACTCTTCGTACGATCGAGCCGCGATAAATCACACGATCGTCCGAGATCGATGGCTCGGTGTCGGTGTATTATGAAGCGTCCAACGCCGCGACAGGGTAATAACAAGTTGCTTATCGATTCCAGGGAATCGCGCGATTATTTCACAGTCGGCGATATAACGCTGCGCGTAACATTGCGCGCAATGGGCGAATAGAAACCCAGACCTGCCTGCGTCGATGAGGCGTGCGTCACCCTTCGTGGCTTATAAATCTGCTGGAAGCGGCGCGATCCGCTCGACTTGTGGAGCTAACGCGGAGTGAACGAACGAACGAACAAACGGCTTAAAACATCGTTCCATTTCGGTCGGATAAGGGGCTAGGTTATGCGCGGGCTAGGCGTGGTGGATTCGAGCGATGTAACTCACCAACGCCGCGTCGTGACAACAAATCCCCTGAATACTCGTATTGTTCGTCGTGGAATTGCGATGGAAGTACAGGGTGTGATGGAACTCGCTGCTTAGAACTGGCTGTGGGAGGAAATCTTTCAATGGAACTGGAATTAATTTGTTTGGATTAAGAGAGAAGAAAATTAGATTCCCTTTTGTCGGGTCTGAAATCGGTGGTGTGCCTCGTAATCCTCCAGTATTAACATCATTTCTCATTTGCGAGACTACGTAAATTATAATTTTCATTTATAATTTCTCTTCTTTCCCTTTCTGCGTTATTTCATCACTTTTATTTTATATTCTTCGATGCTATTGTTCAATTGGATCTGATCTTTGTGTTTATCTAACTCAATATATATTAGCTTTATAGTTGATGTGATAAATATCAGTTTCTGTGGCAGTAGTGTAAATTTAGATTTTCTTTGAAATGTATTAATTTGTTTTAAATTGACAAGTATTCTACGAAAACCACAGCACAATGGAACATTCATAGAATTTAATAAGAACAACTGTAATCAGCAAAATGACGATTCGTGTACTGAAAAATGATTTATATTACGAATATTGTTTTTTATTCCTCGTGCTCTAATTCCTTTGATGCAAGTTTTATTTATTTTGTAGTTTTCGGTCCGTTGAATGCTGTCTCTCCGCATCTAAAGATTTTCAATAACTCGTTCATCCTTGAAACTACGCCCTAATACATCTGACTAAACGACAGCCAGCAAACTATTCCAATATTTTCTAAAAATACGTTAAACTTTCGGAAAGGTCGTCGTCCCGATTTTTCAGTCACCCATTCGACCACCATTGCCAGCATTTTCACTCGCAAAAAAAAAAAAAAAAAAAAAAGAAAATAGATACCAAGCACCCAATTCTAAAACCACCTACACGTCTCGTGCAAAAGCAACGCAGTGCCAAGAGAAACATGTCTCGAAGAAACAGAAACGAAGCTCCACTGACTCACTAACACGCAACCGCATCGCATTTATCTAGCAGAGCACATCCAGCTCGGAAGATAGATCTGTCGCCTGCAATCCTTCCTTCCATCCAGTCTCGAGCCTCGTGTAGTTATTACAAACGAAACGTGTACGGTACAGCGACAAGTACGAACTCGAGATACGCGTACAAAATCGGAGGAAAATGATTCCTCTAAGCTCCTACACACTTTGCGAAGCTTGTTTTATATTTATTTCTTCGTCAAAGTTTCTTTTGCTAATATCAAATACAAAAGGCATATTATAGTTGAACTAAGCGCGATGACATTCAAAATGAATTTTCTATCGATTCAAATTTTATGGCAAAAAAAGTCGTCTTCATTTTCTAGTCAGAACAGTTGCTTCTGAACCTTTCAGTTTTTTGATTACTTGCTCTTTTGAATTACTATTCTAACACTGACAGATTATATTTGATATTTGATCTCTTGAATCTTCTCGCGATGAACTTCATTTTTAACGAATCGTACGTTTATCTAAAATAAAACGAATCGCTCGCTCAATTCAATCGTTAAAAGTAAAACGTCGAAAGAGATTACAATTCTTTCGTTGATCGTCGGAACGAACATCCGCGAGGTTTGGTTCCACCTAAAATTTCTATCTCACAAATAAGTAAAGCAAAGTAGACCAAGTCGCAAAAAAAAAAAAAAATCGGAGTACACCGCACACGAGAAGACTCTGTAAATACACGTAGGCAATACATCCGTGGCACGGCAGTGTCTCGCTCGAGCGGAATGTGTCGCGCTCCCGGTGCATAAATCTAAATGAGCCTGTGTATTAGCGATACCGCGGCCCGTTGCCAGATGAACGTCGCTGATAGCCGACCGCGCCGAGAGATTCTGAAGGCATCTAGTGGTATATCTGTGTTCCCAGTGCGGTGGATATCACGATCCACCGCGAAGAAAGTCCTCGATCGCAGATAACGCGGATACGATTTCGAAACAACCTCCCGAAGGACGGCGCGGTGCCGGGACCGAAAGCGATAATTTGTTGAATAATAATATCGTGAACGACGTGAAAGCGGGTCGTCTCCAGAACGAATTTCCCCGAACGAATCGAAAGTTACTCTCGGTTACTTTCAAGGCGATCGGGCAGGTTCATTGTTGAGAGAGCGCGAGGTAAAATTCGGGGTAAGTACGGACGCGGTACGCGCTTTTCTGATGGCAACGACGTTTCTGATGGCAAGACGCGTGGGTGTTTTACTGTTGCCTTCTGAGACAGTTTGTACCTAAGTTCGTGAATGTACTGTGCCTTTTGAAATTTTGTTGGCATTGAAATTTTGTATGCAGGCTGTCAACATGCATCAATATATCGAGTTAATACAAAAATCATAGATGTCTTAAAAATATATGGTTAAAAATAAGTAAAAAGTTGGTAAGAGAATTTAACAAATATTTCGGATAACGATGGATGAACTTTTATAAATAAACTTTACATTTTCTTCCTTTGCAAATACTTCTACAACAATTATAAATAAACTAGAAATTTATTGTTATTCGATGAAACGAATTTCAGCCCACTTTCGACGTAACGGACTGCAATTTAAGACTACAGACTCGTACGCTATTATTAAACACAGTGTATCATTCCGTTTCCCTACACAAATTCGATCCGAAAACCACTTCATTAAAAAAACTATCTTCTAAATAACACATCGCGAAAGATAATTACCACGTTAGATAGAAGCTAAACGCAAGATCGCAAGAGTACGGTCGATAGACTCTAACAGATAGGAATTTAATTTGATGAGACGATGATAAGAATTCAATTCAGCCTGGAATAACCATAAAGATTAATCCGCGATATACCATGGGAAATAGCACAAAACAAACGAAACGTCCGTTTAAGAAAAATCTAAATTGAACTCCCTTAAAAATCACCACATGTTGCTCTTCTTGATTTTCCTTTCGGGCAGTATTTAAAAACCAACATGTTGGACGTTCATTTAATTTCAAGCTCAATAAAATTTCAATATCATGTACTCCGGTCCATCAATATATATACATCATGAGTTACATTAAACGAACAGACTAAACACCTTTTCGTGGCTCGTAAAGTAACTTCCTCAACAACGAGTATGAAATTCGTCATTAATCTATATAGAGTCTTCTGCCTATCACGAGGAGAAGGCAGCCGTTGTCATTCTCTTTGCTTCGCGGAATGAACGACAGACTCGAGAAAAAGACAGCGACCGATCGGATAGAGTGGCTGCGGTGTCGGTCAGAAACGTCGAAGAGGATGGGATCGGGGAGGAAAGGAAAGGAAAACGAATATCGAGAGACTCGCGAACGGATCGGCGCACGTTCCTCGCAACGAACCCCTCGGAGCTTAATAGTCGACGTGTAAATGCTTCTTCATGGATCGGCGTCGAATTACAGGGTGTGCTTTAATTGAACGATCGTAATCAGATAATGGCGGAGAATTAATAATTCCGCGGGAAAAATGACCGGACCACGGACGAAGGGAAAGACCAATCGGCCGCGAGCCAATTTCCGAGGAATGCCACGCGGAGAGAAAAGTTGTTCCGATGAATCATACCCGCTGGTCGATCGTTAGCGAGCCCGTTTAGGCTTTGTTATAGTTCCATCGTCCGCGTGGAAATTTTGATCGATGATGTAGATGTATTCGATCGTCGAGAGGAATATTTAAGTGAAAACCGTGCATAATTGGGTAACGTTGGATGATTGGAAAATGTGGTGACTTGTTTGACGCTGCATGTTTGGCAAAAATGTCTTTTCTGTTTATAATTACAAAATGAAACTGTGATATTTTGATTGATGATGTAGATGTATTCGATCGTCGAGAGGAATATTTAAGTGAAAACCGTGCATAATTAGGTAACGTTGGATGATTGGAAAATGTGGTGACTTGTTTGACGCTGCATGTTTGGCAGAAATGTCTTTTCTGTTTATAATTACAAAATGAAACTGTGATAAAGGTATTTCGTGTTGTACGAATATATAGCTGTGATTAAATAAATTTGGAAAAATTTATCTTCATAAATTGCGTGTTCTTCTGAAGAATCGCGTAACCTGAGTACAGATCAGGCGCTTTGATCTTGACTCGAAGTGATTATTTTTTGTGAAAGCAAGATAGATGGTACTTCTGTGACGAAATTTTCATTAACTCTTGCAAACAGTGATTTTTTTAAAACACGATATTATAAAAATGAAAACGATATTCCGATATTTTTGATATTTGTAATAAAAAGGAACTTGTTATTTTTCTTTCCCTTTGCATTGAAAAACACAAGTACGCGTCACGTGCTTCCTCCTGCGAAAACCGTAAGACAAAATAAGATATATCGACATTAGTCACGCTTGTGACTCCCGGTATTATTGAATGTCGTAAGATAATAAATCGTCGAAATTCTTTCTCGCCAGCGGCAATGCTTTTCGATTGTGTTTAAGAGGAACGAAGATTAATTGTGCTAGTAAATTCAACAACGCTGTTATATCAGTTTAATGCCGATCGAGAAATGATCGATGGCACGTAGAAATTCTCCTGTCATAATTGCCGTACAATGATTTGACGTGAAATTACCCTACTGCGTGATAACATCTACAAACGAAACACTGAATGTACGTTAGTAAAAATACAATAATGATATTCGTAAATATGTTTTTCTTTCTACTATATCACACAGATACGTTAAAATAACTTTAAAAGTTGAATTGCTCGATAGAACAGAAAGAAATACAAAAATTTGCCTCCGTGTAAGTGGAGAAAGAAATACACCATCGAGTATCAACGATCATCGCTCATACGAGTGTAAAACCAACCGCAGTCGGAGGGTTAGTAAAAACCACACGTGCAAAGGAGTCGAGAATTTGTTAGATTCGCCAGATTTCCAAGTGTTCGCGTGCTTGAAAAGGAGTTGCCATCGAGCGCGATAACGGGGAGCATTTAACACGTCGCGCAACGCGCCATTTATAACCGTAATCGTGACATTATGCGCTAATCTGAGGTAAATGTACGACGCAGCGGACCGATCGGTACGTCGTAGAAAATGATCAACGACGTCCCCCGGTCGTTTACGTTCTTTTGTCAGGATCGTTTAAGGATGATCCCTGCACGCGTGCGTGCGCGCACGCCAGCTTTCCTCTTTTCGCGTACGTCTCACGACAGATCATTAAGATCGATCGATGAACATCTCTGCGTACATTTCATGTCCACGGGCAGAGGAAACGATGACACTGGTGACAGTCGCGTCGAACGTGATGCACGCAACGCATGCATCGTCGTACCGTGACACGTATACCGTCCGTACGTCAACTTGCCACGATGGATTGGCAGATACATGGAAGCCGCGTGGTACGAAGCAAAAACAGAGGAAAACGGACTGTTGTGCGTTGAGAATATCATAGCCAATGATAGACGATATTGACCAAGAAAAAGTCGTAATTTTTTTCATGTGAGTTTCTTTTTAACACGTTATTACGCTACGCTGCGTGGTTATTCAAAAGCTAGCATAATATATAACATGCCGGAGAGTATCTTTCAATTTGAAACTTGTAATTGCAATTGAATAACTTTTTTCCTACGAAGAGAAGAATTCGAGACTTTCAAAACTCGAATCAACAATACGTATCGTACACAAATCTTCATGTACCTCTCATTTTAAGTTTAACAACAAGTTCTAATATCAATCGTGATAAATCGAAATGAAACTTTCGATCGCAAACTCGAATCGATCGAACTCGCAAACGAATATCGCTCGTTGTTAAATGCCAAATCCTCGATGCTTATCTCAGTTAAGTCCCGAAACGTATATCATGGTAACAACTTTCCCGTAGCCCGTAACGATTCAACGAGCGTACCTCGTTGCATTTTGATCCGAATAATATCCATTAAATCGGACAATGAGATCTCGATACGGACTTTCTTTCTCCGACCACCAACGGGCAAGGAGCACACGTAGTTCCAGTTACGAATCAATCTCGGATCGCTGGTGCTCCGCGACCCAGATGCGAAAGCCGCGAAAAAAAAAGAAGGAAGAGGGGAGCAAAGGGAAGGAAGAGAGAGAGAGAGAGAGAGAGAGAGAGCTCACGCAAACGAAGGGGAATTGGCTGGATAATGCGTACGTGCAGGTAGTCGAAGCATCAGGGAGAAACGGCTCTCACTTTCACGGAGTCGCCGTGACCGAGATAAAGATGGTGGCACCGCTTCACCATCGCCATACACACACGCTGGACTGACCACTAACGTCTCTGCACCATATATGGCTACCGTGTACTGTACACAGTCTTACGTTCGTATTCTTCTCGCCGCATATGATATACTGATATTTATATTGTATCCGTACAACACACGCGTGTAAGCGTATCCTATTTACGTACTACGTTGTTCAAAAATCAGAAACCACACGCCATGAAGCGTGGTAATAAAAATCAATGCATTTTGTGTACATACATCGTACATTTGCGAAAATTTGTACAGTTGGAAACAGTTCTTATGTTTTTCAGAAACGAGATTATTTTTCATCTTGATCTTAAAGATCAATAAACATTATCAATTCGAAATTCTCAACATTGTCGTATGTAAAAATGATCGATATATGTATTATCGACATTAGTTGTCGGAGGATCTCGAGAATGTTAAGAACGTGATATATTGATCGTCTGAATGCTTCATAAGAAAAACGCATTTATAAAATACTGGAATATAAATTAACGAGACCAACGTAATTGGTAGTAGAGTCAAAATCAAACAGACCGAAGACTAAAATAAATTTACAAAGAGATAAAATAAAATAAATTTACAAAGAAGTAACTGTCGCGTCCCCTTCGTTATACGAAAATTGACGCACAATTGACGATTTTCGAATTGGTCGATTCGTCGATTCAAAAGTCAATTCGAAAGGGCAAACATTTTTCTACTCTTTACACATAAATACTTATAATGCGCTCTTGTGCCTCTAAGATTTAATATCACGCGCGCGTATTTTAAACAATTTTGCAACCGCGTGACACGGGGGCGCGGTAACGATTTTCTGATCGCGTTATACGGGTTTCTACCGTGCATATATTCCACGACCGGCACAGGTAGCAGTCCCGCATGTCCGCAGATACGAAACGATCGATAGATCAGTCCTTTAATTACGACCCGTAGCTGCTTTGGTTGCCCCGACTTCGTTAGATCCGATCTGTGCCGGCGGTGTTCTATTGGTACGCGTGTCGCGTTAACCGTGCCGACTGTTTCCGATGTTAATCAAGCCCGTGTCACTTGTCAAGACCGATACCCTGATTACATATTATTTCGCGTGTTTTTAACCGGCATTCGCCGGCCTAATTGAAAATCCTCTTTTGCGAATGACTGATCGATGGTACATTGGATGTTATTTAAAATTGTTATATTTTAATATGAACGTCAATTAAGAAGTACTGAAGATTGATCATTCGTTTGTAGTGCGAAAATAATTTAAAACAATCTTGTTCCAATTTCAAAAATTTTTATAAACTAATAAATATCGCCGTGTAGATACTAACAATTAATCGAGTTAATTAAAAGTAAATTGACACAAAAATTTATTTTAATCCTCCAAATAGAACGCACGTAAATAAATTTAGCATCATAAAATGTGACCAATACTTTATTGCTTAAAATTTGATCCGACAATAAATACTGGAAGGAATTATCCCTATAATCGAAGGAAATGCAAGAGGAAATAGCCGCAGTGTGCAATTGCAACACAATGCACGAGTCGGATTTTTACAGTCGTGTGTTTTGCATTCAACCATCGGTCACATTCCAGCAAGACGGCGAACAGAAACCGCGAAAGCCTTAAAACTTCCTTCCTACGACGAAAATGAAAAATCATACATTGAAATGCACGTGTGGATACTCGGAGCAATTCAACACGGGAGCCCACGCAACGGAAAGACCACGCGTTCAGGGTTCCCTTTTTGGAATACGCGCCGGAGACACGGGCGCGCGTATTAAAAGAGAGAAGGTGAAACAAAACCGAGCGAAAGAGGAATTATGATTCCTACGGTTCGTAATAAAGAACGGTGGAATTTCATATGCATAAAATGCAAGTTTAGAAAGAGGCTGCGAGTGTTTCCAGACGCGAGCGAGTATATGTGAAACTTGAGAAACATAAATTCTTAATAAATTGCACAAGTTGGCATAGTAATTAAGATGCTCTTTATCTGTATTTGCTAAACTTTACGAAAGTAGTTAGCAATTTTATATTTGTAATATTCTTTGAAATTATCAAATTATCAATTTCTTGGCGACTAATTAAATCCCTGACCGTTTAAAAATATAAAGATGGAAGAAAATAGCCTATTTTTATTTCTGATGACATAAAATATACGCGTTTCGATTAAAAGCTTCTAAGAACTCGCATTGGATAAATGTTAGATCGTCGAATCGAAAGAACTCCCGCTCCAAGATTGTGCAACATATTTCGCAATATTTTAAACTTCCAATTCCATAATTGTAACCTACAGAATTCATCAATAATGAAAAATATTTATAGATCGTGTAGCTAAAATTAACTAAAGTTCCATAAACGTGAGATCATGGAGAAGAATCCAGTAGTCGAAGAATTCATGAACTTTATGTTACGTCGTAAAATCTAAATCTAGACTCCCCGCTATCGAAGGACTTTAATACGAATATAAATTCTTAGAAATGTTCAAATCTATTCTGCACTTGATCATAATTCATCTTTCGTCGTGAGAAACTATGTCTGTGAAAGACGTCGAAAGAATCGATTTTGCAAGAACAAAGTTGCAAAAGATAAAAGACAGAAGTCTCAACTGAAGCAATTTATTACATAAAATACTGGTTTTTATATATCAGAGATTCAAAGAATTCACCTATCAAAAGTAGTAAATAAAATATTTATTTTCAGGTCGTTATTTGTTACATCCTTTAAAATAACTTTAAAAATAAAATAACTATCTACACTTTATCTTCCTTTTACTATCCCCTCTCCTGTCATATATATTATCCCTGAATGTGAGATGTATGTTAATTAGAAAATTACCTACGCTCACTATATCCTTTAAAATTTTAATCACGATAGAATATCGTGACAACTGATTCACTTACTCGTTCAAATTCCATATGCGTGCTTCGTCGATCACTGTATAAAATATAGATAAAACGAATCGGGGAAAGAATTTACTCGACTGTTCCATGACCTACTTCAAAACCGATACGATTCTCGGCGAAACGAAGGCGGAAGTTACGATCGTGTGATTTACGAGTCGGCCTGTCAATTTGCGGCTCACCATGCATCTCGCGATATTTCGCTGTTTACCTGCCTCTGTCGCTGACACATGGGACTCTGCAGCAACGGATGTAATATGGTACCGCCGCCGGTTGTAATTCACCGATCGTTAATATCGACACGACAAGTGTCAACGCGGCGACACGTGGCTTTACAACGTTTCAACGTTAAGACCGGCCGGGATCCACTTGTAAGCTTCTTAATATAGGATTAAACACGCTGCAATGTTTGAACTCTCGGCGTAGACGATTAGCACGGGATTGATACAGGCAACGGGTCGTTATTTTCTACTACTCGCGTACTACTCGTCTTCGTTTCTTTCGACGTTTCTATCTCGATCGAGAGACGTTACCGTAATATCGGATCCCTTATCGCGAAAGACACGAGAGTTCGCGCACGTTGTAAATCACGTTTCGTAATAGCAACGCGTTTCGGCGGTAAAAAAAAGAAAAAAGAAAAAAAGGAAAAATGAACGCGCGTGATTTCAATTCACCGACAGTTCGTGAAAAATCCGCGACACACCGCGCGGCGATTATTCATGTTCCGGTATGGTAGTCGCTCCGAACTTAAACCATATTTAGATGTAAATTAATGAAGGTGAATCACGAATGGAGGAGAGGGGGAAGTCGGTCCCCCTCGTTTCGCGCAATACCGCGCCGCATGAATTTGTTTAAGTAATTAATTAGCTCGAATAAGACTTCTTATGTAATTTATCGCCGCGCATAACTCATGCATCATCCGTTGCGAAAAATCTCGATGAATTAATTCCAGTTAATTAACCGGCGTCGGCTAAGAGGCAACGCAGCCGCGTTTTTCACCATCCGCTCTGCCGTTCACCTACATTCCGTGTTTTCCCTCGTGCTACACCGTACAGAAGCGTTCGTTCCATTTTTACTACGTAACAGCAAACATCCAGCCAGGGGAATTACGAGCCGAGAACGTTCATTGGCTGCATTATGCATGAATAGACGGTATCTCTCGGTTTGCCAGCGAATAAACGAATCGAAACCTTGAGCTTGACGCGGATTTATACGGTGCAAAAACCGTACGAATTATTAAGCATTATTTGCCGCGTAATTTATTGCTCTCGTAGGCTGGCCGCAGCCCAGCGTCGATAAAACGGCAGGAGAGGCCCATTGTGAGCCTCCAATCAGCCGAGCGACGTTAGATTATTATTGAGCAACCGTACGCCTCACGCCTTATCTTTCCGTCTCTAATTTTACCTTCACCCACACCGTACATACACGCGTCGGCGGTGTACGTATCTATTCATCTGGTTGCACCTGCACGCGGACCTCTCGCGAGTTCGAGATTTTCGTAACCGATCCGGCCGAGGCACGTAACGTTCGCACCCCATGTGAATAGTCGTTAGCGCCCGATACCGCGTAATCGAACCGCGGCGGAGATCACGAATCGGAACACTTGACTCAGACGGTACCCGTTCACACGGTACAAATTCGCCACAAACAAAACGGGACCATACTTTCAATATTGTACCTTCACCTGCGGTGTAACCGCCAACGGCCGTTCACTGACACCATAGACAGAGATATATACGGATACTAATTCGATACTAACTCGTATATTAAAATGAGCTAATATTCTACAAAGTACTATCGGTTTAATTAGTTTGTAAAAAAGATTTAAAATTTTCATTCTAATATTTATATTTTATATTGCGTATTGTATACGCAATATTTTTTTCACTTTATCTTATATATACATATGACACGTAAAATTAGTCACACTTTCATACGTGTAAATATATTTAGTTTGTTAAATTAGGCTACATCAAAAAACGCGATCATTCATTACCGCGACACTTCTCTTCTAAGAATAAAATACTTCTAAGAATAAAAGTAACTGGAAATCGCGATGAAATAATGTCGCAACACTAACTCTAAAACCAAATTCAATGAAAATTATTATTAACAATACAATGAAAATTATTATTAAAGCTACTGTATAATCAAAAAGCTACTTCAACTTTTCCAAAAAACTACTATTTTAAAAACACTCTAATCAAGGAACTAAACGTTGAAATAACATTAAAAAATATAATTAATTTTCAATTTTGACGCCAATAACGTTGTAAGACTTATTTAAAAGATAAAATATCCTTTAATTCAATTGCAATAACTCCAAGATATTTGCATACCATCTATGACTTGGAACATAGAAATATATATCATTGACATAGACGTGATATCATAAGTAAAACTATCATTTTATAAAATTTCAAGATATATTTAATTACCATTAGACAGGACCCAGGAATCATTTCTTCTATTCCATAGTCCATGTTATTCCATCTTTCATCCATGCATTTGGAAGTTGATAGATCTGTAACAAACTTATTTGTTGGATTAGTAGTTTAAAAAAACTTAGCACAAAAATTCCACACCCCTAAAACAGTCCCGACATTTGAAAAAAAAGTAAATAAATAGCCAGAAGGGCTATTGTACAATTATCTATATTACGAACCCGAGCAACAAACCCGAGTATCCTGTATCGCAACACTAATTCAATAGCACTAATTGTGAAATAGGATATTTTCAAAATCCACGCGAAGAGTGCTTCGTCATGTTTAAAGCTCCCAAAAATTAGTACGCGACGTTATTAATCTATGCACTCATGTTTGGAAAGGCGCAACACTAATTGCGACACGTTCAGTGCAACCATGCTGGAGGCTGCTGATGAATGACTACTTCTCTGCATCAGGTGATCCAGGAACAGGAACAGCCTTCCACGAATTGAGTGGAAGAATTTGGGCATTTCGTAAACGCAACACTACTTCACAAAACGCGATCATTAATCGCAATACTAACAAGAGAAACAGTAACTGAAAATCGCGATGGAAAAATAACGCAACACTATAATAAAAGTAATTAGAAATCGCGACAAAAATTATGTCGCAACACTAACTCTAAAACCAAATTCAATGAAAATTATTATTAACGATACAGAAGCTATTGTATAATCAAAAAGCTACTTCAACTATTCTAAAAACACTCTAAAATTAATTAAAAACAGCGACTCCGTAATTTAATTTAAAACAATAGGAAGCAAGATAAATCTTATTATGTATAACTCTGAGATAACTTCACGATCAAAATTGCTAGAGACAATCGCGGCAATTCGTAATTCGCAACTCTAATTTAAACCGTAATCGATCACTCGCAACACTAATGAGAAAAACCGCGATCTGCCCAAAACGAAGATGAACGATGATGTAGAAGAAAGAAAAATACAACTACAAATACTAAAAGAGCATAGTGACAAAGTAGTAACGAGAATGACTTCCCATGCTCTGGAATCATTTAAATGATCCAGAGGATGAGAGACCATTTGTTGTGACCCTCTTCGTGGCAGTTTGCCGGGCCTCTTCGGCTTCTAGCCTCTTCTTTCTTCGAGCGCAATGCCCGCTGAAACTTACATCTAGCTCGAGTCTTTCTAATCGCTAATCAAAAAATAACATATAAAGGTGAAATGAAAAGATAAACCGCGAAAACTGACCTCAATACACATGGACGACCATCGATCGTGGTGATCGTTGTCCGTTCGTATGTGCGTGCTCGAGCAATACCTACATAGACGTTCGTTTCGGGACCTATTCGCGACCTATCCGCGACCTATCCGCGACCGCGACCGCGACCGCGGTACTAAATTCGAAAAATCGGAGAGTAAAACCAGAAACAAGTGGCATGCTCCAATTTGTACCAATTTCACTATCGATTTTTCAAATTAGATTTCCTGAAACAGGTTGGACACGCGAAAAGGGGACACGCGACCAGAGACTGTGCCAACCTGCCCGGCCCTACCTACTTATAATTAAACACATTCACACCAGAAAGTATGCTACCTATCCTAACCAATCGACCTATATTTAAAAAATGGCAAAAGACAGACGCACCAACACACTCATTCCACGATTCTCACACATACCACTCGGGCGCAGACCTAAACTAGAGAGGACGTCCCGGGACGCCTCCGACACCCGAGTTTAACACACAACTTTCACACTCTAATTTACGTACCATTTTCCTGAAATCGACTGACAATGGCTAGCGACCATTGCGTAAAACGTGATAAAACACGTTTATATTTACAGCTATACGCGAGATGTTAATAACTAAGGAAAGATGCATGTAATTACTCTAGAAATACATGTACGAGTTGACTTGGAATCACAATTATAATTGATAATACACTTATAATAATAATAATAATAATAATATAATTACAGTTTATAGAGTAGTATTTATTACGTATTATGATAATATATTCATAATTCTTTAAATTAGTGCATATTAGTAAATATTTTAAATATTTCAAATTACAATGAATGGAACAATAGAAACGACGCAATTCCACATCCTAACCACACACACACATGCGGAAAATACGCCGTGCACGATACGCTAACCCACTGTCAGTCGCCAAAAAATTTTTTATAAAATTACAAACTATAGTCATCGTGCTCAATGTCTTTCACCCACCCAAGTAGCACCTGGGCACGTGAGTGAGATCCTGACAATGAACACGGAATGGTTACCTGAAAATCCTGAACTAAAAAATGATTAGTTTATCTATTTAATTTGTATCTAACGGACCATTGCATTATTTTATTTCAAACTCTATTGATCCATGACTCTATTCTGTCAGAAATTATTGAAATTGCAAGACAATGCATAAGAATTGAATTTATTTAAAAAATACTATGAAATTTAATAATTGACCAAACTAAATATTGATAGAAATAATCTCAGGCGACTTCTTCATCAAAGCACATTCTCGAAAATGCGAAAGCAGTGTCCACACTTGTTGCTTTGATTCAAAAATCTGCCTGTCGCGAAGTATCTTCTTGCACATAAAATTTCATATATTTTTTTACGGATAGAATTCTAATCTATTATACATGATCAAATTGCATTGAAGTACATATTATAAAATTCAATTAATTAAATCATTTAATACCATTATAAAAGGGAAGATGAACTTGAAAATGATTATACAATTATCAATTATCAATTATTATAACAAAACATGTCACCAGTATTAATTAGCAGTAGCTACATTTCTTTCATAGAAACGAAGTCGGAGGGTATCCGTCTTCTCTACTATGAAATGCTCAAACGAAACCGTTTTAATAACAATTATTTACAAATATTTGTAATTTTTTATTCATATAGATATTTTACGTATACTAATGTTTATATTGAAGATATTTTCATGTTATATTAATAATTACAATAAACGTACATGTTTTAGTTGTTAGAATCGCGATGTGCAAGAAACCCTATCCTGATCTAGTACACAAAAAAACTGAAAAAATGTCACTACTCACGGGTATAAAAAAAGCCCGCGGTCACTATGCTCGTCAAAAATTCTACGTATACAACCAGTCACCCGTGTCGATTCGGACCTTTCGTCCTACGACATGATTGAGTGACCGGAGGAACGTAAATGCATGCGACTCACAGGCACAGATGTGAAGAGCGTTATCATCTATGCTGCACTGGAGCAGGGAGAGTTATCGTGAAGATCCTCATTAAGTAAATACTCGCGGTGAAAGTGAATGCCGTGAAAAATTTCCTGAAAAACATAAAATATTGTTTCTAAAGACACAGTGTTATTTGTGAAAATTTAAATTGTAATAATGATAAAAATTCGGACTAATAATTTGAAGTATTTTTATTTTATAATTATAATTTCACATTCGACTTTAATAGAAAGAATACTATTATAGAGAATAGAATTCACGTACAATATGCTAAAGCACTTACATTTTTAGCTTTTGAAGCTCATAAGATCCTTAAAAGATTACGGGAAGTGGAGATTGTAGAAAATCTGCAACAAAATACTAACCGTTAGAATTTATTTTTTAGAAGCAAAGCAAAATCTTAAGCTGTAGGTAATGAGAGATTCTTACATTCTTGATTTTGGAATCACCGTTGGATTTTCCCCAAAATATACCAAAAGTTGGAGCTGTGATACGTCTGTAGCAAAACATCAAACATTATACTTTGCTGTCAAATTTGGAAAATTGGATAAATTAAAGTACAATGTATAAAATTACTTACGATCTTGATCTCCTGGAGAAGCCTTATCCTCTGGAGCACTGACATACCGAAAACGAATGTTGAATAAGAAAAGATATAAAAAAAGGAAAATAAAAGATTACCAACGCGCGTGTTTAAGTAACAATCGGCAGACTCACTGACTCTAACCTCGCGAATTATAATTTAAATGAATTAATAATTTAATTTAATGAGCCCCATTTTGCTCAAAAAAAAAATTAAAATATTGCACAACAAACACTGACTCTACCGATCGCATTGCGCGCGATCACAAAAATTTTCTGAAAATAAAACTAATTAGGAGGAGAAGGGCAAAGAGTACATTCATTTAAAAAATACTGCTATTTTTCTACGATTTTAAACTTGAGTATGCATTAAAGATATTACGTTGGAAAATATAAAGTATTTCTCAATATTTGCATATTTATAGAAATTATATTCTGAATGTTCGTTGTTAAAGTGATGCATACTAGTAATATATCACGTCGTGTATTATAAATATTCGAAAATGTTTGCACAAATCAAAAACTCTTGCAGCTAAATGTATTTAAAAAATCTTATACGTATGAAATCTCGCTCTGAATCATTTAATTGTGCGTCAGCGTTCGGAAAAAGTATATAGTACAGCAAAAGTATATAACGTAGCAAAGTATAGTATAGTAAAGTACGAAAACTTTGAATTTGATAATCTGAATACAAGAATATACATCCATTTGTCAATATACGTACACTGTTAAGATGATCTATATCCAAATAAAATATTAATTAATTTAATGTTTTCTATTTTCATCTTTACATTCCAAATAATTATGAAATTACGTATTGTGAATTGTATCTCAAATATATATGAACTGTATATCAAATGTTACCCAAAATGAATAAAATATTGCCAAATTCCCATGAAAGTTCATCAAATTGTCTATTAATGATCATGGCATCTATGCGTTCTATGCTATCTCTGCAATCAAGGAATGCCTGCACAAAGAGAAATCAAAAGTCAGAACAAATGTGTTAAATGAAGGCAAACCGTGTAAAAATGAAACAATAACAAATTTTAAATTCTATTAAAAAGATGTACGAGATGATTTGTCGGTAACTGTACGAGTAAAATCGACGATTAAAGAAAAATTGACATGAAAAGTTTCAAAGCATTACATGATTTCTTTACCGTAATGCTCAATTAATCGTTAAATACCCGCATATCAATTAAATAATACTATTAATGAGATATAAATGGAAGTAAAAGAGTGTCGAAGACGCGACGCCACCGAAGGGACGCCATCGATAGATTAGAATAAGTTACGAATCTAATCTGACGTAATACGTGTTATTGCCGCGAAATTCGGTAACTTGTCACGACTTGTCACAACCTGTCACGACTTGTCTAGACACGTAAAGTCGATCTTTTTCATTAAATCCTCATCTTTCTTTTAATATATCCCACTTACACCATAAAATCCTGTATTATTCAGTTTTAAATCAATAACATATTTTTAATGCTTATTCTTGATAAATAATATTGAGAAATAATGATAGCATATATACTGAACGTACGTTTACCTTCGTAACGAAATCTGCTTCAATCGATCAATTAATGACCTGTTAACAGAGAAATTTCAAGTAAATTTAAATCCAAATGTATCAAAATCAAGCAATATTTAAATTCAATTGTTATTTTAAAAGGTAACAATATAATTTATTAGTGACGAACAATTGAATGGATGATGGCCGAAAGATTGAAGAAATTTTTAGATACTATTTAATTTCTGTATAATAATTTCCATCTAACGAATAATTGAATGAATATATATACATTACCGAAACGAACCTGACAGTAATACGTAAACGGTGAAGAACTATTCCGAAATTGAAACGACACTTTTGAAATAGTCAATCACATCTCACGTTCCATTGCACCAAACTGACGCTTCGAACTGCCAAAACCTCCCCCAGCTGGTCTCTGATTGGTTGAGACTGCTTGCAAACTTTCTCGCGCGAAAATTGAAATTCCGTTCTGTATGAACGTTTCAGATTAGATGTATAACATAAATTTAAAAAGAAATAAGGAAAATAAGCATAAAATAGAAAATAGATCAATTTTTATACTGTCCGACAATTTCAGAACATGTGACACGAAATTTTATAAAATGATAGTTTTCTATTATATTATACGTATGATGTTAAGTGTATATCAATGATGTATGTATACGGAACCAAGAATAGCAGCGCCACGTTGTGGCAAATCAAGGAACTAAACGTTGAAATAATATTAAAAAATATAATTGAAGATTGAAGAAATTTTTAGATACTATTTAATTTCTGTATAATAATTTCCATCTAACGAATAATTGAATGAATATATATACATTACCGAAACGAATCTGACAGTAATACATAAAAGGTGAAGAACTGTTCCGAAATTGAAACGACACTTCTGAAATAGTCAATCACATCTCACGTTCCATTGCACCAAACGGACGCTTCGAACTCCCAAAACCTCCCCCAACTGTTCTGTGATTGGTTGAGACTGCTTGCAAACTTTCTCGCGCGAAAATTGAAATTCCGTTCTGTATGAACGTTTCAATTTCAGATTAGATGTATAACATAAATTTAAAAAGAAATAAGGAAAATAAACTTAAAATAGAAAATAGATCAGTTTTTATATTGTCGGACAGTTTCAGACAATAATAAATTTAATATTTCAAATAATATTAAAAAATATAATTAATTTTCAATTTTGACGCCAATAACGTTGTAAGACTTATTTAAAGGATAAAATATCCTTTAATTCAATTGCAATAACTCCAAGATATTTTCATACCATCTATGACTTGGAACATAGAAATATATATCATTGACATAGACGTGATATCATAAGTAAAACTATCATTTTATAAAATTTCAAGATATATTTAATTACCATTAGACAGGACCCAGGAATCATTTCTTCTATTCCATAGTCCATGTTATTCCATCTTTCATCCATGCATTTGGAAGTTGATAGATCTGTAACAAACTTATTTGTTGGATTAGTAGTTTAAAAAAACTTAGCACAAAAATTCCACACCCCTAAAACAGTCCCGACATTTGAAAAAAAAGTAAATAAATAGCCAGAAGGGCTATTGTACAATTATCTATATTACGAACCCGAGCAACAAACCCGAGTATCCTGTATCGCAACACTAATTCAATAGCACTAATTGTGAAATAGGATATTTTCAAAATCCACGCGAAGAGTGCTTCGTCATGTTTAAAGCTCCCAAAAATTAGTACGCGACGTTATTAATCTATGCACTCATGTTTGGAAAGGCGCAACACTAATTGCGACACGTTCAGTGCAACCATGCTGGAGGCTGCTGATGAATGACTACTTCTCTGCATCAGGTGATCCAGGAACAGGAACAGCCTTCCACGAATTGAGTGGAAGAATTTGGGCATTTCGTAAACGCAACACTACTTCACAAAACGCGATCATTAATCGCAATACTAACAAGAGAAACAGTAACTGAAAATCGCGATGGAAAAATAACGCAACACTATAATAAAAGTAATTAGAAATCGCGACAAAAATTATGTCGCAACACTAACTCTAAAACCAAATTCAATGAAAATTATTATTAACGATACAGAAGCTATTGTATAATCAAAAAGCTACTTCAACTATTCTAAAAACACTCTAAAATTAATTAAAAACAGCGACTCCGTAATTTAATTTAAAACAATAGGAAGCAAGATAAATCTTATTATGTATAACTCTGAGATAACTTCACGATCAAAATTGCTAGAGACAATCGCGGCAATTCGTAATTCGCAACTCTAATTTAAACCGTAATCGATCACTCGCAACACTAATGAGAAAAACCGCGATCTGCCCAAAACGAAGATGAACGATGATGTAGAAGAAAGAAAAATACAACTACAAATACTAAAAGAGCATAGTGACAAAGTAGTAACGAGAATGACTTCCCATGCTCTGGAATCATTTAAATGATCCAGAGGATGAGAGACCATTTGTTGTGACCCTCTTCGTGGCAGTTTGCCGGGCCTCTTCGGCTTCTAGCCTCTTCTTTCTTCGAGCGCAATGCCCGCTGAAACTTACATCTAGCTCGAGTCTTTCTAATCGCTAATCAAAAAATAACATATAAAGGTGAAATGAAAAGATAAACCGCGAAAACTGACCTCAATACACATGGACGACCATCGATCGTGGTGATCGTTGTCCGTTCGTATGTGCGTGCTCGAGCAATACCTACATAGACGTTCGTTTCGGGACCTATTCGCGACCTATCCGCGACCTATCCGCGACCGCGACCGCGGTACTAAATTCGAAAAATCGGAGAGTAAAACCAGAAACAAGTGGCATGCTCCAATTTGTACCAATTTCACTATCGATTTTTCAAATTAGATTTCCTGAAACAGGTTGGACACGCGAAAAGGGGACACGCGACCAGAGACTGTGCCAACCTGCCCGGCCCTACCTACTTATAATTAAACACATTCACACCAGAAAGTATGCTACCTATCCTAACCAATCGACCTATATTTAAAAAATGGCAAAAGACAGACGCACCAACACACTCATTCCACGATTCTCACACATACCACTCGGGCGCAGACCTAAACTAGAGAGGACGTCCCGGGACGCCTCCGACACCCGAGTTTAACACACAACTTTCACACTCTAATTTACGTACCATTTTCCTGAAATCGACTGACAATGGCTAGCGACCATTGCGTAAAAACGTGATAAAACACGTTTATATTTACAGCTATACGCGAGATGTTAATAACTAAGGAAAGATGCATGTAATTACTCTAGAAATACATGTACGAGTTGACTTGGAATCACAATTATAATTGAATAACTTACACTTATAATAATAATAATAATAATAATATAATTACAGTTTATAGAGTAGTATTTATTACGTATTATGATAATATATTCATAATTCTTTAAATTAGTGCATATTAGTAAATATTTTAAATATTTCAAATTACAATGAATGGAACAATAGAAACGACGCAATTCCACATCCTAACCACACACACACATGCGGAAAATACGCCGTGCACGATACGCTAACCCACTGTCAGTCGCCAAAAAATTTTTTATAAAATTACAAACTATAGTCATCGTGCTCAATGTCTTTCACCCACCCAAGTAGCACCTGGGCACGTGAGTGAGATCCTGACAATGAACACGGAATGGTTACCTGAAAATCCTGAACTAAAAAATGATTAGTTTATCTATTTAATTTGTATCTAACGGACCATTGCATTATTTTATTTCAAACTCTATTGATCCATGACTCTATTCTGTCAGAAATTATTGAAATTGCAAGACAATGCATAAGAATTGAATTTATTTAAAAAATACTATGAAATTTAATAATTGACCAAACTAAATATTGATAGAAATAATCTCAGGCGACTTCTTCATCAAAGCACATTCTCGAAAATGCGAAAGCAGTGTCCACACTTGTTGCTTTGATTCAAAAATCTGCCTGTCGCGAAGTATCTTCTTGCACATAAAATTTCATATATTTTTTTACGGATAGAATTCTAATCTATTATACATGATCAAATTGCATTGAAGTACATATTATAAAATTCAATTAATTAAATCATTTAATACCATTATAAAAGGGAAGATGAACTTGAAAATGATTATACAATTATCAATTATCAATTATTATAACAAAACATGTCACCAGTATTAATTAGCAGTAGCTACATTTCTTTCATAGAAACGAAGTCGGAGGGTATCCGTCTTCTCTACTATGAAATGCTCAAACGAAACCGTTTTAATAACAATTATTTACAAATATTTGTAATTTTTTATTCATATAGATATTTTACGTATACTAATGTTTATATTGAAGATATTTTCATGTTATATTAATAATTACAATAAACGTACATGTTTTAGTTGTTAGAATCGCGATGTGCAAGAAACCCTATCCTGATCTAGTACACAAAAAAACTGAAAAAATGTCACTACTCACGGGTATAAAAAAAGCCCGCGGTCACTATGCTCGTCAAAAATTCTACGTATACAACCAGTCACCCGTGTCGATTCGGACCTTTCGTCCTACGACATGATTGAGTGACCGGAGGAACGTAAATGCATGCGACTCACACGCACAGATGTGAAGAGCGTTATCATCTATGCTGCACTGAAGCAGGGAGAGTTATCGTGAAGACCCTCATGAAGTAAACGGTGGAAGTGAACGCCGTGAAAAATTTCTTAAAATGCATATAAAAGACACAATGTTATTTGTGAAAATTAAAATTTTAATAATCATAGAAATTGGGACTAACAATTTGAAATACTTTTATTGTATAATTATAATTTCACATTCGACTTCAATAGAGAAAGAATTATAAAGAATAGAATTTAAATACAACATGCTGAAATACTTACATTTTTAACTTTTGAGCGTCGTAAGATTTTTAGAAGATTAGGGGAAGTGAAGGCTGTAGAAGATCTGTAACAAAGCAAAAACATTAGAATTATTTAAAAACAAAGCAAAATCTTATGTTGGAGATAATGAAAGATTTTTACATTCTTGGCTGTAGAGCCACCGTTGAATTTTCCCCAAAAAATGCAAAAAGGTTGATGCTGTGTAGCGTCTATAACAAACGTTAAATATTATATAATACTTTGTTGTTAAATTTGAAGTAATTGAATAAACTGCAATACAATATAAAACTACTTACGATCTTGATCTCCTGAAGGAGCCTTATCCTCTTCAGCACTGACTCTAATACCGAAAACGTATATTTAACAAGATAACATGAAAAAAAAAAAAATAAGACTACCAATGCCCACGTTTAAGTGGACTCACTGGCTCTACCTTCGCGAATTATAATTTAAAGCAATTACTAATTAAATGGATTAAAGAAAGAAAAAATGGCACGAAATGTTTCAAAGCTACACGATTTCGTTATCGTAATGCTCAATGAATCGTTAAATATACGCATATTAATTAAATGATACTATAAATGGAAGTAGAAGAATGTCAAAGAAGCCACGCGGTCGAAGAGACGCCACCAGTAGGTTAAAAAATGTTGCGAATCTAATACGACGTAATACGTTGTTATTGTCACGAAATTCCACAGATGAATGACTCACCTCGACAGGTTTCGACAAGTCGAAAGTGGTAGAGGGTACTACCACCCTACATACACACAGCTGTTTATGTCCGTGTTTGTTTTGAATTTCGAGCTCCAAGGCCTTCTACGCTTCACTTTTTCTAAGAAATGGAAAATTTTATTACATCAAGCAGTAAAATTATCATTTTAACTGTTATTTTATTTATAACTATTGTTATTAATATATAACTATTATTAATAAATTATATAACTATTAAATACATATTAATTCTTAATAAACTATTACTGAATTCAGTATTTTAGAATTGTTCGCATTGCAAAGTTAAACAACCAATAAACGAGTAGAAAATATTATAACAGAAGTACAAGCATGTAATAAAATACATATCATCGTATGTATTTGTGCGTAATGAAACTCTTATACGTATATATGATCTTAATGATCGGTACATATACACGCGTGAATATAAATGGGTAATTTATACAGTACTATATAAATGAAACACCTTGACATATGTATGCTTATTTGCTATGCGTGGAAAGTGTTTCATAAAAGTACTGTGTCGAGTTCAATGAAAAATTCTCCAGAGTACATACATAAATCACTCAATAAATAAGCTACTAAATGGCCCTCTAAGGTGAATGCAAGAAATGTTTTTTTATTGCTACTGCAAGTACTATTATTCTCGATATGTTGACTGTGTCGTAAATTCGTTTCTCTTACAATGTCAAAAATCGTTATATATTTCAAATAAACTCATGATGTTTCGCGTTAATCAAAAATAACAAAATTTTTGATATTGGAGGGTTAATATAAACCGGAAATATGAAATTGATTGATTGACTTTAGATGCTCAACAACCTATTGCACTTATATAATCATCAATATAATATAAACTAATTGTTACAAAAATAAATTCTTTTAATTAGACAAGAGACAACTTATTGATTGACCAATTCATGATTTCTTACTCATGTTTGGAATGAACGGGGGATTAAATTAAATTGTTATATATCCAAACAGACAAGAGGACTGAGTGTAGCGTTTGAAAAAAAAAAATGAAAACAGTCGCGAGACCGAAGCACCATTTCAATGCTGCAACTCTGAAAACACGAAATAAACACGTTGGAGATTAACGCCAGTACGACTCGTAAATCCGCACCTTCGAGTTACACGTAATATAATCATACTTCTACCGCGTGTTACCGTATCATCATCTTTCGCAGTACGCTAGCAGGAGCGAGCAGAGAAGGAGCGAGCAGTGAAACGCGTAACGAACCCACGGACGCGAATTAATCGTCGTGCTGTACATACTTACAAAAGGCAAAAGGCGTGTGCCGTGGTGTGTGCACGTCGTGTACCTCTGCGTCACGGTGAAAACGAAACCGATATCTCTGCAGGATCTGCGCCGAGGCCAGAGGTCACCTACGGAGGGAATTGCTTTATTTAATAAGCCGCGGAGGAAGGACGTTAATAAAGCGGCCAGAGATAAATAATATGGAAAGGCGAGCCGTTCACGTGTCGTTCGTACCCCGAAGCCCCCTTTCTTTGCACCGTACGCCGCGTCTACGAGGTATTGGTTAAGCAATCGCCGAGTTTCCGACGTTCGAACGCGAACATGAAAAAGAACGAAGAAAATGACACTTTTTTTAAGATTTGCCTGTTTGTGAACGCGTTATTAATGTTGATGATAATTCTCGACGGTATATATACGAGGTTATGTTTGAACTCGACAAGTAAAGGGTTCCACGTTCGACGCGGTGCAAGCAAAATATCTACGCTACTACAGTCTAAGATTGTAATTCCAGTGACAAGTTTATACAAAGGTCATACACGTCCAGTGACACACGTAAATATAAAGGTTAGAAGGACCTCACGAGTCATAAACGTTAGATTGAAACGATACGAGTATAGATAGTTGTGAGTACGAATTTATCGAGATAGAGCGGCTGGTCGATTTTGAAGAATTTAGAGAAATATAAGCATGTGCTTTGTTTCACAAACGTTTTACAATATCTCAGAATTGTACAGTATCCTCTGTCGCCTTAGACTCCGATTATATAGTTTTAGTTACCTCTTTTGATCTGACGAGTTGCAGAAAAACATAAAAAGCACAAAGAGCACGTACACGTTTGAAAACTTCGTCCGCCATTACTAACGTTCAAAAGTTCCGTTGTTCCGCCTTCCAATTTTTTGCGCGTTCCCGCGTTTCGCTGAGTCATAAAGAACGCGTGGAACGGGTGGGAAGGGGGTGGAATCAGTAGAACCTCGCCGCTAAACCGTTAAACGCATCCTTCGCGTGCGTGCATTTGTTTATCGAGAAATTTTGATTCGCGAGTGTTTGAGAAGGTACAGAAATAACCTAGTGAACTCGTTGGTGGACGTGTGTACTTGAAGGATGTGTCACATACGTAAAAATTGCAAACGAGAAACAATAGGAAGATTGTTGGCGTCGAGTTTGGATCGATGGTCGATGTCCGATGGAATTCGTGATTTACACGGAGGTGTACATATTGAGTGCAAAAGAGAGGTATAAAAAGAATGCATGACAAAGAGAGAGAGAGAGAGAGAGAGAGAGTGGTGCGTGCACAGGATGCACATCTGCATGAATGTGATGCACTGAAACCATCGATGAAACGATCGATCCGCCTACTGCCCGAGAATTTGTAGTTCATAACCCGCTAGTCTGCGCATGCGTGATAGCTGTACGTGATTGTCCTTGTGTGTGAAGTTTGCTGCACGATCTCCGATGGAATTTTCTGCCGACATACTGGGTGAGTCCTCTATGAAAGATTAGTATCTCAGTGATTGCTTGTATTATTCGTGCATTTATATAAAGAAACATTTATAATCATATAAACTATTTCATGTAAGTATTTTGTTTCGTCGATAACGTAGGAACTACGAATTTCGCAGGTTATACGAATTCCTTATTATACGCGCGAAAATTCAAATAAATTCTTTTTTCTGAAATAACACAACTAATTCCACATAATAAGAATAATAATTGTAATTGAGTAATAATTGTTGTAGAGTATCTAAAGTTCACCATTCCGTCTTACGAGTCGTTTTTCATTACATACAACGTAAATTCATCACATTAAAGAACTTTCTTTTTCAATTAATTTGATTTTCAACGGACGATTTCAGCATGGAAATGTACTACAATAAAAAGTAAAATTAAGCTGAAAATACAGAAAAAAGAATTTATCGAGCAGTAATATTTAATCGAATTACTGCATATGCAAATATATATTGTACATAGCAGACCCCATTGCATTGCAATTAGAAGACAGATTCTGCATGACTGTTGCCTTTACCAAAGATATTCGTGCCTTTCGGTTTCGTACGAGATCACCTTTCGCAGATCTCGCATCGAGCGTTGTATGGACCGAACGACCTACCACGACCTCGCCCAACTCGGAATATTGCGTCCTGAGAGTTGAACGCTCGTCTCGGTTGTACACCCACGTGATATGTTTCCCGCAAGGTTGTCCTGTTTGGAATGAAAAGAACGTTACACCTTCGTTCCTACATCCTCCGTGATTTACGAATTTTCTTCTAAACTGGTTCACCTTTTAAAATCGTGGTCATCTTTTAAAAGTATAATACCAGGATCGTATTCGTTCCAATAATTCCAAAAATTAAGGATCAAGCAATAATATATCACAGTATTATTAAATACCTTGAATTTCACAAATAATAGATATAACGATAGAAAATATCAAATGAATCTTTGAATTCAACATTAAAAAATAGTATTTAATAACGTAAATTGAAAGAATTGTAAATGAGATGTTGCGTAACACAAGGTCCTTGATAGGTTAATTTATAGAATAATAATAGGTTAGATTACAAGTTAATAATAGGATAAACGTTCAATTTTCTCGGTAATTATACCTAATTCAGTTAAGATGTCGGTAAATTAAATTCTTTATCGTTGGCGCAAGTAATTGAAGCTGCAAATTTTTATTCCTAAGTGTAAGTCCTAACGTACAACGTGCAACCATTGCGTATTCCATCGATTTTTCAGCACAATTTCAGGCGAACGATAAAGCTGCGTTTTCTTTCATCATAGTCGCGATATCAAAGTCAGCTTCGTGTCGCTTCCAGGCGAATGTTCACCGTGACACGACACCGACTTTCTATTATTATCTACGGTTGTCCCTCGTGTCGCGACTTAAAACGTACATGTTTATCACGTACAGCGAGGTGATACAGTTCCAATTATGCTGGTCTTGAGCCGTAAAACTAAAATAGCAAGTAGAAACACCGTGTATTACTCGAAAAAGCGATACAGTATTGCGAAACATTGAACGCCCTTGTTGAAAAATTATGACGATGAAATGAAACGCGCTGGCTCACAAAATGAAAACGAACACACGCTGTGCGTGTTATATATAATATTTTTAAATTTCATTAATTCTCGACGTGACTCTCATTTCTATATTGCTAAAATTTGTAACCAATTTGAAAATACATACGCAAATATATTTTTCAATTAGTTGTAATTAGGATCTACATTTACTTTCGATAATATCAAATTTAATAAAAAAAAATTGGCACGTGATACGATTAAAAATTACAAATAGCCAGATACTATTTGAACAAAGTTGTATTTCAGCGTTTCATGGGCATCCTTTGTTCGTTATATGCTCCCGAAGGTACAGTCAGTTTCACCAAACGCACATTTCCGGCAATAATTCGAAACTCCGGCATATGTTGGAAAGTTATTATGACAAATTGTACAGAGACAATTGTCTGTCGTGTCGCGGGACAGAAAATGGAAAAGTAAAAGCGAGAGTATACGGGAGAAAAGCGAAAGCTTCCCGGAGACGGATTAAAACCTGTTGCACCGTACTGGTGAAAAGGTCAGGAAAGAAATCGATGAAGAAGCCGTGGCGAGAGAGAGATAAACGTTGCACGTACATAGTGACTCATCAGAATCACCGACTCGAATAAGAACTTGTCAGGGAAGTGTGAAATAGAGATTCAGGGAAAGTTCCGTGTTAAGCCTTAATTAATTTAATAAGTCAAATTGGGGAAACCAGATGCAATGTTTTAGCTAATTTATAAATGACCCACGCTCTTCACGGATACTTTTAGAATAAAAATTAAAATCGTTCAAACGTAATTTTAATAATTTTCCAAGCCTTGACTTCTTCGAGTCATTTCAATTATCTAGAAAAAAAGAAAATAACTTATTTCGAAAAGAAAAGAAAATAACTTGCTGAATATTTTCATATTTGATACGTATATATTCGCTTTAATATTTAATAATATCTACACGAATTAATTATGTGAGAATATCTTCAAATACGAGATACTTGCTCAATAATTTTCTGCAGTGGATACATTTATGCGACTTACATGACACGAACGCTGTACGTATGTGCCAGTATAACTGGCATTCCGGAGTGCAAAAGGTTCAAACAACGTAGCATCACGATTCACATTCGCATTAAAAAGAAATCCCCATGCGCGAAAGCGTAATAGTTTCTCTCCGTTCCACCAAATTCAAAGATATCCTTATACAGTCTCACAAAGGCAATAAGTACCACTTGTTAAAGTTCCACCGGCAGATTTACCCCGGTTGGAAGCACTGTTATATACGTATTATACCAGCGTACGTTGCATTAAGAGACATTCGGTATCAGAGATACAGGAATACGGAAGTTGCAACAAGTTCACGTTCAACACCGACCGTTCGTTCCTGGTTTCTGCTCGATAGTAGTACAAAGGGAAAGAAAGAGAGAGAGAGAGAGAGAGAGGTGAGATCGTCCCCTCTTTGGAAACCGAGCGTTCTCCTTATCTACGCTCTGACGCTGGCAAAGGATTTTCTATCGGTTTATCAAGCGTCTCTAATCGTTACGGGATAATAAAGTTGGCTGCTCATTAGGGGAACGATAATCCACCTGGCCGAGGGCACTTTCCGCCGCTCGTGATTCAAACGTCAAAGTATTTTCAATCAGCCGGCCATCGGAGATTAATGGCGATCCGCTTGGAGGAGTGGTTTTCTTTTTCAACTCTAAATACCATCGCGAATATAGATTTATGGATAGCGATCGTTCAATCGCTGGATTCAGCACCAGGGTGGAAGATAAATCGCCAGAGTGGAAAAAAGGTCATCCGCGTGTTCGATCTAGTTTCCAACGATTGCCTTCGAAACCGTCGATTTCGTATCGACATCGCCGTGCCATCGAGATAACGCGATTCGCGGATCTGCCCGTTAGGCAGTCACCAGAGCTAGAAAACGCTCGAGACTGAAAACGCTCGTTTACCGCGTATTATACTTACAGCTATACATTGGTATGAATTCTGTAAATTTCAATTAATTCGTTTCATTTCGATGCTCACGTTCAAATTCGTTTTTATTACTTCGTAAGTTTCCCTCTGTTTGAAATTTGAATTAAACATGTTGATAGATGGTAGCTAACTTAAAAAAGAAAGTATCCGAAAATACGAATTCAGTATCATGTGTTATTATGATCTTTTTAGAAGAACAATAGACAGAATTTTTCACAAATTCTAATTATATTTAGTACCATTTTTTCACTACCAAAAACCCAGGACGACGCTGTAAAATGCCACGGAACATGGATCGTACAGTTTACACGTACAAACTCTATAATAGAGATGTAGCATAAATACGCGCATAAATAAAACCTCGGTTGAATCGAACGTAAAACAAACAAGGAAATCGCCTGTCATTAAATTAAAATTACTCTTTCACTACTGTGTAAGATGAAAGGAAAAGGGTGAAAGAGCGTAAGCCTTTTGCCATTCGTTTTAAATCCCAAGGAAGAAGGATATACGCACTAATTATGGCGCAAACGCGCATTTAACTTATCGGCATTTCGTCATTCGGACAGCACTTTACGTTGAACTGGCGAATAATGGTTTAATTAAACACCACGTGTACAACCGCAGCCGCCTTGTAAAGGGCCGGTCGATTGATTTACAGTGGCAATACACTCTTGCCAAGCTTCCAACGTTGTACGCTGTGAAATAGCCCTCCGGAGAGACCATTCTAGTAAGAACGCATATATTAGTCCGCGTACTCGCAATTAACCGTTGACATTTACTCCACTTCACTGCGCTCTCCTTTTTCCACGCCACGAGTCCATCGATTCTTCTTTCCCTCGCCATGCAACCCCCTTCTCATCTGTGTACGTTCTATACGTCTACTCCATTTTCTTCTCTTTTTGGTTCTTTTTTTATTATTATTGTTTTTATTCTGTTATTTTTACATAGTGGTTTATAATATATTTATAATTTTTGTAGTTTCTCGGGTCATTGTTTTTTTAGTTCTTCGTAACATTTTAATATATCCTTGAATTATTTTTATGTAATGCTGCGTAATTCCATTTATCACTGTAGGTTGATTTATTCATCGTTTCTAGTTATCTAGTTTTTCTTTCAATATAATGTTCCCGTTTTCTCATAGAAATTTCCACTTAGAGATTCGTTGTTTGAAATATCATTTGAAACAGCAGAACCTAAAATTGGAATTTTAATGACCTGCGAAATTGCCTTGAAAACGCTCGAGACGAGAAGAAAATTTTTAAGAAAACCAAGTAACTTTCATTCAAGGTTTGAAATAATTTTTCTTTCAATATAATTATTTTAATCGATCTAAATACTACACTGGATCTGTAAGAAACATATACATTATAAATACACACAGCAAGATTCTATACTTTTGGGCCAAAAAAGAAAGTGACATTGACGATTTTACCCTTTACCTTCTCTTACAAACTGCCACCATCACTCAAAATGTTGCAAAAAGATAAGTCTTAGAATTTTTGAAAGATATAGGGTTATACCTGTCCTATCGTAAGCTCCACCGTGGTCGTTAATAACGCGCATTTATAATTATTATAAACTCCCATCAGTCCGAAGGTGTAGAAATCCAGCTCCGATATTTCCGATATGTATCGTTTTTCCCTTGACATCTTTATACCTTCGCTCGCGCGACCAACGTCACCACCGCTCGCATTATTCCGCGCGTTCGTCCTTCCATTTCCGCCCCTATTTTACTCGCGTCGACCGCAGAAGGTCGCCGCCAGTCACCGAAGACAGGTCAGAAGGAACGAGTCCGCCTGGTCAGACACGAATTACCTGTTTCCACGCAGTCACTGGAACTCCTTGAGAAGTTCGCTCGGCTTTTCGCTTGGCGTAACGCTTCGCACGTCAGCCGGAACGGGCGATTTGCCCGGTACCGGGGACAACTTTTCCTTTCGCGTCGAGAAGTATTATCGCCAAGGAAAATCTGCTCGCGTTCTCGCGCCACCTTGCTTGCGTGCGCGTGTCGTTGCGCAAAGGGGGCGATTTATTTACGCGCGTTTCCACCGTCCACTCGGGGCGAACTCCTTTCGACGGAAGGACGCGTGACGAGAGAAGCGAGAATCGCTCGTTGGTCGATAAAGAAATAAGGACAACTGGCGGACCGGTGACGCTGAATTACGGCTGCACGAGCTGCGACATAGTAACTCATATCTCCGGACGCGGCGTGCGATCAATCTTCGCGATTAATGGTAATTAATTGCATTGCGTTGCAATTGCACCGATCCACCGAGCGTATCCTGCTCCCGTTGATTGTCCTGCTTCCGTAGAATTTTTTCCTTTTTTTTTTTTTGTAATGAAATTGAGAGGCGCTCGATCGAATTTGCATAACATAGTAATGGGTCGAAGAAGTAAAATTGAAACTTAGATTAGTGAATAGGTCGCGGATCTTTGCTCATTATTGATTATTCATTCACACTTTTCTGTTAATTTTTGACCAACTGGGTGACCACTTGAAGCTACTGATAAATATTAAATTTGTTAAGTTATCTACAGTTATCTGTAGATTTTATTATTGTTGATATATTGAAATTCTATGTAGATAACAGAAATCGTATGATTATTTATCACGATTGCTATTTTTATTTTTTTATTCCGAAATTTGATACAATGACCAATTAGTTTAGAAAATATATAAATAGAAGAAGAAAAAGTTACATTTGTACAATTATCAACATGTTACACCTGAAATCGAAAGAAAAAGTCAAACTAACAAAACGATAATTCACATCGGAGATGGAATCGTGACAAATTAAACGCTCCTGATTTCATTATGTCATTGTTCGTTAGGTCGCGAATCGCCAAGTACATATTATTCTTAATTAAATTATGCGATACAGTTTCTAGTGATCATTTATTACAGCCAGTTCCGATAATGCTTTACTGTAAATTACGCTAGCCATCGCGTGAATAAATTATACATTCACCGTGTTGGATTTGCATTTCTGTACAAGAATCTCGCGTGCGCTGATTAAACCGTCAATATCGATCTGTGTTAAAAATCGGGAGATTTATCGAGAACCTCAATGCTTAAATAAAGCGATATAGAAGAGAAAAGACCAAGGGCGAAGATAGAACGTGAAAGAAGATTGAACGCGTAATGAATATTTAAAGCACACGGAGCACAAATTTCATCATTAATCGGGTGCCGTTCACATCGTATGTCAATTTTAATTTTCAACTTTTTTGACACGTTGCTTGTCGAACTAGATAACAAGTCAATTTAACTTGCCACAGCAAAGATTCTTTTTCTTCCTACATCGAGAAGAAAATTCTTCTTCATCATGTACATACATACTGTATGCATGTGGTAAGTTTTATATCATTTCTATAGTATTTTTACACAACTGAAAAAATATTATGATTAAAGTAAAATGTAGAACTTAATAAAAAAAAAAAGTAACTTCGTTGGAAAAGTGTTATAAATTCTAGTATCTTAAATTATTCTATTCAAAGGAACTCGTAACTCGTGATGGAACGAGCTAAACTGTACTAGCAAGTCATCGACTTTCACATTTTCACAAAACTAAAAGAAAATGAAAAAGACCTCTGAACCTGCAAAAATATTGATCAACATCTTGCACGAATGTATCATTACAGATTTATATAAATATAAGATTTATATAATATATATTTATATAATATATAGTATATATAATGGAAAATATAATAAAATATAGTATATATAATCAGCGATTACGCACGCGTTATGATAATTTATGATAACTCGTTTCGTGCACGACACGGGCTGACATTTGAAACGAAGGCGAGTGCGAAAGCGACAAACGGCACGATTACTTTAACCATTCCACGATCGTTTAACGCAATACTGGATACTTATAATCATAGCTAGTTATTCTCGGATCACTGCGCCTGATCTGACGTAACGAACTTGTCTGATTTCCATAGTCGTCGCCAGGCGCGATCCGCGGTTATGTTTCCGCGAGCACTCGCGAACGGGAGATCGCGGTGTTTCTACATTTTTAATGCATGGCTTGGCTTAATCGCGGAAACGACCTCGGGATTTACGACGCTAACAGGGATAATTGTTTCGTCGTTCAACAGACGATTTCTTTACTGGAGGATATCAAGTGAGACGATCTTGATATAAAATCTCCATGATTTTATTGAAAATAATATTCATAAAAATTCATATGCATTGAAACATATGTCATTATAAATATAGAAAATTGGAAAATCAGTTAAAATTTGATTAATTTCTGACCAGTATATTTCAATACTGCACTTAATTAAATCAGACTTTTAAAAAACACAAGTTTAGAATTTTAAATGAACTATAATAAGTATGGAGTAAAGGAGGAAAGAAAAGAGAAATTGAATTGCAAAGATCAGTGAGAGAACAGGCAGAGTATTATGGAAAGTGTTATTCAAAGAGTAGGAGTGCAGGAAACTATTAAAGAACGATCCCACTTGCAGAAATCGGAGAGAGAGAATAGGCTGTGAATCGCTAACGCAATTAACAATAACACTTTACTCGAACGACAGAAAAAACCCAAACTAATATCAATATACTTTACCCGTAGACGTATCTTAAATTGCAGAAACTGATAGAAATTGAATTCGAATCGACCGTTTAACGGTGAAACCAGTATGAAATATCGAAAAATTCGCGAAAGGACACGGCGCGCCATTTGAGAAAATTGTACGTCCGCACGAGTATCAAAGCGAGTCGGATGAGACGTCCCATAAACATCTTTCAAACATGTTCACAAAACCGAGCTCTCCTGCAATCGTATGCAAATCTCGTTTTCAACAAGATTTCCGTATCAGATGAACGGACGAGCATCCCTTTTAATTAACTTACCATGCGAAGAAAGTCCAATCGAAGTTAGTGGCGAAACGACTCGAGATTCTCCAATCGGTCGGTGCATAACGATTTTATGCTGTCTGCTAATGGCATTATTTAATGTCTAATAACACAGCATCGAATGATGACGGATAATAATCGGTAAATGATCTGAATTGTTCGTTTTAAATAAACAATATTAATTGTTAACGATTGCTGCAACTGACAAATTTTAGAATATAAAATATTCTAATATAAAAGTGTATTACGTATCATTGATTGTGTTAAAAATTAAATGTTTTACATAAATTTATATATTGCATTTACAAGGGCTGTGATAAAATCCTCTATGATTCAGTCTCTCTTGTAATAAATGTCAATTTTTATTTTTCAATCGCGACACTGTTAATAAACATCAATCTCATTTTGCGATCGTAATTGCATTCTTCGGTTTGAAAAAACGAGGAAATTCGTTTGAATTATTGAAAACGAGTATTTGTGGACGAAGAAACGTTCGACAGTGACGATCTCAATTGATTACGATACGACGCCATATAAAATCCTTAGGCTCGTGGTATGAATCATAAATGCTAAGTTACTTAATAATCTCAAGTAGAATCTTGCGGTCGGAGAGGATTAAACTCGTTGGGAAACTAATTAGTGGCACGATAATCTCGCAATTTTCAAACGTTGATCGCGTGTAACAATTATGCAGAGAAACGTTAAATATCAAATTATACCTCTTTGACATTTCATATTTTTCGTTTTAATTAGACAACAAATTTTTATGCAAATTCATATTTTTACAAACGTAATTGGACAAATAAATAAAATTATAGTAGATATTTATTTCGTTCAATTGAATTTATTTTTATTGTTATTTTTATAATTTTTATTTACCATTATATTATAATATTACTGTTATTATTTTACAATAATAAAATTTATATTTGCGAAAATGTTACGCAGAAACTTAAGAAAATTTTAGTTTTATATTGTAGCATTACGCTTTGGATATTTTTATATTTATATATTTTATATACCTATAAATTTTCTGTAAATATACAAAAATCTGCAATTCGGTAATAATACGTACAATGTATCTAAGCGATTAAGACACACATGTATGTCTAATACTAACTCACCTATTGTCAGATAATAATTTTTTTCTTGCGACTCAATTATAATTACGAATAAATGTTCACAGCTGAACCAATTTATGTACGTCTATAGATTCTTAGAATCTGAACGTACACGTGACGATAAATTGTCGATTCGTGGAATTCGTCCGAGAGAGAATTCATTTCGAGAAAAACGAGAAGGAAGCGATTCTCTAAAGAGGCAATAATTGGTCAAAAATCCCAAGAGTTCTATTACAGAAGTATCTTTCCATTTTTATCTGATCGTTATCATCGTAGCATCGTTCTGTAAATTCGACGCGCGATCCATTCGTGGCACAAAACAACCGCATCCGCAACTGTGTACTTTCTCCTTCTTACGCAGCGTTAATTGCAGCGTGCAAGCCGCAATTATGCCACATCTGAGTCGTCGTCGATATAAAATCGTGCCATTAGCCGTGGAAGTATGAATTATCCGACAAACGCGACCCGCGCGGTGCTTCGATACCGGATTAACCGGATAAATGACGGACGTGAACAGACTTTTCCGGCAAGTCTTCTCGCGCAAGAAATATAAATATTAATTCATTAATCGCTTCATTGCCCCCGGTGTGACGCGGCATGAAAACGTTCCTCTCTCTTGACTAATTTGCGTGTTACGACGCTGTTTCTATCGATTAGTACATGCAGAGTGCATTCTAGACTTTTTCCTGGACATGTAAACGAACTTTCTTGAAACTAAATGAGAAAAAAAGAGAAAATGTTGCGCGTACGAATGTAGAAGAAGCTTTTCATCGGAGGTCGAGGTTGAGATTTTATCTAAATTTAAATTAAAGTTGCAAAGAACGGGTAAGATTCTCGTATATATATATGGAAATACAGAAATTTGCATAAAAATCCATAATCTAACTATCACGGTACAATAACTTTTCTTAAGAGTAGTATATAATAACAACTGAAATTAATTGATATTAACATCGTACTGCGATTTCCAAATATTCCAAATATATTTCTCAAAACTACCCTCAAACAAACTACCCTCAATTGGGCTCCATAGCGAAAGAAGATGTACAAGTAAAGCAAGAACTAAATAGAGAGACGTCGATAACCAAATCCTTTGCGCGATGGAACGATTCGTCGACACGAGCAGCTTATGAAGGAAATCAATCGCATCTCTGGAGAAAGCAAAATTAAATCGTAATTTACAAAATCTACAAGCGGTAGCCGGTTCTCGGAATCGTCTAACTCCCGGTGCCCGGTTCGTGCATTGAAAACGGCCGGTCGATACCCGGGTTGTAAGCGTCGGTAGTAAAACACAGCGTGCACCGTCTCTTCAATCTCTTAACGAGGAATAATCGAAAATCGGTGTGTATTCCCTGTAATTTCCCACGTCCTAACGCCTCGTTTCATGAGTCATCCCTCCCCCGGCCTGTCCGGGCCCTTATCGGCGTAAAACCCTTGTAATTACAGCCTGCAGAAATTCGCCAAGTAATTCATGTGTGGGATAGGCGATCCCGGCGTCGATGTAAATAACCAATAACGATTACTCGACGCCGGTGTGCGTGCGTGCACGGTTTCGTCCCGGTCGGTATATATGTGTCACGGTACGCTTTCTGCCGGCGCGCACATAATTTCTCATTATGCAAATCGCGGCGGGGACTTTCCGCGCGAGCACGCAGTCCACCTCGCAGAGGCGTATCTGTCGATACCCGGGGGATGGGAGCCCGAGATCGATATTACTTACGAGCACGGGTACGAGCCGAGGTTCGACCTCTAAGTTACGCGTTTTATGGATTTCGAAACGACGGAAGTGAAAACGATGGAACGTACACCTGCGAATTTCGAGGGGAGTGCTCGTGAATAAGTTCGATGCGCGAGATTCGAAGGATTTCTCGGGTGATGCTCGAATCTTGAAAATGAAAATCGATCAGAGCGGAGGAGAAAAATTCGAAGGATTCGACGTGAGAGATCACTGAATAATTGCAAACGAAAACCTTTCTTTACGCCAAACGTTAGATGAAAATTGTGTCAATTAATTTCTTCTTATGATTTATAAATATCCGCAAATGCGCGCAGATAGCGAGAGATAGTTGCAGTATCTAGCGAACAGTCCGATATATCAAAACCCGTTCTATATTTAACCGAACGTACAAGTTCTAGTACTCGAAAGCTCATCCAGCCTCATCCATTAATCATCCGCGCGAAAAATCCGCGATTTCAACGGATTGCTTGTGCTTCGCGTGCAGACTTCTCATCGTACACGCGTCCGCAATAATTTTGGCGAGTCCTACGTGCGCGAAACGCACAATGCGATTAATTGGCATGTCCGTTGTTCGATAACTCACCGAACGAGCCCACACGACGCACAGATCGGATAACGCGAGGCACTGGCACTGCATAATGCGATGGATTATATTATGCTAAGTATAAAAGACGAACAACCTGACTCTTTAAAAGTAACCTTCTCCATCTCCGTTCCTCTTGATTTCCTTGCGACCAAGTGCGATCAAATATGGATTTTTAACACGTCACGCCAACTGATAGGTGTTTAGAGTTTTTACAATTTCGAAGAGCTGAAGCTTTTTTTAAATCTTAGATGGATTTCTACAAATTTTCTGTTTATGGAATATAATTATTTACACCGTTTAATTTATAATTTAGTCACTCTTATAAAATGTTTAAGAGTAATAGTAGATGTCAGAATGTTGGTCAAAATTTTATTGCTGATACTGATTCATTGATATAAACTTTCATTTCACTTTGATTACGGATGAGAGAAACTCATTCTACTGATATTTTCTCCGAGAAAGTTTTGAAATGAATATTCATTCGGCATAATTTATTTCACACTATAATTCGGAGATCACGATGCTTATTATCGTTTTAAAAGTTCATAAATCGACGTGTAAAAGAGATTTCTCCGAGTCTTTCCTCTTTGATGTGGCAAGGAAATAAATAATGTTTCACCTTTGCCGACGAAATTACCTGGTGAATTAAATGATGATTTAACTTTGACAAATCGCTGTTGAATTCGTTGGAAATTTCTGTAATTCGAAAACGAAAGTTATAATTGGTTTAAGTGAAAAATGAAAATTACAGATTACAATTAAAAATTTAGAAATTTTAACGGAGCGAAAATTTATTTCCACTGTGATAAAGAAAAAGGTATTCAAACTTTTTTCAAATGAAAATTCAAGTATCAAGATAAATTTTCCTCGAACGATAAAATATTGTTCGTTCTTGGAACAGAATTCTTACGTCGATATTATGCGTTGTTTAATTTAATGGAAATCCGAGAAACTGTTCGTACGACACAGAATGAGAAATCCGCTCGAGGAGGTCCGTCACGTAATAAGCGATTACGCGACAGCCGGAAATCGGGGAGACACGTAACAACCGATGTGACATGAAATCCAATAGACTGTATAGTACATAATAGTTTTATCGTGATGAACAGTTGAGTGTAAAACAGCCAATATTTCGTTCCGAACATTCGTTAAAAATGTTTCTCTTTTTTTTGTTTCAGGTGAGTGAGAAAACATTCTGGATTTATTCTTGCACAACGATACCGTCGAGTTGGTGAGTGAAAAAGTCAAGCCTATTTTCGTTATTGATCGTAAAACTTGTTTGAATAACGTGGAGTGAGATTGAAGAGTAGGATTAAACGATCTTCAACGATGATTTAATCGATCCTCAATAATATAGATTTTCTTAATACATTAAAAGTTCTGTTAAAGTAAAAGCGAATTTGAAACATAAGTTTATTCCAATAATTAACTCTTGCACTTATTTAGATGGTTCACGATAGAACAGTGATGATTTTTATTCGATTTAATATTTATTTTTAAAATTACGAACAATTTGATCGACTTCATTATTGCGTTCAAACATCTTCAAACATGTAGAGTTTAACATCCTATCTGGAGTGTTCTCAACATACAAGCAATTTTATTATAAATAAGTGCATCGAATCTCTTCATTTATGAATAAATAAAATAAAAAATGTCTCTCATCTTTAGACAAAATTTAAATCTTTGAAACACTTTTTCCTAAACTTTTTCCAAGTTTAAGAAATATTCACGCGAATATTTTTATCACAGTAATAAGGTTTCATACTTTTATTACGGATTTCCTTAACATTGAATATACGTGTATCAAATTTCTCTTTCTTCAATATGGTTGCAATTATCGACATAAATCAAACTTTCACACACGTCAACCTAATACATAATCATACCCATAGGTACCTATAAGTAATGTCGTTTTCATTCAAACTTAATAAACTTATTATAACATAATCTATATTCTAGTTAAATATATTGACATTTAGTGTGATTATTGGTAAATTATAGTACAGATTAAAACAACTATTAACTCTTAAATAAAATAAAATTTTGTAAAATAATAGTAAAGTTTCTTGTATGTTGAGAATATACGTCGATCACGTACCCATTCAATTGACAAAAAAGTAACAAACCGACAAAATAAATTCCAGTGATTAGCAAACGGAGCTAAAGAAAATACGGAAGAGATAAGAAAACTACGGAAAGTAGGTCGCGCGTTTCCGCGACATCGGAGTCGCTGTTTCCCAGCGCGCGTTTCGGTTTCCAACGTTTGACAGCTGTTCCTATTCACCGCGTACGTGGGCATCGCAACTTGTCCGTTGGCTGACCGGCCCCCGATGTTGAAAGGAATGTCGTCCGCGAGCGAGCGCGTGGGCCCACAAAATATATCGGTATACTTTTGCGTGCCCACGCTCTCCTCGTGGCTCGCTGTGTGTCGCGGCCACAGGAGCCTTTAATGTTAAACACGTTGCGACATCCGGTTGATTGCTTGCGCAATCACGCGTGCTCCTCGTTTCCCGAAACGAGCGCCCGGACGAGGCTGATTGCCAAACCGCCTCAAACATCAACCTGTTTCGCTCGCATCCTTGATCCTCTTTTTCGCCTGCGAAAAGAAAGCGCTCGATATGCTCATTTTCGGTTTCGTGAATCTCGGTTTCGCGTCGATATTGGATGTCGACTGAATACACTTGATGAAAGGAAATATGGTGACGTTGTAAATTTTTCTAATGAAGTTTCTAGTCTGTGAAAAAATGATTTCTATTAGTTTATTAATATTGGAAACACGTTTCGTCGTGTTTTAAAGTTTTAAAAGAAGTAGCGCCCTATAACTAAGAGTAGTTCTAAAAATTAATATATTTATTGTTTATTCAAAGAATATTTTATAAAAGTGCAATTCTACAGATAGAATAACGTTCGTTCATTCTCCCACTTTCTCCAAATTAGTGTTTTACTTATTTCACTAACACTTGATCCAATACATGATATAAATACAGGAATTTGACCGGAGTGGGCGGCGAAATGAACGAGTGAACAAATATGTTCTAAACGCTCCATTACAATAAGTGTAGAAAGGTTAAATACCACTATAACATGAAACGAATCATTATCATCATTATCGACATACATACGTATTACTTGTAACAAAATATCAAATGCCTTTTAAAATTTTTACCGTCACAAAAATGCTAATCTTCAAACTGTCCCTTTCATTAAAAGAAAAAAAAAAAAAGAAGAAAGACAAACCCAAGAATAAATGTTAAAAAAATCATATCTTTCAAACTCTTCTTCTCCACCTCTCTTTCGCGAATTCAATCAGCAAAGCTCCATTTAATCAGACATTAACGCTAGAACTACCAAAATAATTAAAATGACCAATTTGTGGTTTTTGTTAAAAATTTTACAGATGTAAGCCACCATATTTTTAGCGATTTAAATAATTTTCTGGAGTACTCTTGTGTATTATAAAATTATTTTATCTCTTTTACTTTAACATCTCCAATGGAAATTTTATATTTTGATCGTCGGTTGTTCTAGCGTTAACTAAAGTTCAGATAAACAGAGTTGTACGTGTAACGTGCAAGTATACCTGGTACCCACTCCAGACGTTTTCCTGTTCTATTCTCGCAGGTATTTCATTCTTCTTTTTATAGACGTCCGATACAGACGGCCACGTGAACGCGTAGGAACAGTGCGAGCGAAACATTTAACGAGGCTTGGCCGACATAAATTCACATCTGGGTTAGGATCCAGAACCAAGACGCGGCGCCTCAGCCGCGAGACCCATCGGGATAATTAGGGATCGTTAGAGACGTTGCCCGGTATGCTCGTCGCTCATAGTTGGTCGCGATTACCGGGGCAAATTGCGTAACCTATTGATTATGCAACGATCGATCATTATTATTGCCACGGAGCCGATGATTACGGTTGGCGATGGTGTATCCTACTCGCGCGTCCCGGCCGGTTTACCATACGCGTCCTGCTTAGTAGCTCTCGGATTTCGCGATTTTCTTTATTGCTTTAAATTACACCGTTCCTTATTTTACGCGCCGTTTATAATATTATTCAGCCGGGAACAAACACGTCGCTAGATAAATCAATCAGCACAACCGACAGAATACATTTATGTGTGCTCGATCGTTCAGTCGTGTCGGAGACGAAATGTTTGAAGATGTTTGAACATACTCGTCGTAAGTTGGATTCAGATTAGGTTGGAAAGGATTGCGGTAATTTTACTTCTTTTCTTCCGATGTTTGTGCATCGCGTCGAAGAATTTTAAAGAGGTCGATGTTAAGTGAAATATCTTATAATACCGCGTATGTTTCGACTTTCTTATTAACTAACAAACTCAGGAGTATTTTCTTCGTGGATCAATTGAAAAACGACCTCGACCCGTATCGAAACAACGTCGAAGAAGCACCGCCCATGTCCAAAACGAGGAACAAAAAGCTGAACGTGTCCTTTTTAAGAGGTTTGAAAATGAGAGCCGTCGCTGACGGATGAACAAACCTGTTTCAATGCAATCACGAGTGAGAGTGAATTTAAAAGCAATATACCGCTGAATTCCATTGAATTTTATTGTCAAGTCTGAATGACAGTGTCAAGAAGTTCAAAGATCACGAACTGGGAAATTTAAGATGCAATAAACCAAAGGCAATGAAGAATGTGTCAAATCGTAAATCGCGAGATTTCATTGGATAGATACCAAGTTGCACGCGATGGTTATTTCGTTTCTTTCTTCCAAAGTATAATCTTTTCATAGAAGATAATATAAAAATTATCAAAATCTTATGTAAAAATTATATTATATTATTTTATATTATTTTAATGTGAAAAGATTATATATGTGTATTGGCATACTCGAGATGAAGAAAAAAATAAAATAAGTAATAAAGAAACCACTAATTATCGAATACAATTTATAGTTAGTACATTAGTCTTGCGTAGGTATTAAAATATAAAAATTAGATCTCAATTTGGATCTTCATTTTAGATGTTTTAATATCCTTATATAACAATAATATAATTTTGAATTTTTTATCATAGAACGCGAGAATACGTAACTTTAGTATACTATTATTATTCTGAAAAAGAATTTTATTTAGCTATAATCATTCAAAAAAGAAAGATTAAATATTTTGGGAAAGATCAAGATTTTCATTTTCATTTTTGCAAATTTGCTTCTGAGACAGTGAGACAGCCGTTCTCGTGATCTAGATGATCTAGGTTATATGTAAATCCTTTGTCCGATATAATCCACGTATAAAATAGCCGTCAGCTTAACGAAACATCATCTGTAAGGATTAATTCGAGTCCAAATTCGAATCTTTTTTAAGCCGAAGTGAGAATCGTGACAACTTAATCCTTATTTTATAACATTTCTAGAAGACTCAGACGGGATTTCACTTCGGAATTTTAATTTGTTTCGAACTTGCACACGTTCTCGGTAACTGTATCGTTTCTATTCGTACTACCTTAAACCCTATGTTATCTCTTAAACCATGAAAATATTTTTGAAAATATAAAAAATCACGTACGTATGAGAAACTAACTTTATGTATTTCGTGTTGGTATCAAATACACGTGGCGTCGATCGGGCCTTGGCTGTACCCGATTCCTAACCTACGACTACCTGATACACGATCTTTTTTCCCTCGTATGCTCGAGGCTCAAGACCCCTTGAGGTAGGTCAAAACTGGTACCAACAGGTAAGATATACGAACTCTCGCGCGTACCAGTTTGAAAACTCAGTTTTTGTTACCGCGATGCGATATTTTAACATTCTCATTTAAATTTTAACATTACCGTTACTAGTAATTGCAAAGAAAATATACGAGCAGAGAAGTAATTATTACACCAGGTAGCGCGATACTTCAATCCCGTTAGTTTCTAGTGTGATCGCAAAAAAGATCTCACGGAAAATTTAATTATTCGCGTCTTTTTAAACACCAACCCTCTTACCTCAGGAGAAACTACATTTTATTTTACGAGAAACAGGAAAAACTTTGCAACTGAAAGCAACAGGAACCAACCACTCGATTCACCTCAATGGACAGAACTCACGTTCTTCCGATGGTGTAATTAAAATTACACCAAAAGAAAGAAAAAGAAAAGAAACGGAGAAATCAATTGCGCGTTTTATCTCATTAGTATATCCGATCGTATGACAGGTCGGCAGAGCCGAAGAGTTCGCATGTATGATATTATTATCAGCGAGTTTAGCTGTCTCAGCTTCCTGCAACCCCCTGACGTCCAGGCATACCAACGATACTATACAGCCCGTGGATCGTGCGAGACTGTGCGTGTAGATCGTGTGTTACCTGCACACGCGCGGCTAACCATCGGCGGTCGACGATTGCTAGCTTGTTATTAATCTTAATTGCCATCTAGAGGCTGCCAATTAACAACGCCTGTCACTTGTTTTTCCCTCGGTAGGCACTATCTTACTGGGAGAAGAGTCTTTGCCGGTACACTCACCACTTCGCCGGTTACACTCCCCTTTACGCACCCTCCCCCATAATACTAATCCCTCGTCCCCTCGTCCCCTCGTCCCCTCGATCGCCCGGTCGTCGCGTCCTTTTTTCTTCTATCTTCGTTCGGCTTAGTTCTATCAACGAAGGCTCCGGCATTCTCTGTAATTATCGCCGCCTATAGAAAATATAATTATTCGAGATTCCCCGCAGGATGGTTCGGTTAGAGGACACATTATCGTCGCTCCGTAGTACGCGGGCGAATACGCTTAATGGTATCAATTACCTACGACCAACGCGTTAGTCGAAAAAAAGGAAAAGGAAAAAGAAAAAAACAGAAGAAGAAGAAGAGTCCTTGTTTGTCCACGAACGAAGCTCGTGGTTTTACACGCTGATAAACTGAAAACTTGAAGCATTTCCCCCTTGTGACTCTTCGCTCGGATTCTTCCAAGTATCGACGCACACGTACCAAACGGATGCAGTCGCGATCTCCTATTACTCGTGTTGACGTTTATTTACTCGCCGGTGCGCATGCGCGCGCATGCTTCCAATGGAACTCGCGCACACCGAGCAGGTATAAGAACAAATCGACGGATCGGAGATAGATTTCCCGTGTCAGGCGTTACACCCGTGGAACGTCGGCCCGCTGGTTTCTTTCTCTGTCGTTTCAAAGTGCTCGAATACCGGAACTGGAAAGGTATTAATAACGGTTATCGATCGAGGGAATTAATTAACGAGATGGGAAAACATCCGCGATGCGCCATTCGGTGCCTCGATGTACGTCGAAATTTCACGAGGAGCTCAAACGATGGTGGCCTCGTGGAATCATACCTAGCGAGGATATTAATGGCAGTGTTATCGACCCATTACGCCGTGGCTGGAAAATGACCGTAATCTGCGAAATTAATAACAAAGGGTTGCAATTATGAAGCGCGGCCGAGTTGAACTGATTCGGATTGGTAAAAAGTAGCGCTCAATAGCCTTGTGATTCGGCGTTGAAAGTCTAATTTCTTGCGAGGTATCGCTCTACAAATACGGGCTCGTGACTAATGTGACTTGACATCATAATTTAGCTTTTTCTTTTTTTTCGTAGTTACGCGAGTAAAGATACAGAACGACCGTTCCTGAATCGACTTGATTTTGCTGGACCAACCGTAACGTGATTGATAACGTATCGTGGAATGCCTACGTTCAGCAGCGAAACAAACCGCGAAAGAAAAACTTCGAATGGCGTAGAGGTGGTCCGGATCTGATACGCGCAACCTCGTTTCGCCGAATGTTTTCCGAAAGAACTCGTTTACTTTACGGTCGGTCGTGATGTAACAGGCGGGCAGTGTTTCATGCACGGTCCCGCAAGAATGCAGCTGTTATTGCAGTTTGCTGTCACGTCAAACAAAACTCGATATAGAATTTATCTACGCGTAGTTTCCACCACGCGTGCGCAAAATATCAAAGCGAGAGACACCTTTATGATTTTTCTGATTTTCTTCGTCTTGCAGACCACTGTTGCGTCACGATTTATGTTACGCACGGCAGTTTGTAAGAACAAAAGGCAAAGTTACACACGGACAGGTTGTTTCTTATTTTACTGGAGGTAGCCTCGGTTGAAAAGTGAAAAGAGGAAAAAACATGTCGTGTAAAGTTTCGCTGCAAACGATTTCAGTCTCATGATTAGACACCTGATCATGGTTTGATCTCCTGAGAAATATTAGTTTCATATTATTCGTCGTTAAAAGATTTCTTCTTCGAAGCACTGTGCTGTAGCAAAATAAACTCTTAAGCACCAAATAACATCAAAATAATAGAGAAAGTCGACGAAATTATCAGGTTTCCGTCTGTGATATTTACATACCTACACGATCTAATATAACATTATACCGAGTGCATTACATTTCTGCAATTTGTCCAGAAAAATTAACATCGTGGCGAAACAATTTAATTTCGAAGTTTGCCAAGCGAGTCGCCCTTTTCTCGACGAGAAATATTTCAATTCGTGAAAATAGCCCGGGAATACGAAATAACCACCGAGATTAAGAACGTCACGCTCGACCAAACTGCGGCCCGTCGATAAACGATCGAACGGAGCCGTTAATCGTTAATATTGGCAAAATGAGAGATTTGCAGAGCAGTAAAATTTAAGGCCTCGATTTTGCGAGAAAAGTATCCGGATCAAGCGTACGATCGTGTACGTGGTAACTAGCCAGCGATTCGAGCAAGGCCGTTTTGCGATCGCTCGTGCGCGTCGACCGCGTTCAAGCACACGCTCACGCTCCACCACCACCGCCGGTGGAAATTTAGCACAACGTGACTCGCCGAGAGTGAATTCCCGCGGCAAAATCAAGAGTGACACCGCTCGGTGGCCGTAGTCGTCATAACTGTACTCGACTGTGCAAAATTTTAGGTCAGGTGTCGCAAGATCATTAATCTCGCGTGTTTAACACGACCACATTCCACAATTATTAGGTTACTGCATAGATGCACGTATTCATAGAACGATCGAGTGCTCTTTGGAGTAATTTGAATGTCTGAGTGTTTAAAGAAACGACAACTTGTCGTCATTGTCATCTCTGATGATCAAACAAACGACAGCACGCGAGAAAGTGACGATCACAGTCTTGTTCCATTTGAACAAGGAGTTTGGTCCGTAAAAGGGTGATTTATAATTATCAATACAACAACGATTGCCTAACGAATTCCATTAGAAATTGGCAAATGATTTTTGCTGTGTATGAAAAAACAACAATTATGATCGATCATTGAAACAAGAACATAAAGTTACTAAATATACAAATACGTAAATACGAGCAATGTACACTTTCCAACAGTGATTAGTTGGAAATCACATGACGTCAAAGTAACAACGTCACTAGTTGTTAAAGTATCAAATTTACAAACAAATTTACAATCTCTCGAAAATTATAGTATATAAGTATAATATAATTACTATAACTTTGAAACTGCTAACACTTGGAACGATATATCTTCGCTTCTGTATTCTGTACTTCTATTTCGATGTATCGACGATCATCAGACGCGGAGGACGATTTTTATGCCCGAACCGCACCGATTGCAACTTCATTTTCTTCCAACGAAAGCTACTCTTGAAGCTTTCCGCCGACTTTCTGAAATAACTAGCTGAAAAGAGGGAAGGAGACAGGCTAGAGGGAACGGGATAAGTTAGAACTCTCCGTGCAGAGAGAGGGAGGGAGAGGCAAGGAGAGAGGCCGGGTAAAAGGAAGGCGTGGATCGTTAGGGAGCGCGCAGCCGGTGCCGCGGGCCTCGTAATTATAAATGCGGGGGGGAAAAAAAGGGTAGCTGTAAAGGCCCGATTACCGCGGTGCGCGAGAGAACGCGGATTCTAATTGACCACCTGCGATTGTACGGTGCCAAGCCAGCCAGCCAGCCAGCCAGCCAAGCCAGCCGCGCTCTCTAGCCGCGCACGTCTTCATTCTGCGAACCATCATGCTTATACGCACCTTCGATCAAAACGCGCTTTCGAGCCGCCTGTATACATATACGCGCGAAGAGAATGAGGGGGAAGGCGGAGGAAGGAACGAAGGAACGAACGGACGAAGAAACGGCGGACGAGGAGAATGGCAGAGGAAAGCCGCGGGGAGAGATGATCGCGGATCGGAGCTTCAGATTCTGCGGATACCACACGTCATTTAACACTCTAAGGACTCTAAAGGCTGATCTATCCGCCGATAAATTCAGCTCACGGCACTCTGTTATGTATCTTGGGAAGATGTCAGCGGACGATCGGATCGTCGCGCCTAATCGCTCGATCGAGACGCGCTGCCGCGGAGTAAATGGATGACCTTGAAATTGGAGGAGCACCGCGGCAGCGAAGACTGCTGCTGCTGCTGCTGCTGCTGTTGCGGCTGCGTGCATCGGAGCTAAACTCGGAGGGTTGAGAAGCTGTCCCAGCGGGAAATTGCATTTAGTTTCTCGTTTTCGAGCACTACGATGATCGTTTAAAAAATGAAGGATATTTGTACAATATTTCAAAGCTCGTCTCGAGTCGTTGAAATTGAAAACGTGGATTATTATTTTGATAAAGATGGAGGACTGAGTTTTCGAGGATTAAAGATAAAATTAGATGTAGGTAGTTTTCTTTTAAATTTGACTTTTCGATTTCGCAACGAGTCTGTATAATCCATGTAATTACTCGCAACGAGTCTGTATAATTACATGGATCTTCCTCTAGAATTCTGTAAAAAACCAACTTCATTTTTCTCTACAGTAACTTTAAAACCAAAACGCAAAATATCTCATCTAATACTATAATAGAACCAAATGAACAGTATTAAAAGGATTATAAATGTTTCTCTTCGTTCATAAAGTATCTTAGAAGACAGCTAAATCGTAATTACGTCACAACTTACTAGTGGTACAACCTACAAACACCAAATCGATGAAAATCACCTGTTAGAGCAAATTGCATCACGGGACGATCATTTTACCACTCGACAATCTGCCTAATTCCATCATTATCCTGCCAACAAAGTTCCTCCAACAAAACAAGGATAATCCCTACATTGTTAGCCAGTGTTTAACGCCAAACTACCGCGCTAGTGAGCTATGCGAAGCAATTAAAATCGAGTATCACGTCGATCACTCGCTATCGAGACGAAGGTAATAAAACGGTAAGAACTACTACCGCGATGGTAGATACGTGTAAATTTCCAGGTAACGAGATGCCTGGCATCGAAATTAACCGACAAGGGGCATTCAAACTGTTTTCACGACCGTCCGATAGAAGACGTACCTAACCGGGGTGAAACTATGCACGCCACTTTCCTACCATGCTGGCGTAATAAAATTCTGGAATTCCACATGACGGAGGGATTACGAGTACGCGTTCGCGAATAATTGCACCGATTAAATGGGAACCGATGGGAGAAGCGAAAGCTCTCTGCTTACGTACAGCGGTGGACAAAAATGACGGCATCAGGTTTTCCTAGGGAACTTGTGGAATGCGAATTTGGAGTTCAAACCTTGAACATATGAGTAGCTATACGATAACAATAAATATTTGAAGAACAAACCATTTTTACGAAAATTAAGTTTTAATTGCATACTGCACGATAGATACAAAATGATCAATTTCTAAATCTATAGAAAAGTAAAACAATAACCCAATTTGAGCGACGGAGAAACTGAGATGTAGAAATCGTAACTGAAACAAATTTCCGTTCGTCGTGATAGTCATTCAGATTATTTATTTCAAATTTTACAAAGATAGATTGACACTGCAGCAAGTTGCAGAGTAATTTTTTGAGAAACTGAACGAATTGTCATAGTTACCATGACAACAGATAACCTACGAATATATTTTTTTTAATTACATATTAATACCTACAAATATATTAATTTTACCCTACAAATACATTAATATATTAACTTTAAATATATTTTTTTTTAAATTGAAAATTCAACCTTTCGCTTATTCCAAAAAAAGGAAATTATATCAAATAAATAAGGAATTTCCAAAAAAAATTGGATGAAGAACTGTGTGTCTATTAAAGAGAGCTAAATTGTGCCAGTATCTTTGTTCATGTGCTAAATTGTGCATGTACAAATATGTGTGTATACATAGCCACACTTGATGCATACTTAGAAAACTTCCGGAATCAAGAATCGCTCTTACTTCTGACTATTTTTCTCTTTTCTTTCCCCTTTTACTCTTTTCTTTTTGTTTGTTTGTTTTCACTCATAAAGTACCCACTGGTTCGCCCAAGTATCTCTGGTGATGGTAGGAAATGCTGAGTTACATTGGAATTTATGCGTTGTATTAAATCGATCCTAACAAGTCTAATTGTGAAGTCGAATTATCCGCCGGAATGAGATTATCTCGGTCTTGTTTTCCGAAGGATACGAGCTTATTAGATGTTTTGCCAGAGGAACGTCGAATGTACCGCCGATTATTAGAAATCGTGGCTATCCCGGCTCAATAACAGCCCCAGTCGTGTTCAGTATTTTTCATTAGGCAACAGCTCGAAGTACGTGAATGCTAAATAATACTACGCACTTACCATAATGTTTTGTTATATCTTAACGAATTTTTACACTTTTATTACATTACATTATTACACGCGATGCAACTATAAAAATTAAATTATTATTCAATTTCTGCGAATAAAATTTTCACAAAACGACAGGTATATTATTTGTCACTGATACCCATGTATAATCTCATTTCAAGTAGAGAAATCCTAGACTCGTCCACGAAGGGTTAATTTTCATCTACTCCACTGGAAATATTTTCATAGCTCTACATGTTTCAAACTAATTTTACACTAATATCTCGATTCTCTGCAGTAGCACAAACATATTATTTATCATACATGCTGCAAATAGAATACTACTCCCCCTTGATAAATATATAAAACAACCTACTTTTACCAGCGCAAAACATCCAACAATCCTACCGGAAACATTAACCAATCCGGCATAAACAATTCGAAAGTTGCACACCGAAGAACGATTTGACTCGACGAAAAACTGCAGCGAACAGTTGCTTCACCGACAAAGAGTCAGCACGAGAAAGAACAAAATCGAACGGCGTAAAGTTGGTCAACACGACCAACCGGAGACAACACCGAGCCTCGAGAAAGCGTTCGTTTCCTCCGGACCGTTTCCACAGCTGATTCACCAGAGCAAAGAGAACATTGGAAAATCCGTGTAACGCCACGGGCGACAGAATTTCACGGACTAACGGCCGGTCAATGAAATCATTGAAATTTCCTGCTACGTGCAGGCTGGTGCGCTTCTCGAAGCGACACGGACATCCTTCAGCAGGAAATTAGCTCGATTCCCAGAGAGAGAATACAGGGCCGGTTCTAGCGCGATGCACGCAAACAATTAAATTTCTAAGCTAATAGTCCATTTTAAAAAACGAAGAGAAGGCACATTTTGCACAATGAAAATTCCGATTTTATTGGTATCTTTTATTTGACAATTTTCATTCGTTCTCGCGAGATTAATCGATTATTGGCGACTGAATCAGGAAACTATGAAAAATCTACAATTTTAAATAACATACACAGTATGCAGTACAATTTTTACAACTCTTTTACATCATAGACTTTCCACTCGACTGTAAATAAGATAAAATAAAATTGTGAAATATTTTTCACTCCGTGTATAATTACACAGGACCGCTGTAAAAAGGTGATAGCTACTTGTGGCTTACGAATGCTCACTCGCGATACGCATTGATAAGGGTGGTCAAACAAACGTCCAACGTGCAGAACCGGCCCTGAACGAGATGGATTCGAGGCACACGCGAACCTCGGGATTCCCGGGAAACTGATCGTTTCCGGTTGGATCGCCGGCTTCCATTTCCTTCGATTCCCTTGGCCGTCCCGGCTAATAACACGCCAATCGAAAAGGAATTGCTCCGGCCAGAAACGCGGGTCAGACGGCTCTCCCCGCGCCCTCTGGTGCTTTCTGTGCCAAGCTACACGCGATTCAGATTAATAACGGTCGTTTGACTCGGAGAAGGCCCCCATCCCTCCGCCCAGTTAGGGCAACAGGAAGCGGTACGCGGTGAAACGAGCCGCGTTTTCATAGGCAATTTGCCGCGCAGTTGGCGAATCAGATATGAAGGGCCACGAAGGATCACACAGTGAAACGCACCGTTGATGAGCAATCGAGGGGGTGAGAATGCGCACGCGTGTGTGTGTGTGTGTGTGTGTGTGTACGTGCCGAGCACTTCTGGTGTTCGGTGAAAAAAGAACGCGTGGAACCGAGAGCAGGAGTTCGATCCGAGTGCGGTTAATTTAGATTCGTTTAAGGGATAACTGTTTCATGTAAGTGGAGGTCCGAGCGGGAAAGTGATGGTGTCAGGTGAAAAAGCGTCCGCGGCTCATGAAGTATAGGCTTGATCAGCTGCGAGTTATTGTGAGATGAACTGGCTGGAGGTGCGATATCTTTAGATGTAATAAAATGGGAGGGACAGTATGTGCGTATCTTTCTCGGATTAATGCAGTCCAATTTTTATTGTTTATACATATGTATAAGAATCTGTTGCGAGAATCTGGTGGCGAGAGTGCATCGCCTAATTGTTAGCAACGCGATGAACGTCTATTTTGACTCCATCAGAAATACTTATTCCATTTAAAGTTCACATTTGATTTAACATATTAATAATAACAAAGCAGATGAAACGAAATAACAGCAAATCATCGGTTATATAAAAGTCACTACGTAACGCTGAAGACTCTGACACGATCCTGATTGGAGCAAGCCATCCCACACGCGGTTGTAACTCCTTCTGTCAAATTTATATCAAAATTCAACGCCCACCAGCCCCCATTATGCCCCACTTTCTTCCACGAACTCTTTTCCTCGGCTCCGTCCATCCGTGTCCATCCGTTCCCTTTGTCCCAGTCTGGCCTCACCTCCGCCCACCGATCGCGTAATTCACCGACGAAGAAAAGAAAGCGGAGCGTAATATCGGCTTAAGCCGACCACCGAGCTGCAGATAGTTTATTATAGGCAAGACGCGCCGGGACCGATGTACAACGTGTAAGATATATATATATATATATATGTATATGTATATATATATATGTATATGTATATGCACGCGAACCAGGGCATCGAGAAGAGGGTTTCTCCGACAATCGTGGAACATACAGAGAGAGAGAGAGAGAGAGAGAGAGAGAAGAAAAGAAACGGAGAAAGAAATCAGAAGATTAGCAGCTGATGAAAAGGTGGAGCTTCGCGAGATGACGTTTTAAGTGCCGATGAAATTGTACGGCGATAAGTGCAGCCTCTGATACACCAGCACCAGCAACCAGAGGGGGTTACGTAGCGGTCCCCCATTATCCATGCAAGAAGTGCACGCACACGCACGTCTCTTATCCACGTCCCCTTGCCGATGAATCTCTCTCTCTCTCTCTCTCTTTCTCTCTATCTTTTACGCGTGCATACGGTTACTCCGCTCTAGAATATAATGCCACTCGGTGTCCATTCGCTTCGGGCATGAGAACCGATTCGCCATGGGAAGTTGGTATCGCGTATCGATTGGTCGGATGCGAACGCGCGCACCTCCAGCCCAGAGAGAAGGTACGCGCGGCTACGGGGGTTCCCCCGCGAGCGAGCGAGCGAGCGAGAGAAGAGGAGAGGGCGCTGCTCGCGGCTAGAGGAAATCCCCGAAGGAATGGATCTCCCTGCAGGTTTTATATGGGCCCTTTACGTGGATTTATCGCCGCTCAGTGGACGCCGTTGGCTCCGAGGAAGAAAGACAGCGGGACAAGAAAGAGAGGCAGCGCTGGCTCCAGGGGGGGAAAAATAGAGGAAGACACGCGCGTTGTACTCTCTACGGTGGGATAAGATACTTCACGGGACGTTAACGTAGCGCTGCCGCGGAGTGATCAAGGTGAAAAGGGTTCGGGGCAATTGTCGACTGTTATTCCGTCGTAATAGACGTTCACCGAAAGCTTTTATTCCGTCGAATAGGCTCGCGCGCTCTTTTGTCACCTGTATCGGACCACGCGTAAATCAGCCGACGCTCTTTCTCCCTTCGGCCTCCTCTCTCTTTTAATGGTCTTCCAGCCGCAACCGTTCACCGGTGATTGATGCTTCTTTCCCGGTGAAAGCTCTCCCGTCGCTTTGTCAACCCGTTCGCGGCCGACGCTCGTCGGATTTATTTAATCCGATGATTTAAGGGCCTTGCGAACGCGCTGCCTCGGCCAACTGGTCCAATACTCTACCGATCTTCGACATCTCGGCGCGACGATTTTGAACCTTTCTGTTTCTGCGATATAATCAGACCGAATTTATCGCGTTTTATCGATATCGTTCGGTTTCTGAGAAAGTTGCTTCGTACAAAAAATATCTTCACCATTGTTGAGATTTGTAGGTGCTTTAGATGGACTATTTTTTAAATTGTCATCTCCATAATTACCAAAATTTTATAGCAAAAATTTGAACTGAAACGAGGGAAAAGGCAACAATTTTGTCGTCGTATCGCAGTTTTCAAGTCGAGGAAACTGCAGAGTTAAGAATTTGTAAAAGTGTATAGAAATGGATCCTTGTTCGTGAAACTTTGAAGTTGCATTCGCCACTTCTCGGTGTACTTCCACACAACTCCTCACAACGTAGCGTCCCACGAAGTTAGGCCTGAGAGCAGGCTTAACTCACGTCCCTGTAGAGGTTGTGCCTTATCCGTGGAGCAGCTCTGAAGGCGGTAGACTGAAAAGTCGCCTGATAAAGAATCGTGGCGACCAACCCCTGAAGAAGTGTTAGCGTGAGATAAGTAATCCTCGTATCTTAAACGCGTTTCGCCATGCGTTATGCCGTGCGAAACTTTGTCAACCTACCATAGCGGACACGGAATCATTCGCAAGTTGCAATACGTTTGAGAGCCCTTTGGTTGGTTGAACAGTGGAGATACAAACGGTGGATACGGGGTATCGTTTAAATTACTCTAGGAAGAGCACCAAGAGAGGGCGGAGGGGGGAGAATTGTGCCAGATAACTATAAATACTAGAGATAAACGCATTATTGCGATAATATGTCTGCGTAGCCGCGAATGGAACGGAACGCATATTTTCCGCACGAACGCGTGCGTTATTCGAACGAGACAAATATCGTGGATTCACTTGGCCGTGTGCTTGTATCAAATGGTCTTTTTCGTAGTTCTAGATAAGCTGGTATCGCTATTTTTTTTCTTTTTCTTTTTTTTTGGAGTTTGATATTTCAACTCTATTCCAGTTAAGAGGAATTTTTATATTTTTCTCTATAAATCTTTTAACTTTATATCTCGCTCGGGATGGATTAAAAAACCTTTCTGATTAAAGTAATATTATGAAATTCGTAAAACAAGTTACGTAATTGGAGCAAGAGTCTCAATGATGGTTTCTTAAAAAACTAATACGTGTACGTATTGGATATTTAAGAAAATAAAAATAACTTTATTTCATAATATCGGGAACGAATACGTCAAATTTGTATGAATTTGGATAACAGCTATCACACCTATTACAATTTTATTTGTATTACCAGAAAACCTACCATCTTATCAGTGGTACATTGTGTATACTTGCAATTAAACACCGCTAAAAAGAAGATAGAAAAGAAAATATTAGATTGGCCAGAAAGTAATTGCCTTTTTTTTAATAGATAAACATTCAAGCTGATAGCTAGTTGTTCAAGCTTGTTTGCTTGGCGTTAATTTAAAAATGGAAAATCAACAAGGAACATTTTCGTCATATTTTGGTATACTATTTCTAAACTCTCATGCAAAATTATCTGACGTGTACGGTAAAGAAATAAAGAAATTCACAGTAGTGTTAGAATTCGTTGTTGATGACGATATCAAATAGTTTCTCGAGTTATCTTTTGTCGAAAAATATAAGAACTTTGAGGTCAACTGACGGAAGTTGGCAAAAAGTAATAAAATTTTCGTTTCTCGTAAACAATTCGCCTTTCGTCCGTTCACACGAAAAAAAGAAAGAAGGAAAGAAAGAAAAGAAAAGAAAACGCAGTTGCCTCTTGGCCAACCTAATATATTTCCACGGGCGACCCATCAGTAATACCCCCAAGCCCAGATCTGTAAAGTCCGCCAGCCGTAAATCCTGGTGGCGGTGTGGCATCTTGAATTTCAGTGTTGCACGAAAATTTTCAGGGCACGTCCGCCGTAAATCATAGCCGGTATCTCCGCGGACTCTAGCTCTTAGCACGACGGATTCCCAAGATTTTCGAAACGATCCGCCTTTAAACCGCGGAGGAATCGTCGTACCCTTCTCGAGTTCTCGGTCCGGGAGGAAGGCAGGCCAGGAGAGACAAGTGGTCGTCCAGCTCTCGTAAAGTGATCCAAGCACCTGTGCCCGAGACGTTGGCAAGAGCGGCGGAACATAGTAGATAAATACGCGCGCTAAAGAGAGAGAGAGGCGCAACAGGGCGTAGACTCGCGCCAATAACGATGGCAGATATAAAGGTGCCGCCACCATATGGCCGCTAGAAGCCGACGCGAGAGCGTTGCATAATCTCTCCTCCTCGCGGTTGGCGCGCTGCGGCGAATGCGCAGCCGCGAGACGATAGCCAGACAGCCGTGTCACGCATCTGTCTGTCCTCGCGTTCGCCGCGAATCGCGCCGCACAACGCGATGCGCAGCCAGCATACGCTTTATGGAAAATGCGCGTGCATACCGAGCGCATCCGACGTGCCTGAATGCGCCGAATGCCGATCGCACGCTGGTTAACCCCTCGCTAAAAGAGTTTCGCTTGCGAGCGCCGAAGGTAAAAGTTTGACCAAGTCGAATACAACGTCGATACGATGTGTGCTAGTAAGTGAACCTGAGGTTCACTACGGAGAAATATTCATTTATACTGCACGAACTTGTTGCAAGACAAATTGGGCTTCCCCTTTTCGTTCATTCAATAGAAGTTCAAGATTGGTTTAAAGGAGGTTCTTCGAAATTTCATACATTGTAGTTAAAAAATTGAACTCTAGCTGATACTGACTTGATCCGAATTGTATTTGGGGCACTGACTAAAATAAATGGAGTCCATAAGAATGGAATTCTACTGTACAAATTTCTGTCTATTTCTAGATAAAAATACAATGGCGAAGCAATACTGAAAACGATCTCCTTTTATAATGTCGATATTAAAAAGTTTGACGATATAAGTTGATTGAAAACAATTGCAGATGAAATGTTGCGTTCCTTAATCGCATCTAACTAGAGATAATCTGACGAGCACGCGCTCGAGAATTCATGACTCGACGTGTCGTCGTGAAATTAGGGTAAGGTCATTATCGCTGACCTCTACGTGCCCTCGATCGTCGAGTCGTCCAAGAACGTCCTCCGCGGTTCCCGATATGGAATCGAGTTGCCCTAGTTGCATTCAACGTTATCCTTCGCGTCAACCTTACAAGGAGTGGCTGCCGCGTTCGCGTCCCCGCGCTATTTATACGCCGCGATGAATAAGATCGCGAGAATATGTGCCGGAGCACCTTGAGAAATCCGCGAACGTTCCTCGAAAAGTTCTGCCCGCTTCTTGAGAACCAGTTGTCATCTCCGTTACACTGTACAAACATGATGCATCGTGTTTCCGAGGTAACGAAAAAAAGAAGTAGCGCAACGTTCGAACGTGCCTCGACTTCAAAATGCGAGGTTTTGTCGCTTTGGTTGATCATACTGAGTTGAACGTTTCATTAGTAGCTTTTTGAGATTTATATTGATGTTTATGGAGATTTGGAGATATGTCACAAAAAGATTAGTTTATGGACAAATTATACTTTATAATTTTTCCATAATTAAAACAATCAGTGGTTCATTTTATCGCCAAACTTGTTGCTCTACTTGCAAAATTCCAAAGCTATTCGAAAATACAGACGACTCAAGATCAGATATTTCGATTTACTTAAATCATTATTGATTCAAATAAAAGTTATTTCTCTTCGAAGGAAGCGCTAATACATTGGATCTATTCGTTTCGTATACATATCAGTTCTGTTCTTCGAAACCAATTACATCCTCAGCTTCAACCTACTTACGTACATAGAACTGTCGACCGAAACTGCATGAATAAACAACTTCTGATTTCTCATGCGTCGAAAAAAGGAGAAACAGCTTTAAAGAAGGTGCCGGGCGATAGCTCTTGCGCTCCTCATTAATCAGTATCAAGTTGTCCGTGTCAGGTTTGAAGGCGGGACTCGCCAGATGGCGGTATACGTTTCTCGGGCGGGAAAAGTCCCTAGGGTCGGTACCAAAGGGAAGGTGAGGGCGCGCGATTAGGCTCGTTTCTAAATGCAGAAAGTGCAAACGCTTCGCCGTGGGACCAGAAACGCGGCATTCCGCCGCTATGCATAAACGGTCGGCACGATCCGCAGTTGCCCTCTGAGGAGGAGTAGTAAATTATCACCATAATAACCCCCATGGAAGCGGATTGGATTTCTCACACAGTCTCTCCTCGCTACTCCGTCGCTCGTGCCGTCTCTCTTTCTCGTTCGTTCCTTTCCCTCGCTTCTTTCTACGCCTCCGCCAGCAACGGTGGACCGTCTTTCAGTCTGCCACCGTTTACGCTACTCGCGGTGTTTACACGAGACGGTGGTTTTATGGGAATGTTAATGGATAACATTCCACCCTCTGGACGAAGAAGGAGAAGTAGAAGGTGAAGTTGTCCGATCTGTCATCTCTCGAGCCTCGTCATTCCTCGCCGAGTTTATTTTATAACTCAAAGTTATATTTTATAAGTCAAAGACTACTCTGAACTGACAAACGCCAAGTCTATAGATTGCCTGCATGGATTGTTCACGGATTATGTCACATGATAATGTACAGAGACTGTCTAGGAACAATGTTGTGCGTCCAACCATGTTTCTAAGTACTGTTGCAATTTCTGTCCGTTGTTAAATTGAAACACATATAAAGAGCTCAGAAACTGATTAACCTAAGTCATTCTTCGTTAAAAATGACTTGTACTCTACAGACATAATTATTACACTGACCAAACTAAAAAACAAAAAGTGAAAAACTTCTAATGAAGACCGACTTGCCTGTCAATCTAAACTAGAGTTACTATACTTCCCTAGAGTTTCAATTTCACTTCCAACGTCGCAGACTCAACCTGCGAATTAACACGCCAGGTGATAAACTTCAATTAGAGGGTACAGCCACCATTTCCCGCTCCTGTTCCTTTCTCATATTTCCATCTGGAGTCGTGCACGATGCATATCGACTTACAGCGCGACGACTCGCGCGCGCAAAAACTCGTGCTCGCGGATGCAGAACGGATTTAAGGGACAGATTCGCAGATCGGGCTGCGACTATGAAGCAATTATACATTTCTACGAATCGTGCGCGCGATTGTCAACGGCCTCGTAACTTCTCGTCCGGATCAGGCCTCCCCCTTCGCGCGATACGCTTCCTCCCTTTTTCTTCGCGGCATTCCTCCTATCGGAGTATTGCCCGACTATCTCTCGCGTGCAAGAGTAAATCCAATTTACTTGGCGAAACATCGCCGGGGAATTTAACGTTGCTCGCGCTTAGATCCTAAATGGCACTCGTTAAGTAACAAGAAATTTACGAGGGTAGAGAAGATGAAAACGAAGTTGTAAAAGACGGACTATATTTCCAAAAGTTTCGGTCCTTTCTAATGGAAAGTTAGCTGGAAAATATGTCAGATATTCTAGCCTGATAATATAATGATCTAACCGTAATGGTAGAAATAGAAACTTTTGCTTTGCTTTAAAATTATTATTAAATTTAATTAATTAAAATTAGAGTCTTTTAATAAATGCAAATGTTCCAGTAACTTAGTACATTCGGACGAGATATCTTGCGACATGGTTCATGGTAAACGATATTTTGTGGTGAAGGAGTTAACTTTAACGCAGCTTCATTTCTATCCAACGACTATTACAAAATTTCTAAGCAATGCAAAAGTTGAACAATCATGGCGTCAACTGTCGCGTAAAACATCACGGGCACAGGCGCAACGTCTGTTGGCGGGGACGCCTTATCTCGTCCCATCTCGTTTCTTCCGTCGTTGTAATTGCGAAGTCTCGCGGCTCTCTCGGGACCCGCTCCGCAGATGAGTTATATCGTCGGCGCACAGACTCGCACGGTGGGCCCCGCTGATGGGCCCAGTACCGAGGTGAGACTCTGTTCACTGACACCTGACGGCCAGCGGCCAGAAAAGGGATCCACCACTCATAGGCACCGCATGTGGAAATAACCATCCCTACCATCGCTATATCTACACGTACGGTTTATTTTTTTGGCGATTGCGATGATTTACTCGATTTAGTCGACCACTGTTCGACTATTCGTGTTTTAGGAATGTTGATTTTTGAAGAAACACAAGCTACAAGACGTTTAGCAAAGGTGTGGTCCAGAAAGTTTGTTAGAGATTAGTTAGAGTTAGAGTTTAGTTAGAGACTGGTTCTTCATTTGATGCAAAGATTTAAGATGTTTGATGAAGAATAAAACTTACCTCAAATTTATTATAGAGAAAAGATGTAAATCTTTTTGATCCAAGATATAAATAAAAAATGATAGCAAGAGAAAACTCTACAAATTGCATGAAATCGTTGTTTATTCTTCTTATAATTAAAGGAAACACTGAAAATTTTTATTATGTATCATAACATACTTGTACGTGCATATGTACTTGTATGTTTCTTTAATTAAATACTAAATTGTGTAGTAACACAGTTTCTACGCCCTGCAATAGTAACTTCCTGATCACAAGTACAACTTCATTTCCCATCGGCGTTCCAATCGAATGATCTCATTTTTCTCATTTCCCACGACATCTGCATAGAAAAATCTCTCTCTGTGTCCTTCGCGTCACAATCGCGCATCAATATAGAATACTCCCGATCTTCATTTTTCCGCGCGCCGTTTGATTGCGCCATCGGTTTCTCATCGAAAGAGGAAGCCAGAATCGACACGTGGAAGGAAGATTTTCCTTTCAACAAGCGAGGCGGACGTGGCGTTCTATAACGATCGCGGCGGACAGTCCTCGCTTGAAGAGCCTCGGGACGTCTTTCTCGTCTTTATTACGAACAATGCCTCCGCGAGAGGTTTATTATACCCCTCGTTCGCGTTTGACGAGAGGCTGCGCGCGCGCACCACTCGCGAGCACAACGGACGTGCCTCGCAATGATTACTTTCGTAGAAAATCAAGATAAGCGAATCGAGAACAACAAAAGAAGAAACCCCGAGCCGGATCGATAATCGTTCGATTTCAATGATCGACCAGATACGCTGCTTTTATGCATAGAGCGCTATCATTTCTTCGTGCGTGTGTACACCGCTCGTCCAAGCACAACGAGAACAAAGAGCGCTGTCTACTACGTGTGTATACGTTCAGGGACGTATATGACGCTCGAGTTGACACGCTCGGTATATTGGTCAAGTACAGGAGTCTAGGAGCTTCGAGTCCAGCAATAATCTAGGTAGATTAGCTTCGTTAGTCGACCACTTGAGACCTTTCTCACATCCCTTGAACATTGTTTGAACACTCATGTTCTTGCACCTCAAGGACTATCGTTCGCCGTTCTGGATAACAAGAACGTTGGAATCGTGACGGGTCCAAGTGATTTATTCGAAAACAAAAACGAGTATAGTATTTGTCAAATTTATTGGCCTGTCTTGATTGAAGTAATTGTTGCAACGAAGAGGAATTATATGTCGTATAAACTAAATTATAGAATTACAAGATTCTGCTATGAAACAAACTTTAGGTTCCACAACTTCAATTCTCTCTCTCTCTGAGCCAGAAGTTCATACGTGAATAAAGTACAGAAAGTTAAATTGAATCGGTGAATCCGATATTCGCAGGTATCGATCAGGGGAAAGAGATGACACGCGCTCGTAAAACGTTGAACGTACGACGAATGGTAATTACGACTTTCACCAAAAGCCGAGGGTACCAATTAATCCTACATAGGAGGAATGTAGATGCGCAAGAACAGGCCACATATCATCTGATTTATAATGCCGCGTAGTAAAAGGTATTCGCCCTAGGAAGCGCGTTCTAATTGGAGGTATGTTTTTCCCGATCGGGGTCGCCGATGTATCGTACCCGCGCGTGCGTACATGTGCACCGGAATTTATGCCCGGTTATGTCGTGTGTTTTAAGGGATCGTCGCTCGACCGTAATAATTTACGAGCGCTAAACCGGAAAAGATGGAATAACACGCGTGTAACGCCAATGTCAGCGTCAGTCGATGCTTTCCTGATTAACTGGGTCGCTGAACCCCCTTCGGCATCCTACAGCAAACGCGTAGCACTGTTGGACAATTATTCGATCGCCAACTCATTTTACTATTTTGTTTCTTTTTTTTTTTTTTCTACGATGAGATAAATGTCGTCTTAACCAAGCAGATTTAGTAATCTTCCTAGATATGTTCCCCAGAATAGAATATCGCAGTAACAGAGCGTAAGAATGATAATAAAAGAATTCCTAGCTTTTATCAGGTGACTTATGAGTCAACTCGAAAGGAATTTTCGGTAGCCTACGCGATCAGTAGCCCGAATCAATGCCGATTTTTCTCTTCGTTCTCTTTATCGACCCCCCGAGCGATCTAGCCAAGTCGATCCAGTTACCATTTCCAATCGAGATGGAATTCGATCCTCGGTTATAAATAGGACCAAGAGTGAAGGTAGTACATAGCCGACCGGTATCAACAAGCCGCGGCTGGATAGCAGCAGTACGCACTTCGCCGACCTGCAGGATAGCCGATACAACTCGCACGCAATGGTTTAACAACCGGGTCAGTGTTTTTCGCTCTAGTTGTGTTGATATGTATAATCTTGGTAATTATATACCACCACCGTGAAGATTTACCCGACGTCGGGCCAAGAGAGCCACTCTTTCTGTCGGTTCTCGCCAAGTATGATAGGAGAGGGACGAGGGGCGAAGGCGCAGCCACATTTTATTCCCGCGCACCAATCACAGCTGATTGGTACCGACTGTTATATATCGGGGTACGGAAACAAAAAAAAAAGAAAAAGAAAAATCCATTCGATAGTTTACTCCTACGTTGTTCGCGTGGACTGGCCAAACGGATATATTGTTAAAAGTGAAAATTACAGACGGGCGGCCGCCGGTACTCTACTGAAATAATTATTCGACCAATCGGGATCGATTATTGTACTCGTTAACCGACCAGCCAGCATCATTACCGGAATTATCCTTCGTCCCGGCTATCCATTACTAAATCGTGATCGTTAATGATTTCGTTGTAACTAATTTCCAACGATTCTACCGCCACCCTTGAGACGATATTCATGAATATTCGTGTCTTTTTTCAAACGGTGATATTTATAATCGTTCGGAATATTGTGAAATGGAACGCGATGCGAAAATACTCGAATTTCTTATTTATCAAAAAGCTAAACTTCAGATTACAATGTGAATATCAACTAAAGATTTTCATCGTGTAATTTTGGTTTAATGGTGAAAATCGCGAAATAAAATTTGGTGAATTATAACGTAACTATGAATATTGAAAGTTTTATTAAAAATTCACAAAGATTTATATAACATGCAGATCATATATTATCAGAAATTCAGTGTTATGTTATTGTATTGTGTAGCTAGCTATGTTATTTCTATCCACTTTTCTAATCATTTTAAAATATTTACCGATGTTTTTCCACTTTGTCAATTCTTATTTACTCATCCGAATATCGCAATTAATCGCAAATATTCTAACAACACTTCAACGTGAGAAACATTTGCAATAGTTAATTTTCGCCCTTGCTTAGTGAAACATCCGGGCATTTCCTGCGCAGAACCGGGTTGTCCGGATTAAGCTTTTAGGTTACGAGAAATGACCGATTGATACACATTTTCACTTGAAGAAGGAAAAATGTACACGCGAACGCCTCTCGAACCCAAGCGAGTGCAGCAAGTTACGTAACTTGCGTACAATCATAAAGTCTGATTTTGTGTGACTGGGCGCTGCGAGTGAAAGTCGGGTAAGTTTCAGAACTGATGTAAAAAAAAAAGGGGGAACGATTTATCGTCACGCGAAAGCGGTGCCCGTTAATTATCGAAAGGAAAAAGAATTAATTCCCGCAGAACTTTTAATACTACATATTTTACGAATATATTACACGTGTCGTATCTTTGAATAAATTTTATTAAAATCGCAGTGTGACGAAACGTGACTGGTAGAAATTCGTAGATACAAATTCGATGAAACAAAGACTCTCCCCTACGAGCTGCCAAAGTTCAGATCGTAGTTTTAATTTTCCCCCAAGCATCGCAGCATCACGGAGGACATCCCCGGCCATATTTAGCTTGGAGGCGCGTCCAAGGTACTGCATACCTCGAGCCTGGTGTAATAAAGAAAATCCACGATGGAACAGCCGGGGCACAAAAGGACGAGAGGATAAATCAAAACGGCGTCGGTAATGCGCGCGGCTCGTCGACGCAAGAAAGGCTTTAAGGTATCAGAGTTTTATGCGGCATGAGAAATCGCTGATTTTCCCACGCGCGCACAGCGCTACCGGGACCGCAACAGAGGCGCAATCGCGTTGCAAATGCGCCTTGAGGCCGTGGTGCTCTCGCTCGTGCAGTCGGGTGAGCCGTGCGCGCGCGCACGCCGGCGCATTCGCGCTCGTTCCTTCTATCGGAAATATAATTGGCGCTTTGCAAATCCATTAACCGGCCTCCATGTGGCAGGTGGCGTTGCCGTATTACCGCCGCTGGGCCTACTCGCTAGTAATTCATAGTTTCATGCTTTCCACTGCTTAAAGACTTAATGGAAGTTGCGCACGCATGCGTTGCGGAGTCGTGGCCGCGCATCGCCATCGTTATCCGTTACGCGCCCGTAGAAAAACAGGCGCGCTTCCGTTCCGTGAAAGACATAGAAAGTGTTATAACGTTTGCATGAGCCAGAGCCAGGCGTTGCAACTCGTCGAGATAATCTATTCCCGAGCGTGCGCCGGGGCTTGTTTTCAGAGACACGTGCCTGCTAAACGCCAGTATAACCTCTCTAGGGAGTTTCAGTCGAATGGAAGAAGAGGCGAGCGATGATTTATGAAGTTTGCTCAACGCTTTGGTAACAAGGTGAAAAAAGGTGTTATATAAACAGACGACCTCGGGGAGATTAAAATGCCGAGTGTCTGTTGGAACAACGTCGCAAATGGAAGATAATTACGGGCACACGGCGACACGCGTAATTTGAATAACACACAAAGATAGTTGTGTCAAGTTGCATTTAATGCGAAGAGTACGTACGTACGTTAATGGATTGTACGATTGTCCGAGAATCAGGAAATTCATTCTTTCATTTTGCACGGTATGATCAAACTTGTGTAGAGACGGTAATATCTTTACTGTGCTGAATTTAAATATGAACCTAACCTAAACCATCCAAGATATAAATTCTCTTTAATACAATGAGAAAGTGTGGTTTAAGTTGAGCAAGAAATATCTGAAACGATGCAGTGTACAGATACATCTGATGAAATAAAAAGTGAAATAACTTCTAGAATAATATACATGCTACTGAATTATAACAATCACAACTGGGACTATTAGAAGTAAGTTACATCCCTATGGAAGATATAACTATAACCATGAAGCTATCATTGTCTATGATGTCTTTCAAGTTGTTTTATCTTTGAAAAATGGGAAAGCAAACATCCATTACTCTCTCAGGAAGAGAAAATACTAATTCTAGTCACTTTTACAAAAGTCATCTCGTCGTAAATTAGTCACAATAATTGTCAAACATCCTTCGTCAAAATGAAACCATTACACGTGACGTTTGACGTATTAATGACAATAATTGTCTAATGGCTATATCAGACGGTACTCGGTTCGAGCATTATCGAGTAGTCGTTTGAATTATGAATAGCTGCATACTCTGTACATGTACCGTAACGTCGCCGCTAGTGTCGGGATACGAAGGAGATAACGTTAAAACTATAATAATGTTTATGCGAATCCGCGAACCTGGCACGGAGCCCGCGTAAGACGGCAAATAGCAAAGCACAAAGATCCGTTCGTCCGCAATGCGATATAAAACCATGGGTTGGGTTAGATAGAGGATGCATTTGAAGCTACCATTAAGCCCTTGATTGATAATGCCCGCAGACCCGTTCTGCGCCATCGCGTCCGTTCGATCAAGGCCTCGCTGGGTATACCGATCGCGCAAAAAACGAAAAGCGCGTGGCGGCTGTGGCGCGCAACAACGCAAAATCACCGCAAAAAGCGAAAGAAGTGACATCGAGTGCACTGTCACCGACATTCCTCTTACAACTCTATCTGCCCTCTTCCATGGGCAAAAAACCCATGATTAACGACAAGATTTCGTCGTGACACGTGACGCTTTTAGGTTTTAGGCTCTGGGTTAGAAAGAAGCGTTGCCAACCGAACGCGTGTGTGTAATTGAACGTTCATTGGCTGCTGCTGGGGGGAGGGAAAAAAATGGCGTTTCTTTGTGGCCATTGTGAAAATATATAACGAGATAACACGCGCGAGAGACTTGCGTTGTTTGTGCAATTAAGTATGAAAGAAGCGTAAAATAGTTTAACTTGCTAAGTACTTCGTGATAAAACGCGGAATGTATGGCGTGTCAACGTGTAAAGGAGATAAAAATAGCATCGTTCGAGTGGCGTTCTTTTCATCGATGACGACGATGACGATGCAGCTATTAACTAGCAAAATGCCATTATTTATCCAACCTTGACGATGAAAAGGGAAAAGGTAAACTATAAGCTCGCGGACTGAAATCTAGAAAACACGAGCGACAGAAAAAAAAAAGACTCGCGGAGAAGAAACGACAGTGACGGAGCATGTGCTCTATGAGAATCATTTTTCGTCGGCGAAGATCAGAGCGTCCAGCCATGCCTGGGAAAAACGCTAAACGAGGTATTTGCATGATGAGTCGACGGATCTTATACACGATCCACCCTTTGTTTTGCCTCGAAAAATCTATGAACGTGACGAGCCATGTCAATTATTTACTTTACTTTGTGAAATGAAACGTACATTTCATTAATTTTTTTTACATACTTTTCTTGTTTAATTTTTACTTTAGAAAGTATGTAGATAATTTGGTTTTTCATTTGACTGCATGGTATCACTATTATATATGTACACATATTTTTTTACAGTTAAAATATACATACTGTGCAAAACACATAAGCGACTGCATGCACGCGATGGTGTATATATGTTGACTCTAGTTTCAACAATCTCAATATTGTTATAAATATTTCCTATTTTGCGACAGAAAGAAGTGATCCTTTTGAATTCAATATTTCACGCACAATTATCCGCATCCGAAAGATTATAAAGCTGAAAATAAAAAAGGATAGAGACTGGCTGAAGAAGTTCTGTGAGTTTCTTCGTAACGGGGAAACGAGAATAAGCCATCAGAAATTGCGCGAGAAGCATTATGACCGGTGCCAAGTTTCGTGTGGCACGCGAGAGATTACTTTCTAGAGCTCCACGGCATACCTTCTAGTTGGAAGGTTTTCTTTGGCTCTAGGAAACGTCCGGATATGATAATAAGCGATGCTCGCGCCAACGCTGTACGTTGAGCACGATTCGAACCCTTGGGGCTACGTACCGGGTTCGCATCAACAGCTCTCGGAGAACCAATCCTCTTCCCTGAAGTCGCTGTCACGACCACCGGGAACGTCTCTGTTCCGCGGATGGTCTTTTAAATCCCTAGCATCTTTCCTCCAGTCACGCCTCCTCAGTTTGTTTCGTGTGCCTTGCACCAACATTCACCACGTTGCCATGTTTTTCACAAAGCTAGGCTGTTCCTAGCACAGAAACTTCGATTCTACTAAAACATCAATGACAATATTTACGCGGCAATTATAAAAAGGATTTTCAGTGATAACCAGACTAGTACTTTTAAAGATTTTTTTAGATATATTTATCGAGTCGATAGTTTTCAGAGCCGCGCCTCCGCATAATTAAGAAAAAAAAAAAAGTGCGACGCGAGGGAGATGCAGATAAGTCGCGAACGCTTCTTCACGTAGCGAACTCTTCAATTGCGCAAATATCTCGGAGCCTCGATGGAAGAAATTAGCATAATGCCGGGAAGCATTAGGCTCGTGAGCGCAAATTGTGCGGCGGGCATCGGCTCAAAGAAACACACAAGGGAATAAGGAAGGGAGAGACAGGTCTGCGTAGAGGGTGAAACGAGAAGCAAGGAAGAAGAGAGACGAAAGAAAGACAAGAGGAGAAAAGATAACAGGAAAGAAAAATTACGAGTGCATTTTTTATTTTTACACGCGTGAAAAGTCACCACGAAGTAGTTGGTCACACACGAATAGGATTTGTCCACCGGGGAGAATGACTTGAGCAAACTGCCGCTAATCGTTCCTGCCTGTGTCTGAAACGCGTCGCTTTTTGCTTCTGATTCTCTCGTCTTGTTACCACGTTCGGGTAATTTACCACAGAAGCTCATATCAAGCGCTGTTTTTTTGATGAAAGAAATCCAAGGAGTTGCACACCATCCCTGTAATCGCATTTACGCGATTTAACCCGGGGCGAGAGATAAAGGACAAGTGGCCTCCGTCATTTTTTCACTAGTGGAGTAATGGCACGCGCTATCTTATTATCTTTGTTATTATATAAGTAACGAAAACAAAAAACATGGATAAAAATTACGCTGTTTCCTCTTCAACTTTCGTCATTTTTACGTTACGTTTGATTTCATTCGCTCCTTTTCTTTTCCTCGCCCTGTTACCACATCTTCGGTGCTGCCGAATCGAAGAATATGCACAACAGTACGCGGGAATGATTCCGCTCATCTCAATAATGATACTTGATCGACGATACGACGTTAGAATCGTGAAACAGAGTTAGCTGGCCGGCTCGCCGCCGTGAAAACCGAGAGCTCGTTACGCGATGACGACACGTCGGAGATCCATCGAAAGTCCCATCCCGGCTGAACGTGAAAGTGTTGCAAGAAAAGCAGGTTATTACAGGTAGTTACAGGTGGTTGCAGGTAGTTGAAGTACCGCCAGCTCTCCTTCACACTTCCTAAAGGCCGTTCCCCGGCCTACAACCACGATCTCCAACCGTACTCTCCACCATGTGTGCTCCTTCCTTTCCCGTGACGCAATATATCGTGTCTTTCAAAGCAATTCCTGTGGTTCCGAGGCACCAGTGTGCAACGCGCACGCACGCATACAGTGTACGCGCACATGTACGAAGAAAGAAAGGGAAAGAAAGAGAGAAGGAGGAGGAGGAGGAGGAGGAGAGGAGAGAGTATACGCATTTCGTGCGGTGTAACTGACCTGTCCCGAAGAAACATAAGTTGCGCGCGGCGCGGCGACCGCAGACCTGTCCATTTCGTTCTTTTTCCCTTTCTTTTCTCGTTTCGTTGCCCTTTGCAATCGGAATGCCAGCCGGCCAGCTGCAACGAAAGTAAATGCGCCGAGGAAGACATTGAATTAGCGCGATATATCGTGCACAGTTTATCTCTCCTCCCGTAGCTCTGCTGACCGTCGGACAAATTCTTTGATAGACTGTGCGCCAGCCGTCTCTGCGCGACTAAAATTACCACGTTCGCCGGCTTTACGACCGCCTACGGTAATTAAAAACTTTTCGCGTTTTCACGGATTACCAACGCCCTTTCTACCAACCACGTTTTTCTACGTAGATCCGTTTAATTGACAGGTTATGCGTTTCGGAATGGAATGACGCGGTTTGCCTTATACGACTTTTATAGCTAGTAAAATTATGTACGGTGATATTAATTGCTTTGCAAGTCACTTGGCATTTTCATAGCATGAACGTACGTTTTAATTAGAGAGATATCATACGCTAAGAAATACGCCATTTCTTAAAAAAGTTATTTAAACCCACCGTTGATCCTCCATTTTCTAATCGTTTCCTTCAACGAGCCGCTCGTAATACCCAGTTTTCGTTTCAAAATTTATGTTACAAAAGAGAGAACCTACTTATCAGTGCGAGAGGATTTTTCGCAGTAAATCCACAAACTAATTAACCTTCGGACCATTACCAAACAACATTGCGCGACTAGGATGCAACTTCGATCCTGCCTCCCTTAATTCAGCCACCCATATACAGCGCGGTCATCAATTATCTTCGCCGAAAAGCCGGCAACTTCCGGAAGTTCATGGCAAACCGCAACCTTTCTAGCGGTTCATTACCGCCTCGATATTCCTGGAATTAATCACGCGGCGGCCTCGTTAATCATACGTCGGCGATAACGCCGGGAAGAAGAGCGTGTTCCGATGGAAACGAGCCGCGCGACGCGGCCCCCGTCGTCCCTTCTCGTCCAGAAACATCACTTTCTCCCACAGCGAAAAGAAGCGAGACGTAAATCCTGCTGCTATCCTCTAGCGCCGATCTCTCGGGCGCGTGTAAAACGAGCGAGTGTAACGCGATCCCTCCGCGCGCGGAATAATCGCGCCAGTTACCAGAACAGAGTACTACCACTTTAGTTTTCACGGCTCCTCCCTTGTCCCCAATTTGTCACGATCGCAAGGCAAGTTTAGGACTTTGTCGCGGACTTTTTCAAATTAATAAAAATTAAATCGTCGTGGATTTAGGTTTAGATCAAACGATCGATGGTATATTGTCCAATGAACTACTACGATTCTCTCATTTTTTTCTTTTTGATTCTGGTTTTCAATGGAACGTCAGTTTAATAGAAATTCAAACGTAGATTTAGCATTCTCTTTCCCGGTACGTATCACAACAATCGAAGAAGTTACCTGCTGATGCCTTTGCAAAGACAATGGCTCAGAGCGTGGCAACGGCGGCGGCACCGCCGCGAAACGACGGGAGGAGAAAAATCAGTCCGGTTTCCCTAGAGCCGGTAAATCTGAATCTCATTGAACGATCGTTACTCAACGATCGCGCGGGGACGGAGAGGGGCAATTATGGAAGCATGAATATTTATGGAAACTCGTGCACCGTGTAATCTTTATGAGACACAACGGCCGCAGGACGTCGCCCGTGATGGCTCGACACGGTTTACTTTGTCGGCATGCACTCGCCGAACTCAATTACCCTGGGCTTGAAGGATAGGAACGTCGGTGGAGAAGCGGGAGAGTCAAAGGAGGGGGGGAGGGGGAGGAGAAGGAGGAGGAGGAGCTGAATGTCCGGGTGAAACTACGCGGTCGGAGAAGCGATCGATCGTACGGTTAAGTGGCTACCACCGGACCCTCCGATATCTACTCGCTGACAAAAGGACGCGCGATCTGCACACAGTTGGGGAAATACGATATACGCGGAGGCGCGTGGCTTTTTACGATAATTAACGTGAACCGTAGGTTGCCGAGGATCGTGCAGTAGATGCCGCCGTTCCCTGTTGCCCGGCCGCTGGAACGTGGCCGTTTCAATGAAAATTGAGATATCAGTGTGCACCAGTGTTAATGCGCACGCGGCTTTTTCCTTTCGACAAGGTGAGGCGGAATGCCGCGAGTTTCTTTTTTTCTTTTTTCAAGTAGATAAATGGGCATTTGCGATCGGATTGATGGTTTTGCTAGGACTCGCGGTACGGGGGTTGAGCACGTACGGGGACTGATTAATTGGGAATTATTTCGGTTTGGCAATTGATTCTGTATAGCCAGTTACGAAAGTTTATATATTATATCTGTCGATTTTCGACATTTAGAAGGAAACAAGAATTTGAAATATTTTGCAGATGATCGATCTAACTGTTTAAAGACAGTAGATTTTAAATAGAACCAGGAATTGATTTTGAGTGGATTTTGAGGGGAACTGAAGCTCCTTCGCTGTCGCAAAATTTATATTTATGATGAAAATGAAACTACGCATAAAGGAAACAGAAGATTTCCAATTTCAGATGAAATTATTATTTCACCTCTTGGAAATGTTGTCTCATTTGTCATTCTCGGGTAATAAAGAGATCACTGAATTGGCATTCTGCAATGTACGAATAAAAAGATGGAATATCGGAGGCCAATGACCGCGTAGTTTTCTCACTACGTTTCAAATGGTCACGGTAACGTAACGTAATACCACTTTTCCTTGGAAATAAAACGTTACAGGTTATTGTAAACTGTACCTCTCAATTACTTGGCCAGCCACGATTGCGACGCTATTGTTACGCTTGATTATGCGCTAATTGGCACAGACGTTACGCGATTCGTTTTACTAATTAGCAGCCTACTTGGCAGGCCAATCGTCCACTCGCTATCTCATTCAATTTACGTCATTCAAGCCCAAAGAAATATCACATTCCGATAGGAAACATGAAAATTGGCTCTAAATGTACCAACTTTCTCGTTAATTTCATTCGTACGTTGGAATATGCTTCGGTTACGTTCTATTTGTAGTTGATAAGTTAAATAAGATGATTGGTTCAGTTAGATCCTATGTACAGTAAACGAATATCATGAAAATATTTTAATTGCGTTTAATCGTTGAATTTTAACTTTTTATCATGTTTGTTCGATATGTTTCCATTTCAACTAGACTTCCATTAGAGCTCGCCGAATTTAAGATTTCCACTTTCACTAGATTTCTGTTAAAATTCCCTAGAATTTAAGGTCTCTGTTTTCACTACATAATGCATTTCCGAATCGCCTACGGAATCGTTGGATTCGGATATGCCAATTTCCCCTAGACTTTTACTTTTGCGAAGTCGCGCCAGTGGTTCCCTTGCAAAAGTTACTAGGCCGACGCTCGCGGCGTAAAAATCACCAAATCCTTGTCCCTCGTAAATCACCGTTTTTCGCAGAGTCACTAAATCTCGGCGGTTGCCTGTTATCGATTCGCGTTCCGAACGCAATCGTAAAAAATGAACCCGTTTCTTGCGTCGAGTGGAAGAATCGTGGCCGGCATAGCAATTACACTCCGGGGCTCTGGTACGAGGTTGTCTCTGACCACGCATCCGATAATTTTTCAAAGGTTCCCAGCTCTTCATAAATACGCGATACCGAAGCATGCATTACGAAATCGTTTCCTGGAAATCTTCATACGACACGCGCGCGCGCGCACACACACGCACACGCACACATATGCACACACGCGAGAGGCAAGAGCACGTTCGTCTTTAATACGCGCTATCGTATATACGCGAACGCTCCTCCTCGTAAAATAAACTAGGACAACAGCTTACCTGCGGTTACTGCGTGCACGTGTTTGCTGGATGCTAAAGACGTATGAAAGGCATTATGTATTGCGAACGCGCGTCCCGCCGTCCGGCCGAGCCCGGAGACCGTTCTTTCTCATTTTCTCGCTCCAAGAACAGATTTATACCGCGCTCCGGAGATTAACTATCTGGAAAATTATACGGAATAAATAAACGTGAAGATATTTTCACCGTTTCTCGAACGATCGACTGTCCCGTTTCCTTTCGTCTCCATCGGGGGCGGAAAAATTTCCAAATGATTAAAAGTAAATAATACTGATTTAACGCGTCCGATCATTCCTAGGTTGTTGGAGATGTTGTCCAACTGGTTTAGTTTAGTTAGTAATTAACAATGCTCGTTTTAATCTCATTCTTTATGCGTGTTTCTACTTTTTTTGTGTTCAGTAGACAGTTTTAAATATGATCAGAAACGTTATATCTTGCAAAGTCGGCAGACTTATCGAATTTATAGCTCAAAAGTACTATTACTAAAATTAACTGTGATGGTCCTTCTGTCAATTTAAAAGAACCAATCGAACTCAGAGTGAGTTCTATAATGTTTCACACTTAGAGATGCAACATTTAGTAACATTTAGAAATAAATCTTACAACTAAATTTTGCATTCCATCAAATCGAAACAAGTGTCCATCTCTGTTACTTTCGAACAATAGAGAACTTTCTAACGTAACTTTAATGTGACGATATAATGCAATACAATGTCAACAAGAGCTGCTCAGAGCCAGCAGAGGCTATTACCGATTAGACACGAATGATAATTCCGGATTACCCCTCTATCGTTTGAGAAACGCGTACCTCGCACCTATCATCTCCGCACTATGGCTCTTCTCTCGATCATGCGCCACAAGTTAGACAGTGCTTTGTTCCCATGCTGGTGCATCGCACGTTAGCCGAGTATTGATATGGGATACGCTTCACAGCCAATTATTATTGCCATTTAGATAAGGAACGCGCTTAGTTAAGTCTGGAGACCCTCTAACGATCATCGTGCGGTGCCTGCATTTTTTCATGGATTCAAGCCACGTTCAATAATTTTCTTTTCTTTTTCAAGAGCGTAGACGAGCGTGCACGCGAGTGCAAATGTTAATGTCAAAGGTAAAACAAAGTGGGAAGAATGGGAACGAAGCATCAAAATGCACATCGAAGTGGAATATTTATAATAGGAAGCATTGGTTTGGAGTATTTCAATTTGGGTGACGATGTATTTGTTTTTTTGACATTAGAATTGCCAATCTTCGATCCTGCGTAACGTCCTTCAGACATGAGGAATTTTTCACACTGCAGACAAAATCTATCGCAAGAAGACTCGATGTAACGCAGAAAAACGTCAAACGCAAGTGGAGAGAAAGAAAAATTGCTCCGATATAAAAGCAATAAATTCAACTGTTGCAAACAAGTAGACATTATATAGATACTATATACAATGTTTTTAATCATTGCAATAACGAAGATGTGAAACTTCATTTTGACTAGTTCGTAACGCAACTAAAAAAAGAATATACCTATACAACCTTTCGTTGGATAAAATGGAAGACAAAGATTTCTCAAAGGAACTTGTATCATATATTTTGTAAATATAAAGACGCTTAAATAAAAAAGAACAAGAGATACTGTATTCCACGAATCGACGATCCCACATTTTCAATCTCTTGGCACTGATCGAGTGCTGCCTTCTGGTCCCTTTGTTTTCCACGTCCTCGAAAACCGCCAGTTCTCCCTTCGGTGGCCAGTGACCGTAGCGAAGAGAGAAGATAGAAGAGAGAAGAGAGCCGGTGTATCGTTGGCGAGGATCTACGATAGCGGATGCAAATGGGCCGTGCGCGAGAGCACGGCGAGCCAGGAGTCCGCCGCTTTGAATCTTAATAAGAATTCACTTTCTGGTCTCGTTGATTACGGGATTAACCAAGAATCGTCCGTGGGCCGGCGGCGGAGGAAAGTTTAGCGGTTTCTCACAGTTCACTGAGTGGAAACCGTGATCCGAAAGCGCACGAGGCAATTCAAACCGCGCAACCTAATTCAATCTAATCGCCGACACCTCGCGGCCGATTGCGCCATCGGGAACGCGGCTTCCAATGATGAGTGCTCGTCGCCGACAGAGAGGATCCCCCCCTGACGAACACGTGTAATCAGACGCGAGGGATCGTTACGCGATTTCCACGGAGTTACGTAAAGTCACGAAGTACCCTTTCTCGAGACGTGTGCGTCTCTTTAATGGTCCGAGCTCGCTTCTCGATCTTGCCAGCCGAGCTTCTTTGAGAAATAGAACGAAGCGCGTTGTCGACAAAATCGTGGTCAATATGTCCTGTTAACTAGGAAAACGATTTGCCGTAACTTTTTATAACTGGTGAATGCATTTGACTGCTTGAGCTGTTTGCAATTTAAAATCTTATTAATGCTACTTATACTTATCAGGAGTATTCCAATATTATTTATACACTCTGACACTTTGATTAAACATTGCACCAGATAGAATGGCAAGTTCTTCTGTCGCTCATAAAATAACTGAACTATCCTATTATGCAACAATTGATAACGCTTATCAGAGTAGCCTCGTACGCGCGACGAGTCGAACAGAAATTCTCCATCAAAACGGTCAATGAAATCGTTCGTTCGAATGAGGTACAACGATCCAGCCGAGATGCAAAAATCCGCCCCGATGTAATCTCTGCGACGCAACGAGGCAGAGCGAACTTGGGCGAAAAAATGTCGCATCCGTTGCGTGGCGCTTTAATCTTTTTCCAGTTGTCACGAGCACGTGACACTATCTCGCGGATCGCGAAATGGCCGTGGTGACTATGATGTATCGGCAATTCGAGGAGAGCCAAATGAACATACTTCGAACGACACTCCAGATCACCCAGGCAGCATGAATGAAGCTCTGACGCAGCGGCGATATCATCTTAACGATTCGTATCCATCAGGGTCCGATGCCAATTCTAGACTCCTGCTACCGACGTTGATTTCTCAGCGACGCTGAGAAAAACTCTCTGTTTAAAATAAGCCTGCGCGAACGATACCACCGGCTATGGCCGTTGGCTGGTAGCTGTGGCGAAACCACTTTCTCGATCGAACGACAGCTATAGAGCGTAGCCAGTCCGGCTCGGAGAGTCGCCTGGTGCGCTCTGAGCCTAGGTGCTCGATTTGCTCGAGTTCATCGGTCCATGAGCATTTCAATCGACCGACAACATCTCGTCCACGGAAGCTAGCCACGCATACGCGGAAAGTCAATTAAAGGAACACGCGTGGAAGTCCAGAAGGGAACGAGATCGAAAAGGACCACCTCCTTGGCAAAGAAAAAGATCTCGCACACGTGCGGCAAGATATTTATATCGTAGCAAGTTTGGAATTATTCGCGTGATTGTCGAGACGACCGAATGTGCTTTTCATTTCGCTACCAAGCAAATGTTGCAGTCATTATCTCACGTTATTGTCCAAAAATTGATACTTGATCGTTTCACAAACTTTCACGAAATTTGCCGCAATTCACCGTTACGTATGTAGATTTAGATGCAGCAGTTCACGCGAGACGTGATCTTTAGCCGCACGTAGTTTTATATAGATCATTCGAAACAAGCGATTTGTAACGACGTGAATGATGTGCTTTTTAGACACTACAAACGAATGCAAATCATTTATACAAGTTCCAGAAATAATTGGCCACGTAAATTCAGTAACAAATCACCTAACCAAGTCAAAAAAGTTCATCGCTCTTTCTTCCTTTTCTTTTAAGCTACACATGGAAAACGATGCCCCGAAACATTTTCGCAACAACATATGTACTTAAGTGCGCATACCTTGACACGTAAATCCCACATAGACGATCACAAGGTGTACAATGCACACACAGCCGTGGAGAGCAGAATCGCTGTCTCTCGCGAGCCAACTCGCGTACACTGCTATCTCGATAATAGAATGATCTATCTGCAACGAGCGGCAACAATAAGCGAGCAAGATATTATTCCGATACACCGGGACGGACTGTATCTCAGGTACGCTGGTACTTGATCTGGGAGCAAGCAGTACCTAACCCAACAAATAACAATACGGTATTGCCCTCACGTAGCATACGGGGCCTAGGATCACAGCGCCATTATGCGCCAGCAGCAACAGAGGTTCCTCATCGGGTTCCTCTTCCTCTTGCACTGTAACCGTACACACAACACCCTTGGACAACAACGGACAGACGCGAGTCCCCCCTCTGTCCTTTTTCCACCGACGGACAGAGCTTGACCATTCTATGGTGGCCTCCTCCTCTCTTCTCCGCTGTCTCGCCGGATCCAGCACGTTTTCAATACTTAATGCACCATGGATGAAGCCCCGTTCAATTACTTGCAACACGATACCACGGCTATTTATTGTGGTCTGCCGAACGGTTGGCTATCTCTCTTCCTCTTTTCTCCGTGGCTGCACTTCTTTCTTATCCTAAGATCATTTTCTTGTTCTTCTTTATATTCTACTTATTCTTCTGGCCTCTTCCTGTGTCTACGCTTCTTCGATTTCTACTGTGCCATCCTTTTTTTCTTTTTTTCTTTTTCGCCACTTGATCTATGCAACGAAGCGATTCTGGCTTGGAGGTTAAACCAAGTTGAGCTAGAATCCTTTTACGTTATTGAACCTATACTGAAGCTTGGAGGAACTCGTTAAGTATCAAGGAATGGTTTGTTACAATAATAACTCGATTTCTTCTAATTTTACGAGAAATTGTTCATATCCATGTCATGTTAAAAAAACTAATGGTGAAGTAATTCAGTAATAAAAATGCAAAATCTTTAGTACAGATTTGATAGTGCAGACAGACCTGACAAGTTCTCCTAATACTTACTGAAATTGCCAAAAATTATTAAAAATTCAGTACCGAATGATGAAATATATTTAGAATTAAGAATGCATTCATTCTTAATCACATGCACAGCTTTCGATACAATTATTCAATATGTCATTCTCTAACAAGTGAATTAATTATTTTGAACATCTCCAATTTTCAGTAGTACAGGCTCAAAGGATTAATAACTTAATAGTAATACGAACAAATAATTAGAAGAAACAATTTGTTGTTGCTTGGTATACGTATTTTCTTATTTTCGTAAAAAGAATGTCCTGCCTCGAAGAGAATCGAATAAATCTAAACGGGAAAAGACTCGCCACGATACCCGAGAGTCCTCTTTTTGTTGGTTTCTTTTAACACAGTTGCGCCCCCTACAATTTTCAAACGTCCCCGGAAGAGGTCGCGGCGTTCGCCGCTATTACTATTTTCTCGCAATGTATCGCGTTTACGAGCGATATTCTGTGAATTTCCGGATCAGAAGGGAGAACGAGAGAGAAAGAGAGAAACTTCATTGCGAAGAGATTACCGAGGGCAGATACCGAGAAAGGTTATTCGAGAGACCATCCCTCCGCAGGAGCGGAACGGCGTGCAACATGGCGAACGTAATGGACGATCGTTCAAGAACGGCTTTCACACGATAAACAATCGATACCCGACGTCCTGTTGTTAATCCAGAATTATCGTCCTGGGGCAGGGTGGAGGCTGTTATCGAGCGACCAGGAAGCAATTGGAAGCCCTTTTCACGCTGAGAACTATTCTTGACGCGGATCGCTATCGTTTCGTAAGCTATCTTTCATTTGCCGACGAGATCGCTCTGGGAAGACACGTGACAATCATCATCCTCATATGAAATTCCATAAATTTCATGCTTCGGTCGTAGTTACGACAGTCAAGTATCGCGATGACGAAATTCGGTCAGCATTGTGAAAAGAAAATTCTTGGAAATTGCTGAAATGTAAAATCTCAATTTTGGTGATTCGTGCGTTCGAAATGTAGTTAAGTCTCCGCGTATATAATGTATTTATGTCGGTTACTATTTCGATTCGAAATTTTATTCCTGACGTTTGAATTTTTTAAAAAATCACCGCGATAAATAAGCGAGTCTGCCATTCGGTAAATAAACGATTTCGTTCCGCGTGATCGCTGAGGTGTCTCATGGTGGCTGACGGTAACATCTATTCCGACAAGCGACCGCGACTCACGCCACTCTGTCTCAGCCGACATTGTAACGATCGCATCTAGATCCTCGACTAAGGTTACTGCTGCTTCGTGTCAGGGAGGTGGACGTTTCTACTCGATTGATACGGCCACTCGAATACACGGTAACCGCCGACGTGGTTGCGTTTCGAATTAAAACTTTCGTAGATATTTTTCCTCCTAGATGAGTTTTCTGGTAACGTCACTGTAATCCAATCATCAATTATTAGAAACCTGCTGCTAAGCAAAGATTTTACGTCAACAAGATTGACTTTAAAGTCTGTACTGATTAAACATTTTTCACTCCTCTTTACACGATATTATATTTTCTTAGAGTTGGTGCTTTGAAATATACAAGCAATTCTTGTTAACAAATCTCTATTGATCCAAAAATATAGCTGTGATAGCCTATCTGCTTTACATTTTATTAAATACAATTTATTTTATAAAACTACAGATTATCTCATGTCCTCTTCTGTTTACTATTAAATCTGCGTATACTGTATCTTTTATATAGTCTAATCGACCACAAGCATTCAAACTCCTTTCCCCTATAATTTTCAAATCACGTTCAGCACATCAAAATGATAAAAATTACGCACGAAAGAAAGAAAAAAGGGGAGCTAATAGATCGTTCGAGCGATGAAGGCACAATAAGGAAGAGATTGAAACGAGACTACCTTCCGGTAAGTAAGCTCGAAATGAATGCAGATTAAAAGCGAAAGGAAGAGAACACGGCGGAGGTAGTGCGTGCCTCCCGGGGTTAGACGTCTTCTGACGTCTTTTTCAAAGTTCCGACGAGACACGACGTGCTGCGGAGTACGGCTGTTTGCTCGCTGTTGTTGTCTTCTTCTTCTTTCTCTCGTCCATTCCCCTCCTCCGCGGTTACGACTTCTCGCAGTCTGTTGTACGAACGGCCGCTGGTTCATACACCCGAGAACCGATGTATACACCGCAATAACAATAACAACGAATCACGGAGCAAGGAACCTCCAGACACTGGGGAACATCAACTTCTGAACCGGCAGAGAGTGAACAGCTCTTGAGATAAATAAGGGGTTAAAAGGTTCGACCGTGAGATCGCGAGATTCTCGAAATAGTTATATACTATTAACGAATCTTCGCACGCCTCGTGGCTTACCTCGTGCGGGAGTATCAACCTGCTTATTGTAATGGACAGTCTAGCTGCTTCGTCTAGCTGGCTCGTGATGATCATTCGTGGCGTTCGTTAATACCATTAGGATTAATTAACAAGTAAGGAACGAAGGGGTTTGCAAAATAACAAGGGAAAGGATCTAGGGGAGAAACATTTTTGACAAAGAGACAAGTCGGAAAGTCGGAAGAGTGTGCTCTAATTGTCGACGATTAGACTTACCGTTAAGAATCTTTATCTGCGATTATAGATGTAACTAAGAGAATGTAATCAGTTCTTGAATACGAAGTTGACGAGCGTTTCAAGTTCTTGAACGATGACGCGCTTGAATACTCTTGATCTACATTCGACACAGTTACGTAATGACAAAGAAACAGAAAAGAACATGACGCAGAAAAATCGATAAATATCTCGCACGTGTGACATAATTTCTACAGAGAGCCCTCAAGAACTGGCACACGGAATATTACACGGTGCAGAAAATCGTTCCCGCATCGTCTTGATATCGTCGGATAACTACATATTCCGCGTAAAAAAAAAAAAAAAAAAAGAAAATATTGAAATCACCGTTGTCTTCGCATCCTGAAAATAATGGATCGTCGTTTTGGTGGAAACTTGTTACGATTTATAGTTGGGATGATATGGTCGCGTCTCCGGTAACGTGTACAAACTGACCCAACTTCATCCAGCAGGCTCGAGCAGATCAACCCACGCGTATGAAAAGCAGAAGAAGAAGAAGAAGAAGAAGAAGAAGAGGAAGAAAATATCAATGAGAATACCAAGCTGTGATTCCCGGAACGATCAACGGCCGATAACTCCTTAGCCCCGAAGACCTAAACAATGCCGGATATTCGTATCACTTGTAGGATAGTAGATAACCTCTCCGTCCTCGTTCCGCTCCCTTTTTAGCCTGGCTTTCCCTCTTCCTCGGCAGCGCTTTCCTGCTGCCACGGGCAGTTGCCGACAAGCCGGTCATCGATTGCAATTTGCCGATACGATTCTACCTGCCGCGTTGCGCGCGCTGTTTCCTCCCGTTCTCTCTTTCTTTGCCTGTTCTTCTCCTTGTCCACTTCACGATGATCTCCCGTTTTCTCCCGCCTTTATTCCTCTCTCTCTCTCTCTCTCTCCCCCTCTCTCTCTCTCTCTCTCTCTCTCCTTCGCTGTATCTATTCATCTATATTTTCTTCTTCTTTCCGTTCGAGGTCGATCCGCTTAAAATCCGTTCGTCGAGACGAATACGGTCGGTTTGTCCGTACTAGACGATACTAAGTGGTACCAGGAGATGCATCTTTCTAGTTACTAAACCACAGAGAACGTCTGATCGGTGGACTCGACTAGTCAGTACGTATCGAAGGTCTGACTCGTGTGTGGATAGCACGTTAGCATGGGCGAGACTTGATACCAGCCAGATACGGTCTTCAGAGTTCGACAAACTACAGCTTTATTATAGCCATCTGGCAAGGTCTCTTTCGGATTAGTCAACTCGTGGAAATCACTTAATAAACAATTCTCATCGAAATATCAACGTGTACGAAGGCGCACAGTACGTGGACGAAGTTCGCGGTACACAGTGCAGAACTACGATGTAACAATCATAGATTGGGATATGTCATTGCGGGAATCATGCGGCATGACGGTTCACAATGGATCGTTTTCTTCAAGCCGGCAGAGGACTCGATCAGGCGTCGCTTTAACGACGTAGAGTGACGAAGGAACTTGGCTCGATGTCTTAACAATTGCACCTTTTGTGCACGCCGTTTGCTCATGCATTCCGCATCGCGTACACACGCAGCATTAAACTCACGGCGCGATACGCTAAGAATAAAATTACATTTTAATCTCATTTACAATGGTTGTAAGAATATTTTAGATTCGACCGACACAATCGTCCAAATAATTTACAAAGAGGAATTCATTTAATTCTTCTTTTCAGCCGTAGGATGTCGAAATTGATCGAACCGATATTTAACGAAATAACTAACGACATTTTTACAGCGAGAATGCCGGCAATCCTTCTGGTCAACGTTTATTTACTATGACAGGGTAGAAATCGTACTCGATGGTATCTCCTCACTGTGTGGAAAAAAGGGCTAGAACTTCGACAGGTCATCCTCCTACAATGGGAGGTAATATTCGTGTTCGTAATGGGTGTGAAGACACGGCATGAACAAAAGAGCCGGGCTATACATTTGCAACGAGTATCCAAATGAGTCGACGGTTTGCATTGACATTGTCAATATCACTTTACCTGATGACGCATTACACGCTGTTTTCGCAGAAGACACGAGATAAAAGAATAATAAAAGTTGTAGACTTGCAAACACGGTTGTGATTAGCAGCTGGTTATTCCGAAACGGAGGATATTTTGCCGTTCTTTCTCGTTTATTTTCCAACATTATTTCCTGGCGAGAAAAGATTGTACATTCTCAGTTAACCTTATACTCTCGCGCAAGATATCAGAAACTATTAGAAAACCCATATCGCGTTTGACAACACGTGGAGGCAACAAACTTCTCTGTTGACTCGTCACGTCGCTTTAGTAATATCTTATCCTTTTTCTCAAATCGAACCCACCCCGTTCACCTTCGGTTCCCATGAAATTTCCAACTTCTTCTTTTCTTCTTCTTCTTCTGCTTCTGCTTCTTCTTCTTCGCTTTGCAACGAAACAACAGGAGGACGCAAGCAGCGTTGGTTCTCTAGGCGGACCAAGATGGCCAAGGTCCGATAACATTCAACGTCCGTTTCCTAGGCCAGTGTCATTTCATCAATTATAAGCGTCAATGCGCGTACAAGAGCGCAAGGGGAGGTACGATCGTGCGCGCGCGTACGTGTACGCGAAACGTGTAGATGGGAACATGTACGGACAGGGCAGGGTGCCAACCCATCCGTGGGCGGTTCCGGTCGATTCGCTCGAACAGTTTTGAAATGATCTCGGGGAACTCGAGACTTTCCCATGGTATGTAGCGCCGGCATTGACAGGCGGGCAAGTGTATCAACCGGGAGGATCCGCTCTCTAAGTATTGTTATTCCAAAGAAAGTAAACCGCACCGCACCGCACCGCACCATCATCCAGGCCGTCTAGCGACGTGGACCTTCGGTTATTAATGGCAGCGGTGGTGGTCGCTCGTCCGTGCAACACGGGCGCAAAAGTGTGCATCCGGTTTTCTACCGACGCGCAAACGGCTCGTTCTTCTCTCCAGCCTCTTAGAAACTTCGTGCTGGCGTTGCCACCATGACGCTGCTCCGCAACGCCGCGCCGGAGCGGACGACCTTGCGCCGTTCGTAAGAACAAGAACCTTACAAGCGCGCATCATGCTTCGAGGGATCGATCCCTTCGCTCTTCCTTTTTTCGCTCTTCTGTTTCCCTTTTTATCCCCGAGCCGCGCTTCGAACAGCCGGCCTGTGAAATTGGGACACGGATGCGTGTCACGCTCGCGCGTCGATCGCGCGAGGATTATATTCGTGTATAGACCGTGTTGATTTTATGAGGGGAGCACCTAGATTTCTAAGGAGAGCACGTGAAACGCTCTAACGTTTGAAACGTTTAGAAATTAATTTGGAAGGAAAGTTTAATTTGGGATGACATTAAGATAGACAGACCCACGAACATCAATATTTTTATTTGTGAAATAGTGTTAAATCACATTGCAATTTTTATCATTTCACAATTTCTATTTGCAATTAGAATTAATTACAATTTATTTACTATTTACAATTCATTATTATGCAAACGAGTTACTACTATTTATATATTTTCAAACTTTATTTAGTTCGTTCTACAGTGCCAAACTCCTCTTCCATACTTGGAAACCTACTTGCTCGACTAAAGTGACGATGCATGCGTCGTTTAAAATAATAACAGCGCAAAGGAGGAGCGTTGATGGTTGAAAGTGTGCGAGCTTAGAAGATGCGAATAAATACACAACGATCAGATCCCGTCCTCTGTCGGCGAGATATCCAAGATTTTCTTGCACCGTGTCTCGCGGCTTTTTCCCGCTCGTTCTTTCGCTTTTCTCGCTCGCTGCGCAGTGTCTTTTATTGGTCTGTTTGCGCAGGCCTGGCTGAGCCTGCGCGCAGATAGTGTAACACGCGTGCGCGGCAGCTGAGGCCCACGCCACAGGGGAGACGACAGAGCCGATACCCCATTACGCGTGCTTCGTTTATTTTGCGGCTTTGCACGTTACAGATCTTACTGTAATATTCCTTTGTACTTACCAGCGGCGGGATTCCCTCTCATTATACTTTTTCTCGCGCCGGCATTATACGGTGCGCGCCCTACTTCTCTCCACCCTTTTGCCTCGCATTCCCCTTCGTTGTACCTGGTTTCCTCTTTTCTTATTTCTCGCTCCAATCTCTCTCTCCCTCTTGCTCACGTTCAATTCCTCTTAAACTCTCCTCTTCACCGGCGTGCTCTTGGTTTTACGATACGACACGCACACTGTAATCCCGCCGATTCGAAAAGAAAAACATCGAGACTATGAGATCCGACGCGCGGTCAGCTCGGTTTCAATCTGCGTACATTCCATTTAAGATGAACAGTTTTTGCTGCTCTCGAACCCTGTCGATTTACGCCCAGGGACCGCGTATCTCGACAGAGGGTGAGAGAACCTCGAAGAAAGAGGAGAGTTCGTACTCGTTACGTAGGTGTTTGTTCTCGCGCGTTTCCCGCTACTTAGCCACACACACACACACACACACACACGAAGAAACTTAATTGGGAGAATTTTATGCAGCGATTTCAAGCTTCGCTTGCATCGCGTGTTACCGTTAATTAGACTCTTCTGGATTTGTTTGTGTCAATTTTACCACGTTGATTGTAAAAGTGTGTGAAACATGTTTGAGAATGTAAACGATCGATAATCTACGATATCTATACAAGAAATGTCCAGTTGTAGTTTTGTCCACTGCACCGTAAACTGTTAGATCTTTGCAATGTAAAGAACAATTCCAATTTCTTTGGAATACATTTTGTGATAGTACATTGCCTGTGTTGATGATGACAGAAATTCAAGTCATTGGTAACTAAATGCAAGACAATTATCACTTTATTGAATCTCACTACTCTCTTTCTTTGGTAAGACAAAGCTGTTCTATCGTTCTGCCAAAAACAAGGTGGCCGGGACTAAAAAACAGAAAATCCGTGGAGCTAAGAGGTGGTTATGGTGTCGATTGACATCATAAATCGCTCCTCCCCTGGATTTATGCGTAATCTACGCTGACCCTACGGTTTAATGTTGCAGAGTTATGCGTCGGGGATGGAACAGGCCTCGCACGCTTGCCTTTGCACACTATCACAACACGCCCTTATAAATACGCACGTACACGCGTAAACGACACGGACACACGCCCGTATAACTGAAAAACAGAAAAGACTGAGCCCCGAGTCGATGCACATGCACGCACACGTGGGATTCTGTCACCACGTACACTCGTGCACTCACTCGCGTGTACGCGCGCAACGTAGCCCAACACACGAGCGAAAGAGGCACGTGAGCGCGTGCACACCGGAGGGATATAGGTGCAGGACAGGTTGGCAAGCGTTGGTGCGTGCAAGCAAGCAGCACGCGTGTGCTCGCAAGGGCCGCGAGCTGGATGACGCGTTGCGCACAGAGACGCGGAGCCCAGACCTAGCCCAATCTTAACGGCCCACGCCAGTCCCTGCGAGGGAGTAGCCGGGCATAACGCGTTCCGCAATGAGGCTGGAGAGAGGAAGGTCGATGAGCGGACCGGGGAAAGGAAGAATGAACGGAGCGGAAAGGAAACCGGGAGAGGAGGAAGAGCAACGCCGCGCCGGTGCAGTGCTGTGAGAGTTAGCAGGGCGATGCGTGGGTCACAATGCCCTTAGGGAATCCTTGCTCCTCTCTTCTCTCCCTTGTTCTTTCCTTCTCTCTCGTCGTCGTCATTGTCGTCGTCGTCGTCGTCGTCGTCGTTGTTGTCGTCGTCGTCGTTGTCGTCGTCGTTGTCGTCGTCGTTGTTGTCGTCGTCGTCGTCGTCGTCGTCGTCGTCGTCGTCGTAGCTATCCTCTGGCTCGTCGCCGTCATCTTTGTCGAACCCGTTGCTCGGTTCGTACCACAACTCGTTATGGAAAGCATACAGGGATATTGTTGCTCGTATATATGGAGAGTACGAGGGAAGTGCGCCGTGCTTGTACTATGCAGATGATTCCGCGATATAGGCTATTCATTGTGAGTCATTTAAGAGTTTATGCGGTGGGTACGAGCCGCGGCCGCGTACGCGCGATATGTTATTATATTGCGTATCGAAAGGTTTGCTGCGGAGTAACGCATGCACTGCTGGGATGATCGTAGCTCGCGGTCTTTCGCGCCAGTACGCGCCGCGAACACAACGCCCGGCGCCCATTTCTGCCTCAGATGCACGGACGTCTGTGACACGCCAGCAGTACAAGTGTAATTACTAGATGACTTCGTGAAATAATTAGTAGGAACCTCGGAAAGTACATCTGATGACTTTTTTGTGTACAACGATTACAATTTTCATTTCTTAATATAGGCGTCTTTACATCTTTCTTCTTACAACTTCTCTCGTAACTACTATAATACTACTATTGTACTTGAGTACAAATAAACATATAAGGCACAAAAGTTGTCGGAGATTCCCGGGGAAAAGAAAAGAAGAATTTCGTTACTGGATTTGGTTCATGAAAAAAAGTAACTCTAGTTTAATTGTTTGCAGGTTATAAAAAAAAGTAACTATTTAACTGAGACAATATCTAAGAACGAAGTATAGTCGATAAACTGGATACAGGTAGATTCATAGCAAGCACTGAAGTTTCTGTCATGTAACAAATAAGAAATTCAACGCGGAAATATTACAAAAATAATTGGCAACATTTAACGAATTAATAAATAATACAAGTTCTTTGTCTTACGCAATATTAAAATCACAGTAAAGTAGAGGATCAGGCTCGAGCTATAATCGAACCAGATTGCGCAATTTTAAAGACAATCGAATACGATTGGTCCAGGCCGAAGAATCGCAATGTATTTTTTCCCTCGGTGAAAATTACGCTCGTTCGCGGGAAGCGAACATTTCCTCGGAACAGCAACGGCAGATAGAGCACGGATAGACCGCTCTTACACCATAGTGGCTGTTTTGCAGCGTATCGATGAACAAACAGGCAGAGAGTTGCGATAAAACGCCCGAAGCTGTCCGTGGCCGGTGTGTTATGCATGCGAGAGAGCAAGGGTAAATGACGGAGGTGGCAGCGTTGATGATGGTGGTGATGCAAAACATGATAATAATAATGACGACGTAGACGTCGCCGGGAATGAAACGGACACGCGTCTACCCGGGTTTCTTCGAGTTTCATGCAAACCAGATCTCGGCTAACGAAATGAAACGTCGCTGAGGCTCGATGATCGGTCTTTTTTCTCTCCCCATTCCCCGTTTCTTTCGAACCGCCACTTCCTTTTGTTTGTTATTGAGATTAAAGCGTTGGCGCAACGTCTCATTTGTAATTGCCTTTATAATCAATTTGCGTTATTGAATTCTATTTTCACATTGACAACCGCAGGTCAACGAAACGATAAAATGCAATTCTTGCACGTTATTTCACTGCTTGCTCCTCAACTGGTTTGATTCAAGAGTTTCGATCCAAGAATTAATCAACGGAGTGATTAATATCGCAATTAATTGAACTCTTAACTGATGTTATCGAGGCACTATTGAAAATCATAATGATTTACGATTAAATCTACTTGGTTTTAGAATTTTCAATTCAATCTTGTCGTTAATTTCTATCGAATGTCTGAGATGCAAAAATAACCTCAAATTTTTAGTTGCACGATACAAATAATCCAGTGATACCCATTTTAAAGGTTAAATGTCGCAAGATACAACATTTGTTACTTGCAAATGTGCAAATATCCACAATCTATATATGATATTAGAATACCTACTGATATTTCCCTTATAAATTAAAATCTTTTTATTATTTTTATTTTCTAATTATTTTATTACAAGTTTGTCATTTCATTTATAGCATATGATGATAAATAGAATATAATTTCTTAGTTTTCCAATAAGAATAGATGTTTTAATACCTGCGACCAACCAGTGCAAGATGTTCTAACACTTTGACAAACATACGAATTCCTGGTCGGTACATGAAAGTACATATTTTTGTATTTCTTTGCAGGAAGAGTACAGCCAACGACGACGCCTGTCCACTCCCAGCGGCAGTCCCAGTCCGCCCAGACCGACAAGGCTGTCGAGATCTACGGGTACACTCACCAGAGAAGAGGAATCCTTCTGCGAGTCGAGTAACACCCTCACCAGAGAGAATCAGGGCCAAGAAGCTGAGAGGAAGGGCTGGTTCAAGTCTCTGTCCAGGAAGAATAAATCGAACATCAAGGTAAATTTCAATCTCTACACTCTCTTTCTGCGTATGTTACAGAACATTTATACAATACTTATCTGACTGTATACATTTCATCCGTTTGAGTCACAGCGCGATAGCTCGTAGTTTAGATTTCATAAAGACCAACTATTTGAGTCAGAGTGTCTCATCGTTACCTTTCTTTCATAAAAAAAATATAGAATCTTTTAGAAACTTTTTGATTTGAGACTTCGCTTTCAAGAAAATCGAGCTGTACTCCTCCTGTCGATGCTGGGACATCCTGTATTTCTGATCTTGAGGTAGAGTTTAAAAGGTTAATTATAAAATTGTAAATAAATTGAATTATAATGATTTTATATTAAAATCATTGCAAGTTCTAAATTATTAACAAAATTGGCCTATAAAACTAATTGGTTTCTCTCGTTAATCGGCAAATTCTGTATTATAATTAATTTTAGAAATAAATTTTCAATTATATCAATTAAATTTAAAATTGGACATTTGCGAGTATAGTCTGTTGGTAAGTTGGTAAAGACACAAACATTCAAGAGACACGGCACAAAGTATTTGAGTTTATGACATCATCTATCTGAAACGGTTCTTCAAAGTAATCAAATTCCACGGGACTCCTTTCAAAATTGGCAATAAGTGGGCGACGTTTTAGTAGAGAATGGACTCCGACTATGTTGTACGTATAATATCGCGATAAACGCCTCCACAATGTCGCGATACGTCTGTAATAAAAATTAAAGAACTTCCAACCAACGGATGATATTCTCAAACAAAAATAAATTCATATCTCGTCACAATATCTCGGAATAACAATTAAGGTACAATCGAAGAAGTAATAATCTCTTAAGTAACAGCGAATTACATCAAACTGATGCCTCTTTGTCCGTGTAAATATATAAACCAAAACTAAAAAAGAGAAAAATGAATAAAGCAAGAGATCAATTATAATATTACTTTAGTGAAAACTATCATTTCGATATAAATAATACGAAGTTTCCAGTTTCGAGAAGTTCCAAAGTTTCAACATTTCAATTTTCTCTTATCCCCAATTTTTATCTCGATGACAGGAATCACCGAATCCGATATATCGATAAGAAATCGGATCTTGTCCCTTTCCTGTTTCTTTTTCTTTCTTTTTTTTTTCAAAGATTCTCAGAAACAAAATGCACGTGATTTTTGCGAGTTGCATCCGATAACGAGCGGGGACGGATCGTGTGTCCGGTTATCGGGTTCGCGGCGAGCCGACTGAGCAAGCTGGTACATTCATCAGTCAGCAAAGGTCGCTACGGAGCGGTTCCATTAGGCTGGTACAACCTCCAATTACCAGTTTGATTAAATGCTTAACTAACTCTGCGCTCTGTGGTTTAATTTAATCGCGAGATTAAGTGCCGATCAGGGGGCTGCCTAGCTTTAACCATCGTCCGCGGAATAATCTCTGTCAGGCACCGATTCCCGATCCTCTCCGAGCCGCTTCGATAGGCCGCGGGTTGCTGCGGCCGGTCGAGATGATTGCGTGCGCGTGAATCTCACCGTGGATGATGATCTATAGGGGATGAATCGATGGGCCGAGGAACGAGAGATCATGACTCACGGAGACGCCACGAATGGAAACGAGTGGTCAAGCCGGTGTTTTTCTCGTTTGCACAAAGAACACATCTTTGCGCTCGACTTTATTGCATTAATCCTTAGCCGTCTCTCATTCTTTCAACTTGATTTGTTCCCCGGTGTGAAATTGACACAGTGACAAAAGAAAAAACTGCACGACTTATACCCCAGTACGATTCGTCTCACTGAAAGGCCCAAAAGCAAGTGTTCTGACTAGGAAATGAAGACGACATTTTTACCATAAAATTTTATTGATATGTAAACGTTTGAATCGATACAAAACAAATTACAGGCGTGATCGCTCAGTACCAGACAACGCCACTCGAGGTCTACCCCACACCCCCCCACGAATCACGTGACCCAAATCAATCGCTAATTTTCGTTGCATCAGCGTTGCATCTGAAGAAGCCCGATTTTCTGGGTTACTCCCGCTAAAATCACTTTTAGTGATAAAAAAAAAATTAGGAGAAAGTTCCTTATATTGAACACTTACTGACATCAACGTCAATTTTATTGTTTCAGACAGTGGATAAGAAACCGAGGATACCAGAAAGCGAAATCTTGACCACCGGAACCGAAGACGAGGAAGTCTCATCCGCACCCGAACGAGTCTCCGTACAAAAGAACTTGCGTTTCTTTGGTGACACTGATCAAGAGTCTGTTTCGTCCAATAGAGATCGCAGGTGAGATTCGTCTTTCCTTTCCTTCATATATTTATATAAACTTTCCTCGAATTTCACGAAAAGATACACTAGATAATAACAAGCATAAAGAAATAATGAATTTTTTCTCATCGAACGTACGATTGTTTGCGTTTTGTAGAAACAAACGAGACGACCATGCCTGTTCAGGGCGTGATGTTACGAATTCCAGCCGTCACAATTTGGGTATTTTGTCGCCACCGAGGAAACCACCGAGGCTCGCCGAAAGCGCGTTGTCTTCCGGTGAAAGTACAACGGGAGATAGCAGTCAACAGAGTCAAAACTCTCAAAGATCACAGAGATCTGTCGTGTATCTTCATGCTGCTACAGGTAATTATTAACAATTTTCAAGCGTATCCGAACAATTAAATGTTAAAAAGTGTTCAAGCCTTAAGAAAGAAATTTATTTTGTATCTTATTAGCAAGTTTTTAAATTGTTTCTTTTTTTCTTTAATAAAAACAATGACATACTTGAAAAGTCTTTTTTTGTAATAACTTCATGTTTTATAACTTATTATCTTTATAGAATAATATTCTCACAGGTATGTGTGTATATATATATATGTGTGTGTATAAAATGAGTATCCTGGCCCTTTCATAGGGATTTAAAATTTATTTTTTATTTTTATTCATACACTATGATTATAAAAATTATATTCTATTTACCTAAGTATAAAATTGATTATGTATTTATATCGTAACTATATTTTTGTTCAGTGGGCGAAATACCTGGTCCCAATGAAAGACGTAGAGCAGCGAGCAGAGAGGAATTAAATCGACCACTTCAATCGCACACGAGAACAGTATCGAGGAGTGTCAGTGTTCTCGCACCTTGGAAACCCAGACATTACAGGGAACCTTTCGAAATAAATTACGATCAACAATTACATCCAAAGCCTCTAGCAACTATAAGACGCAGACAAAGAAGTCGCGAAACATTAAGTCGTCGTGGAAAAGATATGCGACGAAGCAAAGATAATCTCTCAAAAACTGGTAAAAATAAAATAAACAAAATGCTTCTATAAAATGTGGATAGAAAGAACGTTGAAAATATTCTGAATTTTTGAATGCATGCACAACTTTGGAAAATGTGTAAAATAATAACAAACTTTTATTCTTTACAAATCTTGTAAATTTCTATGGATCTTACATGTGTGTAAAAAAAATGGGAAAAAGAAAATATTTAATTTATGAAAGGTTATTTTCTGTCCACACTTCATATGTGAAAAATCACGATGTATAATATTTATCATTGCAGGTACGATTAATCGTAGCACGCTGAAATCGAAAGACAAGCAAAAGGTGGATAGAACCGTTTCCACGGAATCGTTGGCCACCAAATCACGGAATGTAAACTCAAAACCAGAACTAAACAGATCCACATCCGTTCCACGCGATCCGAATAAGAGTGCGGGTTGGTTCAAGCTAAAAAGCAAAAAATCCCGAACTTGAAGGGGAGGCCATTGATTAATGCTAGTCTTGAGTCTCATAAGTAATTCGTAATTGTAAGGGATTAACGATAACACACGCATCGATCCACCGCCGTGCTCACGGACAGTATATATAATTGTACAAGTTATTATTTTATCATTGTATTTTGTTTCTTCTAATGTATAATGAAAAATCCGCCTCAGATCGATTTAATGACTAAATAAGTAATTCGTATTAACCGAATAAAAGAAATTGACAAGTTCTTCGTTGTTTTAATATATAATCATTGTAACTACAATTAATAATGTAAATTTAATTATGATGTTGCTTGTGAACTACATTGCGCTTAAACTACTTTTGTAAACAAGTTATGTAGCCACAAGCGGATCCATGGCAAAATGTAAAATTATCTGAATATGTACACACGTTGCTAAAACACTATCTTCTAGTTGTTTCATTGACTGACACACTATCCTTTTTTGGAATGTGGTAATAAATGAATTTAAACTGATGAACAAAAGAAAATCAACGAATATAAATACAATTGGAAGATACGCACTTATCGAAAGGATCAACTTCTACATATTTCAATAGGATCTTCAAACACTGGTATCTCTTCCGTAATAGAGCTTTCTCTCTACCAAATTTAAAGAAATTAAATTTGTTGCATAAGATGAGAATGCATTAATAACCATATTACGCTACTGCCCTTCTTTTCATGTGCTTTATAAAAACGGAAAAAATTAATTTCATTTCACCGTGAATCAGAGTGCCATTTCCGTTTCTCTTACTATGCATACATATTATTTCAACTAAAATCAAAATTTCCGAACATGCAAGATATTTTCTTAATATATTAATTATAACGTATAATATATTTTAAGATAATAGTGACAACATAAAAAAAAAAATTTGTTTAATTTCGTCATAACAATCACCATGTTTAAATTGTACAAGGAGATACTTAGCAGTTATATATGTTTATTGTGCATAGATCAACTCTATCTTATTTACATATATTAATTGTAAATATTTGTAATAATAATCTTTATTTCTAACTGTAGTCTTTATGTTTGCTTCATTATATTTCCAGTTAATTTTTTCTTGGATTATTAATTAACACATCCCATCATTTTTCGAGCTAATTATGAACATCTGAAATAGTAAAAACAGATATTTATATATAGAATTTAATCTGTTTTATGCTATTATTTCGTGCAACGACGTGAATTCAGTATGTCCATAATTTTCCTTTCTATTTGGTGCTGTTTATTTGTCGTGTATATATTGACAATTATAACTCATATGTAAATATCATGAATATATAGACAATGTATCGTTCTATCTATAAATTTATATTATCTTTTAATATTTACATCTCATTTAAGCCCCAGAATATTTTGTAACACAGTTATTAATTTGAAATAAATAAATAAGCATAATACCAAATATTTCAAGTACTAAGAAAAAATCAGTGTCATAAATTCCATATATTTCACAATAGCATGTAGCCTGCTAAATAATTAATAGCACTTAAAAACTGTATTTCTTATCTATATAATTATATAATATATGACTACAACTTTATTCATATAATTATATCTATATAATCATTGTAATATAAATATTATTTTTAATACCAAAAACGAAACAATCTCAAAAAATGTTCATTATCATTTATAATTAATCCTCCATGACCTGGGTCATTCAGCTAAATTCCACTTGTGAATTTTTCAAAACCTTTTAATCTTTCAAGAGCTTCATTAAATTCAAAATTTTTTTACATTTTTTAAGTGTATGGATATGAACGACCTAGATTTTTTTTCTATAAACAGTGCAATAATATGCTTGCCTATAGAAGGTTAATAAAATTGACATGTTCTAAACTAAAGTGCTATAATTAAAGTTGTACAATATTCTCTATTTTATCCAAGCAACAAAGAACTGTTCCAATCAAAATCAATATCATTCCCATATAAGTATCTGAAAATCAAAACAATTCATATAAATTCTATTATAAATTTTGAATATTGAAAGATAGCAAATTATACGCCAACATTTGTGTATCTTTTCTTCGCCCAAAATCCAACCAGTCATTGCAGTTATCACAAAAGTAAGAGAATTAGTAACTGGGATAGCCAATGATATATCTGCTTTACTTAAAGTTAAAAAATATAACACAGACCCGCTTTGGTTAATGATAAATGGTATAATGTACTAAAAAAAAAAAGAGTAATTAGTAAATAATAAAATATATTTATTTAAGATAATAAAGATTTTAAAGGGAACCTTAAAATTTGTAACAAGGAAGGCAAGTTCTTTAAAAAATTGACCGAATTTAGAAGATGATTTCACATTTTCTAAACCTTTGGCTCCTTTCTTAATAAATGGATTGGTTACACCCCATAAAAATGCCACAACAGTAAGAAATATAATGGAATCTACAAAATCAATAAAGATTAAATAAAAAGAATTTTAAGTTTACTAGATATGCAATAGTTTGTTTATAACAAAAACTTATTATTAATTTATAAATATGTATATATTATATACAAATTAACTAACCTAATGATACTAAACATTTTCTTACCTAAAGATGCTGACATTTTTATTATGATTCAGCATTTAAGAAATATTAATTTATATGTATAAACTGATATCCATCTAAACTGTTATCAACCGTTTAATATTTTTATTCAAATTAAAAAAGAAGAAGAATACAATAACAAGAACTTAACCTTACAAATTATGGATATGATAAAATAAGATTATAATCATTTATGTTAATTAATCTTCAGACAGTGCATTTTTTAACTTTGCATTTTTGAACTTGGAATAATTTAAAATACGATTTTTATTAAAATTATTTTAAAAATGTATATTATAATTGTAGATTAAATATTCATTTCTATCAGTCTTTTCATCATATTTGATACAATATTTGATTATGTAAATATATATATGTATTATGTAAATATATACATTTAATCAGTAACTTAAATAAATTTATTGATAAGTTATAGCATAAACAATGTCTAAATAATAAGCAAATATCTTCTTGAGTTGAAATAATATATATATATGTGTATTAGTAAATTGTTATATATGAAACGTAATAAATAGAATTTTAATTTTCTAACTATTTCGTGGATATAAAAAAAAAATTTTTTTTTCAAATAAAAAATTTACAGATATTTACAAATTTTAATAACGTTTGTAATAGAAATACTAGAAAGACATGTCATTGGTCATCATGAACAAAACTGTATTTAAATAAAAATTATTATAGACGTAAATTATTTATGGATGTATTTGAAGCAAATGTATTTTAAACATACAAAATAACTTATTATTTACATTATAAATGTTGTGTAGTTTATGCTATAAACTATAAATGATAGCAAACAAAACGATATACAGTAACAGTTTTGTCGAGGGAGAGATCCTATTTTATTTTCAACAATAAAAAGTTATTATTTATCTGACAAAAATTGACATTTTCATTATACTTTAATCATATGTGACGACATTACTGTGAGAACATAAATATTATTATATGCTATGTATTATGTAAAAATATAACCTAATTTAGTAAAAATATTCTTTTAGCTAAAGAAATGACTACGAAAATTGATGATGTAGATAATAATTTACCACTTCCTTCTGAAAAGATGCCTAAATGTTGGAATGAAGAAGAAAGGATCAATGCTTTATTTTCTCCTTCTCGCAGTAAATCAGCTAATTCACAAGATTGGATATCAAAATATAAATTTTGGCAGAATTTAATATATGAATGGTTGAATCATACTAAGAGAATCAGTTTTTCTATTACAGACTTAAATAGTGCTTTTAAAAGAAGAGGATGCACACCACTTTGTTTAGCAACTGTCGTTGAAGAAATGCTACGGTAATGTTACCATTGTGAATTATAAGAATAATTAAAGAGGAACCAATATTCCAATTATATGTATTTGCACAATGACTAATCTATGTAATATTACAGGACTAATGAAATAATACCAGAAATTGAATTTTTGAAAGAACCTTGTGAATCATGGACTGCATGGTCAATTGATATATTTTTAAAAAAGCCACTTGTATGGTCATTTTCAAAAGTTAAAAGTTACGTTGGTAATAATGAAATTAACAGAGAAACTAAGTATATACATCTACAAATTGTCAAAGAATTTGGAGATATTTTACTTTCTATCTTAGAAAGAAAAAGAGAACATACTCTTGTACCATTTTCTGAACTGGCAAGAAGTTGTAAATCTGAAATAGATAAAAATATATCAGATAATACCATGATGTTAATTTTAATATGGTTAAGACATCAGAAAAAAGTGGTTTTTAGAAGTAATGAAAATGAAAGTGAGTTATTGATTAAAATTGCTATGCATTCATCAGACAATATAACAGAAATTGAAGAAGGCCTGTATAAGTTGATGAAACAAGAAAATGAACTTATAAAAGAAATAGAACTCATGGAGAAAGAAAAAATTAATGTTATTAATGAAACTAAATCATATTTAACTAAGGGATTGCGACAAGTAGCAAAAACATATCTGAAGAAAAAGAAAGAATTAGAAAATACTATTGAAAAACGAGCTCAAACGCTTGACAATATTCAAAGTCTTATAACAAGTATTCAAAATACTCATACAAATACTACTGTGCTATCGGCTTACAAAACAGGATCAAATGTATTAAAAAAACTTAACAAAAGTTATTTGTCAGAATCCAATGTTACAGATGTTGTAGATGATCTATTGGAAGTGAGTAAATTTAAAAACTAAACAATTAATTGTTAGTTTTCTTGTATTGAAATATTTGTATTTATGTAAATTACAGGCTTTAGAAGAACAAAAAGAAGTAGAATTTACATTGTCAGAATCTCTTAAAAATGATGATTCAAACGCTGATTTAGAGGCGGAATTGGCAGAATTAATGAAATCTGATGAAAACATTTTGCCTTCAGTACCAAATTCCGAATTAAGCCCCACCATCGATGAACTTCAAAAAGAATTAAAAAACTTATGTGTTGAAGGTAAAATATTTATATTATATTTCTTTGTATTGTAATATTATATTTTTACATTTGATATGATATTTTTTTAAACAGAAACTTTGTTTGATGTACCATCTGAATTACCAAAAAAGGTCTACAACAAAAAGATATCGAAACAATCTGAATGTCTGTAGCAATTATAGCATTAACATGTGTATATATATATATTTTTTTTTTTTGTAATTATAGTGTCTTGTTTGATAATGTCACATTTGTAACAAAAATAATTTTAAATATAATATAATGTAATTTTGTAGAAGTATATAATTTATTTTGTATTTAAGAAATAATGTTTAAAATTTGTATAGAAGATTTTATGTCAAAACATTTTATTTGTTCATACATTTTTAACATATAAAGACAATATCTTCTACATTTTTTATTAAATATATTTGAAATATTGTATTTTGTATTTTTATTGTTTTATAGATAAAATAATGGCGATACATTAATAAAAAATACATATTACATATATAAAAATAAACATAAAAAAATTTCACCAATGTATGCTGTGCTCAAAAAAATAAGCAGTTCTTTTAATATCAATTTTTTATGATAAAAATCACTGGTAGATAGATGATAATTTTTTAAATTAATCATTGAGCATTTCAATATAATTATGATGGACACCTATTTAATAACGATGGTTGGTCTATCTTGAAAATAATATTTCGAATCCATGAAATATGAGTGGAAACTTTAGTATATAAAGAATATGCATAGTTATCACAGACTAGATTTCCTCCTTCTTGTTTTGTACCAAGGCCAACACTAACAATGCCTTTTAAATACCATAATCCATTGTTGTTAAAGACCAATCCGCCACCACTGTCGCCCTCACAAACTGCTGAGCCTATCATTTACATATTTTTGATTATAAAATGATTCATATAAAGTAAACAGAATATTTATTTACATATTTCACATTTAATTTTAAAAAGAAGAATTTTCATATTTTACTAACCATTCGTATAACCTGCACAAAACTTATCAGTTGTAATAAAATGTTGTGTATCATAATTATTACTTAAAATTTTGCATTGTTGAAAAGGAATAAATGGCACTTCAAGTTTTTGTATAATAAGACTGGACACTCCAAAAGCAGTCCTTCCAAACCCTGCAACTTTTCCATACAATCCAGCATGTAATGAAATCCATTCATTGTCATCTAAACATACAGGTAGTAATATACTAGAAAAATTAAATGTATCTTTAATTTCCAACACAGCTATGTCATCAGCATAATTTCCTTTGTATCCATTATATTCACAAATATAGTATATACGTTTTACCTAAAATGCATTTATAATTAAGGATATGTCAAAATAATAAACATTTAAAATAAATATAAGTATCAAACTAATAAATAATGTAAGTACTTGTGCTTTTTGCACTACTGTGACTTCATGAAGAGGAGAATCATAATCTCTAAAAATATTGCCTGCAGCTATGTAAAATTTTGAAGCATCATGTACTTTTGGAGTTGTTCCAGATTCATCAAAAACACAATGCGCTGCTGTAACTAGAAGTCTTTCATGAATAATAGTTGCACCACAGATAAATTGTTTTGGTGTAGTGGAGTTCATCTCTCGGTAGAGTGAGACATGCCATGGGAATTCGAAAACATCAGGTCTTGTTCCATTTACAATAGCTGGTACCAAATTTAAAGGTTGAATACCACATGCTAGAATATGTATTTATATCATGTCATTAAAGACAAATAATTGTTATTAAGGTAAGTTTGAATGTTAAGAAATATTTATATTTATATTAAATTAAAGTTTATATTAAATTTTTTTATATTAAAGTAAATTTATATTAAAGTTTTTCATTTTATTATAATGTATATTATAATTATTACTTTGTGTACTTTAATTATTAATCAAATTTGTAATTTATATTAAATTGTTTTACTTTACATAAATGATAATTTATATACATTTAAATAGTTATTTTATAAAAATAGATAACAAATTATGTAAATTCTAACATCTACTATACAGAATAACAAACAGCAAACAAAAAACATTAGTTATATGAAATAAATAAATTTCATTACATATATACAAATGTGACTAATGTCAATAGCTTATTCTTTATGAATTATAAATACAAACTCTCTTTTAAATTAAAATATCATAAATTATTTTATTATTATTTTCAATATCGAATTCAAATCTTTAAGAAATTTTTAAAAATTTTTATTTTCTGTATCAAACCTAACATCAATATCTGGATCATTATTTTCCTTTTTATTTATATAAATGATAATTTTATCATCAGAAGTAAACGTAATGTTTTGTACATCAGTTTGTAATGAGACAGAAGAATTATTGACATAAATGTTTATCATTAGCGGACCTGGAACACATTGTATTGGCTCTGGAAACCATCCACCAGTTTCATTACATCTAACATCAAATAATGTAGAACCTTTCTCTATGTGATAACCATCACGGCATCTTAATTTTGCTGTTGTCCCAGGAACAACATCAGAACATGACACATATTCACCATTATACATACATTCAACACTCCTGGAAGAGGATATTAATCCTTTACAACGTATTTCTGTAACACATAAACATATTCAATATCTTTTTACTGTTTAATAATAATTTTTTTTCGTACCTTTACATTTTGGAATATTTATCCATTGACCTTGACTATTACAAAACACTGAAGCACTGCTAGTTAACTTATAACCAGAATTACATCCATATATTAATTCTTGCCCAGGTGCTAATTTTGTACCTTGTGGAACATCACAGTTATCACATATTTTATCTTCTCCATTAGGCCAATATGACGGATCTAATTTCCAATAACCATTTTTTGGTTTTGGTGGTACAGTACAAAATGTAAAACCCGGAGTAGTAGGACTAGATGTAGAAGGCCTTATTGTTGGCCTTATTGTTGGCCTTATTATTGGTCTAGTAGTAGTGGATTTTTCAGTTGTACTTCTGCATATTTTAGGATCTTCATCTGAACCATCTGCACAATTTATAACTCCATTGCATTTTAAGTTCCCATCAATACAGGCTCCATATGTACAACGAAACAAATATTGTGGACATCTATAAATATTTTAAATGGAATTGTGCTATATAAATAAAATTATCTCTGCAGTAATAAAATAATTATAATGTATATAAAATTATAATACAATTCAAATATTTGCACAGTATTAAGATCTTTTTTTTTTTAATTTTGCAACTTACATAATTGAATTACATTTAAAAATTGTTTCATCTGAATTATCTATACAGTCTATTTTACCATCACATAAACCATTTTCAGCAATACATTGTCCGTCATCACATTTAAACTGATTTTTCCCACACGAATCAAATGAAGATGTGTTAAAGGAAATACTTCTACATGTGGGTAATGTTTCATCACTATTGTCAATACAATCTTGTTCACCATTGCATGTTTTATCTCCATCTATGCATGCACCATAAGAACAACGAAATGCAAGCCTCTGACATATAATTTCAGGTTTAGTACATTCTGCTACTGTTTCATCAGATTTATCTTTACAATCTGCTGATCCATCACACAATAATTCACTTTTTATACAATCTCCATTTTTACATTGAAATTTTTCTGTACTATAAGACATCGATGAATTAATAAATATTAGTAATGAAGTAAATAGAATATTTTTTGATATAAGATAATGTAAAAAGATTTGTTAACTTACCCACATTGTGTACATCCATGTTCTATCAAGCCTATAAAACAAGTAAACTATATACTTTATTGCTTCAATTTCTTTATTTCATTTTATTTTAAACATAGATTGTAATGTAATGTAATCTAACATAAGAAATTGTTTATAACAAAACAATATAATTTTGTAATACTTCGTAATAACTTTGAGTTTATTATGTAGATTCATAATCTCTAATTGGCGTATATAAAAATTCTTTAGAGTTTAAGATTCAGGGTTCAAGGTCACTAAATCTGGTTTAACGCAAAATAAAAATGAATATACTTACTGAATATAATTGTTAAAATAATAATTGTCGTATTTTTCATAATAAAGAAAATTACGAAAAAGATTCTTTCAGCTCTTCAATTTAGTTGTCGATCCTTCGCTGATTCTGAATCAATCTGGAATAACCCGTTTGATGCAACAAGTATTCTTATCTGTTTGTGTGTTTGTTTGTGAGAGTTAGGAAAATACGCGGATGTATACGCATTATATTTTCATCAAATATCATATGTCAAAGGCGGAAATAACAATCAATATTTCATACATTTGTCATACATAGAAAATAGAAATAATTTTTTGAGGCAATTAAAAATAAACAAACCATATAAATGAATATATACTATATTTAAAGAAATTCTTTTAGATTTTTTATACATAGTAACAATTACATTACAATTTAAAAAATAATTAAAGATAGTTAATGACAAATATATTTAATATAAGAGTTTGACAAATAAATACAATACAAATCTTATTCTATATCTTCACAGGCTACAAATTCTTTAGATGCAAACCTCTTTGGTGTTAAATAAATTGCCAACCAATTTAACATACTGTATTAAACTTGTTAAGGTAAATATTTTTAGTAAAACATTCTGTGATAAAAAAAAATCTAATAAATTATTTTGGAAATGACACGAAAAAAGGATACACGTTATTTAAAGTTTCTGTATCTATTATGTCTTGTAGAATGTATTCTTTATAAAATTTTTCGACTTCTTCATTACAGTCTTGCCATTCTAATGTTTTATGAATTCCATCTTTCCCATATCTTTTATTATAATATGAATAATGTACCTGAAGAAAGAAGATCTTGATTACATAATTCTATTTTAAATTTGAAATTAATTAAAACTAAGATATCTTACAAAATGTAAGCTCAGTCCTAAGCCTGGTGCAATAGGAATGTCATATTTTTCTAATGAAAATACATCTTTGACAAAATCGCTTGATACGATATTTCTACAAATCCCTATTACCAAAGATACCATTTTTCTAATTTGATGCAACATAAAACTTTGTCCTTTCACTTCCAATACAGCAAATTCCATATTATTTGCAACAAACGTTTCAATACAACGAAAATGTATTATATAACGCTTGGCGCTTGGATCTAATGGTCTTCTAAAAGAATAAAATAATATTGTGAATAAGTAATATATCAATATTTTATCATATGAAGTAACTTACATTTTTGATGTAAAATTATGAAAATTATGTGTGCCCTCAAATAATTTTAAAACATTATTTAACTTATCAAGCATTTCTGGAGTTAATCGAAATTCATTATATGGCTTTCCATTAATCACAGATAGATCTTTAAGTCGTTGTTCTTCATCTACTTCATCGTCTATATCAAGTTTTAAGAAATTTTGATCCTCTGGAGCCAAAGCAAATGTAGGGAAAACATATCTGTATGTTCTACTATCACATCTACTTTTACTATTAAAAGTTTTTATTACTCTCTGTATATCAAATACTCTGATATCATTTGGAAGATGCTTATTTACATCTTCTTTATTTACCTCTTGAGCTATAATTAATTATAATTACCCATTGTTTTGTTTGAAATCATTGTTGCTTCACTGATATAACTATTAAATACTCACGTAATAGTAAAGAAACAATTTGCCTAACTGCTGATACACCTTTATCTGTACGTGCAGCTCTTTGAAATCTAAGCAGTCTCACATCTTCAAATTGATCCTTTGTAATAAAATTTGCTTCCAATAAAGCGGATAATAAACTCTCCTCAATAGTTTTTGTACCACGATTAATCTGCATACCAAAATAATCTCTACCACGATAACCGAGCATTATTACAAAGTTCTTTCTTTTAGAAAAGTTTTTCTTTTCTACTATGTCACCAGCTGCTTCCACCTCTAGTGCTCTTCTTACAATTTCGTAATTTTCATCAAGCTTCTGCCTTTTATTAGACGCCACAGCGTCAGATGTTTCATAGTTATTTTGTACAACGTTCTTAACCTCGACTGACATATTTTTATAGTTACTATTAACTGAAATTAGATATAAAATTAACATAATAATAAATGTAACAAGGCAATTTAAAACATTATTATTAAACAGTTGTTGGACCTAATATCTGCCATTTACAATTTGCATGAGCTTACCGTATTGTAATCTTGAACAAAAAAAAGTTAAAGTATTTTTGATACGGTATTTGCTGGAAAACATTTAAATTGTGAAAAATTACTTCTTAGAATTGTTAAACAAAATATTCTAATCCTCCAGCGTTTCTAAGATATACATTTATATAGTCATAACCTATAAAGGTAGAATATTGTCGTATATAATTTTAAAATTAGATATAATTTTCATCTTGATTATAAAATATATTATACAAAGGAAACATTCACGAACCGTATATAACTCATAAACATGGTAATTAAAAATTATGTATGAGATTTTCACAATACTTGTTACTACTATAACATCGTGTACCGCGCTACAGAGATTTTAACTTTTCGATAGAAATTAAAAATAAATATCTTTTAAATATTGTTTCCTTTTACGTTTAATTTGATTTTATTTGTATCTAAATAATTTGCAAAATATATGTAACTTTAAACAATTTAAATTTTTGATAAATATATTATTTCTTAAATATACATTATTTGGGTACATTTTAAAATACATAATTCTTTAAATCTTATATATATAAGTCATATTATGTATACGCTACAAAATTTAATTTATTTAATATCTGAAAATAACAATAAAACATGATTGATGGGAACAGTTAAGGATAAATAACAGAATAGTCGAATTTTCATTGAAGAAATTGATTTATTTAATTCATTTAAAGAAATCATTCACAATTAATTTTACGACATGGTCATTCGAATGACTGCTTTGACTTGTGAATCTTTGGTAGACCAACTAAAATATAAAAAAAAATCCAAGGCAATCGTTCATAAACAAATCTCCTTAATTAATTTTTTTGAAAATTGAAAATTTCGATTTATGGATGCTGAAATGTTGGCGCAAGATACGGCATTGTTTTTTTTTGTCTATGATGATACTATGTGCATCAAGCAGAAAGCACTAAGAAACGTTTAAAAAACACAAGAAATCTCGTTTGACTATACTACCATTGACTAAAATTGCTTATGGCCTACGACTAGAATTATTAGAGCCAGCAAGAATATATGCGTACTGTTATCTATTGAAGATGACTCAAATAAAAGATTCCATTTTACCTACAAATTGAAACATTCGAAATAGAACGCAAACGTAATTCAAAACATTGACTAAAGATAGGATAAAATAAGGAAATTAAATAAGGCCATTGATTAATCTATAATAAAAAGACTGTTTTTCAAAATATTAACAAAAATTATCAATTGTTCCGCATCACCACAGATGAGATATACTTTCGTTCTTTTTTTAGAAATTTCTCACGAATTTTGTGTATTTGATTTAGATCAGAGTTTTTTAACTTTTTATTCCAAATTATCATTTTATTCCACGTTATCAATCGTGCGATTACAGCGCCTCAAACATACTTTCTACGATTTTCGAACATAATCGATATTTCTCACGATCGATTTTAAAACGGGAATAATGGCGGAAGAAAGCACACCTCGTTTGTAAAGAAGAAAGTGTTATTCAGTAAAATCATCCAAGAAGAAGTATCATCCAGAAATTCTCAGGTATTCTCAAAATTTAAATCAATAGTTGTTAGATTTGTATTTGTATTATTTTTAAGATAAAACGTGCATTTTTGGCTTCAACTCAAGGTAAGATTTAACATATAAGATTTAATAATTATTGCATATAATTTTCAACAATTAAAGAAATAATAGCATATAAACATTTAAATAGAACATACTATGCTAAAAGTTTTTTATAATTTTATACCAAAATTTAATTTCAATTCTAACCAGTACAAATATTGTAATCTTGTAATTGACTAACTCATTGTTATGTATATACACGTATTATATGCTTTTACACACACACTTTTATTATAACATTTTCTACTCATTTATTGATTCTTTAATTTCATACACTACGTAATCCTAACAATTCCAATACTAAATTCAACAATAATTTATTAAGAATGTATGTATTTAATAGTTAAAATAATAATTTTACTACGTAATATAATAAAATATTTCAGTTTAAAATATTGATAATTTTTCATTAAGTGTATGAATATTTTCGTTCTTTTTTTTAAGAATTTTTCATGAATTTTGTGTATTTAATTTAGATCAGAGTTTTTTACTTTTTATTCCAAGTTATCATTTTGTATGAAACGTACGATTACAGCGCTATAACGGTGAAATATGCAATATACTTCCTACGATTCTCGAACGTAATCGATATTTTTCATGATCGATTTTTAAGCGGGAGAGCAGTCCTTTAATGGCGGAAGGAAGTACACTTCATCTGTAAAAAGGGAAGTGTCATCTAGAGAAATCATCCAGAAAGAAGTGTCATTCTGAAGTTCTTAGGTAAAAATTTAAATCAATAGCTATTAGATTTGTTTGTGTTGTAAATTTTTGAATTAAAACATATATTTTCAGTTGAAATTTGAATTAAAACTTACGGCTTCAGTTCATCAAGATTTGATTAATTAAAAAATTATCGAAAAAGTGTATAATTTTTAATCCCTTAAAGTAAGGGATTAAAGTAACCAAATAATTATTACACATGATTTTTGATAATCAAAGAAGTAATAGCATATAAACATTTAAATAAAGCATATTATGCTAAAAGTTATTTATAATTTTATATCAAAATTTAATTTCTTAAATTCTAACTAGTAGAAATATTGCAACCTTGTAATTGACTAACTCATTGTCGTATATATATATACATACATTGTTATATACACACATATTTTATTATATGTTTTGACACATACACTTCTATTATTTCTTGATATATATTAACTTATACTGCGTAACTTCATACTGCGTAATTCTTAACAATTCTTATAATTGTATTAACAATTATTTATTGAGAATGTACGTATTTAATAGTTAAAATAATAATTTTACTACGTAATATAACGAAATTTTTCAGTTCTCAAGTAAAGCAAAACGTAGAAGGCCTTGAAGCTCGAAATTCGAAGTAAAAAAACAACAACACGAACACAATGTTTATGTTCGTCTTAATTATCGTGCCTGTTCGGGCAGGATCACCCCATCCCCTACTACTTTCTCAACTGAAAGACGAAACGTGTTGTGGGGTCATTTGGCTGCGGAATTTCGTGATAACAACACCTATTACGTCGCATTAGGTTCGTAAGTTTCTCTAATCTACCGGTGACGTCCCTTCGATGGCGTCGCTTCTTCGATATTCTTTTACTTCTATTTATACCTCATTAATAGTATCATTTAATTAATACGCGGGTGTTTAACAATTAATTGAGCATTACGACAACGAAATCGTGTAATGCTTTGAAACTTTTTGCACCAATTTTTCTTCATTCGTCGATTTCACTCTTACGATTATCGGTACCTTGTCTATGCTTTTTAAATAGAATTTAAAGTTGATTATTGTTTCACTTTTATATATTTGCATCCATTTGACATATTTGTTCTAACTTTTGGTTTCTTTTTGTGCAGGTTATTCCTTGGTTGCAAAGATACACATATAACGCATAGACGCCACAATGGACAATTTGATGAACTTCCACGATAATTTGGCAACATTTTGTACATTTTGGGTAACATTTGGTATACATTTATATATATTTGAGATATAATTCACAATTTCATAATTATTTGGAATACAAAAATGAAAATAGAAGAGATTAAATCAATTAATATTTTATTTGAATATAGATCAGCTTAACGGCATACAGATATCGTCAAATGGATGTATATTATTGTATTAGATTATCAAATTCAAAGTTTTCATACTGTATTATACTATATATTCTTTATTATACTGTACTTGCTTTTTTCGAACATTGACGCGCAATTGAAACGATACAAAGCAAGATTTCACACATGTCTTTCGTGGTATTGTTTCTTACAACTAATGTCTTTCATACATATTCAAGTTTCTTTATCATGTTCTTGAAAAATAGCAGTATTTTCTAAATGAACGTATCCTTCACCCTCCCCCTACTAATCAGTTATTTTCAGAAAATTTTTATGATCGCGCGCAATGCGGTCAGTGTAGAGTCAGTGTTGCGAAATATTTTTATACTTTTCTGAGCAAAATGGCTTTTTTTAAATTTAATTATTAATTCTTTTAAATCATAATTCGCGAAGTTAGAGATTAAGAAGAAAAAATTATTACCACAAAATGTCATCGTTGATGTTCCCAACTCACCATTGTTTAAGCAGAGAGTGCACTAAAAAACCAGTGATTTTCTTACTATGTCGGTATTTCAGAGCAAGAGACACGAAATCCCATAAGATGCTTATGGTCTATAATATATCTTATCAATGGTATAAGTGTTTTTTGAATTATCGCATCGCATTGTAAATACTTTCGTTTAGTTTATTGCACATTATTTATTTCAGTGCACAGACAGCGTATATGATTTTGTGTTTAGTGATTTATTCATTTATTTATTCACGTCGTGCACTTATCATCTGTAGCTAATTCTTTTCATTCTAGAGTGCGCTGATGTCGTATTTTTACATCATACACTCGAAGGCGATCACAATTGGCAAACGGGTTAGGTTAGACCAACGGATACATTTACAGCTAATTTCGGTATGAGTTCACATATGCAATGGTAGTTTGCGATAGGAATTTTGTAATTATTGATTCATCGCAAGGAACTTTTTGTTATAACAACGAATTTAGTAATTGTAGCGTAGATCATGCGTAGCCTTATATTTCGTGTTACTAATGTAACATAATTTTAAGTGATAGTCGATCATAAAACGACCTTTGTGGAGACGCAGTGTGCATGCGCTACGTGCACTCAATCAAGAAACTGGTGTTGCTTTACCTGAGGCATATGACGGATGTTAGCAGTTTTCTTTTTAATTTAAGTACAAATCGGCAGCAAGAACTGGCCAGATGAAGGTAATTTGTCTGATAAAGTGCTAGACATTTTGATGCGTTAGTGACCTTAGCGAGGTGCTAGGTAATTGCGGAGGTTAAAATCCGTGTGTCTCAGGACAAACCTAATTGCTTCCATGGTGCTTTGTTTATTATTATTGTAGACACTGCATATTCTAATTTTCATCTTCTTTTTTACATTCTTCGTGATTAATTTTATCATTATTTTTTGTTTTTTAATAAGAAGCATTTTACGTTCACTTTTGCGTTCTTCAGCGTTCTGAAAAAGTGTTTAAGTGGGCGGTGTTCCATTTCGTAAAGAGAGCAACAAAAGATACGGAAAAACACATGTTAGCTGTCAAAAGATTCTATTATTGTTATATAACCTATTTTCTTGTATTATAAATTAAACATAATTTTTTATACTATACATATTTTTATTTAACAAAAATATCTAATACCTTTTATTTTAGTGTCATTTTTATAAAATTTTTCCTTTTTACTGTAAAAATACCTTTGTATCAATATATCTATATAAGTAACTGTTACATATGTTATATTTTTTTTCAATAATTCCATGCAATGATATATAGCATGTAATATATAATATAATTGACTGAAATTTAAAAATAAAATTCTTTTGAATTTTATGTGATATAATATAGATAATGTCAGATGATGATGTTGCACTTGACTCAATGGACACAGAAGAAGATATTTTTTCTCCAAGGAACCGTAATTTGGGCTCTACTGCCAGAAGGGTTAAAAATTTACGTACTTTACGATCACATTCAAATTCTGCTCCACATATATCTATGAATAACTTAAGTGTGCGTCGTAGCACACGTCATAGAATGCAAACATATGATAATCTTAATACTAGTTGGATTTTAGGTAAAGCACATAAAATTAATAAAATATGTAAGAATTATGTTTAAATTATTTCAAATTACTTTTAATTACTTTAAATTATGTCAATACAGTTGTTTAATATTATGTAACATATTAAATTTTTTTTTGAAATAATATTATAACAGTAATATTATAAGAAAATTTTTCAATCAATTTTTAAATATGTTTTAGGTACACAAACATTGAAAGGTTATCCTATGTTTCAACAACATGGTTCTTCATCTGATAAAGAAATGGTAGATGAAGTTTCTGAAAGAAAACGTGATCTTAGGGAGCGTATGCCTCTTAGATCACGTGAAAATCATCCTCCAAATAAAAATTCATCAAGGCATATTAGAGAAAGAACAGAACATGATAGACAGAGTAGTAGAGAACTTAGAGGAAGAGGTGATCGTGATCTTAGGGAAAAAACAGAGCAAGACAAGGATATTAGAGATCTCAAAGAAAGACAGGAAAGGGAAAGAACAGATAGGGAACACAAAGATAAAATGGAAACCAGAAGTAAATCTAATGAGGAAAAAGACTTAAGGTAAATGTCCATTAATATAATTTATAAAGTAAAAGTGAAGTGTAGTTAGATCTTTATTAAACTGATTTATTTATAGAACAAGAAAATCTGATAGTCCAAGTAGGCTTAGAGAAGGACCTGCTACAAGACTTGGTGGAAATTTAAGTGAAAAGGATGTGAAGCCTAAAGTAGAACGTGATGAAGCTGATGAAGATAGCTCACAAGAAAGTGAGAAAGCGGAAAATAATGACAATTCTGAAAATGAAGATGTAAATAATTTCTTTTTGGACAATTATATTTCTTAATTTCTAGTTTTTAACATAAAGTAATAAAATACAGATATTTTTGTATAGTTAACACAAAAATTATTATTAAAACGAAAGGATAATATATATTCATATTATTAACAGGGTTATGAAGATATGTATACTCGCATCAAACGAACTAGAAGGACAGCACAACGGCAACTACCGAGGGGTAAGAAGCTTACAGGTTCGATGTTCATTTTTTACATATTATATATGCAACTATTTTATATGATCAAAGATATTTTGCTGTACTATTTATAACTTATTATTTTTATAGTGGTAGATAGTGATTTAAGTGAATCTTCCGATTCCCCTGGTCCTAGGAAGTATAGTTTACGTCAGAAAAAACCGGCTGTAGATAGGTTTCAGGCTAATGTAGAACCAGTTCGACGATCTATAAAAGCACTTAGAAGCGTTCTTAGTAATTCTATGAGAAGGCGTAAACATAGGAGCAAAAGTACAAGCTCTAGTGATTCCAGTGATTCAGAACCTCAACGTTATGACAAAAAAAAAAGTAAAAAAGCAAGGTAAAGAAAGATTTCAAAAAATATTGTACTAGATTAAAAATAATCATATAAATTGTTTTTCAAATAAGATCATTTTATTGTAGGCAATCAGCAATACCTCAAGGTGGACCACCTGATCGTAAAGCAGATATAAATCCAATTACTTTAGATACTAATATTAGATTCAGTGATGTTGGGGGTTTAGAATCACATATTCACTGCCTTAAAGAAATGGTTGTTTTTCCTATGATGTATCCAGATGTTTTTGAACGTTTTCATATTACCCCACCAAAAGGAGTATTATTTCATGGTCCACCAGGTATATTTTGTATATTTGTATTTATTATTATATATTTATAATTACATTAATTATATTTAAAGCAACACATTGTGATTATTAATACATCCATTAGGAACTGGTAAGACATTGATAGCTAGAGCATTGGCAAATGAATGTAGTCAAGGCAGTAGAAAAATGTCATTCTTTATGAGAAAGGGTGCAGATTGTCTATCTAAATGGGTTGGAGAGTCTGAACGCCAGTTGCGATTATTGTTTGAGCAGGCTCAACAAATGAAACCGTCCATAATATTTTTTGATGAAATAGATGGCCTTGCACCTGTTCGAAGTACGAAGCAGGATCAAATCCATGCTAGTATTGTATCTACCCTTCTGGCGCTTATGGATGGCCTCAGTGATAGGGGAGAGGTTAATTATTTTATTTTTAAAAATATATTTAGGCGCTTAATTATTAAATATCTAATTAATTTTTTTTTTTTTTTTTTGTTTAATAATAGGTGATAGTTATCGGAGCAACTAATAGAATAGATGCTATTGATCCAGCATTACGTAGACCAGGTCGTTTTGATCGGGAATTATTTTTTCCCTTGCCTGCCATGAAAGAACGGCTGGAAATACTAAAAATTCATGTTAGCAAATGGAAAAATTCTCCATCTGATCAATTGCTAGAAATATTAGCTGAAAAAGCAACAGGTTATTGCGGCTCAGATTTAAGAGCTTTATGCACCGAAGCAGTTTTGCAAGGATTACGAAGAACTTATCCACAAATATATATGACAAATAATAGATTACTTTTAGATCCTGAACGAATTGAAGTATGTTATTATTATTTAAGAATATATATCTATTAAATAATTATAATAAGATTATACATATTTTTATAGGTGAAAAAACAAGATTTCTTACAAGCCAGTTCTATTCTCGTACCGTCGTCACAAAGAGTGTCACCTTGTGCTCGAAGAAAACTACAACTTTTCATGGAACCTTTATTAGGACCTCTGCTGGAGGAATTACTTAATTCAATAAAAGGAATATTTCCACAGGGAATTAATTCTGTTATGGCAAAGTAATGAAATTTTAAGAATAATTATTTTATAGTTATATTTACTTTTTTTATTTAATATTAGTTTCTTAAATATATTAGAGTAAAAATTACCAAAGGAATACATCGTCCAAGACTATTAATTTCTGGAGGAAATTTGTCTGAAGGTCAAGGACCACATCTAGCACAAGCATTATTATACCATATGGAACATTTACCGGTACAAACATTAGATGTTAGTACTCTTTTCGCAGAGAGTGGACGATCTCCAGAAGAAACATGTGTACAGGTTGGTTAATAATAATAAAAAAAAACGTATATTGTTAATAAATTATAATTTGAAATTTCTCATATGATTCTAAATAATATAGGTATTTAACGAAGCTGCCAGAAATGTACCGTCCATAATTTATATTCGGTCGATTGATCAATGGTGGCCGCTTGTACCTGAAACTGTGAAAGCGGTTTTTTTGTGTCGTATCGCAGCACTTGATCCATCATTGCCCATTTTAATTTTAGCTACAAGTGATAGAACATATCAGGATCTTCCTACTCAACTTCGAAGTTTGTTTAGTGAACTTCGCAGTGAAGTTTATTCTATGAAAACACCAACAGCAGAACAAAGATCTAAATTCTTCCGACCTATTTTTATGGTTCAGAGTTTAAAACCACCAAAAATAAAAGATGATAAAGTAGAAGTTTTAGAGGAGCTTCCTGTAGCACCAGACCCTTTACCAAAGAAATTAACGGAAGAAGAAAAGAAAATAATGTATGAGAAGGAAGAAGTTTCGTTAAGAGAGTTAAGAATTTTCTTAAGAGAAATTTGTGCAAAACTGGCAAGAAATAGACAGTAAATATCTTCATATTATAATTTTTTGTTTGTGAAATAATTACTAACGTCAAATATTTGCATTGCAGATTTTTTATGTTTACAAAACCAGTAGATACGGAAGAAGTACCAGATTATAATATGATAATAAAACAACCTATGGATCTAGAAACCATGATGACAAAGATTGATATGCATTGTTATCTTTGTGCTCGAGATTTTCTTGATGATATTGATCTTATTTGTAAAAATGCTTTGGAGTACAATCCTGACAGGTCAGTGAGTATAGTGTACAATATTTGTTTTATCAAATTTTTAACCAAATCTTATACATAACTATTACTATTACTAAATATTATAATTTAAACACGGAAGCATTTAATATATTTTTTTATTCTACTTTTTTCATAAATTATTAAGGAAGAATTTTACACACATATGATTCTTTATACTTATCCTTTTACATTTTTTGTCATTGTACATACAAATATAAGTAATAAAATTAAAGTTGATAATGACATTCATGTTGTGTGTTTTCATGTCAGCTTACGTGATAGGCCTTCCCTTGGAATATTAAAGAGGTAGTTCAGATATTCCTGTTTATCCGTTACTGTTGTTGCTCCGTAGTAAGGTGGCTTTCAATTGCTGACATATAATTTATTAATTAGTATATATATATATGTGTGTATATATGTATATATGTATATGTATATGTATATGTACTATGAGATATATTGTATGAAAAAAATTGTATTATTGAAGGTCACTCATAGTTGATATTGCTTTTCGATAGTATTATATTTCTTTACGACATTAATATGTATAAATTATACTATATTATATATATATATACACACACATACATATTATAGTATATTAGTCATTTCTTTCACAGAGATCCAGCAGACAAATTGATAAGGCACCGTGCATGTTCTCTTCGAGATAATGCGTATGCACTAATAAAAGCAGAATTGGATTCCGATTTTGAAGACAAATGTCGTGAAATTTCGAAAAATCGTAAAATTATTGAAAGTACCCCTAACAACGAAGTGGAAAACAAAAATCAATCAAAAACGGAACAACCTACATCTACAATCGAACGAACAGATAAAAAAGACACTGCGAGTCCTAGTCATTCCCTTATTGTAAATGGAAGAAGATATAATAGTTCCAGGAAACGTAAAATACCTGCTTGGGCAAGAGGATATGTAAAGAAAGTTCATAAAAGGAAAAAAATTGTATTTGATGAAAATGTAACTGTATCTGATAACAAAGTTTGTCTAACCAATGAAACAACAAGCATAGACTTAGAGAAGTTTCAGGAATTTGAAACTGAAGCAAATAGTGTTTTGAATGGCCATGTTCCTTTGTTTGATAATTCTGATTCTGAAAACGATTCGCAAAATGAAAATTCAAAAGAGATGCAAGGAATTCAAAGCAATAATGTCACCGATCAACACATCGATGAAATTGAAAATGTCGAGATATGTTTTACAGAAGAAGAGAAGAATGCAGAAAATAGCGCGTCTAATTCATCGTCTAGACGGGAAAGTGTAGATGAATTATCGTTTGCTATTGAGAATGATTCTAGTCCAACCAAATTTGAAGAAAATGAAAAGTTTGTGATTGATAAAAGTGAATTGGAGAACGCATGGCAAACTACCGTTGAAATTACAAAGGATTTTCCTGTTGAAGTACTACGCGACATTTATGTGCAACTGAGTCGATGTGTAGGAAGATATGCTCAGAGTTACGATAGAAAATCACTGCCAAAGGTAAATATGTCTTATTTAACCAAATCTACTATTCACTTTTCAATATTCATGTATTATCGTTTCTTGAGTCAATTAATTTTCTAATGTCATATTTGTCATTAAATAATATTTGTTTTTAATAATATATAATTTTTATTTCTTCATTTTTGTTTTGAATAATACGACGTAGAGAGAATAATCTCTTTATATAATTCATAATGTATTCTATTCTAATTCATAATGTATGTAGGACTTGCTCAAGGAAGTGAAAAGATTTGAAGAGTTCGAGACAACATACGAGAAAGTTCATCATGTTGCTAATCAAACCGACATGTTATAAATCACATGCTTTAGTATCATTATAACAAAACTTTTGTACATTTACACTAAACAAAGATTATCAATTAGTATATCATATAATTATTTAAAATAGTATATTTTTTTCTTTCAATCTTTACAGTTACTGATAATTAACAAAAGGAAGGAGGTAACTTTATTATTACACAGATATATATAAAAAGAAAAATCGAAATGATACATTAAAATTTCGGTTTTTAATCGTTTTAATGCCATTTAGTGCGACCACATTGTTCATCAGATTTCGTGTCGAATAGTGCCACAGCATCTGATCGCGATGCTCAATTTATAATGCTTCGGTTTCGATTATAGCGCCATATCGTTATCAATCATATTAAAGTTTCCTTTCCTAATTATTTTCTTTTTAATTAAACCTAAATCACGTGTATAAATAGGAAATTTTTTATTTTATCTGCTTTTATTGTGTTGCTTGGCATTTTTCGCAGTTACATCAAGGAAGCGCTATCACGCTGCCTGGCATTATCCAACACGGTTTTTTAAATAGCCAGCTCCTGGCACTAAAACGATTAATGATATAGTGAAATGTAACTGTGCGTTAATCTTACAAGAGAAAGGATGATTGTTATACATGAAATTAAGAAGATACCATTTTAGCCATTTATCTCAGTATCTAAATATGACATGATAAATTATTATAATAATATTGGCTTTCATTATCTATAATTATTAGCGGCTGGCACAATATATCTCTTAGTAACAAATTTTGATATCAAATTTAAATCAGCAATTATACATAATTTTCAGTTAATTATCAATATTTGCATTACAATTGGCATAAAAAATCACATGCAAGGATTTAAAAAGTTACGAACAGTTTATTTTTTGTGTAAGTTGTTTTTAATGAGATACTTGTGAAATAATTTTATCGTTAATGTGTGTATAGTACTTCGTGCCTCAAAGAGGTATATTTCTTCATAATAATAAAATTTTGCAAATGCTGGTTATACAAAGATGATGGTAATTTAATACAATATGTACTTAATATAGTTTTTTACATGTGGTACTTGACAGTACATTATATCAAATTATTTTATCACATATACATATAGTAAAACCCTCTAAATCTTCGTAAAATACATTATAGATTTCATTATACGCGCCAGTTATTACTTTGAATTTTTACAATTCTTTACATAATTTTTATAAAAGTACTTTAAACATAGACATATCTTGACATGTTAGGTTTCAACATGCATACAAAATCACATGTGTTCTATTTAAAGAAAAATCATTTAGTGAAATAATACTCAATATAAAGATGTTCAAGATTTAAATTTAAAATCAGTAAAGTAATTTTATATGTTCTTTTTTATTGTTTCATTAGAGGTCATAATTATGTTTATTAATATCAATAATAATCGTGTAAAATAATTAACTCCCTAATTAATTTTAAAACAATGAGAATTTAAAAACGAATATTATAAAAATGTATAAATACATTCCAAATTTCATGTGCAATATTATATATTGCCTAACTAAAGTATTTTGGCTTTGTACATAATTGATTTTTAGGAGTAATTTGTACTATAATAGATTGTATTCAATATAAAATAACTCGTGCTTTTTTCAGTTTGTAGGTTTTACTTGAAATATATCTGCATAAATGAAATGATAAGTAATAAAAATATATGTAATTAAAAATCATGGATAACTCAGTAAACTAAATTTAGAGAGTTATTTGTATTATATAAAATAAATTTGTGTATTATTATATAAATTAAATTATTATATAAAATAATATTTGATATAACGATTTTTCATTAATGTATATAAAAATTACTTGTATCTAGCATAATCCGTTATTTTTATATCAATTGATGAAAAATTATTATACAAAAATTATTATACAAAATTGGAATTTCATATTTTAATTGAGTACAATTATAAATAGTTAAATTATATTTAGATAATTAAATTAGTTTTTTAATTATGGTGAATAATGAAATACATGCGCGTCTGTTTATTTTGACCAAAGCTATAAGCCGTAAGTAATTAAAAATTAGGTTTTGATTTTTTTGTGAATGTGACAATGGATATAATTGAAAATTACTATAAATGTGTGAAATACCTCGGTAAAAATTGTAATAATATGCAAAAAAAAATTGTATTTGTATAAATATTAGAAAATATTTAATATAAAACTTACATTCTAGATTTGTATACTGGTTGTGATTTATACTGTAACTGTGAAAGAATAGTTACCAAACGCTATAGATGAGAAAAAAGATTTCGATGCATTCTAGAAGTAATAAGATTCTTCCTATTGACATTAATCATATAAATAGTATTCATTCATGCAAGAAAACAATATGGTAGCAAATGAATTTCTTTATTTAATTTCAATTATTTACGTAAATGTATAAGTAGAAAATATATTAAGTTTAAAATGGATAGTAAGAATTTAATAATAATTTTTATGATCAAGCATATAGTAAATAATACTAAATGTTTAAAAGAATGCTACGTAATTAATATTATTTAAAAATTATAATTAATATTATTTAAAAAAATATGATATGTTATTAACAGATTGGTAACTAATTTTATAAATTGTATTAATTAAAAACTTGCGTATGTGAAAAGTTAAATTGTTATTTTTCAATTATAGCAGAAATTATAGCTAAATTTTGCGACATTATAATTGACTTACTTAAAATGTGTTAGAATATAAGAATGAAAAGACTGAACTTTAGAAATGCTCACATAGTATTTATTCCTTTTGTGCGTTACTCCTTGTATTCAAATTAAATTAGCAAAATAATTTTCAGTACTCTATTAGACGAATTTTTATAATGTAAATATCAAATTTTGAGATAAAATAATTTTATATATCTAATATTTTTTATGAACAATTATCTTTATATTTAGTGTTTTCATATATATGCTTGATATATTAGAATGACATATTAGAATTAAAATAATTAATTTAGAATAAAGATAATTTACCAAGAAAATTTATTTTATTTTCTTTGTAATTAATTATAGTATTTTTGAAAAATTCGTATGATTTTCACAATTTAATTTAAAATTATATGTAAAGTTATTTTCGCATTTCATTACAAGTATTAAAAATTAAAAAGTATCCATACACATACATTGTTTTGTATAAAATTAAAGTGTGGTAAAATGGCAAAACTAATGTTTAAAAAATTTTTCGGAATTTTTAGGAGTATTTCTAATAATTTAAAACAATTGTTGATATTTTTATTGAAATAATATTTGATGTAATGCAGAATACATAATACAAAAATGATGTAAAATATAAATTTTAGTTCATGCGTTTCTACACAATTTAGAGTTGACTACACAATCCAACATTTAGAGTTGAGTTTATTTTTAGTAGTTAACACGAGGTTTAGTGAAATTGATAACTTGAATATTGTACTTTCTCTTGCTCAGGTGTATATCCCTTTACGATAAGAATAATCAACATTATACAAACTAGTGCCACATTATGAAAACTAAATAAGTATTGGTAGTTAAAAAAGGATTAAGTTAACAAAAATACCGTTACCAGAATATATAGAATGCAAGGAGTTTAAAATATTACAAACAAGCTAGTAGAAAATTCAGTGATATGAAATTTTATTTAAAATTTGTGTGTAAATAATATAATCTGTATTTAGATATTTTTGTTCATTTAATTCAATAATGTAGTATTCATAAACTTTTGTTCAACTAAAGTATATTAAATATCGCTGATGTTTGCCAAAGAATTCTGTATAATATTTCAGAAATGAAGATTCAAATGTAAACCTCAATAAATAGTAAATGATACAGAAAAATCACATATACAATTAATACAGATTTTTAAAAAACGGACATTAATTGAATCATTGTGACTTTCCTGTTTCTATTGACATATTTTACATTCCATTTTATGGTAAAGAAATCCAAGACATGTAATTATTCCAAGAATAATTTCTGGTGCTATTTTCTGATATGCTATCATCTTTGTATTGCCAAGAATATCGCAAAAGACAAAAAAAAAACTGTGTAATTATATGTACATTGTATTAATCGAGAGGTTCATGTAACCACTGCCGTTTGAACTAACTACTATAATTGCTATAAAAGTATTCAGATGATAAAGATTGTAATGTTATCGCTGCTATTTGCAAAGAACATATTGACTTACGAATTTAATGAAATTTTTATTGAATATGTTCGTACAATATGACCTTTCGCAGACAGTAGTTTCAGACATATGGAACAGATGTGTAGAAGATATAGAAAACAAAACAAAAGAGCATACACTGCCTTATTTATTTTACCATACAAGTAATACGTTTTATTGTCATTCATTGTAGCATAATAAATTGAAATTTCGTAATGTAACGATTTATCTTTTTATTGCTTAACTTCCTATCATTCCCCTATGAAACTATTTTTTCATAAATTTTATTAACGAATTTCTTTAACGAAACATGTTAAGAGTCTTAATTTATCTGTTAAAATAATAAATGTGCGGTAAACATAATTTCTCAATGTGCTTTAATTATTCACATTGTTCTTATACCTATATCTAATAATTGTATAACATCATATAATAACGTTTACTTTCTAACATTTACTAAATATGTAAAATGTTTGTGTATTCAAATACATACTCCTGCAACACTAAAAAATACTTGACAGTAAATATTTAAATATTTTATACAATTATTTGTGCAATTGGAACGTTTTAACTTTAAATGAAACATCTATCATACCGAAGAGAGTTGTAACGAGTGTGTCTTATATATTATTTAGAATTGCACGAACATTGCTCCAAAGTCCAACACGATTCGCATGTTTCGTTGGAACTGTATCGACGAAACGTCCAAAAATAATGAAATTACATCGTGAATCAACTTGAATCAATCGTCAAACACACGGCAGAAAAATTCTAGTAAAATATTAAAATACACCGGAAATAAATGATGCACGTGTACGATCAACGATGCGAATAGCCGAAGCGTATTTTACTGGGCGAAGATTTAAGGAGTAATTGCATGCAAAAATCCTGGTGGCCGAATGAGAATAGGTTCGTCGGGTATGCGAAATAAAAGCTCGGAGGTCCATTTGATCGCGAAGAATGTCCTGCGCGAAGGATTTCTCTTGCATCGGAGGACTGGAGAAACAGATCCGCGTTGTGAAGGAGACGGTTCTGTTTCCGCTCATGTACGGTGACATTTACGCAAAGTTCAACCTGAAACCACCGAGGGGTTTGCTTTTTTACGGTCCTCCTGGTAAAATAAAGCGTTCTACGGTTCGTAATGAAGCGAAATATTGTTGGAAACGAGATTCCTGATTAACATTCTTTGTTTCGCAGGAACAGGAAAAACATTGGTAGCCAGTGCTTTAGCTGTTGAGTGTAGTAACTCCGAACGGAAGGTCTCCTTCATATCACGCAAAGGTTCTGACTGTCTTAGCAAATGGGTCGGCGAAAGCGAGAAGAAGCTTCAGAAGATTTTTTCACTGGTTAATATATTGCCTTTTTTTTTTTTTTAATTAAAGTTCCCTATCTGGCATTTTATCGTCCTCCCACTAGACCGGATATTCTTGCAAATTCATATTTTTAATTAAATATAATTTACATAATTAAAGTTATTTTGCGTATTGAATATTGTGATCTACTTTGAAAACTTCATTTGTAACCACGTCGATATTACAGGCGCAACAATCGAAGCCTTGCATAATTTTCTTCGACGAAGTTGATGGTTTAGCACCAGTCAGATCTAGCCGCCAAGACTTTGTGCATGCCAGCATTGTCTCCACTCTCTTGGCCTTGATGGACGGCTTAGAGAACAATTCAGAGATCATAGTAATTGGAGCAACGAATAGAATCGATGCTATAGATCCAGCTCTAAGAAGACCAGGACGATTCGACAGAGAGTTGTACTTCCCGTTGCCATGTTATGCTGCGAGAAAAGAAATACTCTCAGTACGCATAAATTATAATATCACAATTATCTTCTGCAATCCCTGTTAGAAGTTTTTTTTAATTGTACTAAGTTTTGTAATCATATATAAATGGAGTCGACATGTAATTCTGCATTTAAAGCTATAAAAATATAATTAATTATTGAATTATTACATAACTTGAACCTCAACATCAGACATAATCCCTGAAGCGTTAATTGCCAAAGTAAATAAAATAAAAAATGAAGATATCATGTATGTGATGATAGGTTCATATAAAAACTTGGAAGCAGAAACCGCCGCAGAAATTTTTGGCGTATCTTGCATCGAAAACAGTCGGATTTTGCGGAAGTGATTTGCAAGCTCTTTGCGCCGAGGCGGTAATGTGCTGCGTTCGAAGAAACTATCCGGAAATATACATGTCCAAGGCGAAATATCAGATTAACGAACGCCATCTTAAAGTAATAAGAACAATATTTCTTAATAATAGAGATTTAAGAAAGAAAGTTTAATTCAATGTCGATGAATTGTTACAAACCTATTCATTCAGAGTTGGTAATATTTACAACTAAAAATTTACAACGATTAAAAGTAACCAAATAAAATTTCACTTATATTTTAAAATGATTTGTAATATTTTCTTTTTCTAATTTTCAATTTTTTATTTCAGATCGAGAAACAAGATTTTCTAAGGGCACAACAGAATATTTTACCAGCATCGCATCGTGTTTCAATCGCACCAGTGAAGTCTTTATCGTATAAAATTCAACCATTGCTTCAAGATAATTTATCACGTATCCTGTCACAGCTCGAGATTCTTTGTCCACCAAGAATGTTAATTTGCGATATTATGTGAGCATCGAATCACTGTTTAATATCAGGGAACAAGAAATTTTTTGCTATGAACTACTCATTACTAGATTATGAATTTTTAATAATTTAGATTATTATTAATAAACAAAAATATATAAAACATCCAAAGTAGAAAATAACAAAAATCTGAGCACAATTGTACAATGTACAATGTTTGTTTAAAAAATGATCGAATTATCTTATAAGAAAACTATGTTTGAAAACTTATAATATTAATTTATAAATTTGATCTGATTCTCCCTAATATTATGTAAATTGGAAATTAGATATTTTCCGAAATGATTCAAATGAAGAAATTTATCGAAACAGTATAATCATATTCATATTACTTAAATTTAAACTAAATTTCTGATCAGTGTAAAAGTTAATTATATCATAAATCGTAATAGTACTTACGGTAAAAAAAAGCTCTTTCTTACAGTGATGGTAGAGCCGTATCGAGGTCAAACAACTGTCCCAGGATTTTATTGTACGGCGACGATGACTCCCACACTCGTCATCTGGGACCAGCATTACTCCACACCTTGGAGCATTTACCCTGCCATGTGTTGGACGTTACAACTTTGTTCGAGGAAACAGGAAGGACTGCAGAAGAAGCTCTTATTCAAGTAACTTATAAACGTGAAAAATTATTGTTTAATACTATAGTTAAAACTTAATTAGATTATAATACTATAGTTAGAACTTAATTAAATTTGATTTAAATAAGAAAATTGATATTTTACGAAATTGATAAAAATGATGCACAAAGATTTGATTAAACGTTGGTAAAAGATATTTCAAATCATTGATATTTTTTCTATTAATATTCCTATCTAAAATGTTTAGATATTTGAATTCATTATGTATAATTTAATTTGATTACTTGTACTTATATTATGGTATTGATTACTTATATTATAAGTATTGCTTGTACTATGAATTATTTATAGTTTAATTACTGAATTTAATATCTTGATCCATTGAATCATTGATAGAAAATGAAAATGGCTCGTCGAAGTTTACCATCGTTGCTCTACATTCCTGACATCTTAGCCTGGTGGAATCTAGTAGATGAAACGGCGCGCGTCGTTTTTACTTCTTTGATGCATGGCTTAGATCGATCGGTGCATATGTTAATCTTGATTACGGCCAATTGCTCGCAAGAAGATTTACCAGCAGATGTAAGATGAAACTGTGATTAAAATCATGCTTACATTTATCAAATATAAAATATTAATTTAACAATAATTGCTAATAAAAGATGCATGAGTACAATTGTAGTATTAGAATGCTATAAATTTAGAAAGATATTTAAATTCTAAATTTTTTAAAGATATTTAAATTGAGATGTTTAGATATCGTTGTCGAATTTTTCGACTTTCTAGATAATAACACATTTTAATAACGGAAAGCGAAACATAGTAGAATCGATTACTGTACTTTAGATATTTTATATATATTTTCAATTTATATGCATTCTCCGGAATAAAAATTCGCAATCTAGTAATATAAGTACAAAAAATTGTATACTATATCAATATTTTGCTAAAAAAGATTGAAATACATGCTAGAGTATTGTTTTGCTTTGCTTGAAGAAGGCAAGAATCTGTTTTTTACATGTTTTTCAATTACGTTTTATGTAATTGTGAAAAGTACAACATGAAAATCATAAAGATTTTCTCGTTTTCATTTTCAGATTGCATCATTGTTCGACAAACAGCGAGACGAAATGTTCGAAGTCACGTCCCCCGACGCACAGCAGCGGGAATCATTTTTTAAACAATTATTCGTTCACTCGACGTGTGATCTCGAATCTAATTGTTCTTCACAAGGTACGATATCTTCATATTAAAAGATTATTTAAATATTTTAAAAATATCTTACTATTGTTGCTATTGGCAGAAAAAAGGCAGAAAAAATATGATGTCTATTTTTCCGGATTTTCTGACTTTTACGCCATTTAATAATTAAAAATAAGTATTTTAATGTGAAATAGTCGAAACAAGAAATAGCCTGATTTGAAGACATAAGACTTTTGAAAGTATCATAATTTTATATATCATTTAGTACCATAATTCCATAAAACACGAGTGATATTATTTTAACTTAATTGATATTATTAGTTTAATTTAATTAATATTAATCTATATAAATAATATTATTAGAAATCCATATATTATCTTTCGTATTTTATGTTATTTGTAATTATATAACAATTTAACTAGTAATTGCACATCAGTGTGAATTTATTATTTAACTAGCGCAATTCGAACAAATTATGAATCTGAAGAAAACGAAAGAAGTAGGAAGGAAACGAAGACAAGCAGGACGTACCGATACCGCGGAAAATCCTCAAATTCGTAAGTGAAAGATTCCTTAATTTTTTTCAGTTAAATAGCCTCATAGAATATTAATAATACTACAATAACGATAGAGGAGGCGTCGTTTTCTCGGAGAAGTAAATTTAAAGTTCGCAGTAGAATTTGCACGGTGCGATCAGCTCACCAGATGACCAATTCCAAATCAAGTAACAAATCTTTTAATCTGATTTGAAGATCGTAGAAAATAAATGTAATAAGTCCATTTTTGTAGATTTCTTAATATAAGTAGATTTCGCAGATGCACAATGACCAATAAGCATGAAAAATTGTCAATATTTGAAATTACTTATTTTAAATGTACAAATAAGTAAATTCCTTATATCATTTCAAAATTATTCTCCTACAAGAAAGAAAAGAAAACAAGCAAACAAAAATGTGACTTACACATACACATATGATCCCTTAAAAGTAACCGTTACTTGCTAACAAAAGTTCGATCTTTTTATTCAGAAATTAATGTTAAAAGAAAAAACAGCGCGTCAGGCGAAGGACCACCATCGAAACGTACAAGAAATTCACCGCTTAATTTATCGACGTCGAGCAACGAGAAACTGAACGATTTTGAAATAGAGGAGCTGCTTCGTAAGATCGTTAAGGTGACAGAAACATGGCCGTGTTATGACCTCGAAAGTCTGTTTGCCTCTCTCGAGATAACTTTGGAAAGGAACGAGGAAGATTTATGCTCAGCGGTGGAATGCCTCGAACAGTTTAATAAATTAAGAAGAATAAAAGTACATGTGAAAAAGGAACAAGAAGACTGAATTATCGTATTTTTTATCTATCGAGATACATACAAAGCGTACGTGCAATACTTATCGCAGCTACAAGCAATGTATTTATCCTTTCATTGGCTAATCTGTAATTTTCAGTTATTCACCACTGTAAACCATAACGGTCTAACAACCGCCTGTTCAAATCCGGACCACTTCATCAAAGAAAATTGTTGCTAGTCTGTTGTGTGTTTTGTAAATAATCTAATGATACATTAGTCGATCATTGTCATTGTTCGTGATTGTATATGTATATGTTACATACTGTACTGCGTGTATCTGTATGTGTCAGCGACTTTTCTATTCAAATATTTTGCGACACGACGTTTCTAACGTGTATAGTATGCGCAAACTAGTGGTGTATGCAAAGCCGTGGAAGTTACATTAAAAACTACTTAACCATTATGAACTATATTGAAAATTAATTTTTGTTCCTTTCAGTCAAATTTAATTCTAAAAAAAACTATCATTGAATTGTTCGAAAAAATCTTGTCTATTGTACTAATTTTTATATTAAAAATGGAGAACTTTGCATTAATAGAATCTTACGGAATAGAATGCCGTATATTATGTTATATGTATTTTAAAATTTGTTGGTAAATAACAGTCTAAACCTAGCATATAACAGCCTTCGCATCGAAATTGTATAGCATTTGTATTTCTTCTTTTCTTCAGTAAATAATTGAACATCGAAGAGCGAAGGACTCAAGTATATACAAAAGAGCATAGAAAAAACAATTGGAAACAATGAATACAGAAACGGTGAATAATTTTGAAAATTCTTCAAATTCGACATCCATATGTAAGTAACGTTTTTTTTTTTATATATAAAAAAGAGGACGAGTTACCAAAAAATATTTTAAATATATTCTTTCAAAATTCATATCTTGTTTATAATACAATATAATATAAATTCTATCTAACAAATTAAACATGACGATATCTTCGTGAAAATTATATTGTCTCATTTAGATGAAGAATCGAATTTGAGAATAAATCTCAATAATGCCATGCTGATTGACGAGATTTTATCAGACACTAGTGATGAAAGCTTTTACGACACAATGAATGAAAACACGTCAATTGCAATAAAACAAAGTGAAAATATTTCAAATATGTCTGAATATTATGACAGTACAAGTTTTTTATCCTTACCCGATACGAAATCTCATACGAATTGTAAAAATGAGAATCTTATTAATGTAAATAATTCACAACATCTACAAGACGTAAAAGCTGAAAAAAAAGATAATACACATACGTCTGTCTCGTTAAAAACACTATTAAGACAGATGTTTGATGAAATTTTAGGAAAATCTGATTCTGCAAAGCAGACAAACGGAATTGATTCTACCAGAAATTTAGAGAATGAGTTCTCATCAAGTAATAGCAACTTAACAGATAGATCGAACAATACATTTGAAACAAATAATAACTCGATGTGTGAAACAGAAAAATTTCATGATATGATTAAAACTTCAACTGAGGATGCAAATGATCCGAGCAAAATTAACGCTTCACCTTCTTGTGATACATACACTTTAAACAGACTGAATTCTGAGAGATTAATTACAATACTGGAGAATTCCAATGAGAGTAGCAGTAATTCACAGCAAATTGAATCTAACACATGGTCTGGAAAATGTATAGGCAAATTAAAGAACTTCTTTTCTTGGAAACTGAACAAATGCACGAATAAACAGATATTTACTACTAGCGAGATAAGTGATAATATTTCTATATCCTCAGATACATCGACTGAGATCGACATAGTAAATAAGGAAATTTTTCAAAAAATAAATGAGTTACGAACAAATGATTCTCTGAATGTCGATATAAATTTCCAATTTGGAAATAAAACTATTATCATAAAATCTAAAAATCCTATTAATTCGTTTAAAAATGAAATTAATTCTTCAAGTTCAAAATATGAAGAATCTGTTTGTCCAGACACGTTTTTTCATAGCTCAGAAACTGAAACAAAGAAATTAAAAGATCATAATAGAATTGGTAAGAAAATTGCAAAACGACGCAGTTTATCTATGTCAGAAAACAACATTGAAAGTTAGTATTATTACAGAATTTATATTTTTAATATTATATCTATAGTTTATATATAATTATAATATCTTATAATATCTATCTCATAATTATATCTTTGTAGGAGAGAAAGATCAAGATAATAATAATAAGAAGAATAATAGTAAGTCGAAAACCCCACAGAGAATGGACTTTTTTAATAGAACAAATATTCTTGAAAGAAAATTTGTATCACCTAGGATTATTGCATCTCCTATAAAGCCTGTTACTTATCTAAGAAAAGTCTTTATGGATATGGAAAAAAAAAATAAAGGTGAATGGTCCTAATATAAATCTTTAATAATAAAAATTTTAATATAAAATTTAATATAACTTTAACATAAAAATTTTGAATTATACATAAAATTATAAACAAACTAGTTTTTATATAAATTATAAAATGTTATAATATATTAAAATTTAATTTTTTTTTCAGTACGAAATGTGAAGCAGTCGCCAATGCACAAATCAAGACAAACCAAGGTACCATTTATATCTGTAACTCCGGCAACGCCGGAACAATTAAAATAATTGACTATTAAAAACTTTAGCCTTATTTATTACTATTTGTTGTTATTATTTATTATTGTTATGTATGTTATTATTATTTAATACGGTTTATTACATCATAACGACGAAAATAAAGATATTGTTTTATGTACCCTTTCAGTACTATAGCAATTTTCAGTGGCTATTATACATCCTGTTAAATAACCATAATCATGAAAATAAGTTAATAAGTAGGCTGAAAGTTTTATCAGCATAACAACCGCCACTATATCATGGAAATTAGATACTTCGCTCTTTCCCCTATAGATGCAGAATTACAACAATCAGTTACTTCTAAATTGGACATGAACACGAACATGAAGTTTGAAACTGTGTAAAAAAGAATTTCTAAGAAGAACTAGTTTTGTTCTAATTTTATTGCCCCATGACATGGCTGCTTGCAAGTAAGAGATTTATAAAGTTTAGAAGAACAATTCAAAGTAAAATGCCTCCTGAGTAATTTGGCAAGAGAGTAATCTATCTATCAAAAATTTCTACCATGTAACTCTTTCGTTAGAAGAATAGAGTTGTAATTCAATATCGAAATTTCCTGATTAGAAGCAAAACAAGTTCAATTACTCAAGTTTTCACAATAATGGTGAAAGAACATTGACAAGATCGTTCGAATATATTACAACAGTTCCGTTGCACAACAAGAAAGTGTTGAGTTTGTGCGGTTTAGCAGTGGAATTACTTTCTCCGTTACGACAATATTGCATACTAATAATAGCAATAATAAACATTATAAAATTATAGAGTTAATCTTTAAACTAATCTTTAGACTATTGAATAGTCATTAAATTCACTTAATTATGTCATTGTTTCCTAACTAGATTTTACTATGAAACAGAAATTTCATATTAGGCCACCTGTTTTTCTTATCTGCAAATTTTTGTTTTTAATTTAGTGATGAAGGTACTGATTTCTTTTTGCTCTGTGTTCAGACAGATTGTAAAAGAAGAGATATCATAGTTTTTAAAAGTTTAAGGAAAATGTTTCTAGTTCAATAATTATGTTGTTTTTAAAAAATGGATCCGTACTAGGCGACTTTACTCTATGTATCTAATGAATGTTGCAATCAATTAGATACTGATTATTCTTTTCCACCTGGAAGGGATCTTATTGATCATATATGAGTTATGCTACGTAAGTACATTACTTATAAAACACAGTCATCAACTTTCTCGTAAGTTGAGCGTAATTGAGCCATGATAAAAATGTCCAATGAAAACGTAGGACAGAGCTTTTTACGACTAACGACGTTTTAAAAATATAGTATCGTCCTTACGCTAATGGCAAAAATGTTGTATAAAAGTTGAATTAAAAGACAATCAATTCGATAATTTATAATAAATAAATAATAAATACATTTTTCATTTTTTGTTTTATGAATATAGAACCGGTATATTTGTATACAGAGTATTTTATAATTGGATTTAAGCATGGACTTAATCATGTAGTTTTATAATACTTCTAATTAGCTTTATTTCGTTATAGTTTATATCCCATAGCTACATAATAATTCCAAAGTTTAGAGCTGTAAACTGCAAGTATGTTCATGCAATTTCGTATTTTTATAAACATAACTAAAGAATTCAAACTCCCAATATCTAGCATCTTTATTTACTAAATATTATAACGAGCACTTTAAATATTTTAGATCCATTTTAACGTTATGTGTATTCTGTATATTTCTGTAGCTTCAAATTTTCCATGAATAATACATGGACATCCGCAGTTTAGTTACAGATGTATTCACTTCCTCAAATCCAACTTTTTCTGACAAATGCCTTTTCACAAAGAATCATATATCCCTGCTAAATTCGTTTTTAAGATTTTACTTATTCAAATTCTTAATTTTCAGGTTTTGGATGTACCAAGCCAAAAAAACATCAACACAGCAGCGTGTCAGGAGCGATTGAAATGAATATGATCGCAGCCGACGACAGAGCATGCAGGTTCCTTTCTCTGCGTGCACGACATGCTAATTCACGATCAACGTAATTGTTTCTTCTCCTCGATGACGGAAGATGGAAAGCAAGATCGAATCTTCTTGAAGGGAGATGGAGAGAGGCAAGCCACGCGGTTCTCCAGAGCTTATCAGTTCGTGTCGGGCAGCCGTGCAATGCGTTGCTTCGTCTTACAGTTTATTTGTGCCATCAATATTACGTGTGATACACATTGAACGCTTCACGGGGTATACAGGGTGGCCTATTTTAATCTATAAATGCAATTATCTTCATAACTGTTCGTTCTTCAAACAATTTGTTCTCTTTCGAGAAGGCAGTAATTTAATTTGTTTCCAAGTGGACGAACAAAAATATGAAGATCAATACTATTTTTTTAAATGGATGCAGCAGATCATTTCCTATAAAACAGTATTAGTCTATGTATGTCAAAAAACTATTAGTTTAAAAGATATTTTATCTTTAATTTTATAAAATCTGTCATATGAAAGTTGAGGAAGAACAAGGGTAATATACAAAGCCTTTCATACATAGATTTTATAAAATTCCACTTAAAAAAGTAGTATTGATCTTCATATTTCGTTAACGCATCCAGCTAGGAACAAACTAACTACTGCTTCCTCGAGAACAGAAGAAGTTGCATTTGAAACATTTTTCTAATAACGTACGGTTACAAAGATAATTGCATTTATAGATTAAAATGAGGCACCCTATATATGCTGGCTCATCGACTTCCGCTGACCAAGCAGCAACTATCGGAAACCGCCAGCGCTTTTGCATCCAGCCGAAAACTTCGGGTACGTCGCGTTTCAACGCGACCGGAAGAAGCTTCTTCAGAACAAGCTGGTAACACGTGGACTCTCTCGCATATGCCAAACTTTGCCAAACCACTCGCGTCGAGAGGTTGAACGATCGTGTAGAAATCGAATTTGCAACGCAACAATTTTTAAGATATTGCCACATTTAAATTCTTTTTCGCAAGTACTCCCTTTTAATCGGCCAATATAAGATCAATCTCTGATCGGATAAATCAATAGCTAGTTAATTTTTCGCTCACGTAAGCTCATGTTTGGATAAGTAAATTTCAGTTAATTGGGCATTGACTAAAATTTTTATTCTGAACAAATGAAGTTCAGAGTTCTACTATAAGTACTTCTAACAACATCGCATTATAAAGATGATTTTTGATATACTTATCTATGATATGCAACGATTATCGACTGTTTTATGTCAGAGTCTATCGCTTTTGTAGGAAAATCACAATCCCTACAAACATTTAAGTCGACTGTGCGTATAATTTTTCTATTTCTAATTTTGTGTTTTTGTTTTTTATCAAGGATTTAGGAATCATAATTTTAAATTCTAAATTTCTTAATTATTGTTGTAATCTAATGCTTTTGCTAGCGCTCACTTGTGTCGATATTTGATTTACATCTTTCTTCTGTCGTAACACAAGTGATAGATGGAGCATTTCTAGCTTCTAAATCACTATCTCTATTGTGCTGTAGCCAATGGTAGCTTTTATTCTTGATCATGACAGTATCCTTGTTGATAAGTTTCGCTTGGGAATGTTTCAATTACGTGTTTACTTGAAAGGATAAAGAATTTCTGTGCTTTGTTTCAATAATGCTCAAAATCTTAAATAATATCGATAGATAGTAATTTTTACTATGTTCTTTTGCTGTATTTAAATTATACAGAGCATACTTTTTGTAATTTTCTAAAGTGCATCTATCATGGTATGATAAAGAAGTTTGAAGTGTTTTTCTTTTTTGAGAAACATTTATTGTAGAAAGGTACAAAATTATTTTATATTTATGTATATGCATTGAAAAAAATTGGTGTCCCAGAAGGAAACTAAATCACTCCAAAAAAAAGGTTATTATACGCTACAAGTTTTCATTCACTTCGATAAGTTTTTACTTATTTCAAAAAATAGTGAATCAAAACCCATATTGTATATGGACCATTCTTATTCAGAATGATTTATCAAACATGCTACTAACGTTATTTGGTTTCCTACTGGAATATCCCACATACATGAGCATCTCTTTCTAATAGTAGTATTATTAGCGCAATTGATCAATATGGTTTCCAAACGGTTCATATTGAGTTACTTATCTGCATATTACTTATCAATAATAATACAAAACATATATCTTGCCTGTTTAAATAAATATCTTGTTTCCACGTTGTTCAGCATTTAAACACAAAATAACACGTACATCTATATTTTACTTTGTACAACACAAACATATGTACCCTTTGCGACATCGTAACATTTTGGCAGCAGTAATACTATAGAAAATTTATGTGCAATCACTGTTTATCTAGTTAGAATACAGTGAACTTTCAATCAGCTAATACTTGCTTAACTGCATTAAAAAAATATATTAAAAAATTAACAAAAATTGAACATTTTAAATGTTCCAACATTTTCGTTTCATCATGTGTTATTTTGAAAACAAATTCTAATTACGAACTATTCGTTCGTAACAACGAACAAAGTTTTGTAAAACTATGCTCATCATCCATTGCAACTATTGTCCCTATTGCTATTCATCGGCGCCGTTGACTAAATCTATTACAATCGGTCCATTACTACTGTTTTCCATTCCGCCGGAAGACGGGACAAGGAATCGGCTACTAACAGGTTCCTGAACACTCTGCGCGTTGTTATATATCTTGGACACTTCGTTGTAATAATTAGCGCCATATCGTCGTATCATTTCCGCTATATCTATATTGTACGTCATCAAATTTTCCTTCACGCTATCAGACACACCCATCGTCGCTACGCTATTGAAACTTTGTACTTTCACAACATGCTCCTTCATGCCTAAAGTATGTTTTTCTTTGGTCTGATTTCTACAACCGCCATTCGATTCAGTTATAATTCTCTTCTTCTTTTCTTTGGCACAATCGTCATTCGTGTCGCTAGACTTGCCATTAGGTTTCGAACGTTTCATTTTTTTCGTACAGTCGATCACCTTCTCTAGTAAATGTAACCCTAGCTCCTCCATCCTCTTCATATCTCTAATGGCAACTTGTACTAACATCTCTCGCTCGAGCCGAGTTGGCGACTCCTGATTGATAATCTCGTCACTTCTTCGAACAATTCGTAACACTTCTTGTATGTCATCGTCTGAATTATCCTCGATGGTAGAATCTTTCGTAATTTGTTTTTGTTGCTGTTGTTTTTGTTGTTGTTCTAGCTGTGATTGTTCCTGATTTCCCGGTAACTGTTGCTCCTCTCTCAACTGTAACTGTTCTCCTTGCTGCGGCTGTTTTCTTTGCTCTGTTGATGTTGCTCGTATTGTAACTTTGACTGGTGAACTTGAAATACTTGCATTTGGCACGACTATTGGCATAATTAACGGCAGTATCAAATGTATCGTTTTAGAGTCATCCTCTAACTTTTTCGATGTATATGTTTCCATCTTGTTTAAAGTAAAGTCTTTTTGATTTGTGTTATTTTCTTGTTTCTTGTGTTCAATAATGTTTTCTGGGTTGATATTCACCGGTTGAGTATATGTACCACTTGGTAGAGATGTAATACTATCACTTTTCTTATCACAGTTCAAAATTGTGTTTGATGCTGCAGCGAACTGCGGCTTATGACACGGTTCGTTAAGCATTAAAGTATCACTCGAAGATGTCGAAGTAGCGTCTTTCAAATTGCTTTTTTTAGAATCACTCACTTCGTGTATATTACAGTTTTCAGTCACAAACGACACATTTAACTCAAAAGGTGTTTTCGGCGCGCCATGAACCGTAACGTCACCTGCTGTTTTATTCTCTGGTATTGCGCATGATTCCTCCAACCTGTTCGAAGCGTCAATTTTCTCCCGCGCTATAATTTTCTCACGAACCATCTGCTCGCTTGCTACAATATTGCTAGCCAAATATCGATTTGAACATTGTACCGCGTGCACAGACGGGTTGCAACATTGGCAACGACTATTGAACACAACAGGATCGATACAAGAAACAGTGCTTCCATGCATATTTTTGTCTGCAATTAATTCCATTTTACGACCCGATTCGATTTGAATCTCCATGTCGTCAAATGCTTTCTTCAAATGCTTTCGCTTCATTAATTTTTTGGCAATAACTTCCTCTCCTATTTTCAAAGTTAAACACAACATTTTGTGTTCATTCGTTGTAAAATTTTTAGTAGACTCAATTGTCGTATTGTTGAAAGATTTTGGGAATTTTTTACATACTTTGATTTCATTTTTCGCCCATTGGGTTCTTTTTATATTTATACTATGAATTTCTTCGTATATCTGGTGTTTCAATGAAATGTGTACATTCAAGTCAGTTTCACATTTAAAACACTTTCCACATAGTTCGCATACCACCCCCAGGATAACAATGGAGCAATCGCGCAATATTACATTATTAGGAATATTAATCCTTTTCATTTTACGGCCACTGTTTATCATTTTATATTTGCACTGAGATTTTTTCCTTTGAAGACCGATACAGTGCAGAAAATCTTCCTTACAGTTTATTTTCGACACGTCAAGATTATATGTTTGGAAACAATTTTTTTCACCATGCCTGAGTATCCTCAGCGAGTATCTGCCTGGATCTCCGATAGTATGATAGTCCTGTTGCATACGTAGCGCCATCTTTTAAAAGTTACGGAGTTCTGCGAATATACAATTCTAACACTGATTTGGGATGTTATAAATTAATAAGTACATAACATATTGATAAATTTGATACAAAACATGCTATTTATATATAATTATTAATATATAAATATTTGAATAGTAGTAATAAATGTTTACAATGCATGTTTAGCCCAATATGTAAAGTTAGTTTGTGGTTTATAGATGAAAATATCATTTTAAAAGGTATTTTGTCACGTTATAATCAATATACGAATTGTAAAAATAGTAATAACTTTGTTCCATTTTTAAAATATTTTCAGCATTGTGATATTTTTAATTATTAAATTTTACTATTTATTATACTATTTTGAAATATATATTTACGATTGTTCATCATTATAGTTTGTTGTAATATTTATAGTATGGAATAGCAAAAAAATAGTAAAAGTGAATAAATTAAAAAAGAAATATTTTTCAAAAAATTGATTGCAACAATGATAGTCAAATAATAATTAAAACTGACTAAGAATGAATTTAGTATTCATATTTATTTAATACTATTATTTGTAACTATAAGTAGATTTGCACAGATAATTATCAATTTCTGTTCATAAATATTAAGTATAAAGAAATTAGAAATTATTAAACTTTACATACAATACGTTAAATATGTTATATAATACGTTATATAAATATATTAAATAAATATTATATACATATAATACTAGAAGTATTAAATACAAAATAAAGAAAAATAAAAAACAAATAACTGAAAAGCTCATTATGTTTTTTAAAATATTTTTGTTATAAGTATATTTTTACAAGTTCTTTTCATAATCGCATCAAACTGATATAAAAATATAAAATACAAATAAAGTACAAAAATAAGTTGTTTTATATCTTTCATCAACTACTTACTTTGTAAAACCAGATTACAATTAAAAGATTACATTTTCTAATTAATTAACTAATAAAATATAGAGTGAAGATTTAGTACTCACAAAAAAAAATTTCGAAGATTTTTCTTTCTCATTGCATCAAATTGTTGGAGAGATATTAAAATATCCCCCCAATAGTTTGGGAGACATTATGAACTTCGGGTACAAAAACATCAGCTGTATAATGGCGTAATTCCAATGTTGCCGAACGTGAACTATTATTTCTATTATTATGATTATAAGATTGATATTTTGACTATAATTACAAAGATAATTGAGGTCGGCTAATTAATAAAATATAAAAATACATATGGAAATTTTCCCACTTCAATTCAATTCAACGCAACACAGAAAACTGAATCTATGGTAGATCCAACATCACGGTATGGCAACATCAAGTAAGTAGTCAGTCAAGTAATACGATAAGACCCACGAGATTCGACCAATAGGAAGGAAGATTGTATATAACACAACCAATCGGCGTCCTTATTTCATATGCTGTAGGACTCATACTATATAAGAGCTGGATACAATTTATCTTACTCAGAAAGCAGCTGCCGATGCTATGCTTGTTGTTGCGTATTTATTCAGAGACGAAATTCATAAAAACAAAGAAATACGATTATTTTATATATAAAATATAAAAATGTATTTTTATATCTTATTACATTATCTGTTTACTTATATACCACTATTTACTTATATATCACCCAGGATATGAACGGAATGTCCATCATAAACTAAAGTTTTATTTATTAAGAATAATAAAAGAAAATAAAGAATAAAATATTTATTCAGATGTATTCGAAATATACATATATAGATACACATATGTATTATACATATATGTAATACACATATATGTATTCGAATTTATTTATATAATTTTCTGATTCATATCCAAAAATATTTAATAGTTTTAAATATCGAAGAGTGTATTTTAAAAATCGTAAGAAAATCTTACTATTGTAAATTTATATTTAATATTCAAAAACGTAAAGATAATTATTATATATATATATATATATAAATATATAAATTTAATGTACGACTTAAATTATTAAAAAACACTATTTTAAAATGGACAAAATAGATTTCATTGTGAAAAGTTATCAAGACGGGTCAACTTACATGGTTGATAACCACTGGGAATGATTATATTATACCAGACTATAAATATGTCTCAGCATAAACATACATATTTCACGTATAGCATATGAAATGACTATTGTGATCTTGTATAGTGTGAAGTTCATTCAGATTGTTTCGTAAAATTATCAGTCACAAATATTAATTAAAAATTAATATAATAAATAGATATTAGATTGTATAATAAAATAATTAGTTATCATTAATACTGATAATTATTAAATTTATATATTATTGATAACTTTTTATTAAGAATTATTTAAATATCGATGTAAATTGTAGTACAAAATTTAATTCTAAGACAATATGACATATAATTTGGTTCAATTAGCTACTATTGTTTTCTAAGTTTTTTTACAAGAAAGTATGTAATACATACTTTTTTTGCAAATGTATATTTTAAAAAATTTGTATGATTATTGGTATTACACTATATAGATTAAAACTTTTACTGAACATGGTCCTGTGGCGCAACGGATAACGCGTCTGACTACGGATCAGAAGATTCCAGGTTCGAATCCTGGCAGGATCGAAGATTTTTTTTTTTATTTTTAATTTTACCATTTGATATTATAAAAATTAATAAATTATCTATCATTGGATATTAGAATACCTAAATACAGATATGAAATATATTAGGATGAATTAACATAGTTTCAATTTATGCAATCAATGGACTGCTTTATTAAAAGATGAAAAAATATATGATGAATGAATTCTATAAATCTTAATTAAATTTAGTTTAATTTCTGTTTCAATTTCAATTTCACAGATGTTATATATAAAACATATGTAACCGTCCATACAATGCAGCAATTCGTTATAATCATTATACTTTCTTAATATATTTTTCTAACTTTAACATGCCAGTGATTTTAAATACACCTTCAGTTAGTAATAACAAAATTGATAATTATAATCATTGTGATAAAACAACTTCAAATATAGAAAAACAGATTAGATATTTATATTAATGACAACTAGCTACAAATATTATTCAATTAAAATATTTATTGTTTCTATTATAGGATCGACTTGGCCTTGCGAATGTACTTCTCAATATGGATATTCGTGCTAGTGCAATTCATACGTAAGTTTTTTAATTTAATTACGATTAACATGTGATTAGTTTAATTTATAACTATCTTCGCTATAAATGGAATATCTATTTGATATCTGAGAATTTGCATATGATAAAATAAAATATTTATAAGAAGGAATTCTCAAAAAGATTACAATGATCCGAGAGGAATCTATTTTTATAGTCATTAAAAAAGAAGAAAGTGTAGAATTCTCAAAATAGTAAGAATAATTTACGAAATAAAATTAGATTACAAATTATAGTTTATATATTGAATGTTTCAATTACAATCAAATCAGTTACAACCAAATATTTTTCAATTATTATTATAATTTCGATTATGTCTCGTTGAAAATATTTACAAAATTTGACTATGTGATGAGTTGGTCAAAAATTTTTTATCGTAAAAACAAAATACTTATGTATACATATATTCCCAGTTAAGAAGATAGCACACACGAATAACATATAGATAAAGTGTTCTATCATTTCACTGTTGTTACCAACAATTTTTTCTTATTATGAAAAATATCATGACCTCTTTCCAGTAATTCGCATATTCTGAGTTCGTAGTTTAACAGTATTATTCATATAAATATAAAATTGTATATACATTATTAAAAATTAAAAATATAGCGAATGTGTGCTGACTGAAACTGTATGGAACTTGTATATTTGTACAATGCTTATGCTCATGCTGTCGTGAGAATAGAACCATCAGTAGCGTTTGATTAGAATGATTCAAGCAGAAACTTATGAGTTGTGTAACAATAGAGCATTTCTTCCTAACGATGTCATCTCACGTTGTCACTATGCAAGCATGTATATATACATATGTACTTTTTCTATGCATTTTATTCTTTCTCATTTTAACAACACCTGAAAAAGAATATTTCCTAGGAAAAATATCCTTGATATTTTCGCAAAATTTCGTAAATTTTTCGTAAATTTATTTATCATTTCAAATTCAATATACTTCCAAATTTATTATCAAATAATATTACATGCCTGTCTGTAAAACTGTTCTCAATTTCTTCATTCTTATTTCCCATTCTTTGTATTGTTATTTTATTACTATTTTACTATTTTATTATTTTTTAATTTGCTGAGAAATTAGATCCGACGTCGTCAGTTATAAAGTAAAGTCGCCTAATAGAACCTCTCTTAATATGAGATCCTAGTTTATCTTTATTATGAAACTATTGAATGTGATTACAGTATTCTTTTGTTTGTAAGCGTTTATCAATTGTTTCATCTGTACGTTGGCGTCAGAAACCATCTTTGGCAAACATAGTATGTTAGTGAATTGCACTGCGAAAAGTTTACCAAAGATTCTTACTCAATTATAAATATCTTCAACATGGTAAATATTTAATTTTTTTTTTTCAGTACTACATAGTGCAGACAGTCAATGAAGATTTACTACTTATATGTTATGAAATAATGAAGGATTAATCTTTAAACTCCGATTAGTTATCGAATAGTTATGTAATTGTTTTCTAATATGCGAATTTACATAATTTCTGTTTTTAGTTTAGTATGAAGATTCTGTTTTCCGATAGAAGAGATATCATAGTTTAAAAATATATAAAAAAAATTTAAGAAAAGAGCTTTTAGTTAAGAATTAAAATGAGTTTCATATTAGACAACTTTATCCCATTATGCAAAGGAAAAAGGTCGATATCTACAACATATCCAAAAATCATCGAAATCGGGAAGGAAGTAACTTTCCTACAACTTCATCATATATTCATATTTATATCATTCAAATATATATTTATATAAAAATTATAAAACGTTACTAAAAAAATATATTACAAAAAAAAATAAAAATGATTAAAGTTATTAAATATTTCACATCCGTAGAATACACATCTGGCGAGGAAACAATCTTAGATTCATCTCGTGGACCATGCGAGGGTCCACTGGGTGAGGACGATCTTCAAACATTCGACTTCATCAGCAAGCTGAAATTAGATCTTTTAGAGGCGCAGTACACTGGCGTAACGCGTGTCAGAGGTAGTAATCGTATGCAAACCGCCTACAGATTGGAAAAGGATGCAGACGTCACCCTGCCAACCAAGTATGTACGATTTACGATCGACCTATTTTCCAACAAATCGCTTAAATTTTTTACAAAAACTGGCCGCACATACATACATTCTACATCTCTCTGTTTTTTATACTGTTTGTCAGGATTATACTTCCAAACGGATTGCCAGAGGAATTCAGCGCAGTCTGCACGTTCAGAGCCAGAAAACTGCCAAAGTATACTTGGCACATTATCAGAATCGTCGACATGGAAAACGAGCCCCAGTTTTTAATCGCAATGAACCCAAAAACCCAGACTTTGGATTTGTCCATGAAGAACCAGACAAGGAGACTCCAGACGGTGTCGTTCACCGCCGATCGTGTAAGTAAAATAAAATCTTTTGCAATGATAATAATGTTAATTAGAAAGATAATGATAATTAGAATGATATCAATCGGTGTTAGATTGTAAAGGATTAGTACAACTATAGGAATTGAAATATCTTTAATTAAATAAATTGATATGAATACGTAAATTGATTGTTCAATATTGAATAACTTCAATTGGAACATTTTTAACTGAGTAAAGAAAAACAAAGATCGCACAATGAAAATGATAAAATCTTAGTTTTCTTCAGTTTTAAAATGATCCCTGAATTCACATTTCACAGTTGAAATACAGTTGAATATAGCATCAAAAATAAAATTCAATAATCTACGTTAGTTGAAAAAAAGGATATTGCAAATGACATGTTGGCCTTCAATGGGTCAATGAGTTAAAACAAAACGAAATATCGACAAGCCAAGCGCATTTCTACTAATCAGCTGAATAGCTGTCAGATCCGACCGTGTTTAACGCTGCTCCCTCTTAAAAATGTCAACGTGGATCACGTTGGATGATTAAAACAGGCCACGAGAACAAACGCGGATACTTCAAACAGCGATGTCACGGCATTCTCATGTAAAAACACGTCTCCTGTCAAATATCAATGGAGATGCTGCGTTGGCATATGAATTAGACTCTGACGTTGAAAATCGTGTCGCGGATCATTGCGTAAGCCTTACGCGAAATAATTTTTAGGGCGACCAGAAGGACGTGTTCAGGATGCGTACAGCGTCGAGAAAATTAATGAGAATACCATTCACTGTGACATTTGTAACGCTTCAAAGAAATGTTAATCGTCCTGCTCTTAATGAATCGAAAAAATTCTGAACGCATCGACAGAAAATTGTTCCATAATTGTTAATGACGGTTAATGATCCCTATTTTTACTTAGAAAATTTTTAACATGCTAACTAAATTATCAAATTCTAAAATAATTGTTTCTTAAATAGAAACTTCAAAATTTGTACTGAAATAGAAACGTACTACAACGTACTACGAAATTACATTGATTTCTTAAATTATCAATTACGTAAAATTATCTAAAATTTAGTGAACTAGAGTTATTAGTGATAAACTAATTAAACATAATATAAATTCAATTAGAGAATATCAATCTTATTTTTCGTAAGTTTAATACATATTTGTAACGAGCAAAAAATTGGATAAGACGTTTGTTTGGAACAGATGTTCGATAAAAATTGGCATAAAATTAATATCGGAATCTTCAAGAATAAGCTGGTAATGTACATTGATTGCGATTACGTTGGCACGCAAGATCTAAATCCACGAGGACCTATCAAAGCGGATGGCGAAGTCTCAATATCGAAAATATCGCACAGCAAACATACTGTCCCGGTAAGTTCGATCATTCACCTTTGATATTGCGTACATATTGTGTGCATGGGAAAGATAAGATCAGTAGCGTTATGAGACAGGGTACCTAATGCTCATTAATTATTTTCGATCGATCATCGTAATTACCGGATATTTTACTACTATATATTATAATACTTACTTTCTACTATATATTATCGATGCTTTTATGCCGAGTTTTTTTTTAATAAAATAATTGCAAATCGGTAATCTAGATTTGAATGATTACGATGAGATGAAAATTTAAATTATTAAATTATATTAAATGAAATATAATATATGTATTAATAATTTAGTATTTTAATAATCAAAAAAATTAAATAGTAAATATTTTCATGAATAATAAGTATTGAGTTTTGGATTCATCAGAAAAAGTTTTGTTAAAATCAGTAATTCAACAACTGTGATATCAGTTCAAGGTAAACGAAACATTTTGTGTTTGCTTAGATAAACTGCAGTATAAGGAAGTATTAAAAAAAAAAGTTCTTTCATTTGATAAATTTTTTAATAAAATAAATAAAAAAAGAAGAGAAGAAATAAAATTAAAATTACAATCCCTACGATGTACTACATTATATCAAATGGTTTTCTTATATAACTACATGACCGTGTTTCGTTAAACAATCTAATGGATATTCCCGGAACGTCGGAAGAGTCTTTCAGATCTTTTATTCGATCAATTTCGATGAACTCGGCGAAGAAGATCGGAAAGTGCACGATTGTAAGTAACATATAAAAGAAGTTTGCGCGCGCGAATTTCACAGAATGCTGCGTGATACATCTGCGGGGGATGCGCGCGTTGTTTCATACAAGACAAATGTATCTGTCGCATGTGACAATTAAGAAGCACTTAATTAATAAACACTTTATAATGAACGAGACTAAGACGTAACTGGGACAAGTTAGATTTAGCACGCTCAAAGTTCAGAAGCGTGCACAAAAACGCAACGAATGCATCATTAGCCCAATTTTGCAAACGAATATCAAAAATTAAAAATACTTGCGAACTGCAGTTTTTAATAATAACGTTTTAGAGTCCATTACAATGATTTATACATATACATACTTGAACATTTGTAGAAACATTTTATGAATGTATTTTAAGTGTGTCGTATAAAATACAAGTATGTATTTTGAAATTTCATTGGTTCTGTAACGAGATACGAATATTATAGTTACATTTAAAACAAATTTATGAATTTAGTGTTTTAAAAAAAAAAAGTTATTGTGAACTATATTCCACAAAGGTATTAATAAATAATGAGCAACTTAGAAGAATACTGATCTATAATATCTAGTTTACTTTTAAATGAAGTTTCTTAGAAGAATAATATATCATTTCTAACAAATCATGAATGAAGTGATAAATCACATTGGAAAAAAAGTGCAAAATGCTTTTTAACATTTTCTGATTTTTAATAATTTCAAAAATGAATAAAAATTAAAATTAACAAATATTTTTACGAAGAAGATTCTTATGTATATCTTTCTAGGATGCTATTTTAAAGCATTGAGTGTAAAGCGCGTTTCAATTATTCATCTGTTCGTTTTTACTTCATACTCTTAACATAATTTCTCTTATATCTTTCAGATCGATATTCAGTGGATGGTCTTAAATTGCGATCCTACGAGGCCAGAGAGAGAGACCTGTGAGGAACTACCGGTAAATCTACACACACATATATATATATTTTACACAATTTCGCAGTCCATTAAGATTTTGTGATTGTAATTAACGTAATTGCAGAAGAGCCTTAGCAGTCCTTTATTATCTCAAAGAAGACCTAGCTGTGAAATTATCTGTCCACAGGGACCTCCGGGAATTAATGGCACTAATGTGAGTTAGAGCTCTTCTTTATTAATAAACATTCCCATCTGATTGATCAATACATCAAGTACAGTATCAAATAAACAAGCGCTTATATATTCAGTTCCCCTTTCATAAAGCTAACTCTTTAATATTAAATAGTAACCGAATACTATCCATAGAACTGAAAGTCAATAGTATTCAAAACCGTTTTGAATTGTTATTTCAACGTAAATGCAAAAGAAAATGAAAGTTTATACAATAATCACAAATGAGACTATAGAGGAGGAACGTAGTAAGTCAGATCTATTTTTCATAAGAAAGCAACTTTAAAATTCAATACACTGCTAGTTTGTAGAAGTACGTAAATAATACCCTGTCATTACATCTCAAGTACAGTACAACCGCCCCTTGATAGATTTTCATTGTTCTTTCTTCCTGGAAGAACGTGATAGAAAGTGCTAACTTAGATTCGTGCTAAGAGCGTGGTAGAAAAAAGACTAGAACAAAAAGGAGAACGGAAAAACAATTTTTTCTGTGCAGAAGAGACTTTAGTCGGTCTAAGATAACAATCCCTACAGGACCATTTATTGTTAATCTAATTGTTAAGAAAACAGAGCAATCGATTTTAAACAAACGCGCAGCCTCACACAAACACACACATACTCATCAATAAATCAACCTACATATATAATTTCCAAGGGCTTAATTTTTCTAGGTCCACGCCAGGCGACCCCTACATTTATCTATCTTTCTTTGTATAACTTCATTACTATTATTCATTATATAACTTAACATTTTAATATTTTTAAAATATTTTTGGCTAATTACAAACTTCGTGAAAATGAAATAACTGTTAGGTTTATCAAAGACACAAGGTTATTTCGTCTATAGTTGTTGGATATAGAAGATTCGGCAACTGAATAGTAACGCTTTTACAGTTTTACAAGTATTTATAGTTTATTGAGACAAAGAGTAAGAGTGATGTGTTCTTATAAATTCTGACTAATCAATTATTTGTTAGGGTTTGAGTAATTCTGTGATTACTTCAAACCCTACATAATGAGCTAACTTCAGCCAATAAACAAAATTTTAAAATTATCTTCTTGTAAAAATTTGTTTATATATTTTGTTCTAACTGTCAAATGTTATAAAATCAAGAAATCAATAAAGACAGATTTATTATATTTTTCGCTTGGAAGAACTATAATTATTTTCCTACAATTTTAGAATGGAAATATTTTAATACCAATAAAATCCGTTTCACTAACATAATATTTATTTAGGGTTTACCTGGCTTAGCTGGTTTACCTGGACCACCTGGACCAATCGGAGAACCTGGTTTACTTGGGAGACCGGGTTTACGCGGACCACCTGGAGAACAAGGCAAATCAGTGCGTTTCTATAGAAATAACAAGATGATTTATTTTGTTTGTCCTATTATATGTTACTGCGATACTTACTAGGGACCACAAGGATTTACTGGTGCACGGGGATTTCCTGGAAATCCTGGTCCCAAAGGACCTACTGGACCAATTGGTCTACCTGGAGCAAAAGGAGAAAACGGTGAAAGAGTACGTTGCTTTCATTTATTTTATTACAAATCATCTTGAAAGATCACTGCAGATAATTACACTCAGTTTGTATAACACTAATTTTCATTAATCATTGTATTAACATTTAGTTTGGTTTCTATAGGGAGACATGGGATTTCCGGGATTGAAAGGAGACCAAGGTTTACCAGGACCACGTGGTTATCCAGGTCCTTCAGGTCCTCCAGGTCCACCAGGAAATATCAGTGACTATCGTGACATCATACCACGATTTATAGGGCCACCAGGTCCTCCAGGATATCCGGGTCAAAAAGGAGAGCAAGGGGAACACAGCGACAAAGGAGAACAAGGTCAAAAAGGTAGTCGCTCGATATCTATTTTTACGTTACTTTTTTCAAGTGTTCAAGCGTGATCGTGTCAAATGTTAAACGTTAGCGATTTATTTCATACGATTACGTGGATTTGTCCGATAAATAATTCTTGAATAGCTACACTAATTTAATCTTGTTAGAAAACCGTGTAAGATTGTAGGTGTCCACGTGTGCGCGGTGATTCATTGTTAAACACATTATTCTTCTGCCAGTGAGCGCAGAATGCTTAATTTTCGGTTTCTTCAAAGAAAAAATTTTGTTCAATAATAAAAGACATTCTGTGATGAGTTGAAAATTTTTTCTTAACGAAATTTTAAGTAGATTATTAGTTGTAAGTTGTTGTTTGATTCCTTTTAGTATTAAGTAGTATCTAAATGAATGTTGATTTGAATATGTTGAAATGATATTTCTTAATAAATATATTTTCTTTACACTAATTTGTGATATAAAAATAGACATTTCTTACTGAAAAGTTTAATTATCTATTAACTTTTCTTCTTAATAAGATTATAAGTAGTTAGATTTATAACATTATTAATAGTAGTTGTTCTTTGATTCTTTGTGATGCTAAGCGATAAATGAATCTCATATGCTTCGAATCAGTTAATACGTTAATTGCAACGTTACAAAAGGTCATCGACACTTTTGAAGGAATAATTCTTGCCAATGAAGTATGTCAACAGCCTCATATTTAAAGGTCGAGCGCAATCGTTCTAATGGTTTCAACTACTTAACCAACATATTTCTACTTATTCTATATTCCTCCTTTTTTCTTTTTTTTTCAACTGTGAACCTACGAAACTTATCCAAATCCATATTTTTAAGTAAAGTTAAAGAAATAAAAAGGAAAAAATTTTGCGAACAAATTAACGTTAAAAATCAAAATAAGTAGTAAATATTTTATCCTTTTCGAATTTCTTTCTTTTAGATTTCATAATTTACTGACACGAAATGTAATTATTAACAAAAATTAAAATTCCAGCACCCTCTGATTCCAGCATGACATGAAAACAATATATTGCCATGCACATCGTTGTTGACCTAAATACAGCTATTCGAAGTGATTGTAAATCAATTTGTTGCAATCTGCCGCAATATCCGTAAACCCATTCCTTTTATTAATCACTAAATGTATGTCGTTCTCTTAATAAAAGTGACTACGTAGCAACTCTTGATATATATTTAATTGCAGGCACTCTAATGTTTCGTTATTACACGATTTAGTTTAAACGTTTAAATAAAAAATTAACAATTAATATATATATCTTGCAGTATAAATTTAAATTTAAAATTAATTACTTGCGAAAGAAGTTAGTATAGACGCTAAAACTTAAATTAATTATCATTTAAATATGTATCTATATTTTTCCCATCAAGTACCCTTCCATTGAGTACCTTTCTAATTACAATTCTAAGATTCTAATTACAATTCAAGTAGCAATTATTAAAGAATAATCTTAAATAAAATACGTACTTTTATCTACGTAACCGTTGAAAAATATATAGGTGAACCAGGAGAAAAAGGTAATCCAGGACAAGATGGGTCTCCTGGATCAGAGGGAAAGCCAGGCCTTTATGGTTTTCCTGGACCCAAAGGAGAAATAGGATTTCCAGGAGTACCGGGTCCTCAGGGATTACCAGGTCTTCGTGGTGAAACTGGAGCACCCGGAATTCAAGGTCCAAAAGGAGAAGCTGGAGAACCTGGCCGCGATGGCAAGTTAAATTTAAAAATAATACCTTGGTATATATCAAAATTCTTAATATATCTAATTTATTTGTTCAGGTTTACCAGGTTCAATAGTCGGATCCATTGTACCAGGACCATCCGGTCCTGAAGGCCCCCCTGGTTCACCAGGAGAAGGTGGTTTACCAGGAATGAAAGGAGAACCTGGTCCTGTTGGTCCACCAGGTCTTCCTGGATTGCAAGGAAAGAATGGTCCTCCTGGTTCTCCGGGACGTCCAGGATTGCAAGTAAATTTATATATTCAAATCCAGATTTAAGAATTAGAAATAATGAATTCTAAATTAATCTGATTGTTATAATTAGGGTTTATCCGGTTTACCTGGGGAAGTAGGTGCCCCAGGTCCTGGAGGAATCGAAGGTGCTATTGGAAAGTCAGGACTACCAGGACTGGATGGACGACCTGGAGAAAAAGGCGATAGAGGTCAGCAAGGAGAACAAGGTCCTGTTGGACCACGAGGTTTACCTGGAAGTCCCGTGAGTTTAATTTATATTATTAATCTGTTATAAAATAGAATAAATACATTATGGATCTAGAGTTATGGTATTCCTCCTAATGTCTCTACCTTGGACATTAGACGTAAATTAGACATAAAGCATAAAGATAATATTAGATAAATTTCATTAGTACCACTGATTTAGGTGCGCAATTATATTTTTCTTTATCTAACGTACGTAATTAAAAAAATTCAAAGAAGTAGAAATAAACTTCTTTAGGGTACACCAGGTTTACCTGGAGCCGCTGGTATTCCAGGGTTAGATGGACGACCAGGTCCACCTGGCCCTCCAGGTTCTTCTGGGCCACCAGGTCCACCAGGAATGGTTTCAGACATGTTAAGTACGAATAATGTGTTGGAAACTATCGGCAGTCCAGGCGTTAGTGGACCAAGAGGTGTGCCAGGTACTCCAGGATTAGTAAGTATTTCAAATATTGTTTAATAATTTTCTTGTTTGTTTAATTAACTGGTATAGCAAGCTTAGTACATGTCAATAGGTTCAATGTTGACATTGTATTGCAATTTTTAATTTTATTGTTACATTTACTATCATCAAAAATTAGCCAGGTGAGAGAGGACCTCCTGGAGAACGAGGCCCACAAGGTGAAATAGGACTACCAGGAATGCCAGGGAAAGATGGAGCGCTGGGGCTTCAAGGACCACCAGGTGTCAGAGGACAAACAGGAATGCCAGGAGTCCAAGGACCACCAGGCCGAAGTATCACCGAATCAGAAATTCGAGATATATGTGCCAGTGTGTTAAGAGGTGGATATCTATTACTCTGCACAGTAACGTTATTTATCGAAAAATATAAAGCAGATGGATACTTATTAATCTATTCGAAAATATAGTTGGTAACACGTTTAAGAAATATAGGAAAAGTTGGAATTGCTAGCCAGAGCAACAATATTCACGGAACACATGACGTGGCCCGTTCTTGGCACAATGATTACGTAGAAAAGTAAAAGATAACTATTTCTTTTATTGCTGCGTACATATACAGAGCAGATAACTGAGATGGCAACACAGATGCAAGGTCCACCTGGTCCACCTGGTCGAGGCCGTCCAGGTCGTCCTGGATCACCTGGTCCACAAGGTCGCCCAGGTACACCCCTGAGAAAAAGGATTACCAACCTCTTTTGCCTGCATTCGACCCCATAACCTTAGAACATGATGGTAGAAATGATCCTGCTATGGGTTTTTGGTTTCTTCTATTTTAAAAATACAGCACTCGATCATCAAATTAGAACCAATCAAAACTTTTTTAAATGTGAAGCGAATCAATTTCGTAGGTAGTTCTAATATTATGATCAAGAACTGTAACTTTTCCTCAGAAATCCATAATTGACGGTAAATCGTCATTGCACAAAAATATCTTTAATCTAGCAAATCACAATGGTTATCATCGTGATCGTTCTGTCACGAGTTGCTTGAAATTCCACCTTCATCCTTAGTTAGATTCAACATTCATCAGCGGCGTGATTTACATACACGCACGTCCGCTCGATTAACAATCGATCGGAGATTAACAAATCATGTGGCTATGTACGTCGATAAAGACAATGGAATCCTGCATGTGTCACAGAGAGGCTGAAAGAATTAACAGAAGGTCTTCGAGGGCCACCCGGGTTGCCGGGACTGGCCCGGCAGGGTCGTCCCGGTCGAACCGGAACCCAAGGCATCCCAGGTACCTACTAAATCAGATCTGTCTTCCTTAGTTAAAATGTTCAATCTAGCATTTTCTCATTGATAAAACTTCAGTATTCTTTAATTTTGAAATGCTAGATAGAATACTTTAGCTAAGGAGATTAGATATCCTAACATTTTTTCTTCTTGTATGATATCCTTGTAATTTAACAATCCTACATTAAATTTGGTTCACTATTCATTACTACATTAGTCCTGCTGCAATTTTTAAGTTCTTATATTTCAATCTTGTTCATACTAAACCTAGAAATATCAAGTTAGAAGAAAACAGCAAGGTCAAAATTAAGGTAGTAAAGAATATTAGGAAAAAGAAATAATATAGTCAATTTTTACTGAAATTTGTAAACAGTTAGCATTGTATGTTCACAGTATTAAGCATTTCTTGATAATGTATCGACTTAAAAATTAAATTAAGTTAAATTGAAATTCTGATTAAAAAATTACTTTTTAGGTGATCCAGGTCCACCAGGTTTACCTGGGGAACGTGGATTTGTTGGATTACCAGGACCACAAGGCCCCATAGGTCCTCAAGGTCCATCTGGTGAACGAGGTGAGAAAGGTGATAAAGGCCAGGAAGGTGTTGGTATAGAAGGTCTAATGGGTCCACGGGGATTGCCTGGTAATATACATAAGAACTTTTCCAACATTATTATTTGATTCGTTTTTCTTGACAGAGGTTATGTTAATAGGTCCACCTGGCAATGATGGCGTTGGATTACCTGGAAGACAAGGAGAACGGGGGGAACCAGGCAAACCAGGTAAAGAGAAAAAAGTTATAAACATGTTTTTAAATTCTTCTGCTGGTATTTTTAGTTTCGTTTATCGACAGGAATCCCTGGGATAAGAGGACCAGCTGGACCTCAGGGATTACCTGGATTTTGCGAGTTATGCAATTATCCGAGCGCCAACTACTTACAGTATTCTCGCGGTAATGAAAAAGGGCCCTAAAATCATAAGTACTTTTAAGAATTTAAAAGGTAAAAAATATAAGAAGACCAATTAATGTCACAAGTACGATTAACTTTTTGCTCATTGAACACTTAAAACACTTTTCATATCACTGCCATATGAAAGCAAATACTTTTCGTCGATAATGCGTATTTAATAAAGTGAGTATTAGCCAGCGAAGAATGTTTCATACAAGCTATTATTTAATACGTGTCTCAACGTATCAGATAAGCAGGAAATGTTTGTAAAATATTGTTACGAATATTTTTTTTAATCGAAAGTAAAAGAAAACGAAAGAGAAATCTCACTTGTAATTTCCTCGTATATAGACATACTTCATGCCACATGCAACTATCGCACGCGCAATGGTCCGATTCCTTGTTCTCCCGTCTAAAGAGGCGATGGCGCCACCGACAGTCAGTGCCAGTTGAAATCAGTGATGGCCGTAAGGCTCGCGGTGCACATTGTGTTGAGATTGCGTTAAGTTTATTTATCGTGATATTTTCGTGGCAAGAAAAATTCTGTGACTTTCATTCGAGCGGGCCGATCATCGCCACGTATCCCCGTGAAAATCACATTCGGATGAGTCGTATTTGTCGCAACGGCCCATAGAAACTACGTATTTGCTTTTCTTGACAGTTCTGTCCCGTGTTCGGAGTAGCAGTAACCACTCGAGTGCCACGACAAGTGTCGTTACGTTGCTACTCAGGTGACTTTTTCAGAACAGCAGCCGTCCTAATGACGTCGTGTATGTGATAAAACGATACGAAAGGAGTCTTTGTCGACACGGGGACGGCGACCGATCCCCCTCCCCTCCCCCTACACCCGTCGGCAATTCTTTTTCTTTTCACCCTTACTGGAGACACGCGCATCGAAAGCGTCTAAGGTATGTATACCGGCAGGCCAGGTTAGGTACATCGCCGTGTCTCGTGACGGCGTTCAGAACAATTTTGATTTTCTTTTTTTAACACGCGTGCTTTCATACAGTTTGCATTATTAGATAAAAATTAATGAACAATACTTTGATATTTGTACATGCTCGCTCTTACAATGAGGTGAAGATACACTATTTTTATATCCGCTTTTAAATATCAAGAGCAAGATTAAGGCAACTCGTTTGTGCAACTTTTATTACCGGTAGAATTTTAATAAACAGAAAATGTAAGTGCGATTGAAATAAGTGACAATGATTGTCTAAAGTATTGTCAAAAAGTATGAATGTATGTATTTGAATAATATATGAAAATACAGTATTTAAATTTTGTCGTTAAAATCGGTAGTATCGATACGGTTTCTAGAACGAGTGGCAAGAGCTTAGATTTTGCTGCATCTGCAAGAATGTCCCCTTATTTATTTACCGTTATGGCATATTATAACGGCAACGATAAGTCCCGACAAATAAGATTAACTTCATATACGTCTAATGTAATATAACGGACACTGTCCCGGCGAGTATACACATATATATATATATATATATATATATATATATATATATATATATCTGGCAAAGGAAGTGTTTGGTCCCCCCTTAAACGGTGTTCCACTGACACACGTTGCTTCCTCTATTCGGCACCAATCCAAAACATTATTTTGATTGATTAACCAATGTCACGTACCATTAACAAAAGTTCGGTTAGTAAAATCTCAATGCGAAGAATGACGTATCGTGATTGTTAAAATCAATCTATAATCTGATCGTGTATCGTTCGAAATCGTATGACGTTTCGTACGATTGACATTTATTCCTGACGCTGGTACACACTTGATGGCTCGTATCTGTAAAATACATTACAAATTTTAATATCTTACTGTCGATTATTCTCAATACGATAGATCACATTTGACAGAATATCGATCACATGTCATTTGGGATTAACGCAATTAAAGATTATTTGTTCGACTTGTTCGATCGTTTCGAACAATGGTCGAGATATCCTCGTCATCTTGACGAGACTCTGAGTTATGGGGAATCCGAAATTGGCCGCGCCTTTTGGCCGCTCCATTTCGCGCGTTCCTCTGTACGCACCGAAACTGTCCCACATTCCCGACCGTTCCTCTGTCTCCTCAGGCGATCTTACTCCCCACCTGGCCCACTTATTGTATTGATTCAAACTTAGGCATCCACACGTTCCTCATTCCTTTGCAACTTCCTGCTTGACGATCTTCCTGTGACACTTCCTGCTTAATCCTTCCGGCAATTTGTGCGTCACAAAGACAGTAATATTATCAGAGGAAATGTACTAGAGAAAATGGTATGGACCGATGTATAGTTGGGGTGGAGGGGGGAGGAGACTTTCAGGTTGCCCGAGAAATTCCTTCCGCCGGCGTGAGCATTGTTCCGGTCTCTCAGTTCCTCTGTTCTATTCAGCAATCCAGTTATTTCATTTATCGTTTAGAGATCCATTTTAGGTACATTAACGTTATGGATTGTATTCGAGATTTGTAACTCGATATTATTGATCCTGCGTATTGCTATTTGTAGTGGTATATGTAGGTATATATATTCGGGGTCGAAGACTTTTGTCATCAACAGCTTTCGTCGGGACGCTTTCTCTTTATGCGACCAGCAATCAATACACTTTTTAGATCGCAGTAAACAGAAATGGATGAAAAATGCCTTCTACGGAATGTCAGTTTCATTGTAAAGAAATCCTTTTTGTTTGCCTTTCTTATTATTAATATACGTTATTATTGTTGAATTATTATTAATATCATGAACAAGTTTTCATTTTGATTAATTTCATCATTTATGTAAATTTGCAATTCGTCATATAAATTTGTGTATTTATTCATTATCAGTTCTTATCATAATATTGCAATGACAACAATTAAGTTTATTCTCGAAAGTAAATTAAATGTTTCTTCTTTCTGAAATATTGATAATTTATATAATATGAACATGTTATAGAAGAACAATCATTTATTTTTTTTACTCTTCCACAAAATTCACGATATCCAGTATATCAATTTTATATTTCATAAATATTTACATGAATTTAATTGTAAAATACAATATTTCAGTATGAATGAAAAACAGAAGTGAGCAAATATTAAAAGTAATATAAAAGACTAAAAAAGCACAAAAATTTTAAATATTAGAGATTCTAAATAATTAATTTAATAGAGATAAAAATAATTATTACTAATTACTAGACTGTGGATTTTTATGCAAATCCATGATTTGGAAAATATGATTAAAAAAATAAGATAACTGTGGGAAATTATTTACTAAATATTATAGAATGCACTTTGGATATTTTTCTTGGATAAGTAAATAAGTAGAAAGTAAGTCTTTCATTATTAATCAGTAGATGAAGCACAGGAAAATTATTACTTGCAGTAATTAAAAATAATAAAATTGCAAATTAGAAGTGTTGTTAGAAGATAGTAGCTAATATTAAGATTAATAGAATTCGTGTGGAATGAAAGTTTTTTCCAACAACAGCTTATAGGGATTAGATATTAAAAAATAGTACACGAAAGAAGGCACCAATATTGCGAAATGAAAAATAAATATTTGCTCTGAACGATTCACACGATCAAGAGTGAAACTGAAGCTAGGAATAAACCTTTCAAATCTGGAAATTGGCGGTAATCTCGGAAGTGTCGTGCATGTTGGTTACCTGATTACTTCGCAGAAGGTAGAAAGACAAGGAATACAATCTTTCTCTGTCTTTTTCTCTCTCGTAATTCGGTAAATAAAATTCACCAGCAGCACACGCGAATATGTACTTATGGTCGGGCGACGAGAGTCTATCGTCGTAAAAATATCGATTAGCCAGTATCGAAACCTACATAGTTTTTACTGTATTTATCGTGGACATCTCTATATTTACGAAGCATTTCACGTGGCATGATCTACTCCGGTTCTTTCCTGTTGGATGTACACGCGTCAGTGATATTAAAATCAGCGAAAAAGCTTTGTCCACGATGGGCAAACTAGCTCTGCAAAACGAACCTCAACGAGATTACATAACTTCTCCCTGTGGGGTTTTCTTCTCTCTCCGTTGGTTTCCTCGATTTAGCGTTGCGTTTCGTTCTATTTACCAAACGGTTCTCCACATTGATACATTTAAGGCATTGTCAAGCATTAATCGTTATTGGGTGCGGCGACTGAATCAAATTGAATTACACAAAGCCGATTCGACAAATTGATTAAATGCTATTGACCACGGTCACAAAGGTTTTCATCCGTGGTACCTTTAATTGAGTGTTTTTATCGTTGGTACGCAGTAAATAATTACAGGGAATATCATTCAGTTTATGATCATAGTTATATAAATATTTTAATGCGAATCGACAGAATTGATCAAGATATTTAAAAAATGTTACTGGCAATTGGAGCCGTCTGTATTTCTTTTTTTTTTTTATTAAGAACGGAAGTAGATACACATATCTATTATTCAATATTTATGTCGTAACATGTTATCCTTTTTGAACCTTTAATAAGAGAACTAATTATTTGAAGTATCTCAGATTATCCGTATGACACTCAAGTACGGATTAAACACTCAAAGGGTTAATAATAGACAGTAAAACCAGCGACAGACAAACATTCTTTAGAGAGCAAGAAAAATATCTGTCTTCCTAACATCGTTGTCCCGACTCATATTTCTCGCTTCTTGAGAACTTGCACTCGATCTTCATTAGTCCTTAGCTTATATGATTTCTCCGGGGGACGGTTCATTCACAATCATTAAAGGCTGTTACGCAAACGACGCGAGGTGAAGAGGTTTTGTTCGAGGGGCGAATCGGTATCGACGGTTCTCGCATTGTTCGCCACTTCGCGTTTTAATTACACGGCGCAATGAACTTCGTAACTACTTACCGGACTTCAACCACCCCGTATACTCCAATAATCGGTGTACATGTGGCGAAACTTTTCTCTTTTCTCCCTTCCTCCCCCATTTTTTTCTTCCTTTTCCTCTTCTGTTTTTCTTAGGTGCGCGCACGTACATAATATCGATCCTACTTCGTTCTGCTCGATTGACTATGCCATCAGGTTACTGGCAACGTTGCGATAATAATACCTTCGCCAGTTCTAAAAACCAAAGGGTATCGATTTTTTCCATCGTCGGGTCGCACGTTCAACGTGATTGCGCGTGTGTATTATATTCTATGAACATAGAGAAGATTTCAGTAGCGGTGTACGATTCCGTGAAGGCCTTGATTTATCAAATGAAAATATTTTATGAAGATTGTAGTGTCTAGTGAAAATATATTTTTCATTTTCTAATCACCAACAAAGATTATTCAGCTAGCAGTGAAAATGTATTTAGATTTTCCGGAGCTATCAAGGGCCAAGTGAAAGTTGCAACATTATTAAAAGAATGTAGACATGTAGTTATTATTTTATCAAGTTATATATTGTTTTTTCAAGTTGCACAAAATATATTGAATATTGCAAACATCGCAAAACAATTACAAGAAAAATAACGGAGATACAAAAGCATTTGTACAATTTGGAAAAAATAATTTAGTGTAATGATAGAAAATAATAATATCTGCATATTTCAATTTCTTTGGATTTTATAAAGTTACAATGTAAAGAAGTGTTCTCTGATAAAAAAATATATATTAAAAACAAATATATACATATATCTAAATATGTGATAATAAAATATAATAAAATAAACATGTAGATACACGTTAAAAGAGTTTCTAATTTATAGTAAGATATAGAGAAAAAATTCTAAGGAAAAACTAAATCAGAGTAGCAATTAACGTAGTGATCAATGAAATAAGTAAGACGAACGTGAAAATAAAGTGTATTTGAAGTACATATTGACAATCTGCGATGACTTGTTTGAAGAAAATACCAAATCTTTCGGGATATTGTGTTTACAGCCTGTTCATTTCGATTATTAGTGTTAAAAAGGCAATAAAATCGAGTGGTTGTACTCTCGAAGCGATATTCACGTTTTCGAGGAATCGTCGAGGAGAGCTATTTTCGTAGCTCGCTTGAGAAATGCCGTTTGTTTTGTTGCTCCTCTAAAGCACGGCCGTGCACTCGAGTGTATTCAAGTATATTCGTGATCCACGACGAATCGCATTTCTCGTACCTTCGAATTTAGTGCACCATCTCTTTGGGTAGGATTTGAAACACCTGAATAAACTTGCTCTATTTTGGCTTTTTACGAGTGGTACGGATAGTATTTTTAACATACCTTCTACGATATCGTTTAACTGGAAAGTTACGTATAGGTATTGACTCATGTTTAGAAAATTCTATTTTATAATTGTTATTAGATTGCCAGGTTTTAATTGGAGTAAATAATTACGATTATCTTCATAATCTTCCCCTCTTTTAAGGAAATGAAATTCTGGTTACGAAATACAAAAACAAATTTAGTATATTTTTTATATTTTATTAATTCTTAATTTTTTCATTGTAAGTTAAAAGGAACACTTAGAATTTTATGTGTACAGTGAAGTACGATGTAACAACCTAATTATTTCTAGATCTTTACTCGTTGTAATATTAATTCTTTTAATTATACATGTTTTTAACTGACAAATATATCTTATTTTATATAATACATATATTATATGTATTATATGTATGATTTTATATGATACATTTAATTATAAATATACAGCAAAGGGCAAAAATATTCGTTTCAAAGTAAATCAATTATTTATTATGAAAAATCACCTAAATTAATTGGTTTTTTTCATTACTTGGTATAAATAATTTTCTCATCGTATGTTCGTTTTACTGAAAAGAATTATTACTCATGCAACAAGCGATTGCGGTTGTGCGACATTTAGCGTATTTTTAGCTTTGTAAAGTAGTTGTTATTCGCAAGAACACATACCAGACTGAAGAATTTTAATGAGGGAAGATAAGAACTTATTCGCGACGAACTTGACTGAATAGTGCACTTGTGAACATAAAGAAGTTATCTGAAATAATATCGCATATTCTCAATGAAATAAAAATTCCGGTTTGTAAGGTTAACGATAAATGATTGTAACGAAATAATATGCTCTTGTTAATTGAGACGTACCAGTGCTGGTACATTTTCCTTGCACGACAATTGCATTATGCAATTAACGGGGTCTGCATATTTTGTACTTGATTATGAGCCTGTTGTTAAACATCGAGACATTTAGCGTCACGCGAATTAAAAAATAATAACATTTTGTGCTTCATTTAATAAGCAATGTATTAAGCTTTAGCATAGTGCTTATTTGTTTCATAAAAGACATAAGTTACATAAAATATTTCTTAAAAACGAAATTCGAAATATTTAGAATATTTATTTATTTGTAAAAGTTTTATTCGGTTGATTTTCTAATCAGAAATATACTTACCGCTAATATTTTTGCACTCTTAGTTAATTAAGCTATAAATTGGGAGAATTAACACTTTAGTAAATGTTGCAACGTAAAAATTATAATATAATATCTTCTCTAGAAAATTTCGTGCAAACAATGCAAATGAATAGTTTACACTGGGATATACCTAATCTTTAACTAAATTACAACTGAACGTAAGTACATCACGGTACGAGTTTACTTCGATCCAACCACCGCGGGCCTCCTTATGATAATCTGATAGAAATTTTCATGTGATCGCTATAGTTTGCTAAAGTAACTTGCAGTAACTAGACCATGAACATTCTATCATAACTAGGTTACAGTACACACGAAACAAGAATTCCGTATCAATACTCGATATCTCAATACCAATCAGATATACGTAATATCGGAAAATTTATTTATCCTATTTCTCTGTAAATATAGATATCTTTCATTTCAAAAAAATTCAGATACACACACACACACACTATTTTTCGTTAGAACATTCTTCGGACTAAATATATTAGAGGAAAGTGAACAAATTCATTATTCAATTTAGAAAGTTTTAGTAGAAAAATTCTATTTGATCGTGACACTTTCTGTGTATTATTTTTACAATGAAAATAATAAAATACTTCAAATAGTTCAAATTGTTATATCTCAGGTCAAAATTTGCCTATGTCCAATTTATAATTAATTGTGTGTCTAATATAATGTAATTATGCTTTAGAGGGCCTGCATTTTTTCAGAAAAGTAGTGATTTTTATGGATCAAGTAACTAGGCAAGTATTATTCGTAATATTTCATCATTATGAATCGTGACAAACATCATTATGGATAGTGACAAATAAAATCGGGCACGATTGATATCTAAACCGAATCTAAACATCCACTATGGCCCAACATAAATTTTACTCATAATATCCAGTCAACTTAACGAATTGATCAATTTATTAAGCTTAAATTTAATCCAAATTCTAATGTAATTCTATTCATAATGTCTAATCAATTTAATAAATAAATTAGATTGTGTGGCCATTTTGTCACTATTTTTAATCATCAGTCATTGTAAATAATGTTAAAATAATCTTAGTCTAAAATCTAGATTACTTGCTCCATAATATACATACACATAAAACGTATAATATTGTCCCCCAATTAAAATTTAGGGATTCGTAAATAGCCCCAAAAATGGCTGATTTCAATACCAAATATTAATTTTATCAAAAGCATCAGCTGTAGACGATAGAAAAATCTCAGAGGCGTAATTCTCGTGTTAACCAACGTTCCAAGACTATCGGTTTCATCTGACCGTCATAATGACGTAGCAACAGATAAAATGATTAATGCGAAATCCTGATGTAAAAAGATTCCTCTGCGAAGCAGTAATTTACCACTTCGCCGATCAGTTACATAACCGGTTCACGCAACTACACGTGTGCACGACTTTCATGCGCCTCTGGAATTTCACGCTTATTAGCCGTTCCGAGGAACGAATGTTCGATTTTCTTTCACGGTTCGCTCTCCCGTTCGCTAGTTTTCCCGTGCGCGTTCGCATCGTCACGACTGATGAACTTTAGCGGTGATTCGCCTTCGGGCGAGCACGAGGAACAATGCACAGGAACGGAGTTTCGTAATGACAGAAAACGGACCATCGCGATGGCACGATTTTATGAATTACGCCGCGCGGCGAACAAACGACGATTGTTACGATTTATTTCGACCTCGTGGTCGCACGCTCGTGCAACAAGATCGAAGATAAACGATGATTTTTATCAACCCTCAAATCAAATACTCGGCTGCGTCTCTTCCTTGATCGATAATCGATTCACCGAGAAGAATCTCGCTGCAGTGGCGAGGAGCATGATTGAAAAATTAATCGATATTTTGGATTATTACAACTTTGTGAAAGAAACAATCCACTTGTTTTCGTTCTAAGAGTGGAAAAGTATTCTTTTATTCTCGAAAATTGTGAAAATTCAAATGTTTCTAGAAACATTGAAAAATATTGACTGGAACCATCGTGAAGATTGAAAATTGAAGTCTTAAAATTTATTATTAGAATGTCCATTGTTATTTAACAAAAAAGTTAAAAGTTTGTGATAATATCAAGATGCAAATTGCTTTTACATTTTCTCGTGTATACACGAAGATATCATCTACACGTATGTAACTAAGTTCACAAGCTCGGATGCTTTAGTTAAATAGACTTGAATGTAAATCAGCGTTTCAGCGAAATATTCCAGACGGATTCAAAGATGCTTCCGGATCGTATTTCACCAGACTCGCGAATTTACCAACGGAGTAATCCGCGAAAATACTCGACAGTAGAAGCAACCGAGACGCATCAGTCTCTCTCGGAGCATAGTGATGCTCGAACCTTTTTTCCCACCCCCCCGTTCTTTCACTCGATTTCCCTTCCTGCCGGCACTTTTCATTCTAAATGCACCTGTCTCCGTTTCCATTTTGTCAGACAACAGCCGACGAGTCGCTTCTCACGTCGATTTCCCGTTTTGTTGTGCGCTAAGGAACGAAGGAAGAAAGTTCTCGGTGAGATAATACGATGAAAATCATTCACTCTCCACGCAACTGCGCAAAATCGAAACTCGAGACTGAAGAAATACAATTTCAAAGAATTAGCCTTCAAAAAATAGCTTAAATCGCAGTTAGAGCTCAGGGATCTAAATCCAACTTACCAACTTACGAATTTACTCCAGTTCGATATCCGATTATTGTTTTATGGGTTCCGAACATTACTCGAAAGTAAGTAAATGTTTCGACAAGTATACTCGTGGCACATTCGTGATCAAGCTTGTTTCGAACTTTGAAACTTGCAGGTTGAATGAATACTTGCAGGTTTTTGAAATATTCATAAATGTGACGATATAAGTAGTTTGACATACATCGATAAAAAGCATACAGCGAAGAAAAACGTTCTTGTTTTTTTTGTATGTGAATGCAACACGCTTCGTCCAATCGAAAAATTTTTGACGAAACGTTGACGTTGCATTTTTGTCTATCAATGTTCGAAACTATTGTTTTCATTTTCGAAAATACTCATAAAACATTCGAAACTGTCTCCTCTTTCAATTAGATTCAAATATATTTGGAGATACTAATAAAGAATCATTTGTTAGATACAGTCGTGATCAAATTTTTATCGTACAGAATACCTGTCGAACCGAATTAACCTTTTGAGTATTTACAAAAAATGATCAAAAGTCTAGAAGTTTAATATCGAACATGTACAATAAATAAAGGTAGTATTCATATCTGAAAATTATATATTCAAATATATTTATTTAATATATTGTAACATGTTTTTCAAACAACACTCAATGTACATTCAAAGGCTTAAAGTGACGTTAAAGTCTATGCTTTTAACGCGCTTCGTCCCCACTTAAATCATATCGTTACATCCGATCGCGACTTTCCAGCTACCATAATTACTTACAATTGCTTGGTTGCAAATTCGATTCTATCTGAGACGGTCCCATGAATTATAAAATAGTAGTCGAGTGGTTTCCACGTTTCATTAAGTTAACGACTGGCGAGCGACTGTCGGTTATATCGTCGATAAAAGTAATTGTTCTCGTTGGGGCTCTCCCGTTTCCATGATTTCTTTGTTACCAATGCGAACCTGTTCCGTTGTAGACGAGACGAACGAAACGTTCGGAGGTTTTAAATTGAAGTATTGGCTCGGGAAGTTATTGAATCGACACCGAAATGCGGCAATTTGTGGTATAAAAACCAGGATCGATGATACATCGAGTAGCTTTGTTATTGAACATTGTTGTATTTTGATGGTTCAAGCTTGGTCCACGTTTGTTATTTATATGAACAAATTAATGTAATTGGTTTCAAAGGAATCAATTTTGGTGAAAATTTTACGTACGTGACAGGGCATTTGATAATTGCAGATACAATTATTTATAATCAGCAAATCAATTATTTTAATGATTTTATTTACATGAAATCAACGTCTATAATGGAATTATTATTTTAAAAAGGAAACAATTTACATATATTATATGATAAAATAATATTTCACTGACTAATTAATATATTATTATTTTTTTGTTTGTGCTAAGTAATAAATTGAACGAATCAATTTTTAAAAATTTGTTTAAATCTCAAAGCTAAGTTCATTAAAAATAAATTACATTTATCCTTTGATTAGTTTATTTCAAACGCAACTTGCAAACACCAAATACATAGATTGAAACAAAACATGTATGATCATTTTGCCGTTGTTAACAAATTAAAATTAAAAATTATCCGTACGTATCATTGTCTTTCTCTTTTTTAAAATGATGAATGTTGTCACTGTCTGTGTAACTCGCTATAGCTATTAGCTTCGCCATAGTACCACAGCTTCGACGCGATTCCTGATCTTAATAGCATCGAATTAATCGCGCGATGCTTGGTTCATCAGAATGGACTGAAACTAATCAACGGCACAATGAAGCGCGCCGTAGCAAATAGTGGTCGCGCATTCTGCGGATACCTTGAATGCCCTCGGAACCCTTGAGAATGTTCACCGTAGGCGCAATAAGGAACGAAGAAACGTGGCTTTTATTGATTACTCTCTGACATTTAGATAACTGACTAAAAGGCTGCACTCTCGGTACCACGTAGGTGGTTAATTGCCCGCGAATAAACGTCGTACGCATTGCATTGCTAGCCAGGATGCGTTCTTCGGATTTGCCAAATGCTCATAAGTGAATTTCAATATGATACACGATATACTGCATGCCACAATAATAAGATTACTTAAAAATTTTCAATTCTTATAGAAGCACCAGGCACGTCCGACAAAATCTGATTAGAGAAAATATAGATGAAATATAGAATAGTCAGATTTATTGATAACAACGATTGAATACCAAGTTTCTGTTACAATTTTATTTTATTATATCCTGTGTATGAAATATTCTATCAGGCTGATTTAGTCTCGTGAAACACGATTAAACTCGTTTCCAAACATTTTTCTTTCTCTCAGTTAAAATCGAATGTTTTGTAGTTGTGAGACATAGCATATCTTATAGTATGATTAATTATCGTTAATTAAACCTGTAGTATCGTTAATTAATTACCAACAGCTTCCTAATTTCTTACGGTATACCTGAAGAATTCTGTTTCATCTTTACCTCGAATATTTCTACTTCGAAAACTTCTTATTAATAGCTAAAAATTCTGTAGGAAGTTTAACGAGCAAGTTTTTGTTATTATCAATCGACTTAACGAGCATCGATGACTAATCGACGAACGGCCTTCGTTTCGCGTGTAACTTGCATGCTCGAGCTATGCGCATAGACCAGGCTCACAGTAATTTCGATGATCTTATGAGAGAAGAACCTGATGCTACATGTGTGTAATTTCTAAAACAGTGAATCACATTACTAGAAAATGTGTGATAAATAGAAATGACGTAATGAAACTGTAAAATTGGTTTAAGTAATTGCTCCATTTTATAACCACGATAAAAATTGATTTCAAAAATTACTTATGCAACTATATCAGCTATATCAGCTAGATCAATTGTTGACCTTTAATTAATTTAATGTTTATTTTACGATTTCAGTGCCTCACTTTCATCTACTGTACCTCAATGCGCGCAAGTTAATTGTAACATTGTATTTAAATATAATTTCATTTGATTTTTATTATATATTTCAGATAAAATGGCGGAGGATGGCGCAGGAGGGTCGGGAAATAGCAGCACCGGGGAGGCGAGTCGATTGCAACTGCTACAAGAAATGCGGCAACAAAATTTTGATAGCATTCGATTTGCTTCATACCGCACTGCATGCAAGTTACGATTCATTCAGAAGAAAGTTCATTGTGAGTAGTATCTCAGATAAAATAATAAAGAATAGATAGAGATATCAAATATAGTTTATCTGGAATACAAAAAAACAACAACATATAGATTACTTCACATAGAGAAAAATGCATAAGTGGATGTGATTTTACACAAATGAAATTAATTGTCATTTAGAAACATTGTCATAATTGTGTCAAATATTAACAAAATTATTATAAATTATTGGTATGTAAAGTTAAGAATATTTAGAATTTAAATAATCGCGAGGAACCTCTTGTTAAATAGTTCATCTATTGCCATCTATTTACAATTAGTATATGTATAATCCACTTACTGTATTTACTAACTTTTAAGTTTTATTAATAAAGAGCCAGGATTTTAGGGCCACAGAAGATATTTTATAGCTATTAAAGAGCCACATGCTACAAAGTTCTTGGTATGAATCACTTGACACCAGGAAACGTATATTACTTGCTTGTCAAAAAACGCTTAATATCACGGATACGTGAGGTTCTAATAATTCACTTACTATGTTACTAACTAGACTCTTGATGTCAGAGAATGAGAGAGTTCTATAAATTCTTAGTATGAACGAGGAACCATGAGACATCTGGAAGTGTATGCTACTTGGTGTCAAGAAACGCTTAGTATCATGGATTACATGAGGTTCTACTAAGAAAGATATAAAATTCTTAGATTTCTCCTAGAAAATTCTTGTTAAGACCCCTTCATTATAAATGATTTGGAATCATTCATGAATTTAGACAACATTTCACTATAAATCTAATAAATAGACATGTGTAAAATTAATTATTCGTAGTTGAAGTATTTCTATTTATTTATATATTTGGTATTTCCTGTAGTACATAACGTGGATATATGGAACGTGATCGAAGCATTTCGAGAGAATGGTTTAAACACGTTGGAACCATCGAGCACGTTGGGAGTATCGAGGTTGGAAACTTTATTGTCTTCCTTATTTCATGCTCTTAACAAACGAGTGCCTGTCTCGCAACAAGCCAAAGTCGATGCTACAACCGCTCTGTTGATGAACTGGTTACTTGCTGCCTATACTACAGGGTATGCAGATATTGAATTTTAAATAGATTTTAAATATTATATTTTAACCTTTTAACAGTGTAGCCCGAGAGAGGGTTGTTCTGATAGTAGAAATGCAGAAAATATCCAGAATGAAGAGACAATTATTATCTAAATAATTTGTCATTTTATTACATTGTCAAAGGGTTAAACAGGTAGATAATTAATTTCATTAAATTAAAAATGTAATGCATTGTAATTCATTGATCATGTTCTTAGTTAATTATTTATCATATGGAAAATTGAACCGAATACTAAATTTTTAGGGAAAACAACAAGATATCCGTTTTTTCGGTGAAAGTAGCGTTGGCTACGTTATGTGCTGGAAAACTAATGGACAAATTTCGATGTAAGTTATTTTTAATGAATTTAAGATCGCAGAAGAAAGACATGATAAACACATTTTCCGATTTTAATACTACTGATTAAATAGGAAGAATTCATTGATAAAAAGATTAATATTAATAATAATGTTAAATCTAGAAAATTACTGGGAAAAGGATTCATCATGTTCTTCTCGTGTAATATTCAAGTTAATTAATCAATCTAATCTATTTTCCAAATAGATATATATTCACAAATATCGGATAGTAATGGTCATATGATACACTGGAGATTCTCCGAGTATTTGAAGGAAGTTCTAGCGTTAACGGCTGCAGTTTATGAATCGCCATCATTTGGATACTCCGAGGGTCTCGCCAATTCAATATTTCCCCAAGTAAGTTTGTTGAAATCATCTTCGATTTGCATGCTAGACGTAATTGGAAAACTTCTTTCAACTTAATGTGACTTGTGAAATGAGTATCGTTGGGTATCACACCGTGTTTCAGAATTCGAAAGTCACGGTTAACGATTTTTTGGATACGCTTATGTCTGATCCAGGACCACACTGTTTAATTTGGCTTCCATTGTATCATAGGATGGCTGCCGTTGAAACAGGTGATTATCCAGTCTTAAAATTAGGTCAAAATTAAAAAATCTAATTATATAGTTCGATTTTTGGACATTAGAGTATAAGATACGGAAAAATATCTAGGTTCAATATCTTCCGGAATATAGATTTATTTGATGATCATATATGCTTTAAGTAATTCTAAACGAATTGTCATATTTCATCTTCATCTAGCAAATATTTCAACAGAAAATATAAAAGATATAAATAAATACACGAATATTCACGACTATCGTAATCTGTTGAAAAGAATCTATTGAAATTTTTTCTTGGAGTATAATATAAAATGGCTTTCACTGAATTTTCTGTTATCTAATTTTCACATGAAGAAACATAATGCATACATATGCGTATAAATAAGTTTTTCGTGTGTGACTTTTCAGTGGCCCATCCCGTCATGTGTGACGCATGTCATAAAGAGAACTTCACCGGTTTCCGATATAGATGTCAGAAATGCCACTCGTACCAGCTTTGCCAAGATTGTTTTTGGCGCGGCAAAGTTTCTGGGACACATAATAACGATCATGAAACGAGGGAATACAGTAGTTTTGTACGTATTGGACAGAACTCTCAGAAGTTCCAAGCATTTTCATGAATAAATAATAACGCATATCTCTGACGTGACACCACTCTTCTCCTGTTTGTAGAAATCGCCGAGCAAACAAATCGGTCATTCCTTACGGAAGAGCTTCAGATGTGTACCTGAGAAAGGGAAAAATAGTTTACCGAGATTTCCGGAACAGCCCGAAAAGACGTTAGATTTATCACACATAGTGTGAGTGTCATGATTGTACTTGTATGATATGCATAGCCGTCGACACGAACGCGATTCTTCAATTGAAAATAAATTCCCTGCATTGCAGCCCGCCATCACCTTTACCATCTCACAACGGTTTTCCAGATCCAGGTTTTATGGCTCCCTTTGATTCCGGATCGATGGACAGTCGTTCTACTTTAAGGAGGTGAGCGTGAAAACAAATCCAAATTGCACAGCTTATACTAAACATGCACGTAACAAGTCACAATTTTATTTATTTTTTTTTTATTTTTTTTATTCATACATTGTACAGTATGGATAGTTCAAGACTGGATGATGAACATAAATTAATAGCACGATACGCACAAAGGTTGGCTCAGGAAGCTAGGACTATGGTAAGATATCTTATTTATTCTAAAATAACTAACGTTTAATGTTTGTTGTTTACTTTTCTACAACTATACGGGTACATGTTTAATATTTTGTCTTAACAATTATAACTTGGTATTGTTTATGTAAAAAAAAGTACAATTTATAAAATTGTTGCTCTAACAAGTAGTTTAATTTCTTATGTAAAATTTGTGGGAATATTTAATAAATGTTGTTTGATGTAGTTTATGACGAAAGCATGAAATTTTACGCGGAGTCCCCGGTTGTTAGCAAATTAGAGCAACAAACGTAATTAAACGTTCAGCTGAATCGTGACTTTGTGTGACTAATTTTAATTTCATAACTACACAGCCTCGTGCCGCGTCCAGATTATCGCAAGCTGACCAAGCAGTAAGTATGCAAAATTTACATTAATTTATATAAATAATAATTATCCAAGTACTATTCATTCTCTCATTTTTATAAATTATTTGATAAACAATTTTTATGTTACAGGGTAGGGCACCGTCTGATGCTAACTTGGCATCGTTAGATGCCTCAAGGGCACAACGCGAACTTATATCGCAATTAGAGGCAAAGAACAAGGAAATAATGCGCGAGATTGCAAGGTTAAGGTATACCTGTGTCGTTTATTTCCTTTATATCAAGCCTAAACCTCGAGATCATCCTGTCGAACCATCCTAGGATCATGCATGTTAAAAAGAACATTCTGTTTCGCTTCGATCACTTTGGTTGCGTAGAATATAATATAATATACATGAATACATATATTAGAGCTGAAGACATCACAACAATAAATACTAACATAAATACATTTTTCTCTTTCTCTACGTAATTAAATTCATATTTCATTTATCTAATTGTATGAATAACTTTTTAATTTTTTAACTCTGAAAAGATGATCAAATCCAAAATCATTACTAACATTGGTAACATCCTGCTTATAACTAACATTCTCTTCATTAGTTTTTTAAGAATCTCATATTGTTTTGGAGTTTCTATACCTTGCTTTAGTTAGTTTTCACTATGTTACATTGTGCTTATAAATTTGAAGTACTGAAGTATATCTATCACGTCCGAAGATATGACAAAATTATTATTAAATTATTTACATTTAACATTAACTATATTATAATAATTATAATTTTTGAAACTAATAGACTCACTAGATTCACACACAGACACCACATTAATAATATATTCTTACTTCAGCTTGTAGTTAATAAAATGAAATATCTGATTCAAAAGATATTTCAGCTTCATTTTTTCATTTATTTACAACATTGATTTTAACTGTAGGAGACAACAAGAAATAGAAGCAGCTGGTTTGGAAAATCCGGCACTTATGTCAGAACTAAGAGCCTTGAGACAAAGAAAAGACGAATTAGAAACTCATTTAGCAACATTACAAGATTCTAGAAGGCAATTAATGGTGCAGCTAGAAGGTTTAATGAAAATGTTAAAGGTATTGTTTCAAGAAAAATTTACAATTTTTCTTTTAACATTTCAATTTTATTATTATAATACCATAACAATAATACTCAAAATTTTGCATTATTATAGAATCACCAAGCATCTCCAAGGTCAACACCAAATAGTTCACCACGAAGTACAAAATCACCACCTTTACCTCCTGGTGCAGTACCAAGTAGTAGATCAGCTCCGCCGACTCCAGGTGGTCCACTTTCTACAACACCACAACAACAACAGCAACAACAACAGCAACAGCAGCAGCAATCCCAAAGTCAACAACAAATATCTCAAAGTTATCAGAGTCCTGTTCCAACAACATCAGTGGCGAGTGTAACCAATAATACCATGCTGGGAACAATACAAAATCCTATTCCAGATAACTTATCATGTGTTGGAGGTGACGTAAGGTAGGCGGGCATATGAAAAATCTGTTAGAAATCAATAAAAAAATAATCAAAGATAGAAAGACACAAGGCAGCAAAAGAAAAACAAAAAATTACAATCATTGTATAAAATACTGTTTATTACACTATAGAATAATTTAAAAATCGTTCTTGAATTTAGCTGAGAATTATGTTTGAAGAAACATTTAGAATGCATACCATATTTATAAAAAGAAGAAAAATTCGTTTCTTCTTTCTGTTAATATTTTTTTTAGTACTATGTCAATAGATTTGTCGAGTTCTTATATAAGAATCATTTGTACAAAGATCTCTAACGTACTTAAATATTGAAGGAAATTTTATATGAAAAGTAACAAAATTTTATATATTACTGACATTTATTGTACACTTTACGCCATACATAAAGCAGTCATTATTATATAATTTTAAGAAGTTATGTTTAAGTTGTATGAAGAAATTAGTCATATTTTACAACATATTTATAATTTTAAAAAAATAACACTGCTTATTATGCCTCTTTCTATTTTATATACATTTATTTAAAATTGATTTCTTCTAAATACACAGTGCTAGTTATAATGATATCATAGCTGCACTTTACGCAAAGAATCAGCACAGTTCTCACACCTTTGATTGTTGCATGTGAATATTAATGAGAATGTTTTATTGATCAGCTAGTAACAGGAATAAGTTTGGTACTAGTTGAATAATCAATTTTTATATTTTAAAATATTCCTACATTGATTACATTATAAATTTTGATTGCAGTTTTGTTAAAAGATTATTATACTTATAAGTCGTTGCTTTTTGCTATTTTGAGATGCTTTTAGGCTCTATTGAATTTTTATAGTTTTATGTTATTGATTATATCTTAATTTTCTTTCATTGCAGTTAATTTGTGAAATATTACAGGCATGTGTATTTATATAGAATGCAACAACTGATATTAATGTGTCTTAAAGAGCATGTTGAAATGTTTTACTGTATATTAGAAAAATGTTGTTATACTTTCCTTTATATAGAATTGTACAATTATTTCCAATATTATTTTTTTTTTTAATAAATTAAAATAGTTTTTTGTATTAACTATCTTTTAGTTTTAGTCGTACACATTCTCTCATCTATATTTTAAGGTATTCTTATGAAATCTACAAAATATATTTACTTAAGTTTAATTATATAGGTAATTTAATAGTATCTAAAATTTCGTCGAAATTAGAATTATATTTTTCAAAAATTAGAATAAAGTGTTGCAATAAAGAATATTAGACATAAATATCTGAAACTTCAAAAAGTAACATGTAAAAAATAATGATTAAAACACAAAAGACATATATTATAAATTTAAAGAAATAAAATTTATTTTATAAAACTTTCATAATGCATGTTTTTGCTAGTCTACTGTTAATTTAAGGTTTGCGAATATTCTGACATTTGATTTCATTGTAAAGACACATGAAAAATTTTCATCCCTAGATGCTTGCACGATAAGCGTGGCATGTCACGACCTTGACTTAGTTTTTATTTGGAAGTCGCTTTATGCAAAGAAAATAGAGATTTTCGATGTCAGGTCTGCGTTCAGGACAAACAGCTTGCCAGGAAGTGGTTCCAGCAGTGCGAATAATAGCTTGGGCCGATCCTTACGAAATGACTTATTGGTAGCTGCTGACAGTGTTACTAATGCCATGTCGACACTCGTGAGGGAATTGAATTCGGGTATGTTGTATTACAAATTTTAACATACTTTGCATCAGAAATGAATGCAAAATACTTTGGTAGTTCAAACTGGCACAAAAACTTGTATTTAGCTATCATTTTAGGCCTACGATAACTGTATATTTGGATTAGGTGTAAGATATAGAAATCATTAGCCCTTATAAAATTAAAAAATTTATAGCCAACTCGAGGAGGTAACAATTAATTCATATACTCTCATACGTTTAAAGCTAACGTACTGTTACGTAAACTCATTAATGGAAAAATATTTGTGAGTAATTAAAATATTGAGATATTCAAAGTTCCTATCAATATTGTATGTTCTTGTTTCGTTCATGTTATTTTGAATAATCACTTGATCATAAGAAAGATTTATGGTAATACAAAATAACTTGTTTCAAGTAAATGTTTTTCGTACATATATGTACATCTTTTTCTCATACTGTTGTTCATATTAGTGTAAACAGGCATGTTTGGCAGTATTTTTCTTCTATCACATCGTTAGATTTTACAGCATGTAATAATGCATTTCCCTACCCATTTTTAGTGAATAAAATTTTATATATTCATTATGGATCTAAACATGCAAATACAAGGTAAATACATCATGTATTTATATTAAAACGAAATATAAATCAAACTATATTCAAGTTTTAATATTCTTTGGAAAATGATTTTTATAAGTATTTATATGCAAAATAAATAATTACGTATCGTATTTATATTTACAAAGACAATGATGTATCATTTTTTTATGTACATATATTAAGTAAACACATTGATTTGTTACAGTATTTTTAAATAACTACTTCAATTGGCAAATTTATGAAAAAGAAATGGAAGATTTTACTTTGACAATTCACATCTGAATATCTTAATACTAATTTTTTAAGTTTGTTTTAGAAATTCAAAATATTTTTATACACTGTTTTATGCAAGTTTTTAAAATGTATATTATACATATATGTTACTCAATATTGACAACATACTTACAGATGTAAATATTTAGTTTCTGCCTTTCTTTACACAATTTGCCTGTTGTAACTCTTATTTTCTCTTACTTAGTATAGATTTAGCAAATTTTAGTGTAGAAATAGCACAGACTACACTACACGTAAAACAGAAAATGCTCTTTTTAAAATAAATAATAATTCTATTTATGATTTAGAAATAATATGAAAATTAATTGCAATTGAATCAAATTCAATTTATGCAATGACTATTCTTGCATTTACTATAAAATAAAAACAATTTTTCATTTCATTTTTTATTGTTACATATGTCCAAACTCATTATTATATTTATCATACTTCTTTTGTCTTAAATATTGTAAAAGTTTCAGAGTAAAAAGATGTCATAAAAGATATGATATTATACATTATAATAATTACGCCATTTACATAAGAATATTTTATTGAGATTTAAGTATATCAATTTCTATATAATATTCTATATAAAATATTCCATTAGTATTAAAATTTTGGGCGAAAAGATAGATATTTTCGTATACAAATGACACTTTAGACGTGTTGTGGAATGTGTGTGATGCACCCCCTGTGAATGTATCCTGGTGCCTTGCAGACTCAGACCAGGAGGATCATTCTCACAACTCTGGCCGAATTAACATCAGAAAGCCGTTAGGTAAGAGTTTGTTCAAATTTTCAATATTCTCGTCATTTTTTACATCCTCACAAGCATAATTATGTCACATGCTTTTTTTGCATAAATACATATATATTATATATATATATATATATATATATATATATATATATTAATTACTATATTAAACATTTTGGTAAACGTAGGTATCTGTTATTTGAGAAAGTAAAAGCATTAAGCGAATTATAAATATCAGGTACATTTTCGTTCTAGTTAAGAACCTACGTTCTGTCATTTTCTCTAGAAGTAGTTGGATCGATTATTATTCCATTTTTATACATATTTGTGACATATGTTCGTATGTAAGTTTGTAGAAATTTATTTCAATTTCAATTGTTGTAAATAATAGTATTGATATAAACAAATATCCAGCATTTAATATTTAATTAGAATTTAATTAGAATTAATTAGAATTAAACATCTTCATTAAGTAGATTTAGTATATACATACATACAACATTAATTTTATAGGTATTAGCATCCTATTTTGCGTAAAAAAAAACCAAAGGATCAGAATATTAAAATTAATTTACGCATCTAAAAAAAAATTAATTTCTATAATTTATGAAAGTATTGAATTTATGCAATTACTAACTTGTAAATCCAATTTCCTTATCTTCAGATTTCGAGGCTGGCGAAGATGGCGATGATAGTAGCGGCGGCGGAAATTCTTGGCGAGAAGAGCTTCAGCGACGTTATCAGCAAGAAAATGATTTTCTAGCTGAATTACGCGCACGCAATATTAATATCTCGCAAACGCCATCGGCCACCCCATCCAGCGAGCAAGAACAAGAAAGAGGCGAAAGGGAAGAAGCAGACGGAGAGAAGGAGGATGAAAATGAATCTAACTGGACAGAATCGGCGAAGAAATGGGTCAACCGATAAGTTTGTTATACATGACATTTCTATGTATTCTAACGGCTTAGAAACTGCTACCAAATGAAACGCAAAAAATAAGTTACCGTAGCTCCACTGGTTATTTATGATAGACATATATCTGGGTGTTAGTGTGAAATGTAACCAATACGACATTAGATTTTGGAAAGTATTTAAAACAAAAGTCTTACATTTTCGAAGCAGTACTTTTAATCAAAAAAAAAAAAAAAAAAAACAAAAAAATAAAAAAAAATTGTCATTTCATCATGTCAGTAAAGTGAGAGATCATAAAATATCTTGATACAAATTTTAACATATTAAATAATAGAAAAAAAAAAAGATGTGAGCTTCTCTTATTTAGTATTCATTATTTATGTTTAACGCATTTCGTAAAATGTGAAATTTCATCGTTTTCCTACTGTTATTAGAATATTGTTTCCTATTACGTTTACACTATGTTTTAGGTATTTATGTGCTGATATTTATATTTTTCCTAAAAAACAGACATATATGAAATTTCTGAATGAACAATTTCTTTTATACATATGTCGTTTTCTTTATTTCTGTAACTATAATTAAATACAGGGATTAAAAATAATGCCACAAACAACTGAACAAGCAAAGAATCTGGCGGTATCTGTGGGCCTAAGAATATGAGATCTTTAAATCTGGTTACATACAATAAGAAAATTTCTCTCATTCACTCTCATACACTTACTAAATCCTCAAACATTACATTTGTACAACTTTGTCATGAAGATACGAAAAGATATGAAATTAAATCTGGGCGCTCAATACGAAATGACATTTGGTCTATCGTGTGTAGGTGTCAAAAAAAATGGAAGAAATTTTTGCACAGGTCTGTTCGACCAACTTTGTACAAGGAGGTAAGTAGATATAATTAAAGAACTTTTTTAAAAGTCATAATAAAGGAGATTGTTGATGAACGCTTAGTTGCAGAATCCCAAAGTTTTTTTGTACATTCATACGAATTAAATACTGTATTCAATATAAACTTCACAGTTGTTAAAAACTTTTGAATTATCATATTTTAAATATATTTCACCATAATAGATGCTTCAACTGTAGTCATGTGAGATACATAAAAATATCATAGACACTTTTGCAATGCATTTTTAATTTTTATTTCCTCATTTTGATAATATACACCTCGGAGCTAATGACTCATAAATAAAGTTTTCTTTTTTATATTGTCATGTCAAATTTAATTATATTTACTCTCATTGTTAGTTTTACACATATTAGTTATATATATACAATAATTTGCATCGAATCAGATCAGGTCAGATTATAATTTGACTCGATCCAATCGCGAAATATCAACGCTTTCAGTTCTATGTTTCATTCATTACAGGAGATTTGCATATACTTCGTAATAACTACAAATTGGACGACATTTGTAACATTAGAAAAATTTATTACAATTGAATTACAAGTTCCTATCACCAACATGTTTCAAGTAGTTCAAATAGAATAAAAAGAATAATATATTTATGACCCAATGGCTTTGAGGTATTATATTAGAGTACATATTACGAAGTGACAATGTATATAAATCTCATCGTTGATTATTATTTATATTTATCGAACATAAAACATTGATATTTGTAGGAAACGCTTGAATGTACTGCTTAGGCATTTCGATCGTATTTAATCGTTTTGTTTCATTAACTTTAACATCTCCAGAAAAGTATTATACATTTAAATGCCTAAGTTCTACAGGGTATCGTAATCATAATCACAATTACATATAACTGTACAATATATAAGAATAGGAAAATTGACTTTGTTTTATAATACTATATTTAGTTCCTAGATTAAATATAATATTTCAATTGTAATTAATATAGAATGATACACATTTTGTAATTTTTACGTATCGTGTGGTACTCCAAATGTTCTATGTATATATTTATATGATTTCATAATCTTTTTTGTCTACATTGACACAAGAATTGTGTAGCAACTACATAATGCAAGTATTAAATAAAAAAGGAAAAAAATGAAATCGTAATGTGCAACATAAATAATTGTATTAATTATTAACATTTATTTTTTCTGTTCAATTTTTATATGTATTTCCATTCATTTACTTAAAGAAAATTGTTGAATATATATATTTAAATAGAAAAAGATGAAATTCGAAACAATTGCTACTGGAAATAAAGATTAATCGTAAATGTGATAATGGACAATTTTGTGAATAACAAAGGTAATAAAATTACATTGGAAAAATTGGACTACTTTTAACAACTTTTAAATATATTCTCAGGCAAAAAGAAGAAAAATAATAATAAACGTGAATTGTGTTTGTTCTATTCTAATATTATATCGATCGAAAAGTTATTATCGCAAAATATTCGGACGCTTATAATAATTGGTCAACGAGATATTAGTTCTTTCAATGCAATTTCACAATTAATGGAATTGCAGGAATTATGGATTGTCGAATGTGGTATCAAGGTAAAAATATTAAAAATTGAATTATAATCAATGAGATAATAGAAATTGAAGTTTGTCTTATTTAGGATGTACCATCCTTCAAAGAAAATTGTTTATTGAAGAAACTTTTTCTGTATTCCAACGAAATATCTCACATACCAAATTTAGAAGTTTGTTCACATTTAAATGTTTTATATCTATCAGGAAACAATATACACAAACTTGAGGTATGGTCATTTATATTATTTTTAAGCAAAAACTTTTATTTCTTAAATATATGTATTTGTAAAAAACTTATATTAAATAATATATATTTAATTTACATAGAATTTGGACACATTAACGTGGTTACAAGAACTTAATTTGGCTAACAATAAATTAGAAAGAATAAATAAAATATCTTGGAGAAAGTCTGAACTACGCAGTCTAAATTTAGCAGGAAATCCCTTATACTTTATAAAAGTATGTAGAGTATTTGAATAAACTGTATTTGTATATTAATATACTTTCTTCAATTACAAGGATATAAGATATCTATCACAATTGCAAAAATTAAATTCATTAGTATTTACGGATCCGTTATATGGAGATTGTCCCTTGATAACGTTTTGCAATTATCGCATATATGCTATTAATTATCTTCCACATCTTAAAAAATTAGATCATTACAAAATATGTGAAAAAGAAAGATGTCGGATCAATTATTTTTTCAAGTATTTACTTATTTTAGTTTGTTGGAAAATTTCTTCTAGCAGCATAATAAATTATTTGAAATTTAAGTAATTAAGTTTTATTTCTAGAAAAAAAATAATATATTACAATGTATTGTTTCATAAACAATTAAATATGTATTTGAGTTTATTGAAAAGTAAATATAAGAAATATGAAAAAGAAATGCTTCATTTTAAAAATCAGTTATACGCAATTGAAATTGCAAAGGTATTTAATGCTTCAATTTAATTAATTTTTATATATAGAATAATATTATTATTACTAAATTATTTTCTATTTATTATAGAATGATCAAAATTATTTAAAAATGCAAACATATAATGAATCGGAAAATATAATGTTGCAAATGAAATTAAATAAAAAGCAACTCAAAGAAATGAAAGAAAAACTAATCTTGCAATTTAAAGTATAATAAGTATTTCAATTTTTTTTTCTTTTAATTATTTAAAGTGAATAATTTATAGAAATTAAATGATAATACCATTTATATATCAGATTTTGCATCAGCAATTGCTAATTAATATAAATTATTGTGGAAATATAAGTTTTATTGAATACAATGATACCTCGGAAAATACAGTTATTCAGTTATGTAAACAATTTTTGCAAGCATCATTATGTCCAGTTATGAAAGAGTAAGTCAAATATATTTCTAATTATTAGAGTATTTAATAGAAATATTTATGCAATAAAACTTTTATAATAACTAATAATAACTTTTACTATAACAGCATAGGTATAATAGATTTAAGATTACATAAAGTAACAAAAGTAAGCAATAAAGAAATTGATATATTAAATATTTACAAAAACAAAAATTTATTATCAGATGAATGCGACTGCATGATTTTAAAAATTTTAGCTCATCCGGGGGTAACAGATATTCAGAAATGGCCCTTTAATTTTTTTCAAACTGACTTATTTATTGAAGTACTTATATATTTTTTGTCATAAGAAATAAGATTTTATATCACCTAAAAATAAATTATAAAGTAACAAATATTTTAATTAATAGGAAGAAATGATGGTAACTAATTGTTTGGCAGCAGCAGACTGTGATTGGTTAAATAAGGTTTTCTCAATAAAGAAAGACAAAAATATTTTAAGTCTTTGTAATACTTGCGAAAAAATACGTGTTTGTGTACTTATACAAACACCAATTTTCAACTCAACTGAAAAGTAATAACAATAATCTTAATTTTTGTGTTTTTTATATAAAAAATATAATGTTTTTATATAGAATAGATAATGTTCATGACTGCTTACACATCAAATATACAGATTATGAAAATAATTCAAATGAGATATGCCAAATATTTAAGTTGGCAAAGGAAAACATAAAAAATCCTATGTTCGTAATAGAGTATGAATATATATTACATGAATTAACGAAAGTAATTATTTTAATTATTTCTATTTAACTTCAATAATTTTTACAACAATTTTTAAAGTTCCGTTAATAAGGAATAATTTACAAATTGTTCCACAGAAAGGAGGATATAAAAATAGCATAATTACGTGCACTATAAATGATATAATATTTAAATGTTTATCCAGTTCTAATATTGAACGATGTATTACTTATGATAGAAAAGTGGAAATATACAATCTTGTAAAAATATGTGTTTCTAAACAAAATATAAATTCAATTGATATTGATTTAGATTTGCCTAATTTGAGAGAATTTGACATTTCTTATAATCAATTGGATGAGTTTCCAAATTCAAGGTTTATGAAAAATATACAAATACTAAATATAAGTTTTAATAATATAAAAGTATTACATGTTGAAGAAGCTTTATCTATGTTAAAAGAACTGGACATATCATGGAACTTATTAATGCATTGCTTTCAATGCATTAGTATTTTTAAAACTTATATGTCTAATATGTATAAACTAAAGATATATGACAATCATTTTAATGATGTTACTGATCCTCAATTAGTAGAATACTTATTACACATATATTTACCAAAATTACAGAGTATTAATAATTGTAAGTGTGAAAATCTTATTTTACCTCAAAGTTATTATCCATGTGCATTTAATATGTGCAAAATAAATAATAAAAGGCATAACAAATTGATTTATTTAAAACACAATACACTAAAAAGTATGGAAGAGTTAAAATTATTAGAGAAGAAAAATGTAGAAAAAGCAAGATACATCCATATATCACACAATGTTATTGCAGCGTTAAACAATTTGAAGAGAGTAAAGAATGTGCAAGAACTTTGTGTTACTTGTTGTTTATTATCTGTATTTCCTTTTATAAAACCTTTGAAGTATCTGATTAAATTGAATCTTGGAAATAATTTAATTTCAAACTTAGATGATTTTACTCAGGAAAATTTTCCAACATTGAAATATCTAGATTTAACTGACAATCTTATAACAAATTTGAAATCAATGGGATCATTTCGTACATTACAAGAATTTTACTGTGGAAATAATGAAATAAGAAATATATCACAGATAGATAATGTTAAAACTTGGCAAACATTGCATATTATTGATTTTTGCAATAATCCAATAAATAAAAATACGTTATATAAAAAATTTATTATATTTCACTTGAGCAACATTGAAGTAAGTAAAATGTTTAGTTTTTTTGAATATATAAATATTTAGATATCATAGGAATACTTATGCTTACTATAATTTTGCTAGTAGTATATTTCTGGAGAATATGTAAGGAAGTCTGATATTTCTGAAGCAAGGTATATATTTGGGAATAAATTTGACAAGTATGTATTAAATAAAATATACGAGACAGATTATCTTACAAATATTATACAACTGAGTTTAACTGACTGTTCCTTGTCAAAAGTATGTTATTATTTATAGTATAATAAAAATTTTGTATCTATAATTTATCAAATTTTCATTAGGTGGATCTTTCTGCAAAAATTTTACCACAGTTAGAAAGTTTAGATCTAAGTAAAAATCGAATAACTTCTTTATGTGGTCTCCATTCCTTTAAGTATTTACATACATTATGTCTAAGTTACAATTGTCTTGAAGCATTTAATGACAATGATTGTGAAAATATTTGTATATTCTCGAAACTATACACTTTATTTTTAGATCATAATTGCATCAAGTCAATAATAAATATTACTAAAGAAAAATTACCAGTGATTAAACATTTATTTTTAAACAATAATTATCTTCAAGACATCAATGGTAATATTTTATATCATTAAAATAATTAATATATCCTATGCATATTAATAATTCATTGTAATCTTATACTAATATTTAGAAATAACTCACTGTTCTACTTTGAAATCCTTAACTTTGGATAACAATGCTATTGAGATATTAAATGTAAAAGATTTTATTGAAAATGATAATCTAGAGTTTTTATCTGTTGAAAATAATAAACTAACATCTTTGGAGTTTACAAAATCATTTCAAAAATTAAGGAAACTTTATATTGCTCACAATTGTTTAGCAGTAAGTATAAATAAATTAGAATAGATATTGTACCTAATAATGAGAAATATTATATTTTAGAATGATAATGAAATACAACATTTATCATTACTGAAAGATTTAGAAGAAATAACATTTGAAGGAAATCCTTTATATAATGAAATAAATAAAAATAAAATAATTGCTCAAGATTTTGGGATTCAAGATGTAACAATCGAGGAAATTTAATTTAAAAACAATAATATTTATAAACATATTATTTTATATTGAATTAATTAAGTATTAATGTTTTGAATATGAACTTCATTAATTAATTAATCCAGAATAACTTTTGGTAATCTTAAATTAAACAAGTACATAGCTCAAATATATTTTTTTAATAAATTTAGTTGTTATAATATATATGTATACATAAAGTAAAAGTAATTACATATTCAGATGACAGTGTTTATATCTACTAATATCATGAATGAGTTTTCATGAATGAATTTTTCATTGTATATACTTTTCACTCTCATGTTTACATTGTAATCAGGTGAAATGTAGTTTGTCTATAGTAAAGATCATGACTATATCTAACCTTAATTACGACTTATTCGAAATAAAAACAAATGGAGCTGGAAACAATACTGCGAAAATGTGCAGTAACGAATAAATGTAAATATTGACCAAAATTGATATTTATATACTAATAAACACTACTGTTATGTGATATGCATGAGTTTTTACAGCAGAAGTAAATTCCGAAGAAAATGAAGAAAAGGAGGATGAATATTTTCAAAAGATATACGAACAATGGAAGGGCGCCAAAGCAAAAGATAAAGATTTAACTTATAAAGTGATTCCCAAATTTTATTTTAAGGTAATGTGTACAAATATAAAACATGCGAGATCCGCAAATAATTTGTTTCTAAACATTTTATTAATTATTTTTATATATGTTTCAGCTGCCGAAGGAAGATGAAATTTTGCCACAAAAATTACGAGAAGAAACACGAGCATTATTTTTGCAAAGACGTTCACGACAATTGCTAGATAATAATGAACTTAAAGCATTGTGGGTATTATTAGATAAACATCATAGCCCACCTCTATCAGGAGAAGAGCAATTAATTAATTATGAAGATTTTAAGAAAGTTGGTAAATTAGCTGGAACAAAATGCAGTCCTTATTTTACTGCAGTTGTATTTGCGAAACTGCAACAAGGTGATCCTCATGGTAGGATTAGTATAATGGCACTATTTAATTATGTTATGAGAAAGGTTTGGTTACACCAAACAAGAATTGGACTTTCTTTATATGATGTTACTGGTCAGGGATACCTCAGAGAATCAGTAAATATCATCATTAAATTAATATAAATTGCAATTGCAAGTAACATGGATTTGTATTGTTTGTTTTTTATAGGATTTAGAGAACTATATTTTAGAATTAATACCAACATTACCTCAGCTTGAAGGACTTGAAAAATCATTTCATTCATTTTATGTTTGTACAGCAGTAAGGAAATTTTTATTTTTTCTTGATCCCCTAAGAACTGGCAGAGTTAGAATACAGGATATTCTAGCATGTAGTTTTCTTGATGATCTCTTAGAATTAAGAGATGAAGATTTACCTAAAGACTTGCAAGAGGCAAATTGGTTTTCAGCACCATCAGCTCTTAAAGTTTATGGACAGTATTTAAATCTTGATAGAGATCATAATGGAATGCTTAATAAAGAAGAACTTGCAGGGTAATTTAAATCAAATAATAATATCCAAGAAATTAGATATAGTCATGATAATTTTACAAAATTTTTTTTCACAGGTATGGTACAGGAACGTTAACTGGAGTATTTTTAGAAAGAGTGTTTCAAGAATGTTTAACTTATGAAGGAGAAATGGATTATAAAACATATCTAGACTTCGTGTTAGCGTTGGAAAATCGACACGAACCGCAAAGTTTACATTATTTATTTAGAATTCTTGATATTAATAATCGTGGTTATTTAGATACTTTCTGTCTTAATTATTTTTTCCGTGTATGTACATTTATATTTTATGCAGAAGTGCATGTGCTTTTGTTATTTCTAATAATCAGATATGTTTTCTAGGCTATACAAGAACAAATGACAATGCATGGTCAAGAACCAGTAAGTTTTGAAGATGTTAAAGATGAAATATTTGATATGGTAAAGCCAGCAGATCCATGTAAAATTACATTACAAGATTTATTATCTTGGTAAATAACTGATGAAATAGTATATAGAATTATAGTTTTTAGGAAAAAGCAAAAGTAATTGTAATTTATTCTAATTTTATACTGGTAATTTTTAGTGGACAGGGTGATACAATGGTCAGTATTTTGATAGAATTCCACGGGTTTTGGGCATATGAAAATCGTGAGGCTATGGCAGCTGATACCGGGGATGAATCATCTCACGTTTGAGAGATAAAGCTTCATAAAATGTTACATATTCTTATCAGACTAAATTTACTCGTAAAATTCTGAATAATATAAAAATAAGCATAATTTTTTAAGTTCGCTCAACGAAGCATGACATGTAACAGTTTAATAAAAAAATATTTTTTTATCGATTGTTATCTGCTCTTATTTATACATATTAGTTTCTAATGTTCAATAAAATTGAATAAAATTGAATTTTATGAGATATGTCAAATTAAAAAAAAAAGTTTTTGCCGTGCAAACATCTTTTTATTTTATCGACCAATGGGAAGCCACCATTTCAAATCGTCCTATACAAACGTACGTTACACCTCTTCAGGCGCTGGTTTAATGATGTTTATAGCTCTGCAGTTGCTCCAATCCCACGAAGGTTTTCGGTTAGTCTCTCTACGACGCTTCTTATCATTTGAATTGTGCAAAACATTTTTCATATACTGTATTACTTTCACTGCATAAAATCATTATCATTGAAAAGACAAACATTCATCGTGAATTTGTATTGTTATATAATTAATATTATTCAAAAAACGTTCGAAAGTGAGAGCTGTCATTTATAAAAATTTGCACGCGTTTGATTACTATGGCGGTTGTGTTTAAATTCAACGGTTGAAAGTGACTCTCATGTGAGTAATAAATGAAGTATAAATTTCTTTCAATAATTCATCCTATCAATTTTGATAAATTTAGCATTAAACTTAGCAGTAAACTTAGGAAATATACTTGGTTGATGTTCTAAAAGTAATTATAGAACGTGAGTTGGAATTTGGATAGTTCTGTTTGTCATACAATGGATCCTTTCACTCAGGTAAGATTTTTTGTTCAATTACAATGCGAAAATACAGTAGTAAGTGAGATGATTCAATTAGTATTTTTGTTAATTAAAATATTATTTATTTATGATTTTTTCTTAATATTTGTTATACTACATGTATTATTTGTTATTTTTTAACACATAATGTACGTTTTCTGTTAAGTAATTTCATGATTAATTTTTTTATAATTTTAATGAGGTTCTAAGTGACGAAATAATATTAATATCAATAAGTAAATGACTTCTATCTATCAATATTTTGGAGTAATAGTAAATTGATTTAATTATACAGAGAATGTTGGAGCGTGCTAGGGCAAGGAGAGAAAAATTAGATACTCAACTATCAAATGCAGGACATGATATAAAAAAAAGGCGTAGTCCTTTAAAAGATGCAAATACTATTTTAGCTCAGGTTGCAGGTGTCTAATATATTATCTTTTTACATTTATTTCTATTTAGAATAAAATAAAGATTTGATCATTTCTTTTGTAACATTTTGAAATACAACTTTAAACAAGAAAAATCTTTTTAATTTTAAGCTTCCAAAACTAAAACACCAACCAAATCTCCTCTTAAAATATCAACTGAGAACACGTCTTTAGGAAAGTCTCCACGAAAATCTATATCTAAAAATGTTACTAATGAAAATAATCAGAATACAAACAAAGAAAATGGAAACACTGGACTGTGTAATGTGAAGTCAAAGTTACAGAGGCTTGGCGAACTGTATTCTGGTAAGTCACATTGTATAATACACCCACACAACTTGATTTAAACTGGTTTCTTTCACTACTTTACTTTGATATATATACATACTTATTCCATAGTGTATGTGTGATAATCCCAACTGTTTTGTTAGAGAGTTATATTATATTTTATATTGAATTAATTTGATAGCATCAATATATTCTTATTTTAAATAATTATAAATAATAATTTTTTTATAAATATATTTAATGAAGTGCAATTTATAACATATAACACATCACACAATGTATTCTCTTTTTTTTTTTAAACAGATGACAGTAGTAAACAATTAAGTTCTCCTATTCATCGAACAGAAGAAAAATTTAATGCAGAAGAAGAAGTTATTGAACAAAAATCATCCAAACGAGGAGCTAGACTTGATAGATTAGCAGCTCTTGCTTCAACAATTAATAACTGGGAAGATGATCTTTCACACCCAACTTTGGTAAATAAATTATCCATAGTTTGCATAACTGAAGGGCTTTCTGGGTTCAGGATGCATGATGGAAGGGTGAATGTAAAAGAAGGATTTGAAGTAGATGAGAAAGAGAAAGTTGCGTTTCGTTTCGTCTCGTTTCGGAGTCACTGCCTAGACTCATCAATGGGGCTGATGGCAGCGACTCCTTACCCCAGACGCTTGTTGTTGTAACTACCCGTTAGGCTGGCCCGGCACCCATCCCAGCGGGATTCCGTACACTCTGCTTGCTTAACATCGAAGATCGGTAGGACCTCGACACTAGGTGCACAGCCACTTGCGGCTTGTGCTAGTCAGTGTTCGGAACTCGTAGTCGAGGAATCATAGGCCGCTACACGTACATTATTTATTAATTTAACGTGTATCATTTATAGACCAAACCAGTAAATAGTAAAGCAGACAGAATACAAGCAAAGTTAAATGAACAAGTAAAATCTGTCCCAGAGCCACAACCAAGCACAAGTGGATATAACAAGGGAAATAGGTATAGTAAAGGTACTAATTCTAAGAAAGAACAATCTTCTACAAAACAATTGAAATGGGATAAAACTATATTAGATACACTAGTAAGTATATACTATTTCTGTATATAATTTTTTTATTGTATATGCCTAAAGTTTTGTGTGATGTAATATATACATATTAGAAGAAAAGACAACTATATTTATAGCATTTACCTTTTTTATTTTTTTTTTCATATTAATAATTGTATTCAAGATAGGAAAAAATTTATTTCAAATAGTTGACTCTGTTAGATAAAAATACTATTTACAGGAGGCTCAAGGTTTTAGCCGTACACAAAGTGATAGTCGCCTTGTATATGACTATAAGACTTGTTCTCAGAGAAAAGATGAGAGTTTTTTGAATTCACCACCTAAACATCTTCGGCAAAATCAAAAAACTGTTACAGTAATTTGTGAAGAGAAACAAGATAAAAAAGAAAATTTATCAAAACATATTGATAACAAAAATTCTAATACTCCAGAAAAAACATCAAGAAATATAACACCAAACACAAATAATAATCGATTGACACCTAGATTTGGTTATAATGGCTCTCCTAAAAGCCCTGTTCAGTCTAGCCCAGGTTCAGTATTAAGCAAAGCTTCTTTATTTGAATCTAAGAATATAGAAACTAAAGCAAAAGAGAAAGATCCTACTCAAATGACACTTTCTGAGCGAATGGCACTTTTTGAGAAAAATAAAGGAGAAGCACCATTATTACCCAAGGCACCTCTGGCTATGTCCATACCTCCAAAAAAATTACAAGAAAAAGATAGTAGTTCGTCGACAATACATCCAAATAGTAGAGGTATTTTTGCTATTAAAAATTAATTACATAAACATATGGATTATTATTATTTAACTATAATAATTCAATATTTCGATTCCGTTACAGCAATAGAGCGACTTAAAACTGATATTCCTAATAATGCTGTTAATGTTCAGCGAGAAAAATTTGAACAAGGTTTAAATGTGCAAGAGTTAGAAAATAACATTTTACATAACACTTATCTGGAACGACAACGTGAATTAGATGTGTTACGCTCTCGTTTTAATAGAAATAAAGAAATAGTACAAGCAGCTGTTGGTTCATGTATTAGAACAAGTGAAAGTAGTGAAGGAAAATCAAATTCACCTAAAAATTCTCCAGTTTGTCCAGTAAAACCAACGCCTGCGCCTGTAAACAAATATTTATTTTTACGTTGTTTTCAAATATATTTCTAATGGAAAATACTGAACATGTTAAATATTATTTTTATAGGATCACAGTGTACCACCTCCTCCGCCACCTCCTCCACAATCACAGATTTCTAGGGAAAAATCAATCTTAAATCAGAATAAAAATTCGCCAATTAAAAGACAGGGTACAAATTATATACATAAATATTATATATTTATAAATTTTTTTATTTGTAGTTTTTTCATTTTAATGTCTCTTATTTCAAAGTTGTATGTAGTTCAACAAAAACAACACAACAGACAAAAGCAGCGTTTGATATTAAACGCATTCGTGTTGCTTCACCTAAACCTGGATGTATCTATCCTAATCTTTCCGAAATTGAAAATAGTACAGAAACAGAAACGGATACAGAGTATACGGTATACAGTACAGAAGCAGAGACTGCTACTTTAGATGAGAAAACTGCTACAGAGACAGAAACAGAGGCTGAATATTACGTGGAGGTAAGATATTTTTAAAAATATCAATATGATATTATTACATATTGATTTTAATGTAGGATAATGAAAGTGAAGTTGACAGTGAAGAAGAAACTGGAAACATGAATACTAGTCTTGGAAGTATTTTACGTGTTGTTAATGAACAATCTTTCCTAAACAAAAAGGTATAATAAATATTTCGAATTAATACTTATTCAATATATGATAATAAAGTTATATTTATTTATTATCATAATCATGATACAATTACATCATCATTATTACATTACATTATTACATTATTATTTCAATGATACAATTACAGAGATCGATTGATCCAAATCCAGATAGTACAACTTCCGATATTTCAGTATTGGATGAAATGGATGAATATTTAGATGAATGTCTTGTATCACAAGATGGATATAATGAGAACTCTTATACAGAAGAGGGACCAACTCCTCCTAAGTTAAATAAAGCTGGTAAAAACCCATCAACGACTTCAATAAGTTTCAAACATAATGAAGGGTAAGGTAGAAAAAATGATAATTAAATATTAATGTATATACTTATTGAAATTATTTACTAATCTTTTAAGATCATCTTATCGTACACCTATAAAAAAAGTTTTCCCAACATCTTCTAAAAAGGAAGAGCCTTATATTGTAGATGGAGAAAATTGTGAACCATTATTACGTAGTGTCAGTTTTTACAGACGACAACAATCTCAGGTAATCTATATAAATATAATAATCTTATAATTTGGAATAAAATTTTTTAAATCTTCAAATTATAATATTAGACACCAAAAACACCAGTACGTATAATATCAAGAACAAAAGAGCCAACTAGTCCTATTTCTGACACGACAAAACTTGATACTAAAAGTGAAGCAACTTTAGTAAAAGAAAGAGTGAAACGATTATTAGATGAAGTATGCAAACAGCAGACAATTATTGGTCAAGCAAGTCAGGCATTGAATTTGTGTACTTCTACTGTGGAATTCAATGGTTCCAGGGAACAGGTTGAAGGAGAGAGATTGTTGCTTGTTGCCAGTAATTATCTAGTTTTTTAACCGTTTTAGTGCCAGGGGTTTTTAAAAATCCGTGTTTGATTGTGCCATGCAGCGCGATAGCGCTTCATTGACGGTCGTGACCAAACATCGCGGCACATTTCACCACAGTACGCGAACAGCACGATCGCGCTGCGTGGCGCTAAAACGGTTAATATAAATATTTTCGTTAATTATATATCAGTTAAATATCATAAAATATATATTTTCTATTAAAGCTCATAGAAGACAAGCTGCACTAAATGAAATTCAACGATTGAAAGTAGAAGGTTCTTTAAAACCTGTTACTCCTGGATCGCCAGAGGTACAAGAAAGTGGTTCTCTAACAGTGTCCGCTATTACTTTACCTCTTAAACGAGATCATTTCCGTAATATGGGAATTAGTAAGTAGAATATTACAAGATACAGATAAATTCCATCAAAAATTTTATTTTTTTTAATTTTAAATCTTAGGTACGTGTCTTCATTTCGTTTGTTTGATGCGGCACTTAGAAGAAATAGTTGCTACTCCAGTAGTTATAGCAGAACCTGGTGACTCATGTCTTCGATTTCCATCAACGCTAAAATTAAATGATTTGTATAGTGACTTTAAAATTACTATTGAAATATATTCGTTACAGACACAACCAGAACTCTTACCACATGAAATTAAGTACCATATTAATAGTGGTAATGCATGTGGTAATAATAGCAGTAATTCCAATAAAAAGGCAAGTATTATGTATAGAAGTTTATCAAGTTTTGTTTCATTATAAAATTATACATATTTTACGGTGTATTTAATATATTGTAGTTGGGAAATAAAACTCCAAAGAAATTTTTAAAACAAGAAAGTCGATTAATAATGCCTACTGTGCAAAGTCCAGCTGGACCATCTGCTGTTAGGTCTCCAGCTTTCCAGTTATCTGGTTATGTTATTTTCAGTTTGAAAGAAATACATCGACAACAATTCACACTGAATAAGGTAAATATAATAAGCATTATTACAAAATGAAAATTTTAATGTTTTAATTGGCAATTTATAGGTACCATCAGAATGTCCATTAGAAGGTCAACTGCAAATGCATGTTTCATGCGAACTTTCAGTAGCGGTTGAACATAAAGGATTTCTTACGATGTTCGAAGATGTATCTGGATTCGGAGCTTGGCATCGTAGATGGTGTTTACTCAAAGGCCCTACTTTGTCGTATTGGAAATATCCTGATGATGAACGAAAAAAGGCCCCAATTGGAAGTTTGGATTTACAGAGTAATTTTTTATTGTTTTAATTTATTATTAAAAACAACATATTAACATTATTATGTTTTAAACATAATGTATATATTCCATTGTTATATATAGATGTTACTACAACCAATGTAGGATTAATTTCTCGAGATATTTGTGCTCGCCCTAATACCATTTTGCTTGAAACAACTAAAGCTGCAGAACCTGAGGATGTTGATAGTTTAGTTATAATTAGAAATGGACCAACAACAACAATTAGGTACTTATTTTACAGATTATTTTCTTTGATTAATGATAAAATTAATTAATTTTCATTTATTTCTAGATATCTTTTATCAGCTGATACGAAAGAAGATAGGTTAGAATGGTGTTCGAAACTTAATAAAACACTAAATTTGATACATGCTTGGAGTGGACCATTGGCATTATCATAATAGTTTATATGCAAAAATATAAAAATATAGTAGCGTTTTAAAGTACGCTTATTTATTGATATAATGCGTACATGTAGTCGTACACAATATATACTTGTGTATACTAAACAATGTAATTAAATTTTAATTGAAAATGATTTGTATTTAAAATTTGTATATTATAAATCTGATGATCATGAAAAAAATTCTTTGCTAAAAATTAATAATACGAATATTAATAATAACAGAAAGTAAAAAAGTCTTTTTAATATAGATTTAGTATAATTTCAATCAAATAATTACTAAGTAATCAAATAAGTAATCTCGTCGAGATGAATAGATAAGAAAGTATCTTTTTCAATAGTAAAATAATTAATTTTAAATTAATTTTTTACAGAAGGAAAACATTATCATACAAAATATATACATAAATAAAACAATACATATAAACAAAATAAATACATAAAAAAATTAAATATTAGTTATTCAAATTTAAAAATATAAATTATATAAAATTTACTCATGCATTTATTATAACACATTATAATGAATTGATATGATTATATAAAAAAGTTGTATGATTAAAATTTATACTGTAGATTACATCTACAATACTTAAATAGCAACTTTAAGTATTATTAGATTGTAATAGTATATTATATCAGCTACCAAGTATATTATCAGAAAAATATATATGTATACACAAGTACTACTATAATATTGCTATATTACAATATTACTGCCAAAAAATCATAATTTTGTGTTTCAAAATTTTTACTTTTCTACACGAAAATTTTATTTTGTACTTTATCATTAAACATCAAAAATAAAAGGTCAGCCATCAATTTTTTTCATTTTCTTACTTTTTAATCCTTAAAATTGATCATATAATGAAAAGAAAATTGTCAGTAAAGATATGTCTTGTTGCACATTTATATTCATAAAGGTAAAAAATTTATAACGCATACATGTTAATTTGTGTATATATTTATTTGCACAATTGATGTTTTGTTACATACATACAGTAAAAATATAAAAAATTACTCATTTTTACACAAATTCTAAAACGTGTAAATGAGTGATTCGTCGTCGCCTCTTTCAAAATGGATCGTGAATGGAACTTTTATGCCTCTTGTTCAAAATGTTTACCAATAGTTTCTCTGAACTTATTTAAAATAACTTGTTGGATGCATTGGCACGCGTATATCACTGTAGTAATTATTTTGTATTACATAAGCGAATGTTTGTATGGACATTTCTTTATCTATTACCTTCTTTAGTTTAAAGATTAGATGGTGTTTTACTTTAATGAATATTCTAATCACATTTATTATAGTATTCGATTTTTTTACAGATTTTATACTATTTGCTATTAAAAATTAATTTTTTTTCTAATTTCATTGTTTTTTTCAAACTCATTAAATTTGATTATATGATTATTATAGAACAATCATTCTACTTTATGCAACTTTGATCATTAGTATTACTGTTATCGTGATTTTAATATCAATAAAAATAAAAAAAAATGAATGTATTTTAGCAGTAAACAAAAATATATAATGCTGAACAAAACAAACTGATTACTTTGCACAGATGATCAATACTTCCGAGAATGATCGGTCTTACTGAACAGTGAATCACGTGCCACGCGATTTTAAAATACGTATATATTTTAATACACTTATACTAGCATTTGTCGATGGTCGGAAAGTCCTAGATAAGGATAGCGCGGAACTTCGGTTTTTAGATTTTTCTATTTCGAAACGAGATTGATAGTTGGGTGAAATCCATCCTTGTCAGCCTTGTAATCAACCCTTTAATTAAATAATTATACATTTAATATACATCTATTTATCTTTCATTTAATATATATCATAATTATTAGAGCAAAAGGATATATTTTCGACATTCAATCTAGTCTTGTAGAACTGAAATTAATAATGTTAATGAAATTTTATTTTTATAAGTTATTCATTTTTATAAGTTGTTAATTTGGTAATATTATCGATTGTTATAATATTTTGCAAGAGGATCCAGGACAATATAAGCGTTATTGGATCATATTCATAATATTGTTAAATAATATAACGCATAAATAAAAAATGGAGAATTTTACAAATGAAATCGATAATTTTAATTATATTAAAAATTTTATTAGAATGGTGAAATATAAATGTGTTATTCTGATAATTTTAGTAATGAAAATAATTCTCAAATAATTTTGAGAATGATGTTCTCTTCTGAAAAAGTGTATTATTGTATGAACAATGTATTAATGTGGCAACTGGCAAGTAGCTTTATACAATTATATATAATTTAATTTAATATAACTTTATATAATTTTTTCATGTTATATGGAAATATATACTAATTTATAATGCTTCTTTTTACCTATAAGTGTGACCATCTGGCGCTGAAAAAGAGAAGCTACCGGTAACATCAAGGAACTCGTCGTCAGTTCCTTCATTTTTCAATTCCGCAGTTTCTTCCCTCTTTTGGCCATCGCTCTGTTCGTAACTGAAGTGATATCCACCTACACCTATATTGTTCTGTTCCTCCTGCTTTATTATTGTGATTTCATTTGGATTAGCTTGGGGTGCAGCGAGTGCTCCCACTATCGCTGTCACGAAGATGAGGATCTGTATAAACAAAGATTGCTCAATAATATTACTCTGTTTTAACTGTTACCAATTTTCATTATATAGAAATTAGTAATTTTATATAACGTTTGGAAGTATGATTGTTTAAAAATTAGTTTCGACTTCTTTCAATTTTAAAACTAATTTATGACTATACAATATAGTATGATCTGTTATAAAATTAATATATTACAATTCAATAATTGTTATTCCAATAAAATTGTGTTTTAACACTAGATCTATGGATGACTAAAGTATAAAACTTATGTTTGACAAATAAAAGTGCAAGAAATAAGAAGATACTTATGATATGATAAAGAACACAAGGTTTTATTTAAAACATTAAGAGCATTAAAGAACTGCTTATTTTGGTCATTTTGGTAATTTTAGCGTTAAAAAACAAGAATGTCGGAGCATAATATATTTGTGTCTAACTTCTCCTCACTACTCGAAGACGTCTCAACGATTTCATTATGTAACCAGCATGTAATCGTCCGATGTTCGGTCAAGACTCGAACCCGGACCTTTTTAACAAATTCTCTACTATCTCTTTCATTCTTCTATCACTTGAGTTATTCTAATTACAACGAATCTTGAAGAGAATTTAATGTTCCAAGATATACCTTAACGTACAACGCATAAATTACATCAGTACACATGTAATAGAATGTTAAACTGAGGATGTTTTTGAAAAAACATGTTTCTGTAAACCCATGAGCCCTTTTTTGGTAAATTGTCTTTTTTAACTGTCATATGTCTAAAAATATTCTCCTAAAATTTCATCTCAATGCTTCACGCAATTAACGATTCAAACATGGAAAAACTGAAACTAAACTTCTGATGCAATTTTTCAATCATTCATCATTTCCTTCTTACAGAAATGTCCTCAGTTGCAAAAAGTATGACTGCATATCACAATCGGAAATACGATCGATTTTAATGAACAGAACGTGAATTCCCAACTTGAAGTCCGTTTCTCAAGATTTGCAACGGTCCGTTATCGTTTCACGGTGAAATTATGATTGATCATCGGTGCGTAAAAACATCGCCACACGCGCAAGTGTCACAGTTCTCTTCACTTTCACTGTTACGTAAAAAAAAGAAAAAAAAAATAATTTCGGTGTTTGCGGTCGAAATCATTGACTGCTTCTCTGACTAAGGGAGAACAAGAGAGAACGCGAAACGGATTCACGCAACGCCTAACCGAACGAATTCTTGAGATGCAAACGCGTAACCCACCGTCTTCATGGCGAGAGACTTCTACGTGCGAAGTGGACTTTACTGTCCCTTTGTCCTTAAATGACGACCGATACGTGATATACCAAAGATCCACGGTGCATCTGCCTTTATATAGTTGGAAAATCACGGGTATTGCATCCCCACCTGGGATTAGAGTTGCCGGAGATTCGCGGATCAGTCTCTCCCCTAACGATGCTAGGATGCATCCGCGATGCAACTACTTACACGGTGCAAGTGTCTCTCCTCCGGAGGAGCGTTTGCATTCTTTGACCGGCGTTGTTTGCTTGAGATGTTGTTAAATACACGTCGTACCGTAAGAAAGTTGGATGTTTTCATAGGAGTTTTAGCATATATGTAAATATTTTAGATCCTGTTCTTGGATCTATGTATATATAGAGAATTACATTTCAATGAATAATATTGAAATATTAAAATAATATATTAAATAAAAAAATAATATTAAAATATATATATCTTATATCTTACGAACTAAATTGCTATAAAACTTTTTTCGTTATAGTATTCGTTGCAAAGTCGTTCATTATAGCATACCCTGTTGTAAATAAAAAAAACATATGAATAATTTAAATGTTTAATTTTGGTATTCAGTATTTATTATTTTTTAAAATTTTAAAAATTAGCGAAATGTTACACGCTGGATTTTTTGTAAAATACACTGTATAACAGATTAGAATTTTTTATTTTAATTATTCTTCTACTTCTAGTATTAAAAATTATATCGATTTATATGAATAATATTTTAATCTTTGTCTTTTTTTATTTAGATTGTTTAAACAATAGATGAAAGAAATATTTATTCACAGAATAGAAATACATAGATTGCTGATGATTATCATAGGTCACCATTGACCCACGTACATGTTAAAGTACATATTAAACATGATTTAGTATCTTTGTTAGATGTGAGTAACTATTCGCTCCTTGTTTAATAAGGTATTATTTGCATATTTAATGTTTAACTGATGTCTTCGTATATTACAGGTGTGATCCTTGGGTTGGATATGGAAATAATAGAAGAAAATTGGCATTATTTGATGGAAATGTGAATGGAAATGTCTGGTTGAACGATGTAAAACTTGAAGAGCATGTTAAAAAGAGGTAAAGTATATATATATATAGTAAATATACTATATACTATAATATACTATAATTGTTGAACATATTATCTAATTAAACAGTTAAATTATTATGTAATTTATTACAAATGAATAATATAAATTATATAAAAATATGAATAATTAATATAAAAATAAAAAAATTCTTTAAGAAGAGCCATTATTATTATCAATTCAAACGTAATATTAAACAGTGTTAATTAATTCCATCACGTTGTGAATTTAGCTACTGACTAAAATACACAACTTAGTAAAATACATTAAATCTAAATTTGATAAATGGTCCTTTTCTTTACGATTTTCTCAGTTATATAAATTCAATGCATTTTTAATTTTTTAGATTGATTTTATTATAATTTGTAATAAATATTCATACATTTCATTCATAAAAAACTTTATTTTATAATGTTAATTATACAATATTAATTTCCCCAACGTAAGTTTCTTTTTCAATCAAGTGAAAAAAAAATTTTCTCTCTTCTAACGGAACATTCATGATACATTACTCGTTGCGTCGTTGTGCCAGAAATAATCTAACGTTATTAAAATGTCTTTCACTTTGCAGAAGCAATACTTGAATTTAATAATAATTCAATTGTACAAGTATTAAACCTTCTTAATAAATGTTCGATTAGGAAATGACAAATTAACGAAAGAGTATGCTAACAGATCTTTTCGCTTTTCACTTACAGTTCTGAATGATGCTTGCTCATTCGGCAAATCGATTCTTCGTAGAAAATGGCATTTGTACATCTACTATTCGTGCCATTCAGATATTACAATGAACCGTATCTTTGAGCTGGACTTTGCTGTAGGAACTTCGTCAGCAATGCCAAGGACCTTTTGCGTCTCTGTATAGTGAAACGATAGTTCTTGTTCACACAGAGTATGTGAGTCGAGTCACGTCAAGTTCATCTATGTTTAGATCACAATAACTGTTAAATGTAACAAGAAATCAACATTAATATCTTTATTCATTAAGAATTTTATAATTTCAGAATCGATAATTTTTTAATAGAAAACAGAATTTATTGGTATAATTAGACTGAGTCAAATTTGATCCTTAATGGATTAGTTAAATGATATATTTGTTTTTAGTACACTAAATTTTGAGATTAATTACAAATACATTTCTCATTTAATCAAGTGGTATCATTTAGTCAAGTGATGATACAAATATATTTATCATTTAGTGATATATAATATACATTATAATATACAGATTCAATAAAAATATATCTCCATATTTGTAATGTATATACTGCAAAATAATATAATGTTTGATGAGAAAAATGTGACAAAGTAACAGATGAAGATTAATCAACATTTAAAAAAAAATCGTAGTATTACGAGAAACTGAGTAGGGTCACTCGTAACAGCAATTCTTCTTCTTTTTTTCCTTTCGCCGAAGACGAGACGTGAAACAGCCACTTACAAGATATTAGCGATTTCGTAATCGGGATGATCCTCGGGTGACTCGGGAGATCGAGTACAAAAGCGTAGAAATCGTGGTTACCTATGGCGAACAGCCGAATGTGAAAGCCGAATCTGCGAACTAAGTAATTTCTACCCCCGGTTGGGTTCGTTTGGTCGTCGAAATGGAAGCCTCGAGGCATCGGTACACGAGGCTGAGCGTCCTTGGTAATTGTGACATTTGCTTTTCTCGGCGTTATACGCGCATCGAGAAGAGCCGAGGAAAGTTGGTGACGTAATTACTGGTGACCTTGCCATTTCAGAAGATACGGAGGATGCCTCCCGGCTAGCACGTCTTCAGGCGTCTTCTCTCCTTCCCTTCACTTCTTTTTCCCTTTCCTTTCCTTCCGTGAATGCTTCGGTATCGAAATTTATGTTGCACGACTATTTTTCTTGTTTTCTCGCCTCGAAGAAAAAAGGTGAAAATATACAGGGCGTTCCGCATTTTAGTATTTAAGCTTTGTCAGTGTGTTCTATGGATAAAAATAAGATTGAAATATGATAAATACGTACGTTCAATACTCATTTTTTTATTTTAATACAGGATAAGTCAAGACAAAAATTCAGTTCGTGATAATTTCAACAACTCTTTGATATCAATTCTTTACACTGATAAAAGGATACTTCGAAATGATACTTCGAAATGCATACATACATATATATAGCTTTATGTTTTATACTTTTATTATGTTTCATAATAATGTATAAAATGCATTTATGGATCTTTTGCTATATGATACTTATAGAACACACTAGACAAAGTTTGAACATTAAAATGCGGGACACCTTGTATATGCCTTCATTCATAAACCACTTTGAAGCCCAGTTTTCAAAGCAGGTTTTTGACAATATCATAAATCGGTGATATCAAGAATTTGTGTGATTAATCTTTCTTTTCGCTCTTCTTGTGGTCTTCCCTTCCATTATGTAACTTGTTTCATACTGGCCTTTATAAGCATGCTGTTTTATCTTAATATTTTTTAGCAAATAATATATTACATATATTTATGAATGAAAGTATAAATTTTATTACACAAAATTTATGGAGAAGAATATCGATAAAATGTGAATTCGTTTTGCTCTTTTAAGTCATTTAAATTTTTACGTTCTGCGTTCTGCTCAACTAAAAGATTGAACGTAAAAGATTTCAGGTAAATGACCCTGTGGTAAATGAACCAAACATGGTCACAGGATATTTAAAGCCAGTCAGTTTATTTTGGATTCACTCTTTTAAAATTTGTTATTGATATTGAATTATTCTTATTAGAAGTAAAAATGAATAAATAAATTTTTGAGAGATAAATTAATCAAATTGACAGATGGCATTTAAAGTATACACATATTTCACTAAAGTTCAATTATGATGTCTCATTAAATTTATTGCCAGATGTTTTTCTTTCGTTTAGGAAGATTGTTAATTATCTTATTGTCAGGATTGATAATTTATGTGTGCTACGTCATCGATATCAGGAAATGAAGGAGAAGAAGAATATATAAAAAGAAGAAGATGTTTATTTCATTGTATTTAAAAAGTGCGTATTTTAAGTGCGAAAAATATAAATATAAAAAAAATTGTAAAATTTACCAGTGAAGATAACTACCGGAAATCGCGTTCTATCTTTCCTGATCTTGTTGCAGTTCAAACAATGAAACAACTTCGATTTTACGTAATGTTTAAATATACCATTGCGTGTTAGAAGAACCTGAGTGAATATCTATAATGTTATATCTTTTTTCCATCTTTTAAGTTTAATTTTCCGTGTGGTAGTTCGTTAGTATGCGCAGATGTCCAATTCATTATTGAATGTTACTTTAATGTCTTCTGTCTAATGGAGAGTCATGCTTGTCCATATGTATAATTTGAATTGTCAAGATTCTAATACGTAGAAAATATTCAATGAATATATCTCCATCAGTTTCAATACTTTATGAAATATTAATCGGACTTTGAAATCCTATCATGTTCATTAATTTTTAAAAGTTGTACGTCTGACGCAACTTTGAGAGATTTACTATCGATTTTTAAAAAATATATTGAATAAATGCAAAAAATTAGATAATTTAATTACAGAAAATATATGCTTTGAAATTAACCAATTTAATAATTATTTACATATTACCATATATAATTAGTTTTTTTTTATTTAATTTTTGCGAAGAGGTATTTATTTTAACCAAACATTAAATATTATAGATTCTTAATTTGATGAATGAGAACATGATGCATGTCGTTGAATTTTAGTGAATATTGAACATTTTTGATAAAGTTTAGATCTATGTTTTAAGAAATGTTTACCTATATTCAATTAGTCACTGTCGTTTTTTACATTAAGATCGATGAATGTTGTAATTTTCTTTACGATTGTCTAGTCAAGGTCGAATAAATGTATCCTCAATTGAAATAGCATAACACACTACTTTAATGCCACATTAATAGTTGCAATACTTATTTATTATTAGACGCAGCTGAGAATAATAGAATTTCTTTTTATTTTTTTTTTATTTTTTGCCATAATAAAACCTATCGACCCCTATCGAGTCCTTAATTCAAGTCTATATAAGATAAAAACGTAAAATCCATTGCTGTTGCAATATGTTTCCATATATAAAATTGAACACGATGATTCAAGATGACGAAATCTAGAAAAGGTAGATTCGAATTTTTGCATCATTTAAGAGTGATACATTGAAAGTGATTTCTTCGAGTAGAGTTTTATCAACTATCACATTATGTTTCTCTGCATCATCTCTAAAATTATATTTTCTTGTTGATTAAATTTATGACGATAGTTATTTTTAAGATTCACCGCATGTCGCTGCATATTTTATATGTTTTTAATACATTACAATATTTTACATATTTAACGCATCAAGGACTAAGTAATAATTTACCATGAGATTGTAGATACTTCAATTTCTTTTAATTTCATCGAATTGCAGAATTTAAGCGAAAGGCATAACGAAGAAAAAAATGAATCCTTGGAGATTTTTTCCATAGTCTCAGTATTGAAAAATAAAATTTGGCAATGCAGAATGTCTGATTTCGATTTATATAATTGTGAATTATTGGTAAACTATCCATAAAAATTATATAAAAAATTGATCCAGATAAGAAGTGAATGGTTTACAGATTATAGACCAAATTTATAGATTAAACTCGAATATTCTGTATAAATTAATCAAGAAGAATTACGAATAAACGCAACGTTAACGCAATAATGATTTTTATTGAATTAATTCGCAAGTCGAGTAGTATGTCTCATTATATATGTCCCAATAATTGTGGAACAGGTATATTTCAACAAAATGTTGCACGACCGCGTTTATTCGCGCGAACGCACGTAACATCAACATTCTGTCGATTTGCAAGATACATAGAAGAGTAGAGGACTTAATTTCACCGGCGCCGTAAGACTGCACGGTGATAATTGCACAGTTAATTTGCATAGCCGCGAATCGTGGTAAAAAAGTTGCGTGAAATTGCAGAAATGTCAACGAAACGGCGTTTGTTTTTCTTCCAACACGTTTTCCAACACACGATATCAGCGCGCGTCGACAATATGCCCGTACCAGATGCGCAATTACATCACGATAATCTTTGTGTACCGACAATTACATGGAAAACGTGAACAGACGTTGAGAATCACCGCATCATCTGCTTTCATCGGTTTGTTCGTCGAGTTTTACTATTTTGTCGGCTTCAGTCTGATGAACAAATCAAATGGAAAGATCTTGTAGCGAATATGATGGAACAGTAATTATTTGCTGTTGGGGACAAATTCGTCAACTTAAAAGACGGTCGATGGAATTATGTGTATTTGTACTTATTCGTTATGCAAGTGAGAATGGGAAAATTGATTGACAAAATGATTTTGAACGTGTAGGTTGAATATGACATAGTTGTTATATTAGCAAGAAGCAGGTAAGATTGTTGAGGATTTTGTAATTCGTCGTTCTCTGTTATTCTAATATAACGTAATATTTAATGTATAATTATTACTAGCAATACTACTGCAATGACATGCGTAATATGGAAGACTTATAATTATCTTATTATAAATATTTTTCTTAGAAATAATTTTATACATTTCTATTTTCTAAAAAAAAGAATAATATATTCTATACATGAATCTTTTATTTCGAAATGTAACTCTATAATTTCATATATTACATATATGAAATTACACATGTCATTCATATCATGTGTTTTTTTTTTCCTACGATAAAACATTCTCGCTGCTAAAAAAGTCAAGTTCATCGATTTCTCTTCTCACATATTTTATTTTACACATTTTTTTGATACACGTTTAGTGTGGGATGAAGGATTTATTTAAGAATAGCGATACATAATAAAATTCTAAAATCTGTTTATTTTTTATATCATTTTTAATATTCAGCAGTGTCAAAAGAAGTATCTTTAAATCAAGTATCTATGAATAAATCATAGTACATGATAGATATTTTCCGAATCGTGTAAAAGGAAATTCACCTATCGATTTCTGCGTTACCAGAATCCGCGTTTATCCTTTCTCTTGAAATGATGTAATAGCTGATCTTTCTTTTCCAATGACGCAACTCTTGTAAAATTCTTTGAACAATTTTTTACGAGAAGCTGCGGAAAGGAAAATGGGTTTGTTGAACGCATAAAAAATATAAATTTATTGAACGCAAATTTCGTGCAGGTGCACGACGAAACACTCGAAAGCTCTCACTATACATGAACATACCTACAGATGTAAGATGTTTAAGACAGGAAATTCAATTGAATGAATAATTTAAGACATTAGTAAATCTGTTGCTTTTATTTATAATAATAATATCAATACAGATATATCTGATATATTTTTGTAATATTTTTCAAATTAAATGTAATGATATATGTAAAATCTGCGAGAAAGTAAAAACCTTCCTCTACACCATAATTTCACTTGATATAATCATTTTTTTATTTCACAAACGTCCAGACATCATCCCAGATAAGAATCTCGCAGAGGATTGAGATACTCACCAAGGAAAGTATATGTTCCGAATTTCGTCAGGTATTATATCTCTCTTTTATCACTCTGTTCTCCTTCGTCTTTCAATCGCGCAACATTACTGCAAAGGTCGTACAGCCGCATCTAAGTACATGAGAGGTAACGAGGAGCCGTTCTGTCGCAATAGCGAGACAACACGAGTCACGATCGGTCAAGAGGGGCTTCGAACTGAAATGCCGCTCTCGGGCGAAATTGCATTTCCGCAACCAGCATTTCTTCTGACCACGACGATGCACTTGCCCCCATCGACGAGGAAAGTCGGCCGTGAGATATTTCTTCCTTAAAAAATATCCAACTGAACAGATGGACCTGAAGAACTTAACATGAGACAGAGGCCAGAAAACGACTGAAAGGATATGATGTTAATAATAATAATAATTTCGTATCGATCGTTGATTATCTCACCTTGACCGAGATACAGGCTTTCGCTATGTACACATTGTTCTTGCTACAGTGGATGGAATTGCACTTGAATCAGAGAAAGTGTTTACGATGGTATTTTCACATATGAGTACTGTTCATAAGTATTTGAAGATTTCCAGATTATTACAAATATAATCAGTCACGAAACTCTAGTTCATCTGGTTATTAATATCCGAGAGATTATTATTCTATATACTGGCTCCAGAAAGTTTCCGCATACTTAATGAAAAGTTGACGACATTTTAAATTCTTATTAACTTCGTGAAAAAAAATTGTACAATAAATTTTAAGGAATCGTTGTAAAGGGAAGATATTCAATATTCCAGATCACGATGGATTTTGTTACGAAAACAATTTTTTGCTTATCCATAAAGACAAGCGTCTTTTTGAAACCTATATCAATATATATACTTAGATTTTTTAAAATTAAAATAAATCATAAAGGTAATTAAATAGAATTAAATGTTTTTTTATTATCCGGTATTGACTGAAAAGTCGAGGAAAATTTTAATAAAATCACCATGCTCGCAACAGAAATAATTCATGAATACTTTGCAATATATTACAATATTTCCATTAATTTTCAATAATCCACGTCAATTCATTTGATTGGTTGACTACTTAGCCCGTGATGAGGTGATTGTATTAAGCAGGTTACAAGCAAGAGGTGGAGAAATAGGAGGAGCGACTAACACTTGTACTTGATTGAAACGCCTATCAACAGTATATTTGTTAATGTCTCTATGTAAACGAAAAGAGTTAGTATTTTTTCTTCGACGATGTCTGTAGTATCGATGCTTCATGCTCGAATATGATTTATCTAATGGTTTTTTTAACAAAGCGGTCCGCCAATAAAGAAAATCGTTTTAATGACGGCGACTATTGTGGCAACCGGTTTATTATAAGGATGCCATGCAAATATGAACTGAACAAAGTAATATATTAGAGATATCAAGAAGATATCTTGTTTGATTTTTATACGAAGAAATTTGTCAGAGGATGTGACATCTGTTTATTATTTGCCAATGTTTCTTTTCTAATTTAAAAAGAATATACAAATTCACGCAAATGTGATTTATATCAACAATTTACAAGGGACTAAATAAACATAAAGGATACTGGAATTCTTTTGAAATTGAATTTGAATTTTTTGTGAATAATAAACATTGAACTCATTTTCAATTTTTCGGCATTCCTTGAATCTCATCTGAACTTTCCGTTCGATATTCTGCAAGAAACCTGCACATCCTGTTAACTGGTAATTATCTTATCGCGAAACGTCGTTTCGAGCAGCACTCAGAAGATTCTCGATGAATTACGAGGACCATAATGCCAGTGGTGCGTGTGCATTTGCGGCACATAGGTGGTTTGACCTCGTCACCTTGCCATGGCTCGCGCAACTGTTTTATCGTTGACACCCGTAAAATAAATCAATCGTTGCTAGCACAAGCACGACCGAAGAAGGATGCTCGAAGGACTGGAGGAGCCGTAAGAACGTCGAAACAGAAAGTTCACGCCAACCTGTGAACCGCGATACTATACCAAGATATCGTTGAAACCATCCAGGCCAACTATTTCGATGCACCAATAATATTGGTTCTTCTCTGACCCCCGACAGAAGACATTCGATGTACAGTAAATATTCGAACAATTGTAGAAACGATTTATGAGTATATTACGTTTGCATTTGAATATTTTGAAACTTTACTATTTAATATTTTTCGTAAAAATAATCGAGCGATTTTTGATGCGAAAATTTTAGAGTCGGAGTTGAGTTACAATATTCAAATAAATTGATATACAAATAAAAAATGTAGGTATACAAAATATATATGTAACTAATAATCTTCGGAACATTATGTGGTCTAAATATTAATAAGGAACCATTGTGCATGCATAAATCAGTAATATATTTCCTCGACTAATTGGAAGTGCTTAATCACAATAAAATCAGAGAAGAAAAAATCATTCAAAGGGGATTCCATTGAACCAGGTAAGGTAATGCCCGCTGGCATTTGAATCGCACTGCAAAATTACATAATACAATAACTGGAAGAAGGTCTAAAGAGAGAAAGCGTATTAAGCAGCCGGGTTACAAAGACGATGCGTCTCGGTGCTAATTGAGTATCGGTGAAATTTCACGTGCTGTCTTATTTTTCTCGCCGCTACAATGCCACTTGCGCATTCGAAGAATCGACGAGGAAGTTGAATCCGCGATTGTTCTCCACCGTGGATGCTATCGATAATTTATCCAGCACACGAGCGAAATGAATCGATCGAGCTAGTCTCGTATATAAAGGATGATTCACGACGGCAAGGCTAGACGACACTCGAGGTAAAAGGGTAGATTCGTATCGTTGACCGTGTTGCTCTTTTTTTTTCTCTTTCTTCTTTTTCTGTTTCTTTTCCTTTTTTAAATTTAATCCGCTATCCGTTTGGAACCTCATGAATGCATAATGTACTTCGTGATTGCTTACGATGATGTAAAGTGTCTTCGAACCGAAAGTTTTTGGTTTGGTAGGAAGAAGACAGATTTCGATTCCTGCAGCGCTCTTTCGGGCATTTGCGACTTATTTACAGTGAAGAGCATAACTGAACCAATAACGAAGAAAATTTTTTGATATTTTGAACTATTATCGTAAAAAAAAGTCGTAAAGCCCTAATTCTATTCTTCTTTAAAATTTCATAAATTCTTACATGTAAAGCATTAATCTGAATATTAATGAATACAATAATTTGTATTGATTTAATTAAAAACAAATTATAACTTCATTTACAAAAACCAAGATCGATTATGAACAATTTGTTTCTATTAATTAAACAGCGAAGAATATAATTGAACCATTGACAAATTAGATGTTCTATAACGTTGTACAAAAGTCTACGGAATACATGTAATATCTAAAAATATATAAAATATTAGCTCCAATGTCTTTATTATAATATTAATGGTATGAATGGATAATATTGATGAAATAAATTCCTATACAGATTTCTATATAGGAGTTTCTACTTCATAATTACACGCACAGGAAAAAGAAAATTGCAACGCGGTTTAATTAATAACATAAAGAAATTTCTACTCTATTTTCTCAACTGTATTTGTGAAAATATAAAACCGCATCACCAACATCTTATTACCGCTTCAACGTCCAACGAAATTACAATCTAAATTAACAAAGTTCAATGACGCACAGCAAGAAATCAACTATTAATTTACTCAAACTACAGAAACCACTTCCAACGTCCATTATTCACAAAGTAGGACCGATCCCTGACATTTTTGAAACACCCTTGCAATCTCGATCACCACCATTAACGAAGCATCGATTCACCTACTCGAGTGTCTCGGTGAGTTCCAAAGAGATACAAAAAAATACCTGATGCGAACGCAATGCTGAGACGTACGTATGTATATAAACACCTGTGTATCGGTGGAGGCTCATCTGCCGACAGTGTGGTGGCATTTAACCGATCCGTGCAATCGTGTTTGCCAGGCTCATTCAGTTACGCAACCAAACGCCTTTAAGTCGGCGGCGACGAAGAGGACGTCGTCGACGACGACCACGACGACAACGCCGACCTCGCGTGGTCCAGCTTGGATTCTTGCGAAATTCCTGACTCTTCTCGTGCGAGTCCCTCGTTGAAAAGCAGCTTCGTATCCCCTCCTTTGTATTTTCTCTCAGTTTTGTTGCTATTCAATAACGAAGAACGAATTCGACGACCCATTTATTCAATATTCCCGTTTTACAGGGTTAATATTGTTACGTTCTTTCGATCGTGTTTTTTACATCCACTAATATTATTCAACACTAATAAACATTCTCTGTTACATATGAAATATTATTAATACGCACAGTTTATCGCCTCACTCTAAACATAGAGAGCAAAATGAAATATAAAAAATCAAGAATCGTCGCAGGGATAATTGCAAAAATGAAACTCTCGAACTAATTGCAATTTGATTTTAGTTTATAGAAATGAATCGCAGGTATAGCGTGATACTGCAGTCTCTCTGTAGATCGTTTCAGTATACGCAAGGTTGCGATATTACGTCAAAAATCGACTTGAACTAGGACAAATCTGTTTGCAAAGAAAGCAACATTTTCCAAATTCTATTGGCAAATTTTCGAAAATATTTGAAACCGAAGTATGCATACAACAAAAAAATGAAAATAAACAATGGAAACCAAAATAAACAGAACAATGTTTGCAAACAAAGTGAAATTTCACAGTTTTCGAAACTCCGACTGCAAATTGTTTGAAAGTTTTCCGAAAACCCTCTGTATCAGGAGAACGGATTACCGGAGGGCCTTGTCGTGCCACCTCCAAGATAGCCATATACTCCTGACACAAAAGTAAAAATTTCAGCGTCACACAACTCATGGTTCTCGAGATATTCCCGCTTGAATATTTTTCGGAAATTCTCTGTATCAGGAGAACGGATTAACGTGGAGCCTTGTCGTGCCACCTCTTCGAACGTCATGCGCTCCTGATACAAAAGTAAAAATTTCAGCGTCACACAACTCATGGTTCTCGAGATATTCCCGGTTGCAGGTTTTTCGAAAAGCCTCTGTATCAGGAGAAAAGATGGCCGGAGGGCCTTGTCGTGCCACCTCTTGGATGATCATATGCTCCTGATACAATGGTCGAAATTTCAGAGCTGTACATTCTCTGGCTCTCGAGATATTCCCAACTGAAATCTTTTCGAATAAACCACTGTATCAGGAGAACCGCTTTTGGCGGGAACTTGCCGTGCCACCTCTTGGATGGTCATATGCTCCTGATACAATGGTCGAAATTTCAGAGCTGTACATTCTCTGGCTCTCGAGATATTCCCAACTGAAATCTTTTCGAATAAACCACTGTATCAGGAGAACCGCTTTTGGCGGGAACTTGTCGTGCCACCTCTTGGATGGTCATATGCTCCTGATACAATGGTCGAAATTTCAGAGCTGTACTTTCTCTGGCTCTCGAGATATTCCCAATTGAAACCTTTTTGTATAAACCATGGTATCAGGAGAACCGCATTTGGCGGGAACTTGTCGTGCCACCTCCTCGAACGTCATATGCTCCTGATACAATGGTCGAAATTTCAGAGCTGTACATTCTCCGGCTCTCGAGATATTCCCAACTGAAATCTTTTCGAATAAACCACTGTATCAGGGGAACCGCTTTTGGCGGGAACTTGTCGTGCCACCTCTTGGATGGTCATATGCTCCTGATACAATGGTCGAAATTTCAGAGCTGTAAATTCTCTGGCTCCCGAGATATTCCCAACTGAAATCTTTTCGAATAAACCACTGTATCAGGAGAACCGCTTTTGGCGGGAACTTGTCGTGCCACCTCTTGATGTCATATGCTCCTGATACAATGGTCGAAATTTCAGAGCTGTACATTCTCCGGCTCTCGAGATATTCCCAACTGAAATCTTTTCGAATAAACCACTGTATCAGGAGAACCGCTTTTGGCGGGAACTTGTCGTGCCACCTCTTGGATGGTCATATGCTCCTGATACAATGGTCGAAATTTCAGAGCTGTACTTTCTCTGGCTCTCGAGATATTCCCAATTGAAACCTTTTTGTATAAACCATGGTATCAGGAGAACCGCATTTGGCGGGAACTTGTCGTGTCACCTCCTCGAACGTTATATGCTCCTGATACAATGGTTGAAATTTCAGAGCTGTACATTCTCCGGCTCTCGAGATATTCCCAACTGAAATATTTTCGAATAAACCACTGTATCAGGGGAACCGCTTTTGGCGGGAACTTGTCGTGCCACCTCTTGGATGGTCATATGCTCCTGATACAATGGTCGAAATTTCAGAGCTGCAAATTCTCTGGCTCCCGAGATATTCCCAACTGAAATCATTTCGAATAAACCACTGTATCAGGAGAACCGCTTTCGGCGGGAACTTCTCGCCCCACCTCTTGAATGGACATATGCTCCTGATACAATGGTCGAAATTTCAGAGCTGTACTTTCTCTGGCTCTCGAGATATTCCCAATTGAAATCTTTTTGAATAAACCACTGTATCAGGAGAACCGCTTTTGGCGGGAACTTGTCGTGCCACCTCTTGGATGGTCATATGCTCCTGATACAATGGTCGAAATTTCAGAGCTGTACATTCTCTGGCTCTCGAGATATTCCCAACTGAAATCTTTTTGAATAAACCACTGTAGCAGGAGAACCGCTTTTGGCGGGAACTTGTCGTGCCACCTCTTGGATGGTCATATGCTCCTGATACAATGGTCGAAATTTCAGAGCTGTACATTCTCTGGCTCCCGAGATATTCCCCATTGAAATCTTTTTGAATAACCACTGTATCAGGAGAACTGCTTTTGGCGGGAACTTCTCGTGCCACCTCCTCGAACGTCATATGCTCCTGATACAATGGTCGAAATTTCAGAGCTGTACATTCTCTGGCTCTCGAGATATTCCCAACTGAAATCTTTTCGAATAAACCACTGTATCAGGGGAACCGCTTTTGGCGGGAACTTGTCGTGCCACCTCTTGGATGGTCATATGCTCCTGATACAATGGTCGAAATTTCAGAGCTGTACATTCTCTGGCTCTCGAGATATTCCCAACTGAAATCTTTTCGAATAAACCACTGTATCAGGAGAACCGCTTTTGGCGGGAACTTGTCGTGCCACCTCTTGGATGGTCATATGCTCCTGATACAATGGTCGAAATTTCAGAGCTGTACCTTCTCTGGCTCTCGAGATATTCCCAACTGAAATGTTTTTGAATAAACCATGGTATCAGGAGAACCGCTTTTGGCGGGAACTTGTCGTGCCACCTCCTCGAACGTTATATGCTCCTGATACAATGGTTGAAATTTCAGAGCTGTACATTCTCCGGCTCTCGAGATATTCCCAACTGAAATATTTTCGAATAAACCACTGTATCAGGGGAACCGCTTTTGGCGGGAACGTGTCGTGCCACCTCTTGGATGGTCATATGCTCCTGATACAATGGTCGAAATTTCAGAGCTGTACATTCTCCGGCTCTCGAGATATTCCCAACTGAAATCTTTTCGAATAGACCACTGTATCAGGAGAACCGTTTTTGGCGGGAACTTGTCGTGCCACCTCTTGGATGGTCATATGCTCCTGATACAATGGTCGAAATTTCAGAGCTGTAAATTCTCTGGCT